>VDFB02193867.1:257129408-257769160 GCA_007258455.2 Sequoia sempervirens | reverse complement strand
GGATAGTATGATCTGAGTTGGAATTGAATTGCGATCCACCTACTTCGATGGTGCGATTTTCAATGAGGTTTTGGATTACGTTTTTCAGTTGTCGACAGTTGGAGGTTGTATGCCGTTTGACTCGATGGTATTCGCAAATTGCATTGTCATCCCACCATGCTGGTTTGAATTGTCCTGGGTCATAAGGTTTTATTTCTGGAAGTGTGATGACCCCATGTTGGATACATTTCTTGAGGACGTCTGCAATGGGTTCACCTAAATTGGTGTATGTGCGACCTCTAGGGAATTGTCTTTGTTGACGATATTGTCCTTGATGGTTTTGATCATTTTGACTATTCTAAGGAGTATTGGGGGAAGGTGTCAGTGTCATTGTTGGTCTATTTTGTTGTTGTACCCCTTTCAGAGCCAATACAGGACTTGCGGTCTTGGCGTCTACGACACCATCGTTTGTGACATGTTTATTCTTGACCCAATATTTGTTTTTGTTAGCGGGTGGGTTGGTGTTTGTGTTTTTGGAACCATACCTCAGTTCTCCCTTTGCAATAAGGGCTTTCTCAATTTGGACCCCCTTTTCCACTAATTCTGTGAAGGTTGTGCAACAATGTATTTGCAATGCGAATTTGAGGGGCCCTAAAAGTGTTTGGACAAACATGTCAACTTTTTCTCTTTCAGGGATGTCAATGTGACATCGACTAGCGAGGCTTCTCCATTTTTGAAAGAACGGGATAAATGTCTCACCCGACTCTTCTTGTGTGAGATTGCACAAACTAGTGATAGAGGTGTCCATGTCAATATTGTATGCGTAATTTTTTATGAACCTTCTTTTGAGCTCATCCCATGTTTGGATATCTTTTTGCGTTGAAAACCATTCAAGGGCTTGACCTGCCAAACTTTTGGAGAAAAGTCTCATCAAGTATGTGGGTTCGTAGGCAATATCCATACAGTTAGTTGTGAATTCGCGAAGATGTTCAATGGGATTTGTTTTGCCTTTGTATTTAGTGAAGTTGGGTGACACATATCCTGGGGGAAATGCGGGCATACGTAAGTTTGTGTCGAATGGGTACACATCCAAGTCATATGATATTTCGGATTTCCCGCCTGTAATGAGCATGTTTTGCATTTGCTTCACCATATCCCGCACTGTTGTTTTGAGTTCATCTATGGTGGGGTCATTTACATTTCCATACATTGGATTGCCTGATACACCATGTGTTCCTGCAGGAGTATAGGTGTATTGTGGCGGTACGGGTTATTGTGGTACGTATGATGTGTGTTGTTGGTATTGGAAGTTGTGGTTAGGTGCATGTTGATGAGTGTGAATGGTGGATGAGTATGTTGGAATGTGTCCCCCAGCTGTGCGTGTCATTATTTGGGGTATGTTGTGACCATGAATGTTATGATGTATTAACGATGTCATGGGTTGAGTTATTTGGCCCTTTTGTGTGAATTGTTGATTTTGCACAAGGGGAACATTGGTAGTTGTACCTTGGGAGGTAATGACATTTGACTATGTTGTCATGTTCACGTTTTGTTGTTGTCCTTGTATAAAGATACGTCCTGTGGCTCCTCCCAAAGGATGTTGTGAACTATTACTGAATGCTTTCGTTGAAGTTGTGTTCATGGTAGTAGATGTAGTTGTCGAGGGGGAGTTGTGATGACTTGATGATGGCCCCGTGGTATTTGCTGTTGTGATAACAGGAGGGTTGGAATAATTTTCCAATGATGTCAGGGGACCAAGAGTGGTTGTGTTTAATTGGGGTAGTGTTGTGGATGTTGTGGATGATTGTGATCCCCCAAGAGACGTAGTGTTTATTGTATTGGAGATGTTTGGGATGTTGGATGTGGTATGCAATGTCGTTGTGTCAAAAGGGATGTTGCTTGTAGTATTTAGGATTTGACCACTGTGCGAGGTGTTGTGAACATTGTTGGCATTAGGATCATGTAGCGAGTTACTGTCAAATCCTGGTGGTAACCTAGCTCCTTCACTCAAGAGCATAGCTACGAATCTGTCCCTGTCGTGACGCACTATTGTTTCAGCCAACTGATAGACCTCTGGGTCTTGTGTCAATGCTTCTATGTGTTCTTGGAGGAGTTGACCATTTTCATCTCTTTGCATGTAGCATTCAAATGAGTTGTTAGGTAGGGATTGTGTTGTCACTGGAGGTTGATTGTCTAGATTGGTAAAGGGATCATTCATGGTCCAGTTTGAGTCATGTGGAGGACTGTTGGGATCTTGCCTAAAGTTTTCCATTTGTCTTTTGTGCTTTTGAAGTCTGGTTTCGACCATAAATGAGATTGCTCAAAGGGGATGTCCACTAAATGCAAGTATGACACTAGGTGAAATCTAAGGTTCAAACTGACGACTAAAATGACCACTGTTTTTGGATTTTTGCGAATAAGGTATGCAATGTGGATGCAATGTGAAATGAGGCTATCTAAGCACTTCTAGGCTTGAACTTTGTTTTCGATTTGGACTGCTAGAGGACTTTGTTGTTAATGACAAGTTGACAAGAGGACTAATGAGTCTTCCTAACTAGACTTTTGAGTTGGAAGAAATCTCACAAAAGAGGACAATGACTAAAAGAATGTTTGATAACTTGGTCCAAAAGGATCTAATTTCGAAAACAATGATTTTGCCAAGGGGTGCTTAAGATTCCTAAGTATGCAAGATATGAGCCTAGGAACAACGTAATGTTGAATGTATGATACTAAATGGGGTGAGGTATGAAACCTAAGGTGATCAATGCAAGCTAAGGGACAAAACTTTGAGCAATTTCAAATTGGGTTGCTGGCAGAATCCTTCTAATGACAGAGTTTGACAGATGGTTGACAGTTTGGGGGTCTCTGGTTTCGACTGTGCAGTTTAAAAATTTTGACAGGCAGATGCGTCTCAGTTTGCAATTGCGTCTCGGTTTAGCAATTGCGGTTCAGTTTTTCACTTGCGGCTTTCTGACTGTCAGATGCGACTCGGTTTAACAGATGCGACTTTCGGGTTAACAGATGCGTCGCGACGCATACAGATGCGTTGTTATAAGTTTCAGATGCGGTTTATCAGAGCAGTTGCGTTACAGAATGTCAGTTGTGATTCGACAGATATGACAGTTTTGTTTCAAAGTGATTTTCGTGGTATGTTGATGGAAGTTTTTGATCTGTTTGATGACTGTTTTGTTTGGACTGTGACAAAACCAGAATGCACTTGACAAACACAGCGTTTTAAGGGATAACCAAACACACATGAGATAAGCACAATCCTAGAAAGGCCACTAGGCCTTGGGTTTGTATACTTGATATAGCCCACCAGTTATACCCCGGATTGGTGATGAACACCTTTCCTTCTCGAGAGCGGATAGCTTAGAATTTGGTGGCATTGGCTCCCCTCCACGGCTCATTAACGTCATTCGAGCACACCAAATTGGATTCATTGGGTAGTGACATCCCAAGAATTGCTATCTCTACTCAAGGGGATCAGTAGTGAGTAATCTTCGGGCATGATACTGTACCCTGCACTATATCAAGCAACAGCCAATAGAATGGTTGGACACTAAGACAAGAGGTGTTTAATTCGGGCATTCCGTTCGTGGGGCGTGATCCATGCAGCGAGAGTCCCCTTTCGGATCCATCTCGTCGGAACCACGCTCGTGATTCTTGGGCTTTCCCCAAGAACCCACTTTTCTATACCGGCTGGAAGTCCCTCGGTGTAAGGGTGCTACCGGTCTGAGTCGTCCTGGGGTGAGTACTTTTTCCCACCAGAACAGGCCCAAGTTCTAGAGTCGGTAACCGTTTCTCTTACACCCAGGATCGCACGAATGCACAAGGGGAGAGGATACTCCGATATACCGAATTGTGAAGGGTAAAATAACAATAAAGGAATGGGTCTAGTTTTCTGATCTCAAGGTTTTCACCAATTGAGAGCATACTCACCTACCACTCCACAAGCACACTCAAGCATGAAAGACATGATTCGTTTTAAAAGCACCAAATTCAAAGTTTTCTAATCTAGGAATAAACAAGCACACTGTTTGTTTTCTCCTTCTTTGACATGCGAATCTGCAAACATTGAGTTAGTAGTCTTGTATGTGTTGGTCTTGGACACACGAAAAAGGATCGCCACACGCTACAAGAAATTATTAGTAACACAAAATATCTAATCTGGTTAACATGCAGGAATAACCAACATAGAAAAAGACAGAAAAACAGAAAACCAGAAAATAGAAACAACCCGAAATTCGGCAATTAAAATCTAAAAACTGATAGAAAAAGTTTACCAGGAAAATGCGGCGCGGTATTACCAGATAGATGCGTCTCGATTTATTAGATGCATCGTTATGTTTTGCGAATGTGGCTCTGAATGTCAATTGCATCTCTGTAATTGGCAGTTGCGGCTTGTCATAACAGTTGCGTCGTTTCTGTCAACAGATGCGTTGCGATGTTTGTGGCGATCCAGACTAGTTGCCTATAAAACAACAGAAAACAACAAAAAACCCTACCAAAACAGAAAGCCACTACCAGAAAGGATTAGTGACAGAAGATCTAATCTTATTGAATCATGCAGGAATAAAAACTGAATGCAGAAACACATACGATTAAACAACCCGAAATCCAAAAAAAAAAACCCCAAACTGGAAAGAAAAATGTTATACCAGACGGATGCGGCGCGAGTTTTGAATGCGGCTTTCGGGGTTTTGGATGCGGCTCAGGAATAACGGATGCGTCGTTCTATGCATCAGTTGCGTTTCGATATGTCGATTGTGGCTCTACTGTTGTCTTGTGCGTCGCGATGCATGTGATGCGTCACACTGTTTTTAAAAAAGTTGTGGCGATCCGTACCTGTACCTGCAAAACAACAAAAAACAACAACAACAAAAAAACGTACGAAAAGCTGAAATAACAACATCGGGTTCACCAATGTAATCAAGGGAAAATCCTAAAATTATTATTAAGTGGGGTTAGCACAATAACAGTAAAATTCCTATGAAGTAACAAAGTACAAAGGAAGTAATATGAAGACAAAAGGGATGAAGTTACCCTAAGTCTCCACCTTCCATGATTAACCTTTGTTACACCTCCTAACTTGCAGATAAATAAAAGATGCCCTCAAATTTGTATGAGCAACTATGACAAAATGACTAAGCCCTATGCAAGTGTTGAAGGATTTGCAGAAAATAAAATAACCCTACAATGAACTAAAATGCCTATGACTGTAAGTGACTATAACCCTAAGTTGACAGCAAATTGACATAGACTAAGAGTGCAAGAAGTCAAGAGAGCAAGAGAGGGCCAAAATGAGAACAAAATTGCCATTTTATAAAAACTGCAATTTTGAATGTGTGGCTAGGATGAAAAGATGACAAGAACCCTAAGATCAATGCTTAAGATTGAATGTTGCAATAAGAATTAGGGTTAGGTCAAAATTAGGGCAAATGATAAGGATGAAGGGCCAAGATTGAATTATAAGATAATTCAATCAAGGGTCGAAATTAAATGAGAAGTCAAAAGTCAAGAATTAAATTGGAAGATAAGGCTGGCACGGACAAAGAGGTTGCTGGAGAAATTAAATAATAAAATTTATTTACTCCAGGTGACCAGTAAATAATTAAATAATAAAGATATTATTTAATTATGGAGGGATGTGACAAAAGAATTGTTTTGAATTAAATAATGATTTAATTCAAAATTCAAGAGAATTGGCCAAATTAAATAAATAAAATTTATTTAATTTATGAGAGAAGAGGCTAATGAATAATTAAATAATTAAAATAATTATTTAATTATAGTGGATAATGGACAAAAATTAAATAAATAAGAATTTATTTAATTTTAAAAAGAAGGGGACTTAATTAGTGACGTAATTAAATAAATAAGATTTATTTAATTAATCAAGAAGACATAAAATGACAAAGGGAAATTAAATAACTTATGAAATTTATTTAATTAAAGGAAGACATAGATGACAAAGGGAAATTAAATAAATTATGAAATTTATTTAATCAAAGGAAGACTTACATAATTAATGACGTATTAGATAAATAAACAATATTTATTTATTTAATAATCATGATGAATAAATGACATGAATTAATTAAATAATTATGAATTATTTAATCAATAGTCGAATGTGGACCAAGGACATAATTAGATAACTTAATTATGCTAGGACGAAGGTGGTAAAAATGAAGCTTGCAGGCCTAGGTCATTTTTAGGTGTCTACAGACATAAATGACAACCACATATCAACAACCATATCCACAACATCCAACACACTTCTACAATATTTTTCCATCAATGACAACACCATATATTGCCATTCTCATGTTGCCAATCTCCCCCTTTTCCATTGATGGCAACATACTTCTCCAAAACACTCTCCAAAAAATTCTCCCACTTTGACATCAAGGGAAAAGGGCACCAAAAAGATACTTCTCTTCTTTACTCCTCCTTATAGATATATTTACATTAGATTAGCTCCCCCTATCTACTTTACTCCCCCTTTCTATATTATCCATAACTACAAAAGGAAAAAATATACCACAAAAACATTTACTAACTCCACATCTGTAAATTGAAATTAGAAAATTGCATATACATAAAAGAAATGTACACCATAACTAGATGATGGTAAAATACCCTAATATGACTAACACCTTCAATTTTGTAAGGTGCACCTCCTAATCCTTCTTTGCAAATGAAATGAGGAAAATAGGGTGTGACCATCTTTTAGGAGATGGACAACTTAGGGTACCCTATTTTTCTCTATTTCATTCAAGGAAACCTTAGAGGTCTCAATCCAATGGTTTAATTGAGAAGAGGGATCTACTATAAGGTATCCTAAGATGTGATTAAACATAAAAGGGGGGTTCACCACTAAGAAAGGGCTTAGAAAGACAAGAAATAGAAGTAACATGCAACAACTAACTATGCAACCTAGAAAATGAACTCAAATACGAATAGTAAATTGGAGATAAATAGAGTCACACCTAGAAAACTAAAGATGGTTGAAATAAGGTTTGTAATCCTGATATTCTAACTTTTAATCAAACCCCTAGCTCATCAATTAAACCTTGATAGAAAGAATAGATGTTGAAAGGAAATGTGTGTGAGAGTCCTAATATTAAGTTCATCTAAGATTAAGATATCTAAAGTGCAATGAAACCCTTCTCTAATGTGCTAGAATAGGAGGCATGAATGAAACATAAAGATGATGACTTACTTTGGGAGATATCTAATCACCCTAATAATCCTCAAAAATGAAAATACCTTCCTTTAGGTAGAAAATAGAATGATAATGGATGATGAAATCACTTAGGAAACAAGTCATTAGACTTGGTTTGATGGCTAGTTTCATCTCCCCAACCTAGAATCCATAATGATTCTCCATAGGAAATCATCAAAAATCCCTGACAATGATAGATCTTGAATTGAAAGTGAGATTGAAGACCTACAAAAAAAATATAACGCTGCTCCAAGACTTCAACTTTATTTTCTCCTTTCTCTTGAATCCTTGAAAATATCTCCTCAAGACTCTTGCTTGAAAACTCTAGGATTGCTTAGCTCTCGAATTACTTGCTAGGTGAAATAATAATTTGAAACATTTTTATATAGGAATTCCATCTAATTTGCCATTTATTAGATCCCAAATGCCAAAATTAACCAAAAAATTGAATTAGAAACCTTAATTTCTCACTCAAACCATAAAAAGGGGCCACATGGGACTCATACACCCAAGGTGGCATATGGGGCCCACCTATGGGGACTCATACACCTAAGGTGGCATATGAGTCCCACCCAAGATTTTTAGGTTGAGGAAATGTTAGGGTGTTAGAAAATTGAAGGAATTCAATGATTTTCTTGAGATTTCAATTGAAATAAGCCTTGGGATCCGAAATAGAGGGTCTTAGGGGCCTATTAATGATGATTTAAAGGGTCATGAATTCAAGGGTACTAAAATAGGTCCAAAGTAAGTGTGAAATTGTATTATCTCCAAGAAGGGAGTATGATTTTCTACATTACATTTAGCCCCCACTTTAGCACCCATATAACACTACGTGCATATGCAAGCTAAATTACTTCAAACAATAAACTTCATCTCATAAAAGGATACTCATATGGATTCATTCACAAACATCGAAGAATGAATCCCCCATTGTAGCTAACTACAAAACCACAATGTTAGGAACTGCATCCTACAAAACCAATTCATTAGTCATTCAAAATCCTCTTATCTAACTTCTTCATGAAACTAAATTCGAGGGTAGATGTATGCCCCCTTGATTTCGCTTGCTTTATGAAGGTGGAATCAAGGTAGTGGTCTAACTGCATTAAATTATAGAAGTCATATCATAGGGTATTTCCAAGTACCATACCACATAGTGATTGATATTTGATGAAAATAGGAGTGGAACTATGAATCCAATGCAACAAATGGTGTTGAAAATGGCATTCACTAGCCCCCGATATGTTAAGTTGAATGAAAAAACACTTTTTAACCCAAAACATGTAAATAACCTAATTTGGAAGTATATGAATAAAAAGTGAAGTAATTTGTAACAATTTTGTCTTTTACCTTCTTGTATCTTAACTTCAATGGAGAGTGAGTGACAATGTTGAGTGTACAACCATATGTGCCTCCAAGACTCAAGAGCTTATGCGAGGAGGTGGCATAGGGTGAGTTGTAGCATCTGGTGAGTGCATTCTTCTCTACCTTAGCTTTGTTTTTATGCATTTATTTTATGTTTTATACATTTCTAGATAGATTTAGGACCCTGGAAGAAAAATTTGTAAAGCATCCCTTTTTCTTCACAAAGTGTCCCATTTTTTTGCAAAGTGTCTCGCTTGTTCGTGAATTTTCCCAAAAAAGGAATAAAGTTTCGGGCCCTTAGAAAAGTACCCTAGAACAACTTTAGCACACTTTTTGACTATTGATGTATAGATTTAAGATTTTAGAATGCTGATAGGTGCTATTTTTTCCTTTTGTATTAGATTCCTCCTTGATCGCATCAATGTCTCAATGGTAGACTATTTTGTCACTTACAAGACTTAGTCACAGTGCTATCAAAGGAGGAGAGGGAGATACTATAGGCTATAGAGATATACTAGGCATATCTCATGCCACCCATGAGATACCATGATGCCATGCTAATGGCATTAGAAGAGAGATGGGATGCAGATACCAACACCTTTCATTTACCTATTGGTGAGATGACTATCACTCTAGAGGATGCTCATCACATTCTTTGAGTTAATGTTTGAGGTGAGATTGTCCATTTTTTAGAGGATCATTTATATATGGAGGTGAGAGTAGATATCCAGTACTATCCTAGAGGTCTGATTTGGGAGATCATCAGGCCACATATTGAGCTATAGTGGCTACTTTATGCATGATCACTACTTTCGAGGTGGATTATGATTTTTACAATAGCATTAGTACTAGTCCTAGATGTTTTTAGAGCACACATGGATGGAGGATGAGTGCACATGATATGAGCGATGGAGCATCATTGGACCGTTTATGCATGGGGTCATAGTATGCTGGTGCATCTCTACTATGATTTAGGATGGTTCATTTACCACGAGGTGGATAGCATGGTGCATTACACACTACTACAGGTTTTTTTCCTGGAGCATATCACATGCACCAAACAGATTGGATTTCCTTTTGTATGTGCCCTGGGATACCCACGCTCTTTTAGTTATCCATTGAGATGAGCATGGTAGTGTGGAGACTTTCTATTCTAGAGAGTTAGATTTTACTACCTAGATCAAGAGGAGATCTTATGGAGACATAACCAACTAATACTGCAGTGGCCAAATGAGACCCACTAGTTGACGAGCATGCAAAGGGACAAGTTTCTACTGGGGAGACACAACCACATAGTGAGACTATTCTGCTAAGATCATGTCATGGATAGTTTGGATAGGTACAAGTGCAACCCATAACATGACCATTTTATAGGCAATCAATGTGGACTGCTCAAAGGCCAAGAGATATGAGATGACTCACAATCAATGATATTATATCCAGTGGTTCATATGATTCATATCTCCACATGCCCCTAGCCTCTGACGCTAATGATGTGGGTATTACTAATGCATATGAGGAGTGGTGGGCCGTAGCACAACCAACTCTAGTGTTTCATATGGATCATCATATAGGCTTAGTGGGGTCTCTTCCAAATCACAATGATGATGAGGGGGATATAGGTGAGGAGATAGGGGTCAGGGCTACAAACCTATTTGTAGATGAGGTAGAGGAGGATTATGATGAGGATGAAGACTCAAACTATGAGGGGGAGGAGGATGAGGAGGACGATGAGGAGGAGGAGGAGGATGAGGATGAGGAGGTCTAGCTGATTAGCAAGGGAAGTGATACAACAAATGAGGGTCTAGTTATTGATGAGTGGAGAGACTCAATTCCCACTCAGGTTACCAGGTCATAGTCAACAGCCATAGCACATGCCAACACTTTTGAGCATGGAGAATAGCACATCTTCCATTCCTCCTACACAAGACAAGGCCATATTTGCATAGCTAGTTGGAGATCTAGGTGATGACACATTATTTATGATTATGCTTTGAAATGAAGAAAATTGTTGTGGCAGCTTTGTTTTGCTTCTAGGGTTTTTGACCTAAAAGGAGAAAGACCAATTTCCAACCTTTCACTCAAAAACAAACCCTCGAGATTTCAATGCAAAGAAGATTGAAATATGGAAAAGGGAAGGTTCTAGGGACTGAATGATGTATAATGTGGGGTTCACCACCAAGTGTAAACTCAAAAAAGACAATGAATTGGAAAACATAGTGTGATATGCAAAATGACCTAGAAATGACCATGAAATAAAATAGAAAGCTACAAAACTGGAAGTGTGCACCTAAAATCTGAAGAGAGATGGAATGGAGCTTTGAAATCCTAGAATTGCTACTTTTTAGGCCTGGTGGAAATCACTTGCCATTCTAAGTGAATCAGTCCCAGTTTTGGAAAATTGTATCAGAGAAAGTTTCGACCAAATGGGTATCCAAATCTACAGAGATCTATTTAAAAAATTTGTAGTGGGACTCATTCACCAATTTCTAACTTTTTACTCATGAAAAAACCCTTGAGATTTCAATGCAAAGAAGATTTAAATCTGGAAAAGGTAAGTTTCTAGGGATTGAATGATGTATAATGAGGGGTTCACCACCAAGTGTAAACTTGGAAAAGATAATGAATTGGAAAACACAACGTGAATACAAATGACCTAGCAATGACCATGAAATAAAAAAAAAGCTACAAAACTAGAAGTGTGCACCTAGAATATGGAGAGATATGGAATGGAGCTCTGAAATCCCAAAATTGTTGCTTTTAAGGCCTGGTGGGACTCATTCACCATTCTAGGTGAATCAGTCCCAATTCTAGAAAACTATACCAAAGAAAATTTTGGGCAAATGGGTATCCAAATATACAACGATCTCTGAAAAAAATCTGCAGTGGGACTCATTTTCCACTCTTGGAAAATGAGACCACTTTGGCTCTTTTGGAAATTCAAAATCTGGATCTTCTCTTCTTGATCTGCTCAATCTATACCTCCAGGTGTCTAGATCTAAAACCCTGGTTTTGAGAACAATAAGTGACTTTTTGTGAATATTTTGACCTTGCAAGTAGGGAGATGACTTCAACAAGTTTGAAACCTATTCTTCAATAATATACAAGCCTTCAAAGCACTTAGATCTACAATCACACAAGGAAAGAGAACAAAAGTGTTGATAGTTAGGGAATTGGGGCTTGCCTTGGTCAAACCCTTTTTAGGTAATTAAACCAAATGATGAAATAAGATAATGAATCATAAACATGAATTAATGCAATTAGAACATTTCCATGATGATGGACCTTGAATTTCTACAACAATTGATGAAGAATCTTGCTCTGGAATGCCTTAGAAATGATCTTGTAAACTATCTTGATGACCTTGTGAAGAATTGGAATGCTTAACTCTTGCTTGCTTGACTTGATAGCATGAAGGTATGATTCTTGGATGAAATGAGGATTTGAAAGCTTTCTTATATAGGAAATCCACTCACATGACCGTTAATTTGATCCCCAATTTTGACATTGAAGAAATTTAAACTTAAAACCAAATTTTTCCCACTCAAACCTCAAAAATAGCTCAAATGGTACTCATTCGCCATCCTGGGCGAATGAGTCCCACTTTTATGGAACTCATTCACCCAAGGTGGTGAATGGGGCCCACAAGGGATATTTTCCAACTGGGATGTCAGGGAGTGAAGAAATTAGGTTTATATGTTGATTTTGTCAAGTCTTTGATCAAAATATGCCTTGGGATGCATAATATGGGGTCATAGGGTCCTATTAATGATGATATTAAGGTCATAAATGCAATAAGGCTCAAAATCCAATGGAAAGTGCAAATAAATGCACTTTACAACATTAAATTAAGGAAAAATTGAGTCTATTTAGCTTAGAACAGCCCTAAATCCCATGTGAAAACATTAAAACACTAGATTATGTCCACTTAGTTTACAATCCTCTAAAATTTAATGTGAAGATGTAAATAAATACATTTTACAACATTAAATTAGGACAAAGTTAGGTTAATTTAGCTTAAAACAGGCCTAAGACCTAATGTGGATGTTTAGAACACCTCATAACACTAGACCAAGGCAACCTTAAATCCAATTTATCATTAATTATTCCCATATCAACCAAGGTACACATTTTTCTACATTACATTTAGCCCCCATTTTTGTGAGAGGATGAACTTGCTTCAAAATCTCACTAAAGTAGACATTCAAGATGGGTCCAATCATACCAATGCAGATGGTCTAGGATAACAAAGTTGAAGGAGGAAATCAAGCCCCCAGGATCCAAGATCCTAAGTCAAACTGACATAAGCACAAAAGGACACACACAAGGTGAATGATATGCAATAGAACATGATACACAATCATGCAATGCCAATAACTAGAAGAAAGAAGAACAAAATAAGAAAAAATAAAAAGGTGGATCAAGCTTCGATTGTTTTTCCAACATGATGTGGATCATATCTAGGTTGTTTGTTTGAAAAAATGCATACTTACTCTAAGGTGATGGAACTTCTGGTTGTTCACCAAGTGAGAAGTCCTAAAAGGTGAGAAACATACAATCATGGTTGGTATGCACTCACACACACAAGTGGCTATGGGGAAAGTCATGCCTCAGATTGGGCTTCCTGCTCAAACCATACCAAAGTTATAACTCTTGATAACTTTAATAAGGTGACACAAAATAATAACCTTCGAGCTCCATGAGGAAAGAAAAAATTTGTATGCTTGAAACTCATAGACATTGTATATGTGAAATAGTGTAAGGAATGTTCGAAGGGATTTTTCTTAGTCATGCAAGGTTTCTCGTTAGGGAACATTGTACCTAATGTTTCCAAGAGAGGAAAATTTAAAGAAATATCACGCTTTCAGAGGAAATCAAGCCCAATGACACCACCAAGAAAAGGATGCATCATAGGAAAAAATAAATCGCACAATGAAACATGACGAGTGTCAATTTATGCCCCCACTTTAAAGTAGTTGCTAACACCATTACTGTGAGAAATTTATTTAAAGTAGAAGAAGATATGAGAACTTATTCAAAAATCCCTATGCCAAGTCATATGTTTCTGATAAGCTACATCATGAAAAGGATAGTATGTCACATGCAAGCCAAATTAAGGAATGTCATCCACATCCCAAGTTTTCTCTTATCTATTCATGAAAGGTGATCAACTTGCCAAAAGAGGCAACAACAAGTGACATACAAGGACAAGGATAACTAATCCCTTGCCCCCACTTAGTGCAAGACAAGGGTGAGTTGAATAGGATGAAGGAAAGTATTAGTTAGAAAAATTAGGTGCTTCAACACATGGAAGAGAACCACATTCCTTGAGATGTTGAATTTTGTTGCTTAAAGCATTACATTTGTTAGTAGAATGACCATGAACTCTATGATATGCACAAAATGAATTCTTGTAGTAAAATTTCTTTCATGTTCTTGGAGGAAGGGATATCAAGTGATCTTGGAGGAGTATTGACAAGATAGCCTCTTGATCAATGGTAGAAGGTGTTCCTATAGTTTGTGACAAAGACATCTCTTGCTTAGTACAAGATGTCATACTTACACAAGACTTTTTAGATTGCTATATTTTGTTCCCTCCTTTATAGGAAGATGTAAAATCTAACGAATTCAAATCATTAGTGTTTTATGTGATGATATTGACATTAAGCATGGATTTCTTTGTTTGTTTGATTTCTTGCAAAGGATAAAAATCAAGACCACTAGTATCTATTAGTTTAGGATGCACTACTATCAAAGTCGGCTTATAAGGATTTTTTGTGGAAGTGTTGATATTGAGTGAAGGCTTGTTTGATTGTTTGATTTCTATCATGGGACAATAACCAAGACCATGTGTTTCTTCTTGCGTGTTAGACTCTATAGGGAAATATATATCTTGTTCTCTAGCACCACATCCTTTTCCATTGCAGCCAAGTTGTTTCATCATTTCATAACCTTTTCCATAATGATTCTTCATCTTGTTTGGATTCAGTGGTTGTTCATGATTAAGTTCGTCAAAGTTTGTTGTGTAATTTTCCCTTTCTTCTAAAGTGGTTGAGGTGGATGATTTTGAAGGGTCTTCTAATTTTTTTTTTGACATTATCGCTTTTTCTTTTTCACACTTCTTTAATATGATCTTTGGTTTCCCATCAAAGCTAGGTGTGAAATCCAAGGAACCCCAATCATTTTCTAATAGCTTTGTGACTTCTTCAATGTGTTTTTATTTATCTTTTTTTTGTACAAGTTCCACTTGTGTAGTTGGTGTCAATGTTGCTAAAGGATTATCCTTTCCTTTCTCAAATTTTAAACAACTATTTGGGTCAGGGTCATCTTCGAGTGTGTACACTTTGTTGTCGTAGATGTATTTCATTTTGTGATGAAGAGTATTAGGCACCCCATTCATTGCATGAATCCATGGTCTTCCTAAGAGAATATTATATGAGAGATCATGTGGTATAACATGGATTGGTGTTTCCAATGTGGCCATTCTAGTTGTAATAGGTAAAGTGATCACACTAAGTGGTTTTTTGTTCTACATTGTCAAGTCCATGGATAGACAAGGAATCATGTTGAATTTTTAATTTATTTATCCACACCAAGCCTATCTAAAAGGGTTACACTACACACATTAAGGGTTGAGCCATTATCAACAAGGGTCCTCTTTATCCCTTTATTTTTGTATTGAGCTATGATCATGAAAGCATCATTTTGTTTTTGCACTTCCAAAGAGGGGAGTTCACTTTGGTGGAAAACAATGTTAGCATTTATTCCTTGGATCATAGCTCCTATGTAATTTGGTTGTGCATTAGAAGGGATAGGAAATTTTTGTAAGGTGGTTTGAAGCATAGTGTGATAATTAGGTGAATTCTAAATTAGGTCCCATATGGATATTTTTGCATGAGTGTTTTAAAGTTGTTCAACAGGATTATACTCCTTTCCACTTTGTGGACATAAACGAGGAGGACCTAGTAAGATAGGGTTAGGTAGGATAGGATTAGGAAATGGGAGGGATGTTGAAGGTGTTTCTCTTGGTTGTGGATTTTTCCTAGTGTTATATATATGAGCAATGATATTATGACTCGGCTACTACAATACATTATTCTTAGGTGGGTAAAGGATGAGTTCAGGTTTGTTTTGAATTTTCAATTTGTGTGAATGGAGATAAAGCATAAGTTTGGGTTTTTTTGTGAGTTTGAGGTTTATGTGAAGATGGGTAAAGAATTAGGGGATTCTTAGGATGTCCCACGGGGTATGTAAGAGGTCCATTAATCAAGGGGGATCTAATGGACACTTGTGCATTCATAACCTCAACGGTCTTGGTTTGTTTTATCTCTAATAAAGGGAAATATAGAATCACCTATTTTTCATCACCTAAGGAAGCCTCCTTACTATTATTGTCACTTTCTTGCACCATGATATTCTACCTAGGAGAAGGGATTTTAGGAGAACTACAAACCAAATGTTCTTGACATTCAAGGATTGGTTCTTCCAAAATGACTTCATCGCAAGTAAGGGAGTTATCAATGGTTGGATTTTCTTATTTATCAATACTGGGGATATTAGGAGAAGGATCTATTTTATTATCCTTTATTCTCTAAGGTCTCATTCTCTTGTACCATATTATCTACCCTAGTAGGAGAGCTTTTAAGATTTTCATCACATTCCATGTTTAGATTTTGTAAAGTATCTTCATCTCAAGTAGAGGAGGCATCAAGAGAAGGAAAACTATGATTTTCATGCTTACCAAATAGATCATCCCAAATGGTAGAAGCATTAGGTAAGGGAGGAAAAATATTCACATGACTCTTAATAGTTGCATCTTCTAACACCAACTTATCCTCTTCACATCGAGGAGGGATAGTAGGAGAAGAACACTTTTTATTGTCATGGTTATCTATGGTATCATCCTCTTTGGCTAAAAAATTGTCATAAGAAAGGGGTGAATGGAGATTAGGTAAGGTGACATTTAGAAATGTTTCTATGATATCATCTTCTTGTTTTCTAATATATTCCAAAGTAGGAGGAGGAGAGGGATAATCAAGACTATAATGCTTGTATCTTCTTTCACCAAGATACCTTTGTCACTAATAGGAGAGGTATTGGGAGAAGAATAAGTATGATTGTTATGATTATCTACACTTGCATCCTCTTGTGTTATGAAATTCTTACAAATCTGGTAGATACTAGGAGGGTATCCAACATGCTTATCAAAATTTTTACTTTGTTTTCCTAGATTATGTCCATGAGAAGAGAAAATAGAAACATACAAGCCACTTGATATTCTAGAAACACTAAATGCTTGAAAAGAACACATTCTAACATGAGAAAGTAAATAAAGTGCAATGCAATGACTTAAAGTGAAATTTTAAATGCAATTTTCAGATTTGAAACAAGGTAATTTATTGATTACAGTATGCAATGATATGAAAATGGAATGTTGTGAATGTAAATTTGAAATGAAGCAATGCATGAAATGGACTAATTGAAGCTAGTTTTAGTGAAATACATGTAATAGAAAGTCAACCTAATAAAAAAATAGCCAATGGCATCAATCAAAAGCTTAAAAACAAGGTTTTTAGTGTTGTAAAAGGCTATTTTAGATCCGTTTTGAGACTGATTCACCCATGGTGGTGAATGAGTCCTAGTATGGATGTTTTTCAAAAAAAATAGGAATTTTCAATGGATTTTTATTCTTTGTATGTTGTATTATATGTATCTTAAGTGAAAATGTAATTTTTATATGATTTTCAATTATTTGAGATGCAAAAATGCAACCTATATACACTTTCACTAATGCAAAATTTTGAAACCCTAGAATATCAATTAACTAATGAAAACTCTAATTCAAAGTTAATGCAAGCTAAATATACAATGATGATGAAATAAAAACAAGAAAATAAGGTATTATAAATGTAGGTTCACCAAAATGAAATGAAGAAAATATGTGTGGTAGCTTTCTTTCACTTCTAGGGTTTTGGACCTAAAAGGAGAAAAACCAATTTCCAACCTTTCACTCAAGAAAAAACCCTTGAGAATTTGATGCAAAGGAAATTGAAATCTGGAAAAGGGAAGCTTCTAGGGATTTAATGATGTATAATGAGGGGTTCACCACCAAGTGTAAACTTGGAAAAAATAATGAATTGGAAAACACAGTGTGATATAAAAAATGACCTAGAAATGACCATGAAATAAAACAAAAAGCTACAAAATTGGAAGTGTGCACTTGGAATCTAGAGAGAGATGGAATGGAGCTTTGAAATCTTGAAATTTCTCCTTTCTAGGCCTAGTGGGACTCATTCACCATTTTGGGAAAATCAACCCCAATTTTGGAAAACTATAATAGAGCAAGTTTCGGCCAAATGGGTATCCAAATCTGCAAAGATCTCTGAAAAAAATTTGTAGTGGGACTCATTCACCACTCTTGGAGATTGAGTCTAGTTTGAATTTTTTGGAGATTCAAAGTCTTGATCTGCTAAATCTATACCTCCGGGTGTTTAGATTTGAAACCCTAGTTTTCAAGACTGTAAGTGAGTTTTTGTGAATATTTTGACCTTACAAGTATGGAGATGACTCCAAAAAGTTTTAAACCTATTCTTCAATCATCTACAATCCTTCAAAGTACCTAGATCTACAATCACACAAGGAAAGAGAACAAAAGTGTAAATTGTTAGGGAATCAAGGTTTTCCTTGGTCAAACCCATTTTAGGTAATTAAACCAAATGATGAAATAAGATAATGAAGCATAAACATGAACTAATGTAATTAGAACCTTGCCATGATGATGGATCTTGAATTACTACAACAATTAATTAATGAAGAATCTTGCTCTTGAATTCCTTAGAAATAATCTTGTAAACTATCTTGATGACCTTGTGAAGACTTGGAATGCTTTACTCTTGCTTGCTTGACTTGATGGCATGAAGGTATGATGCTTGGATGAAATAAGGAATTTAAAGCTTTCTTATATAAGCAATCCACTCACATGACCGTTAATTTGACCCCCAATGCAAAAATTGAAGAAATTTAAACTTAAAATCCATTTTTTCCCGCTCAAACCTTGAAAATAGCTCAAATGTGACTCATTCACTATCTTAGGTGAATGAGTCCCAACTGGATGGGACTCATTTTTGCATGGTGAAAAATGGGTACCACGGGGCTATTTTTCTAGCTGGGATGTTGGGTAGTGAAGAAATTAGGTTTATATGTTGATTTTGTTAGGTCTTTGATAAAAATATTCCTTAGGATGCACAATATGGGGTCATAAGGGCCTATTTATGAAGATATTAAGGCCATAAATGCAATAAGGCTCAAAATCCAATGTGAAAGTGTAAATAAATTCTCTTTACAACACTAAATTAAGGAAAAATTGATTCTATTTAGCTTATAAGGGACCTAAATCCTATGTGAACACTTTACAACACTTGATTAGGTCCACTTAGTTTACAAGCCTCCCAAATTTAATGTGAAGATGTAAATAAATACATTTTACAACATTAAATTAGGACAAAGTTTGGTTAATTTAGCTTAAAACAGGTCTAAGACCTAATGTGGAAGTATAAAACACCTCACAACACTAGACCAAGGCAACCTTAAATCCGATTTATCATTAATTATTCCCATATCAAGCAAGGTACATGTTTTTCTACACTACATTCTTATACTTTTATAATTATTCTCATATTTTCACTTTGGTATATATATATATATATCATGATGTGTACTAATTATCTTTATGATTTCTATCTTATAGGTTATGTGAGAGAGTTGCATGATCTCTACCAATGGGCAGCCATTGAGATAGTACCTCCTTCAATCACAAATGAGGCTATCAACATAGACTACATGCCCCCACCCATCATGGAGCAGCATCCAGAACTATTTAAGCCTTTCGCAAGGTTGAGAGGTACATATGAGAGTGCTTCCAAGAACACTAATCAAGCCAAGGGTGACCTATCAACACTACAAGAAACACATGAGGAGCTTTATTCATCTTGAGATCTAGGAAAGGTTGAGAGAATCCATGGAAAGGTTTCCAAGCTATAGGTAGAGAGAGACCACAAATACCAAGAGTGCATGGAGGTCATCATAGAGGCTACAACTGTTGGACGATTACAGGGCCTACAGTCAACATTATATTCTATTGCTATGTCATGATTGCACACTATCATCTCTTGATGGATGTGATCACTAGGTCCTGAGGGATCTGATAGTCACATGCCACAATAGTCTTGTATACTTGATATGTACTTAAAACTTTGTTATGATGTATATATATATGAGCATTTATGTTGGGTTGTTTATGTTTATGTGCTTAAGTAAGATAGCATTCTAATTTATGAAATAATCTTTATAAGACTATTTAATAAATGTCTCCAGGATCTAACATGTTTAATATGATCTAATTAAAACTATCCTAGCTTCTTTTAGATGCAACATTATGATTGAGTATGTTATGCCAAATTAAATGTACCTATGATTTAATTATAGAACATTAAATGCATATAAGGATCTAATCTAACACAACATACAAGATTAATTTGAGTAGTATGAAACCTAAATTAACAATCCAAAACTAATTTGAATAATTACTTTAGCATTCAAGACACAAATGATTATTTTTCAAGAACAAAGCAATGCAAGAGAAATAACATACTATCTACTAACTCTAACATCATTGCTTTGTCATTCACACTATTCAAGAAGGAAGATTAGAAAAAATACTAGTGTAAATGCATGACATTAACATGTTCTTTAAGAGGTGTTCCATCCATTTCTATAGCTATGTATGCTCCATACCCATAAGTTTCATCAATTATGTAAGGTCCTAACCAATTAGGGTTAAATTTTTCTTTCTCAATCGGGGTGGCATTGACGTTATGTTGATTTTCAAACAACACCAAATCACCTTTATCAAATGAATGAGGGATGACATTATCATTGTAGCTACGTTGCATTCTTTTAGAGTTACAAGCTTGGAGATACTCAGGAGCATTAATACATTGTTCATCAAGCATTTCAAGCTGATGCAATCATTGTTCCTTATAGGTATTGTCATCAATAAGTTCTTGAAGAGTGATTCTTAATGAAGGAATCTCTAACTCCAAGGGCATTTTCACCTCGGTAGCATAATCAAATTTATAAGGAGTATTTCGAGTTGATGTTCTAATACTAGTACAATAAGTCCATAATGCATATGTCAACTACGTGTGCCAATCCTTAGTATGCTTTATTACTATTTTCCTTAATATTTCCTCAAGGGTTTTATTAGTTGATCAACTTGACCATTAGATTATGGATAGTAGGGAGTTGAAAAATGATGTTGGATGTTAAAAATTTCTAAGAACTTCTTCACATCATTATTCTTGAATGGTGTACCATTTTCCAAAACTAACATGGAAGTGAGTTTGAAGCGAGAAATAATGTGCACCAATATGAAACAACATATTACATCAATAGTTGTTGAAAGAAGGAGAATGGCTTCTACCCATTTTGTGAAATAATCTGTTGCGGTAATTATAAATGTATGTCTGACAGAAGAGGGTGGTGATATATTTCCAATAAGATCTAGACTCCATACTGAGAAAATCCAAATAGGAACTTGGGCATGAAGTTTAGAATCAGGAGTGTGAATCAAATTGCTATGTTCTTGAAATTTGTGACATTTCTTAACATATTCAAAGCAATCCTATTACATATGTCTCCAATAGTATCCTATGTAGATTAGCTTTTGAACAAATGATCTTCCTCCAAAATGACCTCCATAAGCACCTACATGAGCTTTTGTAAGCACTATGGGGATTTCATATTATTTAAGGCATCTAAGTAAAAGACCATCAAAGAACCTTCGATACAACACATCAAAAATGATTATATATCTAGACGCAACTTTTTGAATGTGGGCTTGAATATTCTTAGTTGTCAACTCAAGAAAGGTACCTTCTTTCAAATAATTAAACATTAGTGTATACCATTTACTAGAGCTTTCCATGGTGGTTGATAACACTTCTTCGACTATATATTCTATAGATGGTTTCATAATTGTATGGACAATGAATGTGAAATATTTTGAAGAATCTTGATGAGATATAAGGGAAGCCGCACTTGCCATTGCATCCACATGCCAGTTATCTTTTGATGGGAAATTATCAATGGTATATAGATCAAAGGTGTTTAATAGATTCATTGTGAGATCCTTATATTTTGATAATTTTTCATGCTTTTCTTGATACGATCTATTTATTTTCTTAATATCTAATTATGAGTCACCAAATATCTTAATATTTTGAGCTCCTAGAGTTAAAACTGTGCATAAACCAGAAATTAATGCTCCATACTCTAATGTGTTTTTTGTGCATAGGAAGTTTAAGTGGTAGGACAAAGGAATAGGCTTTCCTATAGGTGGGACTAGTATAGATCCTATGTTGGAGCCAGTTCTACACTTAGAGTTGTCAAAATATAACCCCCATGTATCAGTTTAAATCATCACCACATTATCATTAGGGAATGAATCATTGTTAGGTAAGGATAAGGGAGAGGGAGCATCAAATAATTGTTAGATCAATGATTTTCTTTTAATTTCTTTTTGAGAGATAAATTTAAGATGAAACTGAGTTAACAACATAACCCACCTACCTAGGCATCCCGATAAATTTGTTTTAGCTAAAAGATGTTTTAAAGGATTGAATTTTGTCATCACATGTATTTCAACATTCATTAAGTAATGTCTCAATTTACTAGTAGTGAATCCAAGATCCAAACATTGTTTTTATATTTTCATATATCATGTCTCATAATCAATCATAGTTTGGCTAATGTAATAAACAAGATGTTCTTTTCCATTTTTTGTCTTGTTGAGCCAACAATGCTACAAGAGCATGGACTGACACTTTTGTATAAAGGATGAATGGTTTTTCTTGCATAGCGAGTTGTAAAATAGGTGGAGTAGCAAGATAATATTTTAAACTCTCAAAAGAATATTTACAATCCTTATTCCAATTAAATTGAACCTCTTTCTTAAGAAGTTGTGTTAGAGGTAATGTTCAATCTACTAAAGATGATACAAAATGAAGGATAGTTTGAATTCTTCCTTGTAAAGTGCACAATTGGGAAATGTTTCTAGGAGGTGGCATGTTAACTATAGCATCAATTTTCTTCGTGCCCACCTCAATGCCTAGAAGTTTTCCACTATCTATGCCAAAAGACACTTTTTTGGGTTTAGCCTCATGTTATATTTTTGCATTTGCTCAAAGATTTTTTGAAGGATTTTAAAATTGTCTTGTCGAGTAGAATATTTGGCTAGAATATCATCAACATAATCTTCCAAAATATTATATATGTAATCATTAAATATCAATGTCATAGCTCATTGATATGTTGCACCTACATTCTTCAATCCAAAAGGCATAACTACCTAAAAAAAAATTCCCCAAGTTGTAGTAAATGTTGTCTTATATTGATCTTGAGGGTTGATAAAGATTTGATTATGTCCAAGAAATTTTTTCCATAAACGACAAAAAATCATGTCCTATAGTCGAGTTCACTATCATGTCAATATTAGGAAGGGAAAAATCATCTTTTCAATATACTTTACTAAAATCATGAAAGTTTGTACACATCCTAATATGATTGTTGGGTTTTGCAACTACAACAATGTTCAAAACCCAAGGAAAATAATCAATAGGTTGTATAAAACTAGCTTCAAGGAGTTTCTCAATCTTAGCATTAACTAATAAGGCTATCTTAGGATTCATCTTTTGTATCATTTTTTTAACTAGTTTAGCATTCTCTGTGAGGACTATGTTGTGTGTCACTATCTTATTATCAATTCTTGACATATTCGAATAAGTCCAAGTAAAATGTTTAGGAAGCTCATGAATTAAAGCTACATGATCTTCTTGTTCATCTTCATCAAGACACTTTCCTATCTTAATCACTCTCTCCTCATTATTAATATTCATCGGTATGTTGATTGTATCTCCCAAAGGGAGTGCAGATTGTTTCAAAATTTTAGGATTGTATTCTTGATTGTCCTTATCATTCACATCACTTTCCTTATCTATGTATTCTTTCTTAGCACTAATCATAGCACATGTAACCAATTTCCTTTTAAGAGGAGTAGATGGTTTATCATAAAATCCTAAAATTTCTTTCAAGGCTTCATCATCTTTAAAGTATTCCAATGATTCTTTGCAAGTTGTATCAATCAATTCAGGATGCTTCAAGGTGATAGTTTTTTTAGGGTTACACATGATGGTTTTGATGTTTAATGAGGTTCTTTTCATTACTTGTGTTATCTTAGAATGGAAATACCCCAAACCACTTTTTGTTTCTTGTGTGTTAGGCTCTATAGGAACACAAATGCCTTGTTCTTTCCTTCCACATCCCTTTCCACTATAGGTAAGTTGTTTCATCAGCTCATAACCTTTTCCATTATGTTTCTCTATTTATTTCAGGTTTTGTGGTTGATAATATATCTCATCAAAGTTTGTTGTATAGCTTGTGTCTTCTTCCAGTGTAGATGAGGTAGATTCTCATGATTTTTCTTTCAAATTTTATGTTGACATCACCATTAGTTGCTTTTGTTTCTCAATTTATTATGTTTCATTTTGTATTCTACCATGAATGTTGGTATGAAGTATAAAGATCCCCAATCATCTTCCAATAACTTTGATTCTTTCTCCATCTCTTGTTTATATTCTTTCATAGGTCCTGTGTTCGAAGTTGGAATTAATGTGTTTAGAGGACTTGTTGTTCCTTTTTGAACTTGTAAGAAACTTTCAGGCTCGGGATCTATTTCAACTTGGTATACTTTATCGTTATAGACATACTTCATGATACAATAAAGAGTTTAAGGAACCACATGCATCTCATGAATCCAAGGTCTTCTTAAAATAAGATTGTGTGAAAGATCATGAGGCATAACATGAATAGTAGTTTGTAATGTAGCCTTTCCAACTGTAATAGGTAAAGTAAACACACCAAGTGATTGCTCTCCTACATTGTCAAATCCTCGAATTGATAAGAAATTAGGTTCAATTCTTGGTTTATCCATGCCAAGTCTATCCAAAAGGGTCACACTACACAAATTAAGGGTGAAACCATTATCAACAAGGGTTATTTTTATTCCAGTCCTATTATAGATAGCTATTATCATGAAGGTATCATTTTTCTTCCTCATCTCCAAGGGAGGTACAACTCATGTTTATGAAAATTAATTTCTACATTAACTGTATTCATTCCTTGAATTAGAGTTGCTACATCACTTGCATTTTCACTAAAGGGAACCACAACTTGTTGCAAGGATTTTTGAAGCATAGTATGATAATTAGGTGAATTTTGAATTAGGCCCCATAGGGATATATTTGTAGGAGTATTCTTAAGTTGTTCAACAAGATCATACTCCTTCCCACTATGTGAAGGAAAACAAGGAGCACTAGGCAAGATGGGTTGAGAAAAATGTAAAGATTTTGAAGTTTTTTTGTCTTGGTTGTGGATTGTTTCCAGTGTTATATGTATGAGCAATGGTATTATAACTTGATTGTTGTGAAACATCATTCTTAGGTAGTTCAAGGGTGAAAATAGGTTTTTTTGGAGTTTGAGGTTTGTTTGAAGGTGGGTATAGGATGAGTTGAGGTTGAATCATATTAAATTCTCTTTGTTTTAGTTTGTTGTAACAAGCCTTAGAAGATGAGCCTTGTGAGATGAAGTCCTCAAGGGCTTCATCTAACATGTCAAATTCATCACTACTAAAAGGATTGAGGGTTAGGTTAACTTAGAAAAAGAGATTTGACATACTCAAATAACTATGCTTTCTCCAAGGGGTTCATCAGTTTATAGGTGTTTTGGTTTTGTTTTCTAATGAATGCCAAATGTAATCTAATCTTATCCAACAATGAACTAATGCTAGAAATGAAAATTACAATAATATAATTCTATCCACAATAGAAATGAAACTAAATTAAGCTAAAGTAAATGAGATGCATGAAATAGAAACTGATTTAACTAAAACATAAATCTAACAACACCAAACAAAAGCACAAAAACAAGGTTTTAAATGCTTTAAAATGTAGATTCAGATCTAACACATGACTAAATCACCTAGAGGGGCATATGAGTCCTAGTCAAGGTTTTTGAAGGGTTCAAATAGTGAATAATAGTTACCATAGAAATCCTAGAAATCAGGTAAAACAACTTGTACTAGGACTAAATTTCCCAGAGGGGCAAATGAGTCCCAAATGAGCATTTTGACACTAATTTTAGCAAACTCTGAGTGAATTTCAGATTTTCTAGTTTGTATTATGTCTAGACTAAGTGAAATTACATATTTTAAATGAAATTCAATGATGCAAGATACAAAAATGCAACCTATATGCACTTTCACTAATGCAAGATTTAGAATCCCTAAATGCAAATTAACTAATGTAAGCTAGATCTAGGACTATGATGCACTCCAAATCAGAAATAAGGTGTCCAAAGGATATGTTTTCCAAAATGAAATGAGTAAAATAGGGTGTTCCCACCTTTTAGGAGATGGACAACTTAGGGAGCCCTATTTTGGCTCTATTTCATTCAAGAAAATCTTAGAGATTTCAATCCAATTATTGATTTGAGAAGAGGGATATACTATAAGGTCTCCTAGGGTCTGATTAATGATAAAAAGTGGGTTCACCAATAAGAAAGGGCTTAGAAAGAAAAGTAATGGAAGTAACATGCAGAACCTAACTATGCAACCTAGAAAATGAACTCAAATTAGAATAGAAAACTAGAGATAAATAGAGGTGCACCTAGAAAACTGAAGATGCTTGAAATGAGGTCTACAATCCTGAAATTTTGAC
Source organism: Sequoia sempervirens (assembly GCA_007258455.2). Taxonomy (NCBI): domain Eukaryota; kingdom Viridiplantae; phylum Streptophyta; class Pinopsida; order Cupressales; family Cupressaceae; genus Sequoia; species Sequoia sempervirens. Next base: position 257,742,754 of record VDFB02193867.1, on the reverse strand, counting down.
TTTTAATGCACACTAGGACTCATACACCAGTAGGGGAGATTTATTCCTAGCTTAGGGTTTTTGGGCACAAACTAGAATTTCATATTAACAAGTCTGAATCCTCTAAAATCCAGAAAAAGTGCTATACCAGGACTCATACACCACAAGTGGTGATTTAGTCCCATTTTTATTTTTCAAAAATCCTAGATCTGAATTTTTTCTCCTCTCTTTGCACTTCCTTTCTCTATTTTCCAAACTTCACTTCTGGATCCAAACCTACTAAAAACCTACAAAATCGAATATTGTGTTGATTTGCTTATGGCAGGTTTTCCTCGGTCAAAACCCTAGTTCTGTAATTAATCCTTGATAGAAAGAATAGATATTCAAAGGAAATATGTGTGAGATTCATAATCTTAAGTGCATCTAAGATTAAGAGATCTAAAGTGCAATGAAACCCAACTATAATGTGCTAGAATATGATGCATGAATGAAACATAAAGATGATGAATTACTTTGGGAGATCTCTAATCACTCTAATAAGCCTCAATAATGAAAATACCTTACTTTAGGTAGAAAGTATAATGGTAATGGAGAATGGAATTACTTAGGAAACAAGTCATTAGGATTGGTTTGGTAGCTAGTTGCATATCCCCATCCTAGAATCCATCATGATTCTCTATGGGAAACCATCATCAACCCTTGACAATGATAGATCTTGAATTGAAAGTGAGCTTGAAGAACTTCAAAAACACTATCATTCTACTCCAAGACTTCAAATTTATTTACTCCTTGCTCTTGAATGCTTGGAAATATCTCTTGAAGACTCTTGTTTGAAAACTCTAGGATTTCTTAGCTCTCAAATTACTTGGTAGGTGAAATAATGAGTTGAAACCTTGTTTATATAGGCACTCCATCTAATTTATGATTTATTAGATACCAAATGATGACATTGACCAAAAATTTGAATTAGAAACCTTATTTCCCAACTCAAAGCCTAAAAAGGGGCCACATGGGACTCATATGCCCAAGATGGCATATGGGTCCCACCTAGGGGGACTCATATTCCCAAGGTGGCATACGAGTCCCACCCTAGCATTTTGGGGTGAAGAAATATCGAGGTAAAAGAAAATTGAATGCATTTGATGATTTTACTGGGATTTCAACTAAAATAAGCTTTGGAATTTGAAATAAAGGGTCTTAGGGGCATATTAATGATGATTTAAAGGGTCATGAATGCAAGGGTACTAAAATAGGTCTAAAGTAAGTATGAAATTGTACTATCTCCTAGAAGGGAGTATAATTTTCTACACTATAACAAAGGCAAGAATATGACATTGATGTTCAAACTAGACATGGAGGTCTTCTTCTTCCAAAGAACTAGGAACTAGATTCTTTTGCAAAAAATATTAGTATCAGCTAAAAATCTTGTCAAATATGTAAGCCTTGCACTTACCATATCTCCGAGGTTACTATACTATATTATTATTTTCTCCTTTTGTTATTGTAGTATAAATAATTGACCATGTATATTTTCAATGATAGCTTTGGTTGCTCCATCTCCATCATTCACTAGATCATAAAAAACTGAGGCCTAGGAAATTTAAGAGTCAATTGAGTCCATTTGAACCTTAATGCTCCTTGTAGAAATTGGCTACTTCAAACATAATTGAAATAATGGTTTTGCTTCTTCCAAATAATTCTTAACATCCTCCAAGTTTCCTTACAACTTGGTGTGTGCAGTAACACACTTATCGAAAACATCATAAATCCTTCTATCATTTAATTTTGTTGGCATTTCCTTCTCTATCCTTTCTTCCAAACCAACAAAATACTCCTTAAAGGAATATAAAAATAACTTCAACAAATGAATACCTAAAAAAAGAAGTATCAATAGATACTCTGGGAAGGCCTCGCTGTAATGCCTTCACAACTTCATCCATCAACTCAGTACTCTTATGGTGATTTTGAAGAATCTCCTTTCTCACCAAGGCATGAAAAGCATCACCAAGCTATAATTTATGTAGAGGGGAAATCTTATCTAGGTCCACTTGACCTTGTTGTATAAGAATCTGTAATAGTTGTGCAAACACCATTAGTTGAAATTGTAATTACATATCCAAGAGATATTTCAATGAATCTCCTAATGCTTTGAAAGATTCACCACCTACTTTAGTACTTTATTCTTCATTTTTATCATTCCTCTCTTTCTCACCACTGCTAAATCTCTCTTTGGCATTCTTCTCAGCTTCTAGAGGAGGCAAGGCTTCTTCTTTTTGTGCTTTATTATTCTTTGGGGTATGTTGCTTAAATTCTTTGTTATGCTCATTAGTTATCTCCACATCCGAAGGAGTGTTATCTATCATTATTTATTCTTGTTGCTCATTTTTCATGCTCATGTTATTCATTAGTAGGCTCATGGATTTATGGGAGGGGTGTGTCTTGTTGCATCTAATTTTCATCACCCAAAGGAACTCCCAACTCTTTAGTAATTGTTTCAACAGATTACAATGTATCTTTTCTTATCCTTTCTATATCATACTTATCTCTACTCATAAGAGTGCTCACTCTTTGTTTTATCTTAACTTTCTTGCTAACAACTGAGATAGCTTGAGTCTATCCTCATGAGGAAATGAGGAACCAATCTTCTCTAGGGTAGAATTCTTCATCTTTTCATCCTCTGTAATAACCTCTTTTCTTCATACGTTCAACCCGCCTTTTAGATCATTTGGAAATTAATTGTCTATCTCAATTAGGCCAATATTGAATGTCACCATGTATTTGACTATAACCTCTTCATCTGGATACATTGCAATTATATCTTTTAGGATCCCAAACTCTACAATACCACTAAATAGTGCATCTAACTTCATAGAACTAAGATTTTGGACCGGAGGGGTCTTCTTAGATTTCGTAGATATTCCCTTTCCTTTTTCCTTATTTTTAAATGATCCTTCTTCTCATCACTCAGTACTCTTTTCTCTTATTTGAAACTTGAATGATTTCTTTACATTTTCTACTTCCTCTTCACTTTCTATATCCACCACATTAATTTTATTTCTTTTAGTATGAATCTCTTCCTAAGAGACTTGGGACTTTCTTTTTTGGATCAACTGATGTTATTCCTCTTCCTCTTCTTCTTCTTCTTCAACATTGATATTCTTTTCTTTGGTTTCTTTTTTTGTCCTTCTCTTGGGATAGTTCTATTGAAAATACATACTAGATGTACCTTTCTTCTTCAAACCACCTATTGGATTTTTTTTGGAAGGAGGAGCTTCAAAAGGCTTTGTAATAGTAGGTGGTGTGGGAACCGAGGTCCTACCCAAAATTGTTGACTTTTATGGAGTAGTTTGTGAAGGAGAAGATGTACTTATGGATTTCTCTGTAGGGTTCTCAGGGGAAAAAAATCTCTTTCCAAGTCAACTTTCATCTTTTCATCCTTCTCTTCAATTTCCTTCTTCTTTTCAAGGTTCTCTTTGCTTGATTTCTCTTTGTAAGTACCAAAACTTTCCACTATTGTATCCCTATTTTTTCTCAACACAATTTCTACAAAATTAGTGCATATAGAATCATCTACATCATAAGTTAGCTCTAAAACCCAAATAGTTTTGGGTTCAATTTCTTGCATATAGCAGCAATCTCCAATAACCATAAAAGTTAGATCATTCTTATACTTGTTTACAACTTTGGAAGGAATCCTTTCTCTTTCTTGCATTGAGGATTGAAAAGGTTTTAAGAATCCCCACAATATTGAATCACAAGAGTCTTTACTAGGGAATATTCTCAAAGAGTAGCTACAAGAACATTATCTATCCAAACAATATTATTTTCTTTGGGTAACTCATTTAGAAAGTAAAGCATGAAGAAAATGATAAGTGTACCATACCAGAAAGGATATTTTTGACTCCTTTTTCTTTTGTGAATTCTCCAAAAATTGTAATCGAAGGAGCTCACAAAGATTAATTTTTTTTCCTTCTTTCACCATTTTATGTGTTGTGTGAATTGCAATGGCATAAACTAAATTCTCTCTATTTGTGAAAAATATCTTATAGCCAATCATCATAGAAGTGTACTTGACTTCCATATCTTCAATTTCATTCACCATTAGGGCATGCTTGTCAAACTTAACTCTGATAAGATTCATTACAACTTCATTATTTATTGACTTTAGTGTTGGGACTTGACCAGTGGATCACAAACAAATGACAATCCTAATTACCTCTTTATTTATCATGTGTGACATATCCAACCACATGAATTTATCATGAATTATTCTCAGCACATACTTCACCCAATGATTAACATAGAAGAAGTTAGGAAATTTATTGCACACATCCAGATTCTTCTTTGTTAAATTGGCATACTTTGGTTTTAGCTCAAAATCATCGTTAGTAAACACCCTATCTCTAAATTTTTCCATCTTTAAATGATCATATTCATCCAACTTTGAATGAATGTAAATTCAAACATCCTCTATGTGCAACACATTTGATGGAACCCTAGAAAGCACACCTTCCTTATCTATCTCCATGGATTTTTATTGATGCTTCTTGAATTTAGGTCTTGGCCTCTCAAGCACATCAATAACTTGTGGAGTAAAAATTTTGAACCTCTCTAAAAGTAGGGTTTTGCAAGAAATGTAAATACCTTGTGTCTTCATCGATAGGGTTTTCTCGACACTAGAATTGACTTCACTCTATTTCCACTTCAAATTCTTGTACAAAAATGAATTTTGAATATGTATATAATGAAATATAAACACCTTTTTCAATGACCCAATATGTGCATTAATTATAGAAGATAAAGTTAGGTTGAAAAGCTATCAACCCCTCTTTGTGATATCACAAAAACTCCTAATCACTATACAAATCTCTGCAATAAGAGATTTCTCACCAAATATTTCACCAATAGATCAAGCATATCAACCAACAAATATAATAGTATGTTGAAGATATCAACATATCACCTTTGGAAGGGGGACTAGAAATATTTTTTCTAAAACTCCCCCTAAGTCATTGCTCTCTATCTAGTTTCCATAGGAAACATCTATGCTAGGATTTGGCACAAACTCATTCTTCACCTCATTTTCTTCCTTTTTCTTCCATATCTTGTTCATCTCATTATTCATCTTAATCAGATTAACCTTCTTTACCTAATATATATATATATATATATTTTGTAGAGGGCTTCACATTCTTACTTATGCAAAACTTAGCTATATGTTCTGGTTTATTGCATTTATGACATATGGCACCTTTTTGCTGAACAAGCTTACTTCTTTCCATTTTAGATTTACTTTCAAAGGCCTTATTCCCAAATATGTTACATGTATAATAGTAACCATTCAATGATTGAACTATCATACCATTATTATAACCATTCATCATCTAACTTCTACATTCACTAGTCTTATGACCATATCTATTGTATGTATTACATTGACTAAAAAATTATTGAAAGTTATGATTCATTTTGCTTCTACACTCTACAAATCTATGTCCAAAATTATTTCAATAATAATAGTAACCATTAAAATATGGGTACCTTTTTCTAGCTGGTTGTTTGATAGGAGGTCTCTTGAAACTTTTCTTCTATTTTTGGACATGTTTGATATTACTCTTCTTATCTCTAGTCTTCCTTTTTTTATCATTCTTCTTTCTAGCATTTTTTAGAGTATAATTTTTTGTTTCAACTTTCTCCATTTTCAAACCCTAACCCTTCTTTGTCCTTAGAATATTTTTGACTAGAAAACATATCATCAAGCAAGGTAGATCTCTTCTTAAACTTTTCCTCTTGACTCTTCGCTTTCTCTAGATCTTTCCTTAGAGACACAACTTCTTCCTCAAGTCTTGAGCATTCTATAGATTTTTCTTTCAATTTAGCATTCAAGTAGTCTTCAACTCTTTTTGATTCTTCAACCTGAACTTTCAGACTAGTCTTTCTTTAACTTATTTGATTTGATGCCTCAAATTCTTGATGCACTCATTTTCTTCCTTAATATTTTCTTTTAGATCTCTATTCTCAAATTTTGATTTATTAAGATCATCAAGATCAAATCTACGTTCTCCTTCCATGTCAACTTCACAGTCTTCTTTAGTGAATCCTTCCATTATGATGTCTTTCAAAGGGATAGGATACCTCCTAGTTGACATGTGTTAAACCTCTAAGATCTACCTTAGTGGTTAAGCCAATTGAAGTAACCAAGCTTTTATACCAATTGTTGAACACCTAGAATACTAAGAAGAGGGGAAAATCAATATTCACTAAAATTTATTAACTTCATCAACTTAAAAATGCATTCAAATAATCTCATAAAACCTGTAGAAATGGAAAGGAACAATTAAAGCATGCATCACATAAATAAACATAAGAACACCAAATTTACTTGGAAAACCCTTAAAAGGGAAAAACCACAGGGAGGATTAGCTCACAATATATTATAAACGGTTACAATGGATTATAGAATGGAGGAATCACTATCCAAGGACTCATTTTCCAAAAGAAAGTCTCAGTACCTAAAGGACTCATTGTCCAAAATAGAAAAGAGAATAGACGAATGGCTCAGTACCAAATTTTGAACTAGTAACAATGCATCTACAACATGTTGAAGATACAGTTCCAACTAAGCTCAAAAAATTGACTTTTTACACTTCATACTTCACCACTATCACCTTTCACACTTTCTATCTATCACATCTCGCATACTTATCATAGAACTAAATTGACCTTCTATATATGAACATATATTTTTCACTCATATCATCAATTAGGTTAGCTTAATTAGGTGAAATGTATAGCACCATAACCCGTCAGCTCAAAAATTCAACCCACATACCTTGCTAAGAAGCCAAAATAGGTTTCCATAACCTATAATTACTCCCATGATTCTACTCCTTTCATAATTCAACTCCACATGAACCCAAAACCCTTAGGTCAGTACCACACAACAAAATTGGTGAAGTAACAACTGAATGAACCAACTTTTCATCCATAACTCAACACATGGACCACTAAATCACTTACCACTTGGAGTGCATAAACTTCTAACATCCTCAAAAAATTCCTCAAAATTGTACAATATAATAATCATTTGTGGTGGAATGTGGAACATTTTAGTATGTACTATGCACTTGTAACTTTGCTTCAACTAAGTTTGATGCTCTGTAATCGATATATTTAGCTACAGAAGACATGCAACCCTACAAATTTAGATATACATAACATTAATACATACCATGAAAAATTCAAAATGACATGACAAGAATTTTGAAAGTGGAGCAATGTAGACCACAAAACTATTTCTTTGTTACTTAATATTCTAGTATGGGACTTAGGAAATTTTCACCAAAACACTTGGTCTTCTCTGGAATTCTCTGGACTATGTACATAAGATTCACCAACACTTCTACAATGGGTTTCCATCAATAAAAACATCATATATTTCCATGCTCATGTTTCCAACATATTATGCATATAAAAAAATAAATAAATAAACATAAACTAACTATTTAATATATATCAAATGATAAAAGAAATGGATGGTGCATCCTCTATCTATAGATGCAAATAGTACAAGATTACCCATCACTATCTACCATTAGATGATGACACATGTTTGAAACATATATATTATCCTATGTTATTAGGTTGCTGGTTAAATAGGTCATACCTATTTCCAATGCGTGATATAACATTAATCTAAGATACATTAAAATTAAAAATGAATACCAAGTCACTAACAACACAAAAACAAAAGTAGAACTCTATTACTCACTTGCCCAAATATACATGTTTACTCATTTATCAATGCTACAAGTTTTATTATAGATTCTTTGACCACGTTCTAGCTAACACTATATATAAAGTGAACCTTAATCTAATATAAATTAAACTTAAAATTGAATACTAATTCACTAGTAGCATACAAAACAAAAGTATATCCATATATAAATCTACATCTCTAGTCATTGCTCAATGTTAAATTTTTTTATTTTTTATTTTTTATTCTTTGATCATGTTTTAGCTATTCCTATGCCATAGAGTGTTTGGTGGGTGGTAGAAATATCAAGTGGCTTGAAATGAGGATAATATCTATTTAAAGTCTCCATAGTGACATGATTTCTAGTTTTATGGGCCAAGAGTTGACTAAGGGGTTTCAGAGCATGATAAAAATTGAGTAATTTCCTATAGTCAAGGGTTTTATTTGGTATTGCTACTTATTTCAAAATAATAATAAGAGATATTATTGTAAAGTTAAATCCCACTTGTGTTTGATTTCTATGTAAGGAACTAGAACATATTTTGAGTTGATCAAACATAGTTTGTAAAATAGAAAAGTTCTTGTATATATTAAAGAGGTAGACAAAATTGTCAATGTGGAAAAGAAAACCAAATCAAAGGTGTTGGACACATGTTGTCTCTCCCTCATCAATTTTACCTTCATTACATACTTTCACTAAAAAATTTTTGAGAGATCAAGTATTTGAGCCATTATGGTGTAGATTCTTATTCCATGAGCTTACATTCCATTGCAACAATCCCAAATAAGAAATAATTGGGTTACTATATGTGAATGTGAATGAATATAAGAACATATGACACATATTATCAAGGATCATATAGGTTCATTTCCATAGTCCCACACAAGAAATAAATAGATTTCTCTATGCAATTCTAGAAAAATATAAGAACATATGACACATTTGTGCAAGCATTGTACTGCATAGGTATCTATATATAATCATATATAGTTGAATGCACATGTGCACATATGAGTGTAAATGTAATATATATTTACACATTTTTATGTCTATACACACACACACACACACACACACTACTATGCACTTATGAATACATGTATATAATATTATATAAAGATAAAACCACTAACTAGCCATTAATTAAGTTATCAATATAGGAGCCATACACTTGGTAATAGAAGCATGGATCACTCTCAAACTTCACCCTTGAAATAATATCATTAGTGTGACAAAAGATAATGATAAATATCTATAAGCTAAAATAATTGAACCCATGGGTTTTTTCCAAATTCTCAATGATTCTTAGCTCATGAATGCATCTACACATGATTCTATATTTTGAATATTTATCCCTAATTTAACTATCACTCTAATTACTTCACGAGCTCTATTATTATATTCTTCTATAAGCTCTGCCACCTTGTGTTTACAAGCAACCTTTATTGACATGTTCTTTTCCCTTTATTGAAGTCTTCACTCATGAAACCACACTATTAACTACCTCATTGTCCATAGCATAATAATGCATTTATAAGACAATCCTTTCTTTCTTGGAGACCACTACCTTTCTCTTATTCAAGGTGACTATCCATAGTTGTCAATTACCTCTACAAGGGTTATTTGGTTTGTCTTTAATAGATAACATTTCTCCCCTACCCATCTATGGCTACCCCCTACCATGAATTCATTTCCCTTAGGACTTTATTACAGTGATAAGGACTATCATATTTGTTGGTGTAATTAATTATTTAATTACACTTACATAAGTTTACTTAGGAATTTAATTATATTCCTAGGGATCATTTACTAGGTGATCAGTTCACATGTTTGCTTAGGATATAAGATTCCTTCTAGAAGGATGAGTTATCATTTCTAGAAGTCTTATCTTATCTAGCATCATTTCCTAGGTAGTTAGTTAGTTGTCACATGTCATAAGATTATGACACATGTCAACATCATATTACATACTACATCTCAACCTTGCCTATATAAGCAAGGATTCATATGTACATTGATATATTCAATTTTGTATTCTTGCATCTTAATGAGCATAATATTTCTACCATTTCTCTCTTGTGGAAGTTATTTTGTCGTGTAGGTGATTCTGGGGTGTTTGAGGAGTTCACCATAAACTCCTACATGGTATCAAAGCTTCAATGTTGCAGACTCTTCTTAGATTTGGGGGACCAATCTTGGCATGAAATTTGTGTTGGCTGTGAGTTAGGGTCTTGAGGATAGTGCCATTGAATCCAAGGTGTCATATAAAGTCAATATCGACTTTTTTTTCGTCAAAATCTAGCATATTTTGTCAAATTTGTAAGGGTTTGATCGAGCCATTTTCATTTTTGCTTTAGAAATCTAGCTTCCACTCATTTGTGAGAAAAATGATTTCTAGATTTTATAGCCAGAGTTGAATTCTCAATTGTTTATCTTTTAGATTATGCATATCTTGCATAGATCTGGAGAAAATTGGTGTACAAAAAGTGTCTTGTGTCATTTTTCTCCTAGTTGAAGGCTAAATTCAACTTTTTTGAAAAATTCATAACTTTTGGCAATTGTGTCCATTTTTGGAAAATGAGATATCAATAGAAAGCTAGTTTTGAGCACTTCATATTGGTGTAGGCCATTTTTTAGATTTTGTTATCTACACAAATTTTAGGTTATTTTTTATCATGGAGGTAGATGTGAACATTCATCAATGCATCAATGCATGCACTATTCCTTTTTTGTGTACATTAGATTTGCATTTTCTTTGTACTTCATTTTAGTTCCAAATCATTTTCCAATCAACTGTTGCTTCATAGATTCTAGAGTTAAGCCAATTTGCAAGTTTTCTTGTGTTCCTTGGCATCGAGTTTGCTGTTTCTTTTCATGATTCTAACTTGAGTCTTTGAGTGACTATAATATGGTTTCTAGCAAACAAAAGTAGCTTTCCTTTCCTATCGAATTGAAATTTCCAGTGTTACTCCATAGTGTACTTATAGTACTTTTCTTGCAGCAGGTTATCTCATTATGGGGGGTGAATGGTCTCTCTATTCATCCTTTGTGTGGATGAAGACTGATTGGATTTGTGATGGATATCATTATTGTTTTGCATTTAATCTCTCTTTTGGGGATGAGTTTTGTACCATTGGATTTTCTCCTTTCCTTCATTTGTGAGAGATTTCATTTGAATTTGTACATGGGTACCTAACATGGCCTCGTAGCCGGGACCCATCATTGCATCTTTGCATTATTTTCATAATAATTATCCCCCTAAGTTGCACTTATGGGGGGTGTTGGAGTAATTAATTATTTAATTACACTTACACAAGTTTACTTAGGCATTTAATTATATTCCTAGGTATCATTTACTAGGTGATAGGTTCACATATTTGTTTAGGATATAAGATTCCTTCTAGAAGGATGAGTTGTCTTTTCTAGAAGTCTTATCTTATCTAATATCATTTCCTAGGTAGTTAGTTAGTTGTCACATGTCATAAAATTATGACACATGTCAACATCATATTACATAATACATCTCAACCTTGCCTATATAAGCAAGGCTTCATATGTACATTGATATATTCAATTTGGCATTCTTGCATCTTAATGATAGCATAATATTTCTACCATTTCTCTCTTATGGAAGTTATTTTTTCTTGTAGGTGATTTTGGGGTGTTTGAGATGTTCACCATGAACTCCTACAATATCTACTTATTCATTATGAACATGACTATCCAAAAAGCAACCAAAATTTCATTGGGAAATACTACATTTAGGTGTGTTTGATAAGGTAGAGGATAGGGATAATATTTTATCAACAATTATCGAAAAATGAATCTACTTATGATATAGTTCACTAGTAGTTAAGAAATATCTTAGTCACTACATACACATGGACACATTAAATACAATTTGATGTTTTGAATATTGTATTTTATATCATATAGAATAGATAATTTAGGGAATGAAATTAAATCACATCACATTGAGTATAGATTATGAAACCTCATCAAATTATATATAATTAAATCATGCATCATATATTCTCTAAGGAATGGAATTTAATCACAACATATAAAGTATAAAAAATAAAATCAAGTTTCTTCTCCACATTTATGACAAGTCATATTAATTGGTTTAACTTTCTTTTCAATAACACAATATTTTCTCTTCAATTACTCTATATAATATGTACCTATTATTTTCATGCAATTGTGAAATAATATGAAGAGATGCATTATTTCCATGTTAGAAACAAGAAAATTCTATCATGAATAAGGTTATAGTATGCAAACATGTACCATACTCTTCATGAAAACAATTAATGATTACTACCCTTATTTTTCAGGATTTTTTAATTGTCCTTTGCAATGTTGCTTTGTGTTTTTATTTTATGGTGTTTGATTTCATGGCTATTGATCTTTCTTCAACATGGATTGTCCTTTGAAATATCTTCATGAAAATTGTCCTTACTTTGTAGCTTTTACAACACAAGAGTGTCATATTATTTAACACTTCCTTCTTATATTTGGATCATGTTCATCAATTAAAGTGACTCTCCATTTTCTATTCAAAAATTATCTTTATGAAAATTTAAAGTTCTTAGATCAAAAATATTTTCATGTTTCTAGAATTCAAAAGTTTATCATGGGTTTTTTTGTTTAAATTTAAAGTTTTGTGATTGTCACCTCTAATATAGTTCAATTGCAATAATTTTCATTTTCATTTGTTCTTTTTGTATTTGAGAAAATTAATTAATTTTATCCTTTTTTGTTTGTGAAAATGTATAATTCATCATCATTCCAAGGAAATGAGCAAAGACTCTAACACCAGATGAGATTGAAGCCAAGAATGCAAAGAAAAGAGAAAGAATGAGGTAAATTTGTGAATAGAAGAAATTGAACCCCATAAAAATAACTACGATACCTATCAAGTGGTGATCTCAAGAATTTAAATCAAGATGATACTTTATAACCTACACTTCTAAATCTAAAGTTGAATTCTTCGAATAATAGTAACCAACAACATATTCATCTGTGGATGACTATTTTATTCTAGATAAATTTCAGAGGCTCATGATCAGTGTAAAATGTAAATGGTTTAGATAGGAGGTAGTGGAAGAATTTATGCAATGCGTAAACCATGGCTAAGGCCTCCCTTTACATGGTAGTATAGTTTTTCTCATATTGTGAAAGTTTGTAGCCATTAAAATCCATTAGTGGTCCTTATTTCACCATTTTTGTGCTAGAACAACTATTACTATCTGTTGGGACTATCAAATTTTGTAAATTTGAAGTGCCCATTTCAAAATTTTGCTTCTGCACTCTCAAAAATGCACCTAAGAAATCTGCTTAAGTGACCCACTTTGGAGGGTCATATTTCATACCTAGTTGATTTTTGAGCAAAACCCATCTGCAGACCCACTCATGTGATATATGTGAGCAGACATGTCAATTTTTAGCTTCCCATTATAAGTTTTGACAAGGTTTTGAAAAGTGAAGCTGGAGGGTTTTGGTACTTTTCTGTTGTTTGCAAACTTTCAGTTTTGCAAAGTAGCCTCCTGTTCGAGTTTTCATTTTGCAACTAGTTGACTATCAAGTCAAAATGATTGTTGGTCTCCATTATCCATACCTTCATGTGCTCCCATGTCATGTTTCAAAGCTTTCCGATCTGATTTGCTATTTTTTCTAGGTCAACCAAATGCAATTTGTTTAGTTTTGCACCTGCATTGCTGACAGTGTTTCAAGGTGGTCAATTTTGACCCATAATATCTTTTAATGGATGATGATTCACGCAAAGCCCTCTTGCACATGTGCTCACTACATCTAAATGAACTTATGTTTCTAGTGGTAGCTCATCAAGAGTTGATTTGATATTTTTCCAATGAGGTGATTTGGTGAGTTTTAATTGGTTATGAATAGGCTGTTGCAGAAAGTTCAACTGAGCAAATTTGACAGTGAATATCTTTCACCTTGGGATCTCTTTTTCTGAACCGTCTTTTGCACTTCATTCTCGGGTCCAATCTCTACATGCCTATAAGTTTTCATGACTTCGGAAGGTCATTGGATTGGTTTCTCAGGTCGATTCCAAAGCCTACTTGGCCAATTTTGCTCACTATTTGAATATGCCAGAAAATGAGTTTTAATGAAAACCCATTTCATCTTTTCATCTCTAATGCATTCAAAAGTAGCCTCAAGATCAATTGAAGATGAAACTTCTTTGAAAATTATTATTTTTTAGCCAGGCCCACATGGGGACCCAACTCACCTTACACAGTTGTGAGATTCTACATGTTGCATGTTAGGGTTAGAGATGGCAGATATCTAACAATTAAATGCAGATTTAATTAATAAACAGAGAAACTAAAACACACACAAAATAAATCATAACACAAATAATTTAACGTGGTTCACCCAATCTGGGCTACATCCACCAAACTGCAGCCATCCAATACTTTTATTATCCAGTGTAAAACTTATTACAATCTTGCGAATAATCACGTTTTTCATCATCATCCTGAAATACCCATCCGAACCCCTTTCATCAAGCTTAGAAGCTTACAGATTTTAGGGTTCTACAAAATTGGATTTTTCCTTTTTCGTTGATTTTTCCCTTTTTCGGTGATGATGCAAAAAAGTAGGAGGAAAATTTTTCTTTGGGGCTGCCACCCCCAAACCCCTGCACGAGGCCCGGCCCGGCCCCGGACCCCAGCAAAGATAGGGGTCGAGGTGTACAATATACCATGGGCTATACATTATAGCATGATTAGTCACCACATACCAACATTGCATTACAACTTGTTTGTGGACACTTTGGTTATGAAAAGTATGAATTGCAAGGCATAGTTCCATCAATGAATTTTCAATTTTTATTGTTGCAAGTTTCTTCAACTGACTTGAAGGAGACAGTGATGTTCACTTGAACTCGCCATTGGGTAAAGTCACAACACTATTTAATCTTGCTAAGTTGTCCAAACAATTACATACCAATGAGAGGGAAAATCATTTCACAGGCCGACATTGTTCAAATTTCTTGATATGTGGCTGAATATCTCAAATTCATTGAGGAGTACATTTTTTAAGTGGATAAGGTACATCAAATTTTTTATGCATAAAGAAGGTGGATGCTAGGAAATGTAGAGTTTATTGGTGAACTGTATAGGTAAAGTATGTTAACTGAAAGAATAATGCATGAGTGCATCTAAACATTATCTGGTGAATATGAGAAGTAGGAAAATGAACATTGAGTCTTCATGTAAATTGATGAGTACAATTGTAGGCATTGAAGAATCACATCCAAAATCTTTAATGTAAAGAGGAAACAATTCTTCAAAGGAACTTGAGGAAGCAATGTGCGCGTACATTGAAGAAAAGTTTTTCAGCCTTGAAACTTTTATGGGTTGTAAATTAGTGTTGGCACCCAGCTGTGAGGGAAGATCCCAATGAGGGCAGTGCATATTATAGAGGTGTGAAGAACAGGAAACGAGATTGCTAAAGCAAGCGACCACCACTATAGTTGAATGGAGACCAAAAGGTACAATACGCGATGAGAGCGAGGACTAAAAGAGCAATTTATGATATCTTAAGAAGCTGGGAGCTCAATGGTTTGCATCCATAGAGGGAAACTATGCAAAGGAAATGCATCAAAATGCCATAAAATGCAGGGTATTTACAAAGTGGACTTGTTGAATAGGGCTTCAATTTTTTTTAAAGAAAATGTAATTAGTGCTAGAGCAGCCACGCACTAGAAAGCAAAGGTAATTCATTCTAGTGCAAGCAAGAAGGGTGCATGAACTTGTTTCAAGATTTCACCAATAAGTGTGGCTGCACTGAACACCATAATGGTTGCGTAGTACAAAGTGAATTTGCTAAAAGACTTCAAAAGTTCTATTGGGTGCCATTGCCACACATTGAGTAGCTACAATGCCAGTAAAGGGAAGGCTCGCATATGGTAGCCAATGAGCATGGTAACACAACAAGAGGGAGTCTTTATGTGGAGAACAGAGTGAATGGAGTAGAGGCCACCTACCATTGGAAGGGCGCCATCAGCAATGAAATGGGATGCCACAACTTCCAGAATATACACAAAATGAATTTGTTGAAAAAGCCTCAGAAATGTCAAGATGAAAGAAGCTCGAGTTTTCTGTAGAGAATGACTCATCCATATGGAGGGATCCAGAAAAAAAAATGCAATGTTTTAAAAAAGGCTCGAACCTTATTTTGCAATGTATTAAAATAGTGAACATGGCGCCATCTTGCACATTGGAGGGAAACAACCATGCTAGTGAAGGGGACGTTTTCACAGAGAATGAACAACATAATACACGACAAATAGTAAAATTAGGGAAACAGTGAAGGCCAAAAGAGATCAATGGCTCAGGATGAAGTTGGCAATGCAGGCCGATCTCAACCCTTTCCTGCTAGCTCGCGGGTACAAAATGCTCATTGGTTAATTTGTGCGGGGTTGGCGAGATTTCACCACGTGGCATGTGGGCCCAGAGTGGCTTCATTTTTAATACACCGGTGAGGAAATATAAAGGGCTCGATGGTTAAATGTTTAAAAGCTTTCATTTGCTTTTAAAAAGGAAAAACATTTAAAAGGAGAAAATGAACGGTGGGCCCATGGGGCATTTTAAAAATTGAAGTTGTTTTAAAATATTGCTTCCATCGTGAATTTCTAAGATAAAGGGGAACGAGTATGATTTATTTTCCCATAATATTTTAAAACCCTTGCATTTAAAGGGCGGGTTCCTAGATATATGGTGAGTATAGTAGGGTGGGTTAAATATTTAACCCCAAATGGAATTTAAGCATTCCCAAGTTGAACGAGCAAGGGTAAGATAAATGAATAAAGTGAAATTTTTGTGTTGGGCTCATTGAAATGAAAACATGGGTAATGTGTTTTTCCCATGAAAAGTGAAAAAGGAAAATATTTCAAATGGCACATGAAGTGAAGTGGCATGGGGATATTTTATGAAATGAATTAAACATTCATTTTATAAATAAAGATTTATTTTGCTAAAAGTAAATAAGTAAAGTGCAATATTATAAAAGAACAAAAATAAGAAGCTTTCATAGGAAAATTATTTCTCTCAATGAAAGGGTAAAATGGTGCTAGTTTTCATGGACAAAGGTGAGTTTTCTATTGCAAATAAGCAAAAGAAAAATGGAGGAAAAATTTTGTTGCAAAGGAAGAGAGAGGAGAGATTCTTTTCATTTTTGTTGCTCAACGGGAATGAAGCTGCCAAATGTCTTCAATAGATCAACTTCAGGAGCCTTCTATTCTTATATATCTTCTCTTCTATTCTCATTTGTAAAGGGTTCTGAATTATTGTGTGAGGCAGGGTAGATAGAGAAATGCTGAATTTGAGTCATTAGTTGAGTCTATAAATCTATAATTGCTGATTTCATGACTAAATATCAACCACTTTGTGCAAGAAAATTATAAATGTCTTCAAATTGTCTCATGTTTTGTACATCTTAAATCATATGAATTCAATAATAGAAAGTATGTTTGAGTTTGTCATCTCAACTTTCCTGAGATTGTTTTGTCTATTCATGGTTCTATTCCAATGAAGTGGTTAAACTACTTTGAGTAGATAATTGTGCTTTCAAGTGTGCAAGTTGGATCTGATAAGAAGAATTTGATTGACAACATGAGTCTATCTGTTGATGTAATGCATTAAGAATTTGAATCCACTGGTTGATGTTCATTTTTTGATGAATTCATTTTATGAATTTGACTCCATGGCCCAGAATTAGGCAATGCTATGTCATTTAGCTTTGTGCATCTCAAAAACAAGTTTAAATTCAAAATCATTTTAAATCTATGTTGTTTGGTTGAGGTTTGGTGTAGGTTTTGCCTCCCAATTACTGAGTGAGTGTTGATTTACCAAGAATGTAGCCAGATTTGAGGTTGTCAATGCTTTCCTTGGTTTATTTTCATTGGGAATTATCTGCTCTATAAAGCAATGTTTGTGCATAGTTGCATTAAAGTCTCTAGGCATTGTATAGGTTGACCCACCTTGGTCCTACAAAGCTAGAAGTGCCAAAGATCTCAATCTTTGACTGAATCTTGTCAGTTGGCCAAATCCCTCTTTGAGTTTGAGTATAAGAAATTGGATAATTCCTTAGGATTCATTGAACTGTTCGATTTGGAACATCGACACTATCTTGGAGGCATCTACATGGACATGGAAGGGTATTGACAAGTCTAGAAATATAAGGATGGGAGATTGTACAGTTTTTTTTTTATTGTGTCTAATGATTGTTAACACTATTTGGTCCATGTGATAATGTTTTTAGTTTTATTTTTAACGATTTCTTCTAAGGGAGTTGCTAAGTTGGCATATCCTTTGATAAATTTTCTATGATATCCAGTATAGCCTAATTTTGTTTTAACCTCTAGGGCTATTTTGGGTGGAGGTAATGTTAGAATTAAGGAAATATTCTTGGATCAATCATTAATAATTCTTCACATATTATGTAACCTAATAATGTGTTAAAGGGTACCACAAAAATACATTTCTCGATATTCAAGGAAATTTACATACTTTTCAATTTCTCCAACATGGTTAGGAGGGCTTGAATGTTATGTTTACTAACCCATACACAATCCAATCATCTAGGTAAACTTCTAAGAAGACATGTATAAACTCTTTAAATATGTTCACCATGATCCTGCTAAAGAATGTTGGTGCATTTTTCAAGACAAAGGGCATGACAGTACACATGAATGATCCCCATTTTGTAGAAAAATATTGCTTTAGGTTGATCTTCCTCCCAAATTCAAACTTGATAGTATCTAGAAAACTAATTAGTGAATGAATATATTTCCCTACCAAAAATAGATTCAAGTATTTGTTTTGTAGAGGGAGTAGGGAAGGGATCATGGATACATGCTTTGTTGAGTTCCAAAAAAATATACACATATCCATATTTCTCTTATCCTTTTACTTTGTACTACCATTGGGCTTATCCATTCAAAGTCTTCCATCGATTTAATAGTTCCTACCACTAACAATTTTTCTATTTCTATCTTGACTTGTTTCTTCATGTTATGTGGTAAGGTCTTGGAAATATGGAGCCTTGCAACATGAGAATGAAGTGTGGATGGTTTATGTTGGTTCTTTCTGTGTTGTCATTGATGTGAACATGGTGACAACTATATGGAAATATTACTTGGTTTACCAAAACTTTTTCTCTGTCGGTAATATTCTTTTGTGATGAGCGAGTGTGTTGGTATTTGAGTCTAGAATTCACCGCAAGAATAGATATGACACTAATATCTTAACCATGTTATCATGTCTCATTCAAACAGTTATATCCTAGATATTGAGAAGTTTTGGGTTGTGAGAAGAAAGTTATCTCTGACAGAGTTCAACTCTATATTCTATTGTTGTTCCTTGCTTAGCATATTAGTGTGGGAGACTTCACAATTAATTAAGGATAGCATTTTAATGTTGTGGTTTTAATGGTAGTATCTTTGATGATAGTATGGTGAGAATTTCATGTGGTCTTAGATCCAAAAGGTTTTTTCTTTGAGGATTGTATGTTTGTTTGAAGATTTTTTGAATTAAGTTCTAGTCTTGGCTGACCTAACGTATGAAATTCACTATGAAGACTAGTTATCCTTTATGTAATTCGACCAACTTGGAATAATGCACTACATGGATTAAATGTTTTAAATCATATATGGTGCCAACAAGAGTGTTTTTATTATTTTGTCTTCATCTAATTAGGCCAACCTAATTGATGATTAAGACATACTTGTACATATAAGATTCCTTGAAGAGAGAAAGGTGTGTGTGAAGTGAATGGGAGTGTGTGTGTTGAAGAAAGGTGAAAGAGTATTCAAGCCTAAATGTTTTATCAGTTGGGGATTAGAGCAGATTTTATGATGAATTCATTTTATGAATTTGACTCCACGGCCCAGAATTAGGCAATGCTTTGTCATTTAGCTTTGTGCATCTCAAAAACAAGTTTAAATTCAAAATCATTTTAAATATGTGTTGTTTGGTTGAGGTTTGGTGTAGGTTCTGTGTCCCAATTACAAAGTGAGTGTTGATTTACCAAGAATGTAGCCAAATTTGAGGTTGCCAATGCTTTCCTTGGTTTATTTTCATTGGGAATTATCTGCTATATAAAGAAATGTTTGTGCATAGTTGCATTAAAGTCTCTAGGAATTGTATAGGTTGAACCACCTTGGTCCTATAGAGCTACAAGTGCAAAAGATCTCTTTCTTTGATTGAATCTTGTCAGTTGGCCAAATTCCTCTTTGAGTTTGAGTATAAGAAATTGGTTAATTCTTTAGGATTCATTGAACTATTCAATTTGGAACACCGACACTATATTTGAGGCATCTACATGGACATGGAAGGGTATTGACTAGTCTATAAATATAAGGATGAGAGATTGTACAATTTTTTGTTTGATTGTGTCTAATGATTGTTGACACTATTTGGTCCATGTCCAATAACTTTGTTAGTTTTATTTTTAAGGATTTATTCTAAGGGAGTTGCTAATTTGGCATATCCTTTGATAAATTTTCTATGATATCCAATATAGCCTACTTTTGTTTCAACCTCTAGGGCTCTTTTGGGTGGAGGTAATGTTAGAATTAAGGAAATATTCTTGGATCAATCATTAATAATTCTTCACATATTATGTAACCTAATAATGTGTTAAAGGGTACCACAAAAATACATTTCTCGCTATTCAAGGAAATTTGCATACTCTTTGATTTCTCCAACATGGTTAGGAGGGCTTGAATGTGATGTTTAATAACCCATACACAATCCAATCATCTAGGTAAACTTCTAAGAAGACATGTATAAAATCTTTAAATATGTTCACCATGATAATGCTATAAAATGTTGGTCCATTCTTCAAGAAAAAGTGCATGACAGTACAAATGAATGATCCCCCTTTTGTAGAAAATATTGTTTTAGGTTGATCTTCCTCCCAAATTCAAACTTGATAGTATCTATAAAACTCATTAGTGAATGAATATATTTCCCTACCAACAATAGATTCAAGTATTTCTTTTGTAGAGGGAGTAGGGAAGGGATCATGGATACATCCTTTGTTGAGTTCAAAAAAAATATACACATATCCATACTTTCCTTTTACTTTTACTACCATTTGATCCATTCAATGTCTTCCATCGGTTTAACAGTTCCAACCACTAAATTTTTTCCAATTTCTATCTTGACTTGTTTCTTCATGTTATGTGGTAAGGTCTTTGAAATATGCAGCCTTGCAACATGAGAATGAAGTGTGGATGGTTTGTGTTGGTTGTTTCTGTATTGTCATTGATGTCAACATGGTGACAACTATATGGAAAGATTAATTGGTTTACAAAAAGTTTTTCTCTATCGGTAATGTTCTTTTGTGATGAGAGAGTGTGTTGATATTTGAGTCTAGAATTCACTGCAAGAATAGATATGACTTGAATCTCTTAACCATGTTATCATGTCTCATTCAAACAGTTATATCCTAGAAATTGAGAAGTTTTTGGTTGTGAGAAGAAAGTTATCTCTGACAGAGTTCAACTCTATATTCTACTATTGTTCCTTGCTTAGCATATTAGTGTGGGAGACTTCACATTTTATTAAGGATAACATTTTAATGTTGTGGTTTTAATGGTAGTCTCTTTGATGATAGTATGATGAAAATTTGATGTGGTATTAGATCCAAAAGGTGTTTTCTTTGAGGATTGTATGTTTTTTTGGAGATTTTTTGAATTAAGTTCTAGTATTCGCTGACCTAATGTATGCAATTCACTATGAAGACTAGTTATGCTATATGGATGTCAACCAGCTTGGTATAATGCGCTACATGGATAAAATGTTTTAAATCATATATGGTGCCAACAAGAGTGTTTTTATTATGTTTTCTTCATCTAATTAGGCGAACCTAATTGATGAATAAGAAATACTTGTACATATAAGATTCCTTGAAGAGAGAAAGGTGTGCGTGAATTGAGTGGGAGTTTGAGTGTGGAAGAAAGGTGTAAGAGGATTCAAGCCTAAACATTTTATCAGTTGGGGATTAGAGTATATTTTCTAATGAATTCATTTTATGAATTTGACTCCACGGCCCAGAATTAGGCAATGCTTTGTCATTTAGCTTTGTGCATCTCAAAAACAAGTTTAAATTCAAAATCATTTTAAATCTGTGTTGTTTGTTTGAGGTTTGGTGTAGGTTCTGCCTCCCAATTACTGAGTGAGTGGTGATTTACCAAGAATGTAGCTAGATTTGAGGTTGTCAATGCTTTCCTTGGTTTATTTTCATTGGGAATTATCTGCTATATAAAGCAATGTTTGTGCATAGTTGCATTAAAGTCTCTAGGCATTGTATAGGTTGACCCACCTTGGTCCTGCAGATCTAGAAGTGCAAAAGGTGTTAGTCTTTGACTGAATCTTGTCAATTGGAAAAATCTTGTTAATTCCTTAGGATTCATTGAACTGTTCAATTTGGAACACCGACACTATCTTGGAGGCATCTAAATGGACATGGAAGGGTATTGACTAGTCTAGAAATATAAGGATGGGAGATTGTACAGTTTTTTGTTTGATTGTGTCTAATGATTGTTGACACTATTTGGTCCATGTGATAAATTTGTTAGTTTTATTTTTAAGGATTTCTTCTAAGGGAGTTGCTAATTTGGCATATCCTTTGATAAATTTTCTATGATATCAAGTTTAGCCTAGTTTTGTTTTAACCTCTAGGGCTATTTTGGGTGGAGGTAATGTTAGAATTAAGGAAATATTCTTGGATCAATCATTAATACTTCTTCACATATTATGTAACCTAATAATGTGTTAAAGGGTACCACAAAAATACATTTCTCGATATTCAAGGAAATTTGCGTACTTTTCAATTTCTCCAACATGGTTAGGAGGGTTTGAATGTGATGTTTACTAACCCATACACAATCCATTCATTTAGGTAAACTTCTAAGAATACATGTATAAACTCTTTAAATATGTTCACCATGATCCTGCTAAAGAATGTTGGTGCATTTTTCAAGAAAAAGGGCATGACAGTACACATGAATGATCCCCATTTTGTAGAAAATATTGTTTCATGTTGATCTTCCTCCCAAATTCAAACTTGATAGTATCTAGAAAACTCATTTGTGAATGAATATATTTCCCTACCAAAAATAGATACAAGTATTTATTTTGTAGAGGGAGTATGGAAGGGATCATGGATACATGCTTTGTTGAGTTCCCAAAAAATATACAGATATCCATATTTCTCTTATCCTTTTACTTTGTACTACCATTGGGTTGATCCATTCAAAGTCTTCCATTGGTTTAATAGTTCCTACCACTAACAATTTTTATATTTCTATCTTGACTTGTTTCTTTATGTTATGTGGTAAGGTCTTGGAAATATCGAGCCTTGCAACATGAAAACAAAGTGTGGATGGTTTTTGTTGGTTTTTTTGTGTTGTCATTGATGTCAACATGGCGACAACTATATGGAAAGATTACTTGGTTTACCAAAAGTTGTTCTTTGTCGATAATGTTCTTTTGTCATGAGCGTGTGTGTTGGTATTTGAGTCTAGAATTCACCGCAAGAATAGATATGACTCTAATCTATTAACCATGTTATCATGTCTCATTCAAACAGTTATATCCTAGATATTCAGAAGTTTTGGGTTGTGAGTAGAAAGTTATCTCTGACATAGTTCAACTCTATATTCTACTGTTGTTCCTTCCTTAGCATATTAGTGTGGGAGACTTCACATTTTATTAGGGATAACATTTTAATGTTGTGGTTTTAATGGTAGTCTCTTTGATGATAGTATGTTGAGAATTTGATGTGGTCTTAGATCCAAAAGGTGTTTTCTTTGAGGATTGTATGTTTGTTCAGAGATTTTTTGAATTAATTTCTAGTCTTAGCTGACCTAACGTATGCAATTCACTATGAAGACTAGTTATGCTTTATGGATGTCAACCAGCTTGGTATAATGCACTACATGGATAAAATGTTTTAAATCATATATGGTGCCAACAAGAGTGTTTTTATTATTTTTCCTAAATCTAATTAGGCCAACCTAATTGATGATTAAGACATACTTGTACATTTAAGATTCCTTGAAGAGAGAAAGGTGTGTGTGAAGTGAGTGGGAGTGCGAGTGTGGAAGAAAGGTGAAAGAGAATTCAAGACTAAATGTTTTATCAGTTAGGGATTAGAGCAGATTTTCTGATGAATTCATTTTATGAATTTGACTCCATGGCCTAGAATTAGGAAATCCTCTATCATTTAGCTTTGTGCATCTAAAAAAAAAAGTTTAAATTCAAAATTATTTAAAATCTGTGTTGTTTGGTTGAGGTTTGGTGTAGGTTCTGCCTCCCAATTACTGAGTGAGTGTTGATTTACCAAGAATGTAGCCATATTTGATGCTGTCAATGCTTTCCTTGGTTTATTTTCATTGGGAATTATCTGCTATAAAAAGCAATGTTTGTGCATAGTTGCATTAAAGTCTCTAGGAATTGTATAGATTGACCCACCTTGGTCCTACAAATCTAGACGTGCAAAAGGTGTCAGTATTTGACTAAATCTTGTCAGTTGGCCAAATCCCTCTTTGAGTTTAAGAATAAGAAATTTGTTAATTCCTTAGGATTCATTGAACTATTCGATTTGGAACATCGACACTATTTTTGAGGCATCTACATGGACATGGAAGGGTATTGACTAGTCTAGAAATATAAGGATGGGAGATTGTATAGTTTTTTGTTTGATTGTGTCTAATGATTGTTGACACTATTTGGTCCATGTGATAACTTTGTTAGTTTTATTTTAAAGAATTTCTTCTAAGGGAGTTGCTAATTTGGCATATCCTTTGATAAATTTTCTATGATATCTAGTCTAGCATAATTTTTTTTAACCTCTAGGGCTATTCTAGGTGGAGGTAATGTTAGAATTAAGGAAATATTCTTGGATCAATCATTAGTACTTCTTCACATATTATGTAACCTAATAATGTGTTAAAGGGTACCACAAAAATACATTTCTCGATATTCAAGGAAATTTGCATACTTTTAAATTTATCCAACATGGTTAGGAGGGCTTGAATGTGATGTTTACTAACCTATACACAATCCAATCATCTAGGTAAACTTCTAAGAAGACATGTATAAACTCTTTAAGTATGTTCACCATGATCTTGCTAAAGAATGTTGGTGCTTTTTTCAAGACAAAGGGCATGATAGTACACATGAATGATCCCCATTTTGTAGAAAATATTTTGTTAGGTTGATCTTCCTCCCAAATTCAAACTTGATAGTATCTAGAAAACTCATTAGTGAATGAATATATTTCCCTACCAACAATAGATTCAAGTATTTATTTTGTAGAGGGAGAAGGGAACGGATCATGGATACATGCTTTTTTGATTTCCCAAAAAATATACACATATATCTATATTTCTCTTATCTTTTACTTTGTACTACCATTGGGTTGATCCATTGAAAGTCTTCTATCAATGTAATAGTTCCTACACTAACAATTTTTATATTTCTATCTTAACTTGTTTCTTCATGTTATGTGGTAAGGTCTTGGAAATATGGAGCCTTGTAACATGAGAATGAAGTGTGGATGGTTTGTGTTGGTTGTTTCTATGTTGTCATTGATGTTAACATGGTGACAACTATATGAAAAGATTACTTGGTTTACCAAAAGTTGTTCTCTGTCGGTAATGTTCTTTTGTGATGAGCGAGTGTGTTGGTATTTGAGTTTAGAATTCACTGCAAGAATATATATGACTCTAATCTCTTAACCATGTTATCATGTCTCATTCAAATAGTTATATCCTAGATATTGAGAAGTTTTTGGTTGTGAGTAGAAAGTTATCTCTGATAGAGTTCAACTCTATATTCTACTGTTGTTCCTTGCTTAGCATATTAGTGTGGGAGACTTCACATTTTATTAAGGATAAAATTTTAATTTTGTGGTTTTAATGGTAGTCTCTTTGATGATAGTATGATGAGAATTTGATTTGGTCTTAGATCCAAAAGGTGTTTTCTTTGAAGATTGTATGTTTCTTTGGAGATTTTTTGAATTAAGTTCTAGTCTTGGCTGACCTAACGTATGAAATTCACTATGAAGACTAGTTATGCTTTATGGATGTCAACCAACTTGGTATAATGCACTACATGGATAAAATGTTTTAAATCATATATGGTGCCAACAAGAGTGCTTTTATTATTTTTTCTTCATTGAATTAGGCCAACCTAATCGATGATTAAGACATACTTGTACATATAAGATTCATTGAAGAGAGAAATGTGTGTGTGAAGTGAGTGGGAGTGCGAGTGTGGAAGAAAGGTGAAAGAGGATTCAAGCCTAAATGTTTTATCAATTGGGGATTAGAGCAGATTTTCTAATGAATTCATTTTATGAATTTGACTCCATGGCCCAAAATTAGGCAATGCTCTGTCATTTAGCTTTGTGCATCTCAATAAGAAGTTGAAATTCAAAATCATTTTAAATATGTGTTGTTTGGTTGAGGTTTGGTGTAGGTTCTGCCTCCCAATTACTGAGTGAGTGTTGATTTACCAAGAATGTAGCCAAATTTGAGGTTGTCAATTCTTTCCGTGGTTTATTTTCATTGGGAATTATCTGCTATATAAAGCAATGTTTGTGCATAGTTGCATTAAAGTCTCTAGGCATTGTATAGGTTGACCCACCTTGGTCCTGCAGATCTAGAAGTGCAAAAGATCTCAGTCTTTGACTGAATTTTGTCAGTTCGCCAAATCCCTCTTTGAGTTTGAGTATAAGAAATTGGTTAATTCTTTAGGATTCATTGAACTATTCGATTTGGAACACCGACACTGTCTTGGAGGCATTTACATGGACATGTAAGGGTATTGACTAGTCTAGAAATATAAGGATGGGAGATTGTACAGTTTTTTTTTTAATTGTGTCTAATGATTATTGACACTATTTGGTCCATGTGATAAATTTGTTAGTTTTATTTTTAAGGATTTCTTCTAAGGGAGTTGCTAATTTTTCATATCCTTTGATAAATTTTCTATGATATCTAGTATAGCCTTATTTTGTTTTAACCTCTAGGGCTATTTTGGGTGGAGGTAATGTTAGAATTAAGGAAATATTCTTGGATCAATCATTAATACTTCTTCACATATTATGTAACCTAATAATGTGTTAAACAGTACCACAAAAATACATTTCTCGATATTCAAGGAAATTTGCATACTTTTCAATTTCTCCAACATGGTTAGGAGGGCTTGAATGTGATGTTTTCTAACCCATACACAATCCAATCATCTAGGTAAACTTCGAAGAAGACATGTATAAACTCTTTAAATATGTTCACCATGATCCTGCTAAAGAATGTTTGTGATTAAGACATACTTGTACATATAAGATTCCTTGAAGAGAGAAAGGTGTGTGTGAAGTGAGTGGGAGTGTGGGTGTGGAAGAAAGGGGAAAGAGGATTCAAGCCTAAATGTTTTATTAGTTGGGGATTAGAGCAGATTTATTGAGTGACTGTTATGTGAGGTAGTACTTCATATTCTAAGCTTCATTGGAATTGCATCCTACACATGTAAGGTGTATTCTATCAATTCAATCCTTTTTGAAGTGAGCCATAATCTTTGTATCTTGGCAGTTAGCCATCTTTTGTATTAAGGCAGTGAGCCATTTTCAAGGATAGTGAATCTTAGTAGTGAGCCATGTAATATTTTGTATCTGGATATAATATATTGTGAGTTAACCCTCACCATGGTTTTTCCCTTTCTGGGTTTTCCACGTAAATATCTTGGTGTTCATGTGTGTGGTTGCATTGATTTGTTTCTATGTTCTCTCTTGCTGATTTAGTTAGAATTGTGGTAATGATTAGATGAATTTTACGTGAATGGTTTTATGTAATACTGATTCGCTCCCCTTTCAGTATTCTAGATGTTCAACAATTGATACCAAACCTTTGTTCCTCAGAAGGAGCCTAATAGCATGAGGAAGATCCCAAAATTTGAGTATACAATTTTTTTTCCTCTAGAAGTAATTTCTACTGGATGTTTAGAAGAAATAGAAGATTTGAAGGACAAGTTGATGAAAGAAAATGAGTATGTTGAAAAATTGCAAAGCAAATGTGTTGAAGCATGCGATCTATTAGTTAAAGTAGACGAAATTGTCTCCAACCTACTGTAGCAATTGGGTGAAAAGAAGAAAAGTGAAGAATGTCAAGAAATTGAAATTCAAAGGAAGAAGGATGAATGCACTAAGCTTGAGCAAGAAGTAGAAATATTGAGATCTGATCTAGAAAAGGAAAGAAGTTTTGAAGATAAATTTAAGGTAAGCTCTGCAATGCTTGATGAGTTGATTATCTCTAAGAGATTGGCAATGGATAAAAGTGGTTTAGGGTTTGGGGAAGGTCAGAGTTCTAAAGTGAAGCAATCCACTAACAAGAAGACTTAGTGCAAAGATAGACGAAGCAAGAATATAGGAAGCAATTATGGAAGAACTTTCATCAAAAAACCTACTGCTAAAAGGTATTTATTTTTCAATGGTGTTTTTCATTCCTGCAAGAAATTTGGTCATAAGGAAAATGAATACAAAAGTAAAATGAATGATACTTTATCATTCTCCAACAAATGTTTTAAGTGCAAGAAGGTTGGACATAAAGTTCGTTTGTGTGAGAATAGATTGAATGAAATAAACAATGGAAGGAAGAATGCTACTTTTTGTAAGTACAACAATCCACAACAACCTATCAATAACTGAAGAAGAAAAAATAATTATTCTAGAACCCCAATCCTAGACCTGAACAAACATAGCAAACAAACACAATATTATATCAAATGTAAATAAGAACCAAGATTCCCCATGAAATTCATCTACAATGCTCAAATAGGAAAGAAATTGAAGAAAAAAGCAAAGAAAGTAATTGAAATCCTATTTAAACATGAAAACTCTCAATCCCATGGGGGATTTGGTGTCAATTTGATGTGGAAATTGGCCCTTTCCCAACTCCTATGAAAGCTTGATGAAGATTTTTGGATGATTGAAGCTCCTTGATGAAATATTGGCATAACCTTGCTATGAAACCATGAAAATGATGAACACTTGATATTAAATGGATAAAATTAGCTCTCAATGTGAAGAGAGTAACTTTGATCTAAGTTGTGTATCCAAAATACAAAGGAAATCCTTCTATTTATAGAAAGACAAGATGGAGGAATGAGCAAAATGGAGCAATGTGGGATCATTCAACATCCAATGGGCAAGTGCCACTTGTCAAGATGTGAATGGAGGAAGTTTGAGCACATTTTGATGAATGTGCACAATAAATGATATTAGATGGAATTTCAAAATTGTGGAATAACATGTTAGAGGGGGAAAATAATGAATTAAATGCCACTTGGCTCAATGCACAAGGACATGAAAGAGGGTTAAATTTTTTGTTGGAAGGATAAAACCACTTGGAGATATTTTCAAACTTGGAGGAATATTCCCCTAAAGATGCCATGTTGAAAGAAAATAGAGATTTAATAAATCATTTAAATGTATTTTCATGTGCAAGTGGCAAAATCTAGAGGATTTAGGTGATTAGGTTTAAATTAATTAGGATTCAATGAACTTAATGAGGGATTAAATGATGTGACAATTTGATTTATATTTTTGGGTTGATTTAAATCAAATGAGAAGAATATGATTTAGATTTAATTAAATAAAGGATTTTGATTTATTTACTTAAAGAGGGGTAATGTTATATTAAATTAAGCAAGGTTTAATTTAATAGGATGACTTTAGAGATTTAATCAAATAAAATTAATTATTTAATTAAATAGAGACTAGAGGGTTAATTAAATAACATTGATTTATTTAATTGACAAGAAGTGATGACTTAATTAGATAAACTAGTTTATCCGATTAGGAGATGAAAGGTGATGAATAGCTAAGAAGATGATTCAAGACGAAATGATGTTAGTAATCAAGATCAAGTGTGTCGATATATTTTCCATGTCTACATTTTGCCCCTCTTTGAAAAAAAGTACTCATTATGTTGGTTCAAAGAATAAACTGTTTTGATCAAAAGGTCAAAACTTTTATGATTTTCAAAATTTCCCTATTGCTGCCCTAGTGAGAGAGAACATGCCAATATATTGCCTCCTCGAGAGATCGGATGAAAATTTGGATTTTTGGGTGATCTCACAAATAGAGGAGAAGGTGCCTGATGGGTCCGAAAAGGCTCCAGGATGCCAAAAACATGCAAAAAAAGACAAAATAATACAAAACGTCCCTTAGTTGGGTGAAAAAAATATTGAAAGACCAAAACCCTAGTTGGATGGCTAAATGGGGTGAAAAACCCCTACTTTTCAGGCCTAAATAGGCCTTGAGGGGCCACTTCCAATTCATTTGCACACATGGCCTTTTGAGATTCTACACCTTTGAGCTCTGACCCCTTTGAGAGATTGTGCAATGACAACTTCTTCGACATATTTCAGATTGAGTACGCACACACTAGAGGCTGCCTAACACTGGACCACTGGTGAGTCAACATGACTTGACCTCATTTTTTGATTTATGCACACATTTAATAGCTTAGGAATTTAGTTTTTGCTTAGTGGTCCAATATAGCACCAATTGAAATTTTGTTTTGGCGTCGCACGACCTCAAACTACACCGCAGTCACAAATAGCGATGTCGCGGTGCAGTTTGGAGTTTAGATTCAAACTCCAAATTGAACCACATATGTAAAGTGCATCATGATGGGCCATTTTGGAAATTTAGGTTTAGGGTCATGCTTCAAATTGCACAGCGGCGGTGGAGTTTAAGAGTTTAGGGGTCCTAGCGTCATAGTTTGGAACTTTCAAACTATGTCGCACCTGCAAAAAACAACACATATGTTGTTCCAGGTGTGCAAACGTGAGTCAGGATTACAATTTTTATGAAACTTAATACAGTGGCTTTCCTGATGCAAGAGGAGGTAGAGATACTTCATTCACATGAGCACAAATTATCCATTCTCAGCAGATTGGTTGGGATGTACGAGCGACTACAGGAGCACTTGGGGGAAATTGGCCTCTGGCACATTGCATATGCACCACCAGTGAGGACTCACTTGGGTATGATGACAATGCTCACTGAGTGATGGCACAACAATACATCCTCCTTCGACCTTCTGACATGCAAGGCCACAATCACATTGGAGGACGTGTGGCACATACTTAGACTACCCATCCATAGAGAGCATGTGATATACGATGTGGATGCTAAGAGGGAGGCCTACTATGATGTGATGGGCCTCGATGAGATTGTCTTTTGCGAGGTCCAGATCGAGCTGGAGCGTTATAGGATCATTTTGTCTCCTTTCCGCTTGGTTATAGCAACGATTATTTCAGGTCTTGTTTCCCTAGATTGACGAGGCCGATATTTCAGTCTTGGATGGGGGCTCACTTGGGAGAAAATGGTCCAATGAAAGGTATGCTTTGAGTGGGGGCCCATACTATTGGCCTCATTGTACCAAGATTTAGATGAGTTTGTATACGGCAAGGGTAGATCCATTGGGGCTAGAGTGACACTCCTCCACATCTAGGCCTAGGAGCACATCGCGGTGCTTCATCTGAGAGTTTTTGTAGTTGACATGGAGCTAGACGATCTAGTTGTTTGGTGGTACAGAGGAGGTGTTTCATTTACACACACAGGTCAGCACGAGATTCCTCACTAGAGGAGAGTTCTAGATGACATGTGAGCTTTCACATGGCAGCCATATCTTGGATGGCTTGCATGGTATAAAGATGCGCAATAGCTCTTCTTTGCTCGGTAGGATAGACTTATGCAAGGTAGGGAGCACACGATGATAGAGAGATACCTACCGGGTAGAGTACAAAGGCAGTTCAGGGAGCCCCAAGATAGGCCTGATTACTAGTATGTGGTGATATTTGCACGTACTACAAGGGAGTCCTCATGGGGCTATTACATTCTAGCACAGGAGCTGATTGATTGATTCAGGAAGCTAGTGGCTAGGTCATGGCCATATGATCAGGGTCAAGCTAACGCAGGCACCACTCAGGCTTATAGAGATTGGTTCCAGCCACCTCTCAGATTGATAGTGCTAGGTACACCATCAGTACAACATAGGGCCAGAGGAAAAGGAGTAGGGCGAGGTCGGGGCCAAGGGGGCTAAGGGGACAAAGATAGAGATGAGGACTAGGATTGGGGAGGAGATGGGCCACCTCATCAACCAGATTAGGGTAGGGGCCAACATGATCAACAACTTAATCAGTAGCTAGACCAGCCGAGGTAGGATGCCCCTTGACAAGATTAGGACCAGGGACGGTAGGACAGGTAGCCAAATCAGCAGCCACTAAGAGATCAGGGACCTCCATCATTGCTTGATCAAAGAGATGCCTAGTTGCAACAACTACAGGCTCAGGTTGCAGGGCTACAGGGATAGGTTGTTGCATTAACACTAGAGAGGGACTAGCTAAGACAAGAGAGAGATTAGGTTGTCCAACAAAGGTAGGCTATAGAGCTTAGAGGTACTCAGGAGATGGGTAGCCATCAAGAGCTTGAGAGCATGTCTGCATCTTCCTCCCAGAGTTCAGTGTCATTACGAGCATATAGGGAGGTGGTCAAAGAGGCCGATTACTACAAAATTTATTACCATTAGGCCATGCCTCGAGCATCCCGAGTCCCCAACTTTTCACAACAGACAAGATACATAGCCCCTGAGGACCACAGAGAGAGACAACCTGGAGAGGGAAAGGGCGACTAACAGGGTTAGAACATTCTTTGATCAGAGACATGATTCTTTTGTGCCCCATGGGCTTGTTTTTGATAGCCCCATGGGCATTTGTACTTTATGTATTTGATAAACACTTGATCCAGATTTTGTACCTTGACAATATATTATTTGGTGATATATATGAGATGTGATGATTCGATGATGTGTCCTATTCTATTTTATGCATTATGGATGGATTTTATTTCTATATGCAATGTCATGATTCTATCTTATGTATGCCATTATGAGATGATTCTATATGGTACCTATGTGATGATGATGCTATGCGATGTATGACTTTATGATGTGATGATGTGATGCAATGATCTATGAATGCATTTTTATTTTTTCAGTATCTTTTCTTGTGCACTTTTTATGATGATGTATGGAAAATGCAAAATGTTATGATATGCAAATGCTTAGACTAACAAATCTATATTATGCACTTAATGGATGATGATGAGATGTATGGGATGTAATATTTTCTTTTCAGTACTTTTCTCATCTATGATATGATGATGCACTTATGATGTTATGATGATGATATGATGTATGGAATGATGTATGATGTTTATGATATGATGCCTATGTTATGATAATGCAAATGGATGATATGTATGCATATGATGTGATGGATGTTAATACTACCTATGTATATGCTATACATGGTATGCCCTTTATGATTATGCAATGGATGTTTTATGAGGTATGTGATATGAGTTTAATGATTCATATGGGATGGTTTCTTTTATGCTTATATAATGAATGCTTATGTATGGTTTATGAGATGCATCGAATAACCAATCTATATTATGCAATGATGCAAATGTAATGTAGGTGATATGATAAATGCTTTCTATATGATATGGTATGTGTTATGCAGTATGCTGACGGTTTATGGATGTAGGATGGATGCATTGGCGATAATGATTTTTGATTAACTGTCATGGTACCATGTTAGTGTGGAAAGAAGATAGAAGAAAGAAAGATGATAATGTTGATGATTATGATGATGATTTTCTTATCGAGGAGTTGGGATTTTAAAAGGGCTACTTACCTTATGTTTGATAACACACATAATTACGATGCATCAAGGTATAAAGAACCAAGATAGCGTTGCACCTAGTGTGATGGAATTTGACTTGACAATCAGATAGGAGTATCCCTATTCACACCTGGTATAGAAAACCTTATTTAAAATGCAGTTCAGATATTCCATACATCTCAGACCAAAACATGGAAAGGAAAGCCTTCCCATGTGGTCAACAAGATACCTAAAACATCCTCCCTACACCCAAACAAAGCACGCATGACCAAGGTTATATTACAAGAATATCCATCAAGCACAATAGATAAAACGATCATGATCATTGCCCCATTTCTTTCTCTCTAAATCCCTTCATTTAGGACATCATCGAGAGGTCATTGAAATGAGCACAAAAAGATATGCCAAAAGACAAAGATAAATTAAACCAAACACGTTAATGTTCTTCAATACCACTAGCCAAGATTAAACTATGGTGATGCTTGATGTTGATGTCCATTGTAGGAAGGATGCATCCTAGGACATGATGATATCAAATGATTCACTTGGAACTGGTTGGATGATAGGCTACTGACACAAAGAGTTGACCAACTTGTTTACGTACTGACCTAGACTTGAGACCTTGATGTTTGAGTTTTCACTTTTATCCTGCTAGACTTGTTTCTAACTATTTCACCAAAGGTTAGGGATGATGATTGATTTATTGTGAGTGATGTTTATTGTGGGTGAAAACGGGATGGGAAAGATGGGTTTTTCAAATATTTGGATGTTTTTGGAGTTTTTGAAATGTTTTGAGGCTGTTTTTGTATTTGTTTTTTGAGATTTTTCCGAAGACCTAATCTAAAGACCTATCATAGGGGCCTCGGGGGCTGATCAAAAAATTAGCCTTGCCTATGTTATACACACAGAGACCACATAGTTTGACTGACATAGACTCGATTATTGATGAGATACAAACAAATGGATTGCCAATTTATTATGACGGACTCCTAAAGGACTAACCTTAGTGTCTCGAGGGATGATCAAAGATCATCCTTGCCTACGTTTAGAGCTCATAGATGACATAGTTTGACAAGATGACTCTATTTTTGACTTTTTGACTTTTGACCTATTTTGGATTTTTGATATGTTTTGAATGTTTTGGGATTTTCTGATGTTTTTGGATTTTCTGATTTTGGGATTTCAAGAATACACGAATTTGATCTGATGAGAACATGTGCCCAATGTGAAGCAATAGACTACTCTAATATAGGCAGGACAAACTGACCTTGAGAATGGGCCGAGTAGTACTAGTTGGGATCATGACACAAACACTTGACCAAGCTATGATGCGGATGTGGATGGGTGAGGGATGGAGATGTGGATTGTGATAGATGATGGAAGTGTGATGGATGAATGATGTAGAACAAGTCATGAAGATCCTGGTGGATTGAAAGTGCTTATTTACACAAGGCACTTGTTTGCTAGGTTTTCACCAAGGTACTCTCCCAAAGTGCCATCGAAGTGGTTTTCACTAGAGGAAGATTTTTCTCTTTGTTATTTTTAATACTTTTTCTGATTTTTTTAGATTTTTATTTTTATTTTTATTTTTTTTGTCACCAAGACACCTATTTTCCAGGTTTTCTTCAGGGTGACCATTTTTTTAGGACATTTTCTAATTTTTTTGTATTTTTTGGTTTTACACCCCACAAGATTAGGCATAAAACTTTTTGAGATGGGAGTTTTTCATGGGCTCCTATAGAGGTTCCCCTTTGGGTGTTGATAGTCGATATGCCCCTGAATTGTAACTTGTTGTGATGACAAATAGTCCCAACCAGTTGGGTTTAAATTTTCCTTTGCCACCTAGATTCAGAATGTTCTTTTGGTTCTCCTTTAGCACAAGTTCTTTGACCTGAAAGGTCCTTCTCCTAATCTTCCTATTATAGTTTCGCTTGAGTCAGTTCTAATACACTTGTAAGTGGTTCATGGCCTCCATTTGCTGTTTGTCTAGCAGTTCTAGCTCGTTCAACCTTGACACCCGATATTCCTCACCTGTGATGAGATTTTGCAGTGATATTCTCAGTGACAGGAGCTTGATCTCGATGGGTAATATGCCCTCTGATCCGTAGACCAGTGCAAATGGGGTGGCACCTATGGGTGTGTGAATACTGGTTCAATAGGCCTAGAGAATAGGATTTAGTTGGAGATGCCAATGACAACCAGCTTCACTGACCGTTTTCTCGAGGATTTTTAGAATGGTCTTATTTGTAGCCTCAGTTTTTCCATTCCCTTGGGGATAATACGGGGTGGAAAAGAAATGTTGGATTTTGAATTTGTCACATAGGTCACAAACATCCTAGTTTTTGAATGGTGTCCCATTATCTGAGATAATGGCTTGTGGGACACCGTAGCAATATATTAAGTAGTTCAGAATGAACTTAGATATCTAATTTTCGATTATGTAAGTCATAGGAATGGCTTCCACCCACTTTGTGAAGTACTCAGTGGCAGTAATGATAAACTTGTGGCCACTAGATGAGGTGGGGGTGATTTTTCTAATGAGATCAAGCCCCCACTACGAAAAGGGCCATGGTATGACAATAGGGTGTAGCTCTTGAGCTGATACATGGATGAGATCCCCATGCTACTGACACTATAGACACCTTCTGACATAGTCATGTGCTTATCTTTCCATAGTAGGCCAATAGTACCCCATCCTTAGCAATTTCTTGGCCAAGGTCATACCGCTCGAGTGTGAACCGCATATGTCATTATGTACCTCAGTTAAGGTGGTTAATACCTCCTCAACGTTTAGACATCATAATAGGGTTCCTTCTATGCTCCTATGGTAAAGGGTATCTCCTAGGATAATGAAGCGAGAGGAATTTTTGACAAAGGTTCTTTTTAGGCTTGAGGGTAAGTTAGTAGGTAGGACCCCTATTTGCAAGTAGGTGTATATATCATGATACTACAGATCACTGGGACCAATGATTTCACACACAAATTCTAACTCTGGTACCTTGAATGCAGGCATGAGAAGCTACTCTACTAGGAATTCATGCTATGGGACATTGCGAGGGATGTCCAATAGGGATCTAATTGTTGCCATGGCATCTATCGCTCTGTTGTTTGCTCTAGGTATCTTCTCGAATGTGATCTCGATGAAGGATTCCTTAAGACTTTCCACCAATTTCTTATATGGAGTTAGTTTCTCATCCTTGGTCTCGTACTCATTATTCACTTGATTGATTATTAGTTGTGAGTCCCCATAAACATTGAGCTCCATGATATGCCACTGCACTTCTATTCAGATTCTTATGGTTAGAGCCTCATATTCTGTGATATTGTTTGTGTAGGGAAATGCCAAATTGTAGGATCTTGGTATGCAGTCTCCCTATGGAGTGAGGAAAAGGACCTTAGCTCCTAATTCGTGTTGTGTGTAAGATTCATTAGGAAACCCTGAAATTAGCAAATTCTTTGAATACATTGGTGATTCTACCAGTTGGTCTGCAATAGCTTCCCTTTGATGGCCTTACGTTCCACGTACTCAATGTCGTATTCTGATAGGATAATGACCCACTTGTCCATCCTTCGTATGAGCATTTCTTTGGAAATTAGGTAGTTGAGTGGGTCGATCTTCACAATGAGTTTGATTTTTTATGTTAACATGTAGTGTCTGAACTTTTGTGAGGCAAACACCACTGCTAGACAAGATTTTTCGATGAAGGAATAATTTAACTCATGCCCTACCATGGTTCGACTAATGTAGTAGATAGCCCTCTCTATTCTATTTTCATTATGCTGAGCTAAGAGAGTACAAAGAGCTACTGTTGTTGCTGATATGTAGAGGATTAGAGGGTTTCTTGGGATTTTTGGCATAAGCACTAGAGGTGTGAGAAAATACTCTTTTATTTTGTTAAAGGCCTAATTGCACTTGTCATCCCATTTGTACACTACCCCCTTGTGGATTAGGTGAGAATATGGGATTGAATTTTCTGCTAGCTGAGCTATGAACTAGTGCATTGACTAGAGCTTGCCTTGTAAGCCTCTTAACTATTTCAATGTCTTAGGTTCCTCCATCTCAAGGATTTCCTTTACCTTAGTGGGATCTATTTCAATTCCTCTCATAGACACAATGTATCCCAATAGCTTCCCTAATTTTATTCTAAGGACGCACTTCTTCGGATTAAGGTGGAATTTATATTCCTCTAGTCTATCGAAGATGGAACTCAATGTTGTTATGTGGTCCCTTCTCTTTCTATATTTTTCCAATATGTCATCAACATAATCTTCAATAGTCTTATGGATCATGTCATGAAAGATTAAGGTCATGGCCCTTTGATATGTTTCTCTAGCATTCTTTAGGCCAAATGACATCATGTTCTAGCAATATGTCCCCCATGGACAAGTAAAAGTTGTTTTGTGTTGATCTTCTTTGGCTATCATGATTTGGTTATACCCAAAGAATCCATCCATCAGTGAAAGCATATCATGTCCCGCGGTCATATATACAATTATTTCAATGCTGGGAAATGGGAAGTCATCCTTGGGACATGCCTTGCTGAGGTATCTAAAGTCTGTGCAGATTTAGATGCCCCCATCAGGATTTGAAATAGGTACAAGATTTGATACCCACTCTAGGTAGTCGATTGGTCATATGAACCTTGTATCCAGTAACTTCTTTAATTCCATTTTAACCAACAAGGCTATCTGGGGATGCATTTTTCTGAGCTTTTTTCTGACAGGCTTTGCTTCGAGGTAAACTGCTAGATGGTGGACCACAATCTTTGGATCAAGCCTAGGCATGTTGGCATAGCTCCATGTAAAGTTGACCTTTCTCTCCCTTAAGAAAGCAACTAGGAACTCTTGTTCTTCTAAAATCAATGATTCAACATAAAATGTGATATGTAGAGTTTCCTCTGTTCCCAAGTTGACTGGGTTATAGTTCTCAGCTAGAACCGCTAACCTTGATGTAGAGAACTAAGAGGAAGATTGAATCCTTCATCCTCAGGAACCTTAGAGAGGTTTTCAATGTTGGATAGGTCCTTTATTTTTACTATTTTTGGGTCAGAGAGTGCCACGGTGTGGTTTTCACTCAAAGACCTTGAGATAATTCTCAATTTTTTTCTTTTGCAACTAAAGGATTCAATCGTCTCCCGTAGTAAGCTTGTGTGTCTAAAATGATATCAAACCCAACCTTGTGATCTTTGTATGGAACCGTTTTCCACAGTCCCATGAATTTTGAGAGCACCTCATCATTTTCAAAAGTGTCTTGAATTGGTGATCCTCATTGGTTGTAATCGATGAGCTAGGGGTAGACTAGGTTGATTTCATGGGTTTGATAGTCGTTGGTCTCAAAAGACAAGGCACTAATCATGAGTAGGGAGGTGTCTTTGAAAAGAATAGGAGAATTAGTTATGGGGTCCTCATCATTACTACACACATCAGTTATGTCGAAGGTGAAATTGTCTAAAGGCGGACCTATGGATACAGGTAATTGAAGGGTGGTCACTGATAACTGAGCAGTTTTGACTTTCTTAACCGGGGGATTTCAGCCATGTGTGGTTATACTCGGAGGGGTACATCCAAGGCCAAGATTTCTCATTCACATCTTAGGAATGATGGGTATTAGGAGTATGTTGTCATTATATCTAAGCCTTTGGTTTCTATCATAGCCCATGGCAAGCATCATTTGTAAGCCTTTACTACTATCATCCATAGGTAGGTCAGCTGTTGGTCTATTGTCTTCGTACAAGAGGTTTGATGGGTCCTCTTCTATTACTTCCCAACCTAGGTCTCCCCAACTTATAAAGTTGGAGGAGTTTTCTATGAATGTTTGGGATGAGGAAGCATTATTTGTTAGTGGTTGTCCTCGTGACCCTAGAGATTGTGATAACTCTCCCACCACAAAATAATTTTGTGGAATTGCATAATCTCCACATGCATTGTCCTAGATAATGACCTTGATATTTGAGATGGAGGGGATGGTGGGTGTCTCTATCGCATAAGTGGAGGCGATAGTAGCTGGATTAATGTATGAGGTTGAGGGGCCCTCATCATTCTTAGGCACTTGGGGGATTTTGCAATATTTGGGTTCTAGATTTTTACAATAGTAAAAGGGTTCAGGATCCCCATGAACAGTGACCTCTTGACCTTGGTATGGAAAATTTACACACTAGTGGAAGGTGGAAGCTACAACTTGCATCCCATGAATCCAAGGAAACCCCAGGAGAATATTATAAGCCAATTCCAGGTCAAGAACTTGACATGTTGTTTCATTGATGGTCGACTCTACTTGAATAGGGAGTTGGATTGTGCCTTGAGACACTCTTTCTTGATCATTGTAGGCTTGATGGATATGCCTTTTCCTTTTTCAATAGCATCTTCGAAGAAGCCCAAGATTTTTATTAATTTAAGGGTGCATATGTTCAATCCTGCACCTCCATCTACTAGGAGCCTCTTGACCTTGTTTTTATGGATGTAAGCCTCAAGATGAAGTGTGCGGTTGTGAGATGGTTGTGTCAGGAGATCCTATTTTGAAAAATGTTAGAAGGTGAGGCATAGTGAGGTGTATGACCATAGCTTGGAATTGATCCCCATCAAGATCAATGGGGATGAAAGATGAGGCCAAGGCTTCCTCAATGATATTTGTGTGGGCTGGTGAGATTTTCAACAATTCCATGATGGAGATTTGTGTTGGGGTTCTTTTTAATTGGTCAAGGAAATTATAGCCACTAGGAATGGAACTTGGATTGGAAGTGGATGCTCTAGGAGGCTAAGATGACACTGCAATGGTGACTTTTCTGCCTCTTGTGGTGACTCCACAATCAGCTTGGGCTCCTTTGATGGTGATAACAATGCAATACTCATCTAGGGATGTGACGACATGGTTGTATACATGATTCACACTTTTGAATGCACCCTTTCCCTTATCATTGTTATTGTTCCCTTTGTTGCTATGATTGGGCATTGGATTTGTGTATATCTTGAGATTTTGATTTCTCGCTGGTTGTTCCACATTTATGATTTTGTCGTCAATGAGGTCTTGGATCAAGTTTTTCATCCTCATACAACTAGCAGTTGTGTGTTGATTTTGTGGAAATCACAAAGGTGATTTTTATTGTTCCACGACAGTTTCACCAAGGGCTCTTAATAGTTGTCATAGGGGGGGATTGTGATGATTTTTTCCTCCACTAGTATGTTCATGATGGATTCAGCTGATTCCCCAAGGGCTTTGCACTTTTGCTTGGGGGAGTTTTTGTTTCATTAGGGTGGCCCCCTTTGATCATTCACATTGTTGACTATTTGATTGTTTGGTTGCTGAGTCATAGTGTTAGCTTGTCAATTGTTTTGATTGTTGTTTTGGGGTTGTTGCTGGGGTGCTGGTGTGTTTTGTTGAGGAGCACTAATGACATATTTGGTGTTGACAACACCATCATTGGTAATGTTTCTATTTTTCACCCATGTGTGAGGTTTGTCATTATAGATGGTGGATGGGTGATTATTTTTTTGTTCAGGATATGCAGGTGTCCCTCCTTGTGCAATAAGGGCTTGTTCAATGTTAAGCTCCTTAGAGATCAATTGGTCATATGTGGTGATACCTTGCACTTTGAGATGTAATGCCAAGGCTCCTTCGAGATTAGAAATGATGGTGAAAACTTGTTGTTCTTCTGGCATGACCCATTTGCTCCTATTGGCCTTGGATCACCATCGTTGTAGGAAGGAAGCAAATGATTCTTTCTGACCTTGTTTAAGAGCTGA
Organism: Sequoia sempervirens; assembly: GCA_007258455.2. Taxonomy (NCBI): domain Eukaryota; kingdom Viridiplantae; phylum Streptophyta; class Pinopsida; order Cupressales; family Cupressaceae; genus Sequoia; species Sequoia sempervirens. The sequence goes on along the minus strand of VDFB02193867.1, from coordinate 257,701,479 downwards.
TAGTTCCTCTAGACTAACATCCATACCGATATTGAATGCGTATTGTTTTATGAATGCATCTACTATCTCGTAGAACTTCTTGATGCCTAGAGGGAGGTGAGAGAACCACTCCATGGCTTGGCCATCCAAAATTCTAGGAAATAGCCGCATCAAATATGTATCGTCATATGCAACTTCCATGCAATGTACTTGGAATTCCTGATGTGATCTTCAGGGTTTCATGTCCCACAATATTTATCAAATTTGAGGATCTCAAATCCATTTGGGAATGGTTTCATTGCAAGAATCCTATCAAATGGATAGGGACACAAGTTGTTGGGTGTCTTTGTGATTTTCCTTGACTCAAGGTCAAGCACTTGCTACAAGAGCAACTTGATTTTCTTTGTTACATAATCCTGTAGATCAAGGGGTGAAATGAAGGTGTTATGTGGTGGTTCACTTGTTGGAGGGATGGGTGGATTGGTTGGTGTGTTTTTGGATGGTGTTTGCATGTTTTTCTGTGCCAAATATGCTTGTAACTATTGTTGTACCAACAACACTTGTTGTTGGTCCTATTGCTATTGCAATAATAATACCTGTTGTTGAGCTTGTTGTCATTGTTGCACTAATAATGCCTATTTTTGAGCTTGTTGTTGTTATTGTGCCAACAACGCTTGTTGTTGGGCTACTAGTTGGGATACTTCTTACTATTCTTGTTATTGCTTCAGTGCTTGCTGGTATGCTTTTTGTTGGGCTGCTTGTTATTGTGTGAGGTATTGTGCTTGCACTTGTGCTTGAAATTATGCTTGGGCTTGTGTAGCCTGGGTAGCTTGTGTGGCTTGGGCGGCCTGAGCGGCTTGAGCTACTTGCGCTACTTGCACAACTTGTGTGGCTTGTTGTGCTTATTGTGCAACTAATTTTGTTTGCACTTGTTGAGCGGCTAGTTGTGCAACTTGTCCATTTTTGATTTGTTGGAGTTTCTTTTGATAGGTAGCTTATTGAGTGGCTTGTAATGCAATGCTATATTGGTTTGGCATGTTTGAGTTTGGTGGCATAGGTGGTGGTGGGTTCAGAATGGTGTTTGTTGTTGTGATGAGAGACATCGTTGTATTGATGTTTGGGATTTGTGCAGTGGATGGTGCGATTGATATGCTTGGTCCTTGAGAGACCATGTTTTGAGGTATTTTGGGGATGATTGATGATGTGATGGTTTCTTTTATTATTGGGATGGTTGACATCTATTATCGTGATATCGATGGAAAGATGGAATGATTTGGTATGATGCTTTGATTAAAGATTGGGGGGTTGCTTTGAATAAGTGGTGGCAATAGAGGTAACCCCAAACCAAGATGGGATGTGGATGTTAATGGCAAGGGTGGAAGTGGTGGAAAAGTGTGTGGAACACTCCCTTGGGGAAATGATGAAGATGAAGGGTCAAAGATGCCCCCTGGTCCAAATAATTCACCTTCTCCTTGCAAGGTCATAGGGAGAGAGGTTTGAGGTGTTGCGTGAAATGATGATGATGGGTCATTGGGATCTTGAAAGGTGAGAGGGACATATGGGTGTAATTTATTTTGGGGAACGGGTAGCCCCAAGATAGTTTTTGTGTCCAAATCTTGATTATTCACAAGGGGGTGTGTTTCTAGTGCATTAAGAAATGCTCTCCCTTTGTTAACAATGGGTTGAGTTGGAGCAATGGATGATGTAATTTGGGGGATGCATTGGGTGATGCTTTGGAATGGAGGTGTGGATGAAATTGGGAGTGTGGATGAAATTGGGGGCATGATCTCAAGAGGTTATTCTACAATAGTGCTTACATCATAATCAGAAGGGAGTTTAGCCCCTTGTTTTACTAATTCAAGCATATATTGTGAGGGATGGAGTTTCATCATGATATTGACAATCATATGATTCTCGGGATTTTGGACCATTTCGATGATCTCATCTTGTGTCATCTTGAAGGAATTATTGGTGATATCCTCTAGTTGACCTTCCTCTTGAGGATTTTGTGATGATGGAAGGAGATTAGTTAGGGGATTGCTTGATCCAATGGGATTGATTTCAGAATTGGTTTGACTTAGGTCACTTGAAGTTGATGTTTCTTTGTTGGCCTCCCTGTTCTTATTGTGTTGTGATATTCTTTGAACCATAAAATGAGGCTCAAAAGAGAAAATATAGGATGATTAAGGATCAAAATGTGATGGTGAAATGTGTGAAAGGTGGATGATATGGATGATTAAACTCTTAGAAGATCTTGAGGGGGATGCTAGACTTTTGGGACTTTTTGGATTCTTTGATTTTGATTTGTTTTGATCTTGATTTTTGATTCTTGGATTCTTGGATTTTAATTTTGACCTTTATTTGGTTTTGGATTGTTTTGATTTTGGATAATGAACAAATAGATCCCAAGATGTTGGATGCTATCTATGGGATAGATTTTCTCACAAGATGATAATTTGACTAAATGTAGGCAAAAGGATGCATCAACCCACACCTAACCAAACAAGATGATTTGATGATAATTCAACTAAGCATATGGAGAAGGATACATCTACACATACTTAACCAAACAAAATGTTTTGATGTTTTGATTCATGGATTTTCCAAAAAGTCTAGCATAAAGGATGGTTTCAAGATTTCAAGAGTTGTTGGTGAGATGGTTTTGATTGATGTTTGAAATATGGATGAAGGTTGAATTTGATCCTATGTGTATCTAAAAAAGACACTTGTTTACAAGACCTCAGTTTTGAAGAACATGCTTTACTCTAAACAAGATGCTTAAATTGTTGAAAAAGTCTTAGATTCTGACAATCATAAAATGAGTACAAATTGGGATTGTTTCTTGAAGCTCTTCTATAAAAGTTGAAAATAAATCTTTGTTTGAATTCATAGAGCATTGAGAGATGCTTTTGATGATCTTTTAGACTAAGAGCTTTTGAATTTGGTTTCCGGATTTTGATTTTGCATGAAATCATTTGAGACATATGTGGGGTTCAATTGTTCTTCTCTTTTCTTAGTGACTTCTTTTTACCACAAACAATTCTTGATTAGGTTTTCCAAACCAAATGTCTAATTTCTTAACTTGTTATCATCCCACAAAGTGTATTATGTGGAAATCAAGAAAATTAAGGAAAATTTTTCCTATTGTTGACTTTAGCAAGAAAATTGAGATGTAAATTCAAATGGTTAGAAACCTCTAAGGATAGAATCCCTAGGGCAAGCAATAGCACTTAAATTTTATCAAAGATATTTGCTTCCTAAAGGGTTTGAAATTTGATGACAATGTTGAATGCTTATTTTTCCAATGTTTACGATCAAGCAAAGTGTTTTGTCTCCAAGAACATGCACAACCCTATGGATATTTGAGACAATATTTGTTGAGTCCCCACTTGGACAAGTCTAGCTACGCCTACTTTTAGCGAATGGTTAGATGCTTGACCACACAAGCTCCCCCTTATAGTGCACTTGCTCCTCGATTCAACCAAGCATTAGTACCCATCAATCTCCCATGGCATAATTTCCATTTCTATTAAAATCCATAAAATTGTGGGGCGGCTTCAGAATGACCATTCTTGCACCAACAAATAGATAAGGATTTTATCCTTTTTTAAACAAGGGTTTTTAATGTGGGCATTTCATTTGTGTGGGACCATCCATGCGGCGAGAGACCATTTTTTCCCTTCTCATCAGAATAATCCCTGTGATACTTTCCTTTCCTTAAGTACCCACACTTATATACTGGTTGGAAGTCGCTTAGCTTTATTGTGTTCTCGGTTGGGTCATTCCCTTGGGTGATTAGTTTTTCCCACAAGGTAGGCCCTCTAAGATAACACAAAAGAAAGCAAACACATCCGTAGTTCGATTGATCTTTGTTGAGAAAAAAAGAGAGAACCCATGTGATATATTCCACTCACACTCGCAAGATTTGTTCAAGTTTAGGATCCAAATTGAAGTGTGTGGGTAATTAATTACATGAATTAGTGTCACCAAAAATCCTTTTGATTCTCAAGATCGTTGTGAGGTGTGAGAGAAGCACATACATATTTTTGATGGTATTATTTTGGGTAAGTGATTACAAAAAAAAGATGCACATGTTCATTTTAAATCCTCAAAGCAATGATTTGATTCGTTTTAAAGCATCAAAACAAAAGATGAAAGTTATTTGTTCAATTGTTAACCTTAAACCAGATCTAGTAAGTTTTTCTAAAGTTCTTTTTAACCTTTTTCCTTGTTTGTTTCAAACCCAAATTGAAAATTAGTGAGTCCTAAAAGCTTGAAGAGGTAAAATCCTTAAAATTGGAATTATAATTGCTTCCAAAAGTGTCTAACGAAACTTGATACAATGGATAAATGATGTTATACTCCAAACTTCCTCTTTCTCCTTCCTTGCTCCCACCTACAAAACTGATTAATTCAAGAAAACAGAGGCAAAAAACAAGTTAATAACTCCAAATGATCAAAAGAAAAAAAGAACATGTCAAAAAAAATTTGAAATTTGATTTTTTACTCCACCCCAGCGGCGCAACCTGCATATGCGGCACTATTTGAAGAATTCAACAGCATTGTATAGTGCCGCTAGGTCTGCAAGCGGTGCTCTACAGTAGAACAAAGAGTGTGATGGCAACGTAGCTTTGCGCAATGAAACAGTTTGAAGTTTAAAGATCCCAGTGCTAGAAAACTAAACCAGCATCATAGTTTAAAATTTTGAATTTATGGGTGGGAAGGTTCCAGCGTCGGAGTTTGGAGTTTGTAGCATTGTTGTAGAGTGTCATTGGGCTAATAGCGGCACTGTATGGTGCCACTAGACTGATAGCAGCCCAGTTTCTTGGAGACACAAAAAACTAGAAAAAAGCACATAATTTTGTGAGAAAACATGTTAAAAACTTGATATTTTCCCTCCTTCTAGTGCCAAATGTAGAACCCCAATCCTAGACCTGCACAAACATAGCAAACAAGCACAATATTAGATCAAATGCAAGTAAGTACCAAGATTCCCCATGAAATTCATCTACAATGCTCAAATAGGAAAGAAATTGAAGAATAAAGCAAAGAAAGTAATTGAAATCCTATTTAAACATGCAAACTCTCAATCCCATGGGGGAATTGGTGCCAATTTGATGTGGAAATTGGACCTTTCCCAAATCCTATGGAAGTTTGATGAAGATTTGTGGGTCATTGAAGCTCCTTGATGAAATTTTGGCATAACCTTGCTATGAAACCATGAAAATGATGAACACTTGATATGAAAAGGATAAAATTAGCTCTGAATGTGAAGAGAGTAACTTTTCTCTAAGTTGGATCCAAAATACAAAGGAAATCCTTCTATTTATAAAAAGAAAAGATGGAGGAATGAGAAAAATGGAGCAATGTGGGATCATTCAACATCCAATGGGCAAGTGCCACTTGTAAAGATGTGAATGGAGGAAGTTTTAGCACATTTTGATGAATGTGCACAATAAATGAAATTAGGTGGAATTTCAAAAGTGTGAAATGACATGTTGGAGGGAGAAAAGAATGAATTAAATGCCACTTGGCTCAATGCACAAGGACATGAAAGAGGGTTAAATGTTTTGTTGGATGGACAAACCCACTTGGAGAGATTTTCAAACTTGGAGGAATATTCCCCTAAAGATGCCATGTTGAAAGAAAACAGAGATTTAATAAATCATTTAAATGTATTTTCATGTGCAAGTGGAAAAATCTAGAGGATTTAGGTGATTAGGATTAAATTAATAAAGATTTGATTAATTTAATGAGGGATTAAATGATGTGACAATTTGATTTATATTTTGGGGTTGATTTAAATCAAAGTTGAGAAGAATATGATTTAGATTTAATTAAATAAAGGATTTTGATCTATTCAACTAAAGAGGGGCAATGTTAGATTAAATTAAACAAGGTTTACTTTATTTAATTTAATAGGATGACTTTAGAGATTTAATCAAATAAAATGAATTATTTAATTAAATAGAGTCTAGAGGGTTAATTAAATAACATTGATTTATTTAATTGACAAGAAGTGATGACTTAATTAGATAAACTAGTTTATCTAATTAGGAGATGAAAGGTGATGAATAGCTAAGAAGATGATTCAGGATGAAACAATTTTAGTAATCAGGATCAAGTGTGTCGGTATATTTTCCATGTCTACAATTATTCGTTAAAGAAGCATGATCAAATAATTTATCTAGAAGAAGCAAGAAAAGAGATGAAAAGGATCTAGAGAAAGGAAGGAGAATTTAAGCAATTTGAATCATAATCACCAGTCTTATCTGTGTCAACCTTTGATGCAGATATGCCTGTCCATTTTTTAGTCTAGAAATGACTAAGGGGTAGCAATTATTAGAAAAATTAATAAACCTCCTCATCAGTACTTATGTCACATCATGGAAGAAGTACATTTAATATGGTAACAGATTTTTAGGAATTTCTCAATTGCATGTGTGAAGAATGAAGTTTGCAGAATTTGAAAGAATAGAGATGCACACAATGTTCGAGGAAATCTACCTGCAATTTGAAGCATTTATTGCACAAGAATTTGAAAAGAAAGAAATAAATTCAGACATCTCAAGAGGCATATGTATTTTTAGAGAAGTGTGTAAAGGAAGTTTAGAGAGAAATTCAAATTTTCAAGGCTTGAAGGAGAAATCAAGTGGATTTGAAGTGTGCTCTAGAAGCTAGATACCTATCCATTTCTTGTTAGAATTTATAGAGGTATTCATGTTTGCATAATATTTCATTTTTATTGCTATGGATAATTCAAATATTGTAAATTGTGTGGATAGAGTGCAAGTTAATTTGAGGAAATATTTAAAGAATCTGTCAGAAGAGTATATTGGTGCATTCTCTTGCATCCCTACCAAGGCATTCCCCACATAAGATATCTATGAATTTGTTTATAGTAGGGTATGTGCAGGATCATGATGGGCCAAAAAGTGGCAATATGATGTGTATGTGGCTGATGAATTTTTTTTATCCAAAATTGATGAAACGAAAAGGGTTTTTAAAGGAGATTCTCAGCTTTCCACCAATATAAATTATGCTTTACTTTGAATTTAACAAGTAATTATTATTCATTTTCTATTCAAATTACGACTAAAGTCCTAATTGATAGGCTGATTGAAAAACATCTATAGTTTTCAAACGATATCACATTTTTTTAATCCAAAACATGCATCACATTTTATGCTTTACATACTATAGGATTAAAAATAGAAAAATTGAATTTCATGAAGTGTTGACCAAGTTAAGGTGGTCAGACATACGAGTGTTTTCTATTTTTTAAAAGTTGTAATAAAAAATTCATAATTAATTATTTACTTGGAAAAAAATTACAAAAATATATGCATCACATTGGGACATGAGTCCTCTACTTATATCTAAAATATTATAAAAAAAATATTATCATTTTATTGTGGTTAGGGTGGTCAGACAGACACCTGCTTCTTAGTTTTTCCTTGAAATTTAAGTACTACTGCATTAAAATTTCCAATTTTCACCAAATAGATTTGTTTTTTTAAAAAAATACCTAGTAGTTTAGAAACTACATTCAATTTTCTACAGATTCTATTCTTACATCTTTTTGAAATAAAATATAGATAACTTATTCAAATTTTTATGTCAAGTTGCCTAACTCTGATTTTTCTAAATTTTTTGCCACTTAAGGGCATGTTTTTTCCATGATGATCCTCCACATACCTAGTAAGATAGAGGAAATGTCACCAGTCCAATTGAGAATTCTTTGGAATAATGAATTGGAAGAGAATCATGATGCATACAAAGTGTTAGTTGAGAAGATGTTGGATGTGTGGCAAAATTCTGCTTTGTTCGAGTTCAACAAGAAGCATATTTGAATATTTTTGAGAAGAATTCATAATGATTCTTTGTGAATTGATGATGCACATTTGATTAATAGAGATGCAATAAGAGATGCAATTGGTTTATGTTCCTTTAGACCAGTTCCCAAATGAAAGGTTGTAAATGAGAAAAATATAATTGAGATAGCCGGTGTAGATCTTCAAGGGAAAGAAATTGATTTGAGATCAATTGTGGATTTGGTTATTAGGTATACAACAATGGTCATTGGTCATAAAGTTTTTATCCCTAGCAATGACCTCACAGTTGTGTTGTAGAAGAAAGGACCCTTTACTTGACATGGGATTAATTCATGATAAATTGGACTTAATGAGGCTTGATTCAGGTATTGTGAGGTATTTTATGCATCCACACTAGGTCTTGGACCCTTGCAAATCAAATAACATGCTTTTGACGATGTCTTGTAAAGGTGTTGTAAAGTGTTGTAAGATACTTTCACACTTTTCTAGACTTAATAAACCTATTTTCCCCTAATTCAACATTATAAAATATATTTAAATACATTCTCACATTAATCTAGAGGGCTTGTAAAATAAACTTAATGCTAATCTAGTGTTGTAATGTTTCTTACACATTCACATTGGATGTTGTGCCTTTCTAGGATATGTGGACCTCATTTTAGTGTTGTAAATTGTATTTATTCACACTTTCACATTGAATTTTGTGTCCCAAGCCCTAATTACTCTTTACATCATCATTAATAGGCCCCTATTACCCCATATTATGCATCCTGGGGCATAATATGATGAAATAGCCAACATAGTCATCATATAAACCTGATTTTCTTACTTCTCAGCATTCCAGCTAGCAAAAATGGCCCTTGTGGGACCCATTCACCATTAGTAGAAAATTATTCCCATCTAGGTGAGACCCATTTTCCATTAGTGGTGAATGAGTCCCATTTTGAGCCATTTTTGGGGTTTGAGAGGAAAAATTAGGTTTTAAGTTTAATTTTTCTCCATGTTGGCCTTAGGGATCCAATTAATGAGAAAATAAGGTGAATTACCTATAAATATAACTATTTTAACTCATTTTAATATCTCTTATCTCTTATCATTCATTCATCCATCAATCTTTCATCTCAAGCAACTTAGGGTTTTGTCATTGCAAGTCATCAAGAGAACTCTTAAGGACATCCAAGGGAAAATTCTACATGTTTTGTTGCAAAAATTGAAGATCTATCATCATGGAAAGGTAATATACTCAATTTTTACATGTTTCATTCCATTCTTTCATCATTTTGGTTTAATTACCTAAACGAGGTTTGACCAAGGCAAATCCCCATGCCCTAACAATCAACATTTCTTCTTCTTTTCTTGTGTGTTTGCAGATTTAGGACCCTTGGAAGCTTGGAAATATTTGAAGATCAAGTTGCAAGGTTGGTCAAGTCTTCTTCTCATTCAACAAGTTAAAGTATCAACAAAATATGATTTTTAGATCCGTAAATCAGAGTTTCAGAAGCAGACACCTATAGGGCATCAAAGTGCAAATCGGAAGCTTCAAAATCCACCTTTGAAAATATAGAAATTGAAAAGTAGAATCATTCACCATGGGTGGTGAATGAGTTCCATCCTATGGTCATTTTTTGGAATTTTACATTTTTAGATACCCTTTTGTCAGAAACGGGTTCTGGTATAGTTTGGCAGAACTAGGACTAATTCACCCAGAATGGAGAATGAGTCCCTCTAGGCCTAAAAATCAGCATCAACAGTGTCTCAAAAGAAATTTCCAGTCTCCTTCAAGCTTTCAGATGCACACTTCAAGTTTCATTCATTTTTGTTTAGCTTTGCATTCGTTTCTAGTTCATTGTTGCATTACACAATGTGTTTTCAAACACCACTTATTTTTTTAGGATTTGCATATTTAATCAATTAATCTTATCAATTATTTGCACTTAGATCATTTTATTTAGTCTAAATAACATCATACACATCCTGATTTGAATGAACCTAACTAGCATTTTTGGCCTACCTCTCTCCTTTTAGGTGAAAAACCCTAGAGGAGTTAGTCTTGTGGAGCCAAAAATATATGGCTCAACAGTGTTTGCTACTGTTGTACATATTGTTGTTGATATGGTTAAAATAGGTATGGATTATGACCTATGTGAATTACTTCAGATGCATCTTTTGCAAAATTTAAAGGGAATCAAGAAGAGTAAGAAGAATACTTTCTGATATGGAAATTTGGTTGTTTGATTACTCTTTTACTTTTTGAAAGAGTTACCAGTAATAGGAAGAATAGAATGGTCAAATATAGAGCCTATTTCCAATCAAATAAAGAACTTCATGATAAATCTTGGCAATTCAAATGAACAAGAGACTGCTCTTGCTGCATTATTTGGAACTTTTCAGATGAGAATGAACAAAAGGTCAAGGATTCTAGGATGTGTTATTGAAAGGTACTCCAAAAGTATCAATTTCCTAGTATCTATAGATTTTTGTCACATGGAATTAGTTGAATCAAGGTTGGTATGGATATCTGAGTTAGATTATGAAGTTTTAGAGGATAAAATTGATTATTATACAAAAATTCTTTTGGAAATCCCTAAGAATCCTATTGTGGAAGGTACCTTTGATAGTACAACTAGAACAAGAAAAAAAAGAAAGAGTGTTGTCAAATAAGAAGTTAAAAAAGGAAGTGAGTCCGAGAGAGCTCAACATGAGCATGAAAGAGTAAATATTCAAGGAGCTTTGGAAGAATTGCAAAAATTTATTAATAGTGCTAATTTTGATTCATCTATTTCTATTGTGGAGAATCTAAGAAATTTAATTAATTCTTTGAAGGTTTGCATCTCCACACTGGAAGCGATTACTGGAATCAGGTCTATTGAAGAAAATTTGGAATATATCAAGGAAAAATGTGAAAATACACATACTGAAGTGATGAAATTGTTGGAGAGTGTACAAGTTTGTGAGGAAGAGGCAATATAATTGTTTTCTTTTTGCTAATTTAGTCTGGGAGTACACTGAACATAAGAGAAGAGGTAAGGAATAGTGAAACCCGAATGACCACTTAGGAAGATACATAAAAATTAGCAGAAGATAGAGACAATCAGAGGTGGTCCTACATTGTGCAACTTCAAGATAAATTATTTTCCTTGTAGGACCAAAGAACATAAGTTATTAAGAAGTTTGTGTCATATAGAGACATAATTAAACTCAGAGATGTTCTTGTTTCTAGTGCTCTTGATAGTATTGGTGAATTATCAGAGATAAATCTTAATCCCAATACTTTAGCAGATGGTATAAAGTCCTTATCTAAGCTTGAACTATTTCACAAGACTCTTATAAGTGCAAAATGATTATGGGAAGAAGGAAAAGTGTCATGGAAGGTCATCCTGGAGAGTCTCAAGGGTTCTTCAGGTTGATTCAATTTTTGTGTTCATATATTTTTGGTTATATTTTGATGCATATATACATATACACCAGACCCCATCCTTTCCCATTGATGTCAAAGAGTGAGAGATAGAGGTTGGAAGAGAATTTTTTTTTTGAAAAGAACTATTTTGTTAGAGGGAGTATTCAACTTTTCCATATACTGAAAAATGTTTTTGACATGCATGTTTCCATCAATGCCAAAGCGGGAGATTGTTGGAAATATGGATCCTTGCAACATGAGTATGAAGTGTGGATGGTTTATATTGGTTGTTTCTATGTTTTCATTGATGTCAACATGGTGACAACTATACGGAAAGATTACATGGTTTACCAGAAGCTGTTCTCTGTCAGTAATGTTCTTTTATGATGAGCCAGTGCATTGGTATTTGAGTTCGGAATTCACCATAAGAATAGATATGACTCTAATCTCTTAAGAATGTTATCATGTCTCATTCAGACAACTATATCCTAGATCTTGACAATTTTTGGGTTGTGAGTAGAAAGTTATCTCTGATAGAGTTCAACTCTGTATTCTATTATTGTTCCTTGCTTAGCATATTAGTGTTAGAGACTTTTCATTTTCTTAAGGATACCAATTTAATGTTGTAGTTTTAATGGTAGTCTCTTTGATGATAGTATGATGAGAATTTGATGTGGTCTTAGATCTAGAAGGTGTTTTCTTTGAGGATTGTATGTTGGTTTGGAGATTCTATGAATTAAGTTCTAGTCTTGGCCGACCTAACGTATGCAATTCACTATGAAGACTAGTTATGCTTTATGGATGCTAGTCAACTTGGTATAATGCACTACATGGATAAATTGTTTTAAATCATATATGGTGCTAACGATTGTTTTTATTATTTTTTCTTCATCTAATTAGGCTGACCTAATCGATTATTAAGGCATACTTGTGTATATATAATATTCCTTGAAGATAGAAAGGTGTGTGTGAAGTGAGTGGGACTATGAGTGTGGAAGAAAGGTGAAAGAGGATCTGAGCCTAAATGTTTTATTAGTTGGGGATCAGAGCAGAATTATTGATTGAGTGGTGTGTGAGGCTGTACTTCATATTTAGAGCTTCATTGGAACCGAATCCTACACATTGAAGGTGTATTCTATCAGTTCAAACCTTTTGGCAGTGTGCCATGATCTTTGTATCTTGTAAGTTAGCGATCTTTTGTATTCAAGTAGTGAGCCTTTTTCAAGGATAGTGAGTCCTAGTAGTGAGCCCTATAATATCTTGTATCTAGATATAATATATTGTGAGTTAACCCTCACCGTGGTTTTTCCCTTTTTGGGTTTTCCACATAAAAATATTGGTGTTCATGTGTGTGGTTGCATTGATTTGTTTCTATGTTCTCTCTTGCTGATTGAGTTGGAATTGAGGGAATGATTAGATGGATTTTATGTGGATGGTTTAATAGAATATTGATCCCCCCCTTAGTATTTTAGATGTTTAATAGGTCTTTTCTATAGTGGTTTGGTTCCTTCTTTCAATTAAATTTTCATTACTCCATCTTTTTCCTTTATGCCTTGTATTTCAGTAATGTTCATGGAAATAGTTCTTCATATTCTATAAATACTTCAGTGATTGATTTTACCAATTATTAATCCCAATAATCCCTAAGTTTTTCTAATTTAGCATTTCCTTCATGGGCTATGTTTTCTTCTCTTAGTTGGAGAGGTTTGTTACAGTTTTGTTCTTTAGATTCTTTAGTCACTTGTATTTCCCTTTCTCCTTCTTCCACTATGATCTCAAATTTCTATTTTGGCTCTTCTTCATCTTTTTGTATTGTGCAACATTGATTTGGTACTTGTTGTGTTTGTTTGTTCATCAATTCAATTAGTTTACAAATTCCTTTACTTTGAAGTGGTGGGCTTGTTAGTTGTGGGGAATGGTTGTTTATGGGATTGGTGTGAATATAATTTCCTTATTTTTTTCTTAATGTTGTACTTATGTGTTTATTTACATCACAAAAGAAAATATGTGAATGAATTCATGTTGGAGTTCCTCCTAGTCCTTAGTTTCTCTTCTTCTTTCCTAATTGATGTACCAAGTTTGAGCTATTGGTGTAAGATTCAAGCAAAGTAGTTGGATATAGAGTCTATGGTCATATTCTCCATCTTTTTCCATATGTGGATGCAAGTTTGAAGATGTTCTTATGGAGTAGTTATTCCTTCATATTTTGGTATTAAATTGTATTCACCTTATTCTTTCAAATATCAAGGTTTGATTAAGATTGAAAATGTGTACCATGTGGGAATAGAATGTTTGTGTGTATACCACCAACATGAAACATTACATACCAAGGTTTCTTGAAGGGAAATGATACTAGTAGTTTCCTTTTGTAATGTTCTTTCCATGTTTTCAATATATTCTTTTAGATTACCTACTTCAAAAAACCTTGGTAGTTTAATATGTGAAATCACTCTTTGGATGTGTTTTATGTGGCTTACATGTTTTTTCCTTTCTAATTTTTCTTCTTCAGACATGGTGGATGAGTGGTTGTGTATCATGAATACCCTTTTGAATCTATATAATTTATGTTGTGGTAATGTAGTGTGGAAAGTTTTATAAATAGAGTGGATCAACCATACTTTCCTTTATGCTATATAGCTTTTTTCTCCATATCCTCCTAATGGAATGGGGACTACTCTATTATCATCCACCAAAGAGATTTATTCTTTCCTATAATTTATTATCCCATTGGAATTTATAAACCATTTTAGTCCATGAAATTCTCTAATTTTTTTGAAAGGCTCCTTCATTTCAAAAACTTTTAAATCAACAATTTGTGTAATTCCTTTATGTTTACATATAAATTTCTCCATGTCCCTAATGTTTCCATACCAGAACCATTTTCTAAACTAATGTTCATGGGTGTTCTAATGAGCTTAGGTTTACCTAGCCTTGCCAAGTATTTTTTTAGATTGATATTAAGGTTCACACCTAGATCTACCATTACATGTTTAACTTTATTGTTATTTACTAGATCTACCATTACATGTTTAACTTTATTGTTATTTATGTTTTTGGTAAATAATGAGGGACCATTATTATAATTTTGATCTTCTACAATCTGATGTACTTATTGTTGTATTTATTTATTCTAATATTTTACTAATTGCTTCAATTTTACTAAAATATCTTTTTGTTGAGCTAATGATTCTAAAATCTTCAACATCATCACTTCTTTTGAAAAGCATGTTATCTCATATTTTTGTTGTTACACAATTTGTTGCTTCTCTTACTCCACTACTTTATCATGTTGTTTTTTACTTGGTTAGAAGTAGTCATACCCCTCTTCTTTCATATTTGATTCCTTAGTAATCTCTTCAATATCCTTTTCATGTCTCTTGGTATTTGGTCCCTATCTAGTTAACATTGTGGCTTTGTTCTTTATTCCAGATTTCTTATTTTTGTTTATTTGTGGTCGTTGTTCTATAGAATAATATTTGTAGACACTGAAATTTGGTCTAAGCCCGCGACTTTAATTTCTTCATAATTCATATTGTCATGGTCATGATTAAATAATTTTAACTATTTAATTAATTTCTAAAGTCCTTTCTCATCTATTAATTAAATAACTTTTAATTATTTAATTAATTCACTTTAACATTTATTCTTCTATTAATTAAATAAACTTAATTATTTAATTAATTCATAGTCTTTATTCAAATCCTGATTAATTAAATAAACATTCTTTATTTAATTATGCCACTAATTAACTTTATCCTCCTTAAATTAAATAAATTCTTATTTAATCTATCGGTATCATATTTTCAACTATAATTAAATAAATACTTTAATTATTTAATTATTCATTTAACCTTTTCTTTAGTCAATTATATAAATCTTATTTATTTATTTCCTTAAATGTCGAATGTTGAATTAAATAATTGTTTAATTCATAAAAGTCTATTTTTCAACATATTCTTCTATATTTAGATAATTGTTTAAGTTACTAAGTATTCATTCCCACTTGACTTGAAATCTATTTAAATCAGTTAGTTATCTCCTAATTTAATGTCGGATTGTCTTTCACAAATAAAATCTTTATCATAACTAGTTAGTTATCTAGTTAAGTTTTTTATGCATGTACACTTTTATTAATTAAATATATTTATTTAATTAATTAATTTGTGCATGCATTTGAAGAGATCATTTCTATTATTCTATCTTTATCTTTTTCATGCAAACATTATTCTTCTAATTTTTGAATACTTTCAACTAGAGATTAAATCATTATTTAATCTTGATCTTTATTGTTAGGTTTTATCACTCACATCAGTACTAACACTTATCTCAATGCATGTTGAATATTTTAATCTGAATCGTTTTTCCATATTTTGATATCATCCTATCATTTGAATGATCAATTTTCTATAAATTAACCCGACTCTCATCATTTCAACTCCTCCTGAAATCTTATGATTTTTGGAGCACTTGTTAATCTTCGATATTTTTCTATAATCACATACTAAAAAACTAAGGGCAAGAATAAAATCATGGCAAAATGGAGAAGGAAAATTGAGGTCATTCATGGAAGGATGTAGATACTAGGTGAGATTGCTCTTTGTTTATGTTTATGCTTTCTTTGTGCTTTGTTGTTTAGATTTAGATTACAATTCTTTTTTGATTGCATCTGTGTTGCTTTAATCCCACTTTTTTTTCATGATGTTACAATATTCATTTGATGTGTCTAATGAATATTTCTCTATTATCTAGTATCTTTTGACTCTGTTGGTTGTTTTCAATGAGCCAATCAGATCTCGCCAGATACCTATGAGTTTTTCAAAATTAATTATTGAATACCTACAAGATAAGGGGCCAAAAAACAAGATGTAGAAGTAATTGCTTTATCTCCTACACTTCAGGCTCTACAAAACCTAAGAGGGTGGTCCCATAATGTAAATTATATGACTCTTCTCAACAATTGATGTATACATTGTATAACTAAGTAGATATATTCTCATCAAAGGTTAGGAAGATGAAATCCTTCAAGAAATTGGCACTTCCTTGAAATACTTGCACATCTACAACTGAGAATACAAACAACACCAACCACAACAAATCAAAGATTGATTGAAAAGTTATTTAAAATGATGTTCTCAAGTTGGGTGATTAGAATCCTAAAAGGTGATTATAATAGAGAGTTGACGTAAATTGAAATGCAAGGTACATTTAATCCTAAACACAAAAAATCTTAGGGTATGTGGAGGATCATCATGGAAAAAATAGGCCCTTAAGTGGCAAAAAATTTAGAAAAATCAGATTTAGGCAACTTGACAAAAAAACTTGAATAAGTTATCTATATTATTTCAAAAATATGTAAGAATAGAATATGTAGAAAATTGAATGTAGTTTCTAAACTACTAGGTTTTTTTTTAAATCTATTTGGTGAAAATTTGAAATTTCAATGCAGTAGTACTTAAATTTCAGGGAAAAAATAAGAAGTAGGTGTCTGTCTAACCACCCTAACCTCAATAAAATGATAATATTTTTTTATAAGATTTTAGATATAAGTAGAGGACTAGTGTCCCAATGTGATGCACATTTTTTTGTAATTTTTTTCCAAGTAAATAATTAATTATGAATTTTTTATTACAACTTTTAAAAAATATAAAAAATTGTATCTCTGACCACCTTAACTTGGTCAAAACTTCATGAAATTCAAATTTTTTTTTAATCCTATAGTATGAAAAGCATAGAATGTGACACCGTTTGAAAGCTATAGATGTTTTTCAATCAGCCTATCAATTAGGAATTTAGTCATAATTCAAGTAGAAAATGAACAATAATTATTTATTAAATTGAAAGTAAATCATAATTTATATTGGTGAAAAGTTGAGAACTTCCTTTAAAAACCCTTTTCATTTCATCAATTTTGGGTAAAAAAAAAGTTGTCAACCACATACCCTACACATACCCATCATATCACCACTTTTTGGCCCATCATGATCCTGCACATACCCCTTAGTGAAATTACTTTGCAATTCACCCATCTATAATCAAATTCTAAGACTAATTATTAAATCCAATTGTTCTGCACATGAATTTATGATAAGATCTACGTATTTTAACTGATTCTTTGAACCAGACCTAAAATCAAAGCATATACCAAATCTTAACAATGATGAAAATTAACAAAATTATCTTTGATCAAAATTTTCATTAATAACTTGAGTACAGATTAAAACTGGAGAGACTACAGACTTGGAAAATTTGCATTATCATTCTGATATGCTCAGAAACTATACATTTGACAAAACTTACTATCTAGACCCAAAGCATTAGATAAAGTATCCTAACATATTCACTCTGTGTTCTTCAATTACACAATTCGACTCGAAAATTCAACAAAAGACCCCGTACTAATGGCCTTGAATTCCCTTTATGGAAATAGGGGAGCAAAACAAGCTTCAGGCCAATAGTACACATGTCACATTCTAATTGGACCACTACAAAACAATATTCCCTTTACAATTATATTTACATTTTCAATTGAAGGGACTACACATGATACAAAGATTATTTTCACTTGCTTGTGAAGAAGCAAACCCACCTTCCAAAAGGCACATGTTGAAAAGAATATCCTTCAAGTTGTTGTAGTGCATCCATCCCACTTGGAAAGATGAAAAAATTCACAAAGATAGAAAAAGTAAACCAAAATTTCCAATAAGCATCCACATCAGTGATCAATATTTACCTGTAGTACTTTCAACTAGGATACACATACTTTATACATTGTAACCTCCAAGGCCAGACCTGTACAATACTTGACCAAGTATATGTGTTACATTCTTAATTCACTAAGCCAATCTAACTACATATATCCTTCTCCATTGTTCACACTCCTCTTCAAATGACCAATTGAATTTAATGATTTCATCCATTTTGTTTCTATAAAGAGCATACTTTGTCAACACTGAATTAGGTTCCTTCTCAAAATCTTTGAGGAAGCTAATGATAAAAGATAACTTCTCCAAACTATCTTTATGCATATCAATATTAACATCCACACAAATCAATTTAGGCTGAGAAGCAATTGTAGTGTCCACTTGATTCTTCCACATTTACAAAGGTTTCCCTTCATCATAGGTCTGCAGGATGTCAGGTAACCGTGTCAACTCTACCTTATCATACTTGATCCTCAACTCTTTTATCTTCTACACCAATGGAGCAACATACCCATGGGATAGTTGTTCCCTAACATCACTGACAAACTTGTAGGTAAAAAACACCATTGGATATCTATCTTCTCATTGCTTTGCCCCAACTGCCATCAACTTCAAATCACTAACTCTAGGAATCCACCTATCTAAGAGTGGGGTTCCCAATTCTCCATCTCTCTAAGACATCTCCATTTATCTTAGCATCAAAGAATAATTATCATGGAAACTGTTAAATTTACTTTGAATTCTCCTATTAATATGCTTCAAAACCCTAGAATTATTCTCATGCATTAGAGTTTGTGTTTCCTCAAGCAACTTCTTGTATTCCTCAACTTGCCAAAGTAATTTTTCTTTTGTGGGTTTAGTGGATGGAGCTGCTTCTGATGTACTTGAATTCTCTATTGCAATGGGTTCTTGACCCATGTTGTAAGGAACAATTGACAATTCCTACTTAGGTGGAGGAGACTGAGGATGAATTGTAGGAGAAACGGGAGTAGTATGGCCTAAACTAGCTATCCCTTGGGACTTCATCATTTCCAGTTGTTGTTTCACAAATTATTGCTCTGTTTCAAGCTCAACTACCCTCTCTTGACTCTTATTGTATTCTCATAGAATCTCATGGTACTTTCTTCTAAATGTATCCTTGTCACTAGTGAGATGCTCAACTATTGATTTTGTGAACCTAGCATACTTTATAGTCATGTCAGCGGTTTCTAATGCTAGAGTATCTGCAACTGTCTTTACAATCAATCTGCCACTAAGGTTTGAAAGTTCTGCAAATTTGGGCTTTCTTGAACTAAGAGACAATGACCATATTTCCAAAGCATTATGTTCTTGACTGAATACAAATCCTTGAAATGCCAACCTGGCTTCCTCTTTAGTATGAAATAAAGGTTTATCCACCCTTCTTATTGTATCAAGTACCACTACATCAACAATATCCCACTCAGGTAACAACAAAACACCACTCTTTCACACAAGTTCTCTTCCCTCCTTAGGCATAATCTTCTTAAACTACTTCTTCATCTCTTTCATCACATTGGCTTGGATAACATTCTCTGGCAATTCAGTATTTGAACTTCTTTCAACTGCAACCCTCTTTGCATATTCTCCAGCCTTTGCTCTCCATGTAAAATCCCTAAATATTGGTGTTTCAATAAAAGAGTCATCCTCCATGAAATCTTTGCAAACCTCCACCCTCATATCATCAATATTGCTATTGCTCACACCACTCAATTCAACTTTTCCCAATTTCTAGATACTTGTTCTAGAGCTTGATGTGACTTCCCATGGGGGAGAAGGCATCCCTTGCTACATGTCTTCAAAAATTATCACGATATCATCTTCATCACTGTCAGGGTAATCCACTACTAGGCTCTTCTCTACCCTTTGTCTCTTAATTGGTGGTTGCTCTAGGGGAGGTGAACTTCTCAAAGGAGAATAAATGTCAATTTTAACAGGTGAGGATTTCCTAGGAGGCAATGAAACTGATCCTATTGGAGAAGCTAGTCTTGAATCCTCTAGTACAACACGAGTTGGCTTTGTCTACTCATTATCTTTTTCCCTTTTCCTAGTATACACCCAAATTGTTTTGGGTTGCTAATAGGAAGACCTCTCATCCAAATCTACAGATGGTCCCTCTTCAATTTTGAAATATTTTCCCTTATCCCTAACCATTTCTACTCTTCTGAACACACCAACAACACTTTCAAAATTTTCTAGTGCATGCATTACCTCATTGAATTCCCCTTGAATGTTAGGCAGAGGGTCATACTTTGGATTTTTCCTCCTAATATTTTCTACCATCTTGTTGAAGGCAAGATACATAGCCTTCCTTTCCTCTTGCACTTGGAAAATAAAAATATTCCTACTGACACCCTCAAGGAAAAAGAAATTTTAACAAACACACCCAATGATTTATTTTCTTTCATGAATGAATCCCTCAAGATCATGGTTTCTAGGGTGAGCTTTCATCAATTTGTAGGTCTTGAGAATATCACTCAAAGCATTCCATTTCCCTTTGATCAACACAAAGTCCACAAATGTTGTGTACTTTGGGAAGAGCAATCCCTTCTTCTTATTTTTTGGCAAGTGACAATCTTGGGATCTAGCCAACTACCTCATGACTTCTATAAATCCAATCTTGAGTGGTACATCCCTTGGTAGCACAAAAGGGTATAAAGGAGTCCCATACACCCTAAATATGGTCCTATCTGGATATGGAATAATATATCCCCAATTATGGGTCATATTCAGCTCAAGCCTCCTCTCCATGGGCCGTAGGAAGTCATGAATTTATTTAGGGATCCTTGGTGGATCAAGAACTAGGACTCTAATCAGTTTAGCTACAAAAACATTTTTGAAAACCAAGTAATAAAAATTTTGGTCATCCATATCCAGTATTTGGGTCCAACATTAGACCAGTAGCTCAATATCATCATCCACCTTCTTTAGAGACATGTCTTCCCCAAAATATTTCTCTTGCTTGCACAAAATCATATGCATCAGAAGAGAATGCCACAAGAATTTTACCCAATGATTTCCTCCCTTTAGCTCAACTAGGTGCTTATGCATGCTTTCTACTAGATAAGTGGCATAATCATAAACCACATTAAAGGATGCATACTGAATATCACCTGCCATGTATAGATATTCAATTGGTATGGTTTCTGGTGCATCAAAACCAATAATTTGATACAAGGAGCATATGGTCTATTTGGAATAGGGGGTAAAGTAATCCAGAGGGAAAGATTCTTTCTCATCTTTCCCAATCTTAATTTGCTTCTTGTTCTTCCCATATTTAGTTGAAGCCATGTGCATTGGTAACATTGTAATTCAAAACAAGACTTTGGTATTCTCATATTCCTTTTTGAAATAATCCATGTCAATAAGGACCATATCCTCATTCCATTCCTATAGTTTGAAAACTTCTGCAATCTCCTCCTTGGTGATCTTAATTACCTTAGCACCATTACATGCCCTAACAATTTTGGACACTAGATCATATATGGCTGGAATATCCTTGAACAGGTCCACATCCACATATACATTTGGGACTACAAGTTCCCCCATATCCATCTTCCAAGTATGATAAATAGGGTACTCATAATTCCTATTCTCAAATCAATTTATAAACATTTTCCAGCTAGTAGAGGGAAAATTAACATCCTTGATCCACGCCTGCTTGTCCTACAATCCCTCATAAATCCTAGGTCCATAATATATTACTGCTCCTTGATTATTCTTATTGGTCGAGGGTTTGAGTTGGTTGACAATGTCATCAGAGAGTACCCTAGTTGGGATTTTGGGATGAGGCTTCTATGCTTTGGGAGCCATGGATATTTAGGAAATTTCACAATAGACTAGGGTTCTAATACAAAGAAGCTTAAAACCTAATTCCCTCAATTAGCAGCCTAGGGTGTGATTAGAAGACATAGAATTACACAAATTTGGTTGATGGAAATAGTTTTATACAAAATATTAACAAAAAAATATAATTAAAGCATGCAAGTAAAATAAATTTGAAGAAAACAAACAAAACCTACCCTAATTCAAGATAGTTTGAAATAAAGCACAAAATTTAGTTTTAATTGTACTCATAGCTTTTGCATTAACAAGAACCCTAATTTGCTCACGTCTCGACTTGAACACCTTGTCTCAATCTTCCAGTAGCTCTACATTAGTTTTTGATTTTTGATAATGTGAGGAATTCAATTTGAACTGTTTTACAACCCAATAACCATTATTGCCAATATCCTTTCAACCATTACTACTCTCTCGCGCAAAATGAAATGGATCTCATGTTTGTGTGTTCAATTTCAAATGACAGTTGTTGATTTCTTTATGAGATGGCACGATGAATGACTTGGATTGAGTCAAAAAAATTTGAATTAACTCCACATGGGTTCATCAACTCATCAACCAATGAGAATGTGTTGAATGGAAACCATGTCATTTCTTCTCATGGGCTCCACTTCCTTTCCCAGTGGATGGAACCACACATGTGTCACCTAATTGTGGACCTCACACATCTCTCAATGAGCATTCAATTAAGGTTGTGAGGTGTGCAATGGGTAGCTGAGATTTAACTGTGTTGATGTTTCTGGGCCGGCAATATCAAATGTACTGAGCATCGAGTATGGTGCAAATGGATTGGGCCCCTCCATGGTGAGGAAACACATCACATAATCACAGACCTCACATGCCTTCTGGCAGGAACTCTTCAACTCCTACGTGGTGTGTGATAGATAGTTAGGATCTCACTAGTAGATCCAATGCATGCTATTTCTGCACATGCCAATAAATGTTAACTTAAAATGGGGCCCAACTAGGCCAATGGGTTTTGACCCTCAAGGCTTATACTTTCCTAAGGTAGTTTTTATGAAACATTTTTTGACTCGACTTTAGGTGTCAAGGAAATGACAATTAGAACCAGGCTACCAACAAACCTAAGTGAAGGGGGCTGGTAACAAGATGCTTGTGATGGCCTAAATAATGACTTGATTAACCGATGACCAAGTAGAGTAGGTCAACAAGAAATTAAAATTCCCAAGGCTTAAAACATAAGGGACCACCAAGCAAGGTTACAGAGCTAAAACCCTAAGCCCTATCATAGGCATACATGTGACATGCTAATACCAAGCACAAAATGGGCATAAAATTTGAAATTTTAGGAGCTCTATTAGTGGTTCATTTTCGAGGATGTATACCCTTGGTGGGTATGGTGAGAAACATATCTCATGGTGAAGCAAACCAACATAGAGGAATTCCAAAAAACCTAGGAGATTTCCTAGACAAAGCAAGTAGACAGAGTAGAAAGAAAACACACCAAACCTATGTACAACATTTACAAAATATACAATGTACATAAAAACAACTTATTTCATGAGAAATAGGGTTTCAGGGACTATCCATGTACTAGCAGTTCCATAAATTTACCTGTTAGTGATTGCAAGAAGTAGGAATCTTCCCCATGTGTGTCTGCAATTAGATAAGGCCCAAGCCATAGGGGATCAAACTTCCCATGTTTTCTTTTGTCTTCCAATCTTGCATTCCACATCAAGACCATACACCCTACTTCAAACTTCCTTTGAATGGTATTTTTTTTATACAGGTGTTTGACTTGGAGCTGCAGCTTCTCATTTCTTTTATGAGCTTCTCTTCTAGTTTCGTCAATCTCAATTAACTCATCCACCCGATGTTGCATATCATCACAAATATTAGTGTCATACTCTTGGACAAATTTATACATTTTCAGTAGATTATTGTGTGGTATTATGGCTTCAACCCCATAGAACAAGTTAAAAGGGGATTGTCCAATGAATTTATTTACCGTGGTCTTGAAAGCCCATAATGCTAGCTGCAATTTTAAGTCCCAAGCCTTCTTATTCTTCTTAAGCACTCACTTAATAATCTTCATAAGGCTCTTATTGCTAGACTTAGCCTGCCCATTCCCTTGGGGATGATATGGGGATGAATAGGATACATTTATGCCATGCTGATTACAAAAATCAATAAATTCCTCAGACCTAAAACACATGGCATTATTAGAAACAATTCTTTCAGGAACACCAAACCTACTCAAAATATTGTTCATTAAAAAATCAATGACAACTTTGCTAGTTTCCCTCCTATCAGGAATGACTTCAACCCATTTTGTAAAATAATCAGTGGAAACTAGAATCCGAGCATGTTCTTCACTATATTTCTCATAAATTTCCCCAATAAAATCAATACACCATTGTTGGAAAGGAGCATGTGTTGACACTGGCCTAAGTGGTAGGTTTCCTGAGAACTTTAACTTGCCAGTAAATATTTGACAGGAATCACATTTCTTCACAAATATGTGAGCATCCTTGAACACTGTTGGCCACCAGAAACTTGCTCTCAATATCTTGTGGGTAGTGGTCTTGTCCATGTAGTGTCCTCCACATGCTCCTTTATGCATTTCAATTAGCAAGTCTTCTGCTTGATCTCCATCCACACACCTGAGCAGCAGACCTTCTAGGCTCCTCCACCACAATTCACCATCAATAGTAACATACTTAATGGCCTACAATTTTAGATTTCTTTCTTCGTTATGGGGTATACCTTTAGGGCACTACATAGTTTGTAAATATTCAACAATTATTTGGTACCATCCAAAAGTCTGCATATCACAGATGGGGGCAACATTATCATGTTCAATTTGATTAATTTGATTTTCCTCCAAGTTCGTCTCAGCCATCAGCTTGGCCAAACCTTGACCCCTCAACAATTTTGTGATTTGGAGATTGGTGTTGAACTTCTAGATCCTATTAATCCACCTATACCTCTAGCCTGTGGTCTCCTGTTGAGTGAAAATGTCCTTAACTGTTGCGCTTGGAACATAAGCTACAACAGTTGCCCAAATCAAGTAGGTTCTAAATTTATTTACAGCCTTAACCAAGGCATAATCTTGCTTCTCTATGGCATCATACTTGAGCTCAGTAGCCTGCAAGGACTTGCTAAAGAAAGCAATAGGCTGCTCAAAGCCTTCATCATTCTTTTTGAGAAATACCCCTTCCACTATGTGAATCGAAGAAAAAGTGAATAGCTAGAAGGGCTTTGCATAATCTAGGGATTTAAGGATAGGTGCCACTTTGATGGCATATTTTGTGGCTTGAAAATCCTTAACAGGTTATTCTATCCATACCACCTTTTCTCCTTTCTTCAATATCTTGTAGATGGTCCTAACAATCTTAGCAAAGTTAGTAACAAATCTCCTGACAAAATTAATTTTCCCAAAGAAAGATTGAATTCCCTTCACATTTTGAGGTTGTGTGATTTTGTCTATGGCTATTACACATTCAGGATCAATCTTGATCCCATCTTTTGAAACAATATGCCCTAGTAGCTTCCCTTTTTTAACTCCAAAAGGACACTTCTTGGGATTCAAAGAAATCCCAAACTCCAAAGCTCTAATAATTTTTTCTCTAAATGGGAACAATGATCTTCCTCCTTGTTGTGAGTAGTTAGATCATCTTGATATATAGCCAAGAAAAGATTAATAAAATCTACAAAGGCCACACCCATGGCTCTTTGGAATGTTACACCAACACTAATTAGGTCGAATGGCATCCTTACATATACCTAGGTCCCCCATGGTGTAGTAAAGGTAGTTTTCTATTGTTCATATTCTCTCACCATGACTTGATTATATCCTGAGAATCCATCCATCATTGAGAGCAGCTCACACCCTGTGACCTTCTACAACATGGCTTCCATGTTAGGTAGAGGATAGTTGTCCTTTAGAGATGCCACATTGAGATTTTTGAAATCTAGACATAGCCTGATATCACCATTTTTCTTTCTGATAGGAACCAAATTTGAAACCCATGATGAATTTCTAATTGGTTTGATGATATTAGCATCTCTCAACTTTGTAATCTCCTCTTTCATCTTTGGCTATAAGGTAGGATTAATTGGCCTTTGTTTTTTCTTGAAAGGCTTTGCATCAAGTTTCAAAGGAATTTTGAGTTGAAACAAGTCCTCTCTATAAGCCTTTATGTCATCATATGACCATGCGAGCACATGCCTGTACTTCCTCAACAGAGCAATTAACATATTCCTGACATGTGGTTTCATCTTTTTACCTATATACACTTTTTTAGGAGCATTTTTTATTCCCAAATTTATCTACTCTAGGTCTTCCTTATGTGAAGATGCTTGCTTGACATTTAATTTATATGGGATATCAAAGACCCTTTCTAGTGCAACTAGTCCCTTGGAATCTTATTTATTTTCAGCTGAATTATCTCATTCCCAAATAATTTCTTTCACATAAACTTCAACCATGTATGAGCCAAATTCAATCTTTTGGCTTTCATATTGATCAATGTAGTGCAAGAACTTCAAAATGTCATTGTCATCATCAAACACTTGCTAGTTGTAAATGTTGTTAGGTATTGTAGGCTAAGCTTGTACTTCTATTTGTGAGACACCATCAAAGGTGACATCATCTAACCTGATAGCAATATTAACCAATAAGTTTTCTCTGAGATTTTTTCCTCTTTCTATCCAATCTATACTGAAGGAATCAAAGGCTTCAATTATATCCCAGATTTCATTCTTGTATTGTCTCAACCTCTTGTCCTTAGTGAAAAATCTAGACCTAACTTAAGAAACTACCAACTCAAAATCTCCCAACACTTTTAACAATTTTATGCTATGTTTGGATGCTAACTTCAAACCAAGTAATAAAGCCTAATACTCAGCAACATTATTTGTACATGCCAATTGAAATAAGAAAGAGTACTTAAAAGTTTTACCTTGGGGAGAAATAAGAATAACCCCAACATCGAGCCTTCCTTTGAATAGGCTCTATCAAAATACATAGTTCATAGAGCATCTTCTTGTGGCATTTCTAGGATCTCTTTGACAATTGGTGCAGGCCTAGCTTCTTTTTCTTTCTTCAACACTTCCACTCGAAAGGTGTTTATGATAGTGTCTACAAAGTTGATTATTGTTGGCTCTTCAGGCTCCCTAGTATATTTGATCATGTGGTGGATCCTTGGTTCTCTTGCAATCTTAACATATTTTTGATCTATTGAAAAGGTTGCAAATGATAGGCCACACTGAATACTCCCACCCATGGAAGCACTCCAGTTCCTTGAAAATATCATCCCATAGGTTGGTGGGATGTCCACCACTGTGATACTCATGAAAAAATCCTTCTTTGGGAGAGCTACCAATCTATACAGAACCTTGTTGATTACCCCTATGATAGGGACTTCCCTTGAGTCCATGGCATAGCACTTTCCATATGTGTTCTCAACCTTTAAGCTCATCTCTTCCTTGATTTTCACTAGAATTACATTATTTGAGGCTCCTGAGTCTATCATACAATTCTAGAGAAATTTACCATCAATGATCAAGCTTAGATAAAATGGATTAACTTGGTTTGGATTGGCAATAATGGTGGTTCCCAGATATACTTCTGGATTTTCATTGATTACTGCTTTGAACTCAACATTCTTCTCTTGTTCTTTACTTGATTCAGGTTGATCAGTCATTTTATCCTTCCCTTTAGCCATAATACTATTGACTAGAGCCATAGACTTATTCTTGTGCTCATCTCTCCTCATCATCTCTAGAAGTGGGATTGTGACTTTGACTTGAGATAATACCTAAAACATTTCTATTGGATAATAACTTGGTAACTCAGGGATTATGAATTCTTGAGGATTTACCTTGTAAACTTGGCCTTGGACCTTCTCAACACTAGGTTTCACATCTTTGGCCTTCTCAACTTGATGAGTAGCTTCACCATCAGTTTCACTTTTGTACCCTTTTTGGCCCAAATTCTTACCTCCTTACCCTCCTTAGGCTTCATCTCTTCCTTCTTGTTCTTTATTTTTATTCCTTTTTTTCTTGCATTGTTTTCCTTAACAAACAGTCTCCTCGGGTTACCCTAATCACCACCCATAGTTATATTCCTTAAATGATAATCATTCCTTGCTCTAGAAACCAATGCAGTTGTATATCATTCAATCTCCTCATTTGAAGGTCTTCTCAAATAAACATTATCTAATTATAGAGTGTAAACCATGCAATTATTCTCTCCTTCCTCATCCGAAAATACTTGTTGATGATAGGAACCTACCTCTTTCCTTTAAATATCCACATCACTTTAGTTGGGCTCATCATTGGAGGATCATTCTTCACAGCCTAGATCTGATCTGGTCATGAGCACATTCACAATACCCTCTTGTTCATGAGAGAATCAAAAGCTCCTTGGTCCTCTGGTAATTCCTCCACCTATATAGCCACAACACATTGTTGTGAAGAGTGAGGAATTTGACACACTCCACACCAAGGAAATTCTTCGGTAACATTGGTGGAATGTTTTTGTAAGGGATCAAGTGTTCCCTGGGTATTTTTCTGATTATTGTTAACTGGCTTTCCATTATATGCCAGTTGGTATGTTAAGGATAGTCCTACATTCTTGGTGGCCTTTCATTCCTTTGGAACTATGGTTTATCATTCTTGGCTGCCCTCTATAGCAAACTGAGGACCTGATCTAATTTTTCATTAGGGGTTGAAGCTCACAATACCCTCTCATTCATGAGAGGAATCATAAGCTCCTTTGTCCTCTGGTAATTCCTCCACTGATATAGACACAACACATTATTGTGCAGAAAGAGGCATTTGACACACTCCACACCAAGAAAATTCTTCAATAACATTGGTGGAATGTTTCTATAAGGGATTAGGTGTTCCTTGGGTATTCTTCTAATTATTATTAACTAGCTTGCCATTATTCCAGTTGGTATGATAAGGATAGTCCTACAGTCTTGGTGGATTTTCATTCCTTTGGAACTATGGTTTATCATTCTCGGTTTCCTTCTAAATCAAACTAAGGACCTGATCTAATTTTTCATCAGGGGTTGAAGCTTTGGTTGTCTTCTCATTCTAAGCTTTCAAGTTCTTTAAAGGTTTGGGGTCATCCCTTCTTCCCATTTTACCTAATTATCTTCGATTATTTTCAATATTGATTTTCATTTTATAAGCATCCATTAGGTATTGTGGATTCTTATCTCCTAGGAGATAACACATCTTAGAGTCATATGCATTGCAATATACAACCAGACATGCCTTTTCATTGGGTCTCAAACATCTAGGGACCTTATACATTGAATTTTGGAATCTTGCATTGAATTCAATTGCAAGTTCATTATGCCCCTTTGTAATGTTGCTGAAATCATTCAACCTAAACTGAGGGTCGGTTTGGTGTCCATATTGTTCCTTGAATAACTGTTAGAATGAATCCTTGGAGTCAATGCTTGCATAAGGAAAACTCCTATACCAATCCCTGGCATATTCTGCCAAAGACTTCATAAAATATTTTATAGCCACATCATCATCCCATCGTTCAAAATCCTCCAAAAAACTTTGGAAGGCCTTCAAATGGTCCTCACCACTAAGAGAATTATTGTCAATGAACTTAGGAAAATGCTTCCTTGCATTATTGGGAATTGGATTTGGATATCTAGGAATGTTCCCAAAACATAATTTTCTCTACTTATCAGTGTGCAATAATCTTCTCCCACTGGGCCCTTCTTCCTCATGTTGGCTATCATGATCCATTCTTTCATCACTATTGTTTCTAGGCCTTCTATGTTGGGAATCATGTTGATCACTAAAATGAATTGTTCTAGCTTTGTCTTTAGGCTGTGAAGATGAAATAGAAGGGTTTCCAATAGATCACATTTTGTCATTGGTATGAGGAATTGAGGATTATGTGAGGGCTTGGGGGCTTTGGGTCTCAGGGGTAGAGCCCTTTATAGTGGACTCCAAGAAATTGAGCTTGCTTTTCATCTTAGTGTTTATGACCAATAACTCCATTTCTTTCATTATTTTCTCCAATTCTTCATTTTCCTTTACCAACTTTTCAAGTAGTGGGATGGATTCATCCTATGATGTATCCCTATTGGAGGAACCTCCTTCATTTATTTTTACTCCTTCATTTAGGGGTCTCTTCCCTTTATCGGCTTTGTGGAAATCATGATTTGTATTTTTGGGATTAGGGTCAACCTAGATAGAAGTCTTGTCCAAAGTGTTGGTTTGTGAATTTGTAGCAGTATTATCAATCGAGGGAATTACAAGGATTTTTCCTACAGTCTCCTACACAACAAGACCAGATGTTTGGACAGATTCAGCTGCCAACCTATCCAATTCCTCCATTTCCTCTACCATCCTTCTTAACATATCCCTCTACATCATGACATCCCTTATTATTTTCTCCTTCTCCTCATCCCTCTTCTTTCTATTCTCTTTGCATCTAGAGGATCTTTCATTGAGCATTGCATATCATTTAGAACTTCTTCTTCCTTTGGAAAAGTAGAATCTCCATTAGATGCTACTACAATCTCAACATGCTAGGAAGCAATATTATGGGAATATTCATCTCCAGTTAGCAGGCAGGAGGAATAGGGGTATAAGGATGATAATTCAGGGTCAAATTCCCTTTAGCTCTAGCACGTCAAAAACTAGCATTGTCTCTTTGTATTCTATCCCTTTCTATTCTATCTTTCTCTCTCCTTTTCATGGCTTCCACACCTAGGTCTAAGGATTTCTCATTTACAATAGAATTCATAAAAACCTCTCCTCTCTCATTAGAAGTGTTATCACTAAAATCTAGCAGATTCCTTTCACATTTTGAACTAAAGCTAGAATGAATATCACGTCCAGGGACCAGATGAGGAGTAGACTTACAATTTTTAGTGTCCTTTTCTTTTATGCATTCCCTGTGTGCATTCTTGTTCCTGGGAAATTCACCCTTTAGCTTCTGCTTTGGATGCTTCTTCATGTGGCCTCATGTCCCTCACATTTGTACATAGATCTTCTTCATTTTCATCAACTTCTTTGATTTCTTTATACTTTTCTTCTTTACTTATTTAATATCCTTAAACATCGGCTCACACTAGTGCAGAGACTTCAAAGTTGCCACCCAAACTCCTTGGGACCAATTAGCAGCAATTTTGTTATGATTTATGCAAATTTCAATAGATCCTTAGAAATGAAGACAAACTATGACACATACGACATGCACTTTCCTGAAATTTGAGCATGATCTTTAAAGACAAAAGGGTAGGAAACTTATTAGGAACTTTGGTGAAATACATGACAAATATTTGAGCTATACATAGTAGACACTTCAATTTCACTGACTCTATAAGTAAATACCACCATATATAGCATAGTGATCTATGATAAGGATTTCTGGAGAACTAATAATTGTAAAACTTACATCCCCAGTAGAGTCGCCATTCTGTTGGTTGTTTTCAATGAACCAATCAGATCTTGACAAATACCTATGAGTTTTCCAAACTCAATTCTTGAATACCTACAAGATAAGTGGCCAACAAATGAGATGCAACACTAATTGCTTTATCTCCTACAATTTGGGCTCTGCAAAACTTGGGAGGGTGGTCCCACAATGTAAATTATATGACTCTTCTCAACAATTGACATATACATTGTATAACTAAGCAGATATATTCTCATCAAAGGTTAGGAAGATGAAATCCTTCAAGAAATTGGCACTTCCTTAAAAGAATTGCACATCCACAATCGAGAATACAAACAAGACTAACCACAACAAATCAAAGATTGATTGAAAAGTTATTTAAAATGTTCTCAAGTTGGGTGACCAGAATCCTAAAATTTTCTTATAATAATTGTGATCAGTTCCATTATCTATGGGCTGAGAGTCGACGTAAATTGAAAGACAAGGTACATTTAATCCTGAACAAAAACAATCTTACTAAAATTACTTTGCAATACACCCATCTATAATCAAAGTCTAAGACTACTTATCAAATCCAATTATTCTGCTCATGAATTTAAGATCAGATCTAAGAATTTTAATTGATTCTTTGAACTAGAGCTAAAATCAAAGCATTTACCAAAGCTTAACAATGATGAAAATTAATGAAATGATCTTTGATCAACATTTTCATTAATAACTCAAGTACACATTAAAATTGGAGAGACTAGATAATTAGAAAATTTTCATTATCATTCTGATATGCTCATAAACCATACATTTGAAAAAACTTACTATCTAGACCCAAAGCATTAGATAAAGTCTCCTAACATATTCGCTCTATGTTCTTCAATTACATAATTTGACTCTAGAATTCAGCAAAAGACCCCGTACTAATGGCCTTGAATTCCCTTTTATGGAAATAGGGGAGCAAAAAAAGCTTCAGGCCAATAGTACACATGTCACATTCTAATTGGACCGCTACAAGACAATATTCCCTTTATAGTTACATTTACCTTTTCAATCAGAGGGATGAAGAGATTATTTTCATTTTCTTGTGAAGAAGAAAACCCGCCTTCCAAAAGGAACATGTAAGAATATCCTTCAAGTTGTTGTAGCACATCCATCCCCCTTGGAAAGATGAAAATATTCATAAAGATAGAAAAAGTAAACCAAAATTTTCAGTCAGCATCCACATCAGTGATCAATATTTACCTGTAGCACTTTCAACAAGGATACACATACTTTATACATTGTAACCTCCAAGTCCAGACCTGTACAATACTTGACTGATGTAGAGGAAGGTGGAAACCTTCTCAAAATGACTCACAAATGAACATCAGATCAACTTCAAAATGGGTTTCAAACAACTCATCAAAATTCCACCATATAGCATGTCCTCCCTTGTAGCATAGGCAACCTGGTTTAAGACACTTTACACTCAAGATTTCCAAAACACTTAACAAATAAAATATGGATTGAGATACCATTTTAGGGCCTACACAACATATCCAAAAACCAATAGTGACTCTTTTGTACCAACATATACTTTCAATACACCTACCCTGCTCAAGGCTACTCAATTAGCCTACTTTTACAAAGAAACCCCTCTCTAACTTTATCCCCTGACTAAGAAAATTTCAACAGTGTCTCAAATTTCCTCAAAACCAAGGATTTTCAAGATCCTAACCTTCTATGACACATCTAAGATCCCTGATCACAAAACCCTCCATAAAATGTCTCAAAAGTAGGGCTTCTTAGATCTTGGCTTTCCACACACTTCCATAACTTGTTTATTGGCCCTACACCATTAGGACAACATTTTTATCCTATCCCAACTAAAAAAAGTACCCCTCCTTCAAGTAGATCTTCCACTGCTATACCCTAGCCTCCATCTTCAAGCACTTTTCACTGTCAAATCTTGGTGTACACCGTTTGATTCCTCTTTCCTGCACTTTATCTTATTAGATTGGTATGATACAAGTTAATCATGACCCATTTCATTGGTTTTAGTCACATATTCCATGAAATGGATCATTTATCCATGAAAAACCCTCAAACTAGTGGAAAATTTGTGTTTTCCTTAAGACAGTCATAAGTTTTGTACAAGAAATTGATTTCTATTGACTTTCAGAGCATACAAAGGTTTTAAATCATGTAAATTCAAGTCCTTAATCCATCAAAATGAATCAAAGTTCAATAGGAATCAATAGAACATCAAAAAGAACACAAAAAGATGCAAAAAAATTGAAGTTTACTATTTTTTCTGAGAACAGTCCGTACAACCACTTCCCCAATCGATCAACCTCCATACAAATGATTCTTTTGGGGTTATAGACCAATCCCCCAACTATCCCAACCAATTAGTGTTGGTTTTCATTACATTAAAGTTGATTAATCCCCTAAACTCACTTACCCGCCCAAAGCACAACTAACCATTGGAATTCAAAAATTTGAATTTCCAAGCATTATTTATTGATTTGTTATTGACTAAAACTATCTAACCTTTAATATTTAACCCTAACTGATCTAATTAAAACATTATAGACCTACCTACACCCCTTGGACACTATTGGTCCACTTACAAGGATTTTTGGTCCTATGGTCCTTTCAGGACCCTTAGGATTTTTTATATTCTCATTACATCTATTCATCCCAAATGCCATTATAGGCTCCAAGATACAATAATTGATGTTTTGATTTGATGGAAAGGTCTTCTTGACCCTTGCAACCTCCTGGCTCTTGAACTGACCTCTAAGGACCTTGGGTTCCCCTGCACCATTCTCCCCAAGAAAGAAATATTTCTTGCCCCAAGAAGTATCCCATGTGTTGCCACCAAAAGACCCCTTACTCTCATATGTTTTTATCTTCCAATGACAGGGCATGTAGTCTCCCAAAGTCACTGTCTTCCTCTTCTACCAATCTGCACTCTTGACATAATCAAAATATGGATTAGTGTGTCCTCTTTGTTGTCTGATCTTAGTCTGTATTTGAGCCCTGATTTTGCCTTCTTTCCACTGACACCCTTGTGAAATGACACCACCTATATCACCCTCAAGTATAGGGCATTCAATATTCCCCACCTTAATACTGTCCAAGTCCCACAAATTCTGGTTTTTAGGACTATATCCTTCACAACCCTGCTACAACTTGTCTTTTCTCAACCTACCAATGTCTTCCCCTATTTCACCCTGCTTATTCACCTGCAAATGTTTCTCAAAACAGATCATAAAACTTTCATTTGACTGCTCCAAAGGAAAAGGCACTAACTTGTATCTAACTGCATCCTTATGCACCAAATATGTGTTGTGAAAACCATCATGCAATGTCCTTCTAGCATATTGCCATGGTCTCCCCAAGATGATATGACCACAAGTGATTGGAATGACATCACAAAGCACCCTATCATGATAAGATCCAATTAAAAAATATACATAAGCCCTCTTACCAATCTCTACATGTTGTCCTTGAGTTACCCAAGTGGCCTTGTAGGGAGTAGGATGATCAAATGTTTCAATCCCTAACTTGGTTATCATATCAACTAAAACTAAATTGCTATGTGACCCTGAATCTATGAGCAATCTGGAGATCTTACCATGACTCAAACAATTTGTTTTGAAAATAGTTACCTTTGGCTCTTGATCAAGTCTTTCTCCTTGCTTGACCATAAGAAACTCACCATCAGTCACAGGGTCTGCCATGAATGTTTTTGGTTCCTCCTTCTTGTCTTCTTCTTCTTGTACCAAGTTAGCTCTCCTATCTCTACCCTTATCAGCTTGTTCCCATTTAGGACACTTCAAGGAAGGATTCCCTGGTTCATTGCAATTGAAACACCTACCTGTGAATGGTCCTCTACCTTGTCCAAATCTGCCTCCTCCTCTAGGAGTGTATCCACCTCTTTGGTTAGAAAATACCTCTTTGCCTTTGTCATTGCTGCTCTTGTCATTGCTGCCTTGTCCTTGCTCTCTATTAACTCTGCCCCTATTTGAACTACCTCCTCTTCCACCATTGCTTGATCTTTCTTGCTTCCTCTTCACCTTTTCCTGGGCTCTAATGGCCAACTGAAAACATTCTCCCAATGTCCTTGGCAATTGCAAACCAATCTCATCTTGTAGATTGTACCTCAATCCATTGATATACCTGGTTATTTTCTCATCCTCTTCTTCATAACCTCCTCTGATACTAAGCTTGTGAAATTGCTCAGTATAGGACATCACATCCATGTCCTTTTGCTTTAAATTATGCCTCATCCTTTTCACATGAATGGTATAATCAGATGGTAGGAACTCCTCTTTGACCAAACTCTTCATCCTAGCCCATGTAGAGACTTTTGTCAATCCTCTAGCCATCCTACCATTCTGAAAACTAGTCCACCATGTCAATGTTGTGCCTCTCAACTTGATTTTGGAAAACTTAACCTTCCTCTCTTCATCCATCTCTTCAAACTCAAAATAGTTTTCTAAGGCATCAAGCCATCCCAACACCTCTTCACTATCCATCTTCCCTTGATAGATAGGAAAGTCTATGTGACTCTTTCCTCCATGACCTTGTACTGCCTTCAACAATCTCAGTAACCTCCTTTCCTCAGGGTCCTCTGTCTCATCTTCTTGTTGTTCCTGATTTACCCTCACATGCTCTTCATCTTCATCATTATCTTCTTGGTTTTCTTGCTCTTCTCTTCTATTTCTCTCAAGGTTGTTTATCATTGCTTGCATAGTATCTCTCTCCCTTCTCCATTTCCTTTCTTCCCTTTCTCTAGCCTGCTCTCTTGTTGCTTCTTGTTCTCTTCTTTCTCTCCTCTCCCTTTCCAAGATTTCCTTTAACTCCTCCAACTCTCTTGCTAGTTTATTTTTTGGTGCCATTGCTGATTATTCAATCCCTAAAGGACCTACTCACTGCTCTGATACCACTTTGATGTAGAGGAAGGTGGGAACCTTCTCAAAATGACTCACAAATGAACATCAGATCAACTTCAAAATGGGTTTCAAAGAACTCATCAAAATTCCACCATATAGCATGTCCTCCCTTGTAGTATAGGCAACCTGGTTTAAGACACTTTACACTCAAGCTTTCCAAAACACTTAACAAATAAAATATGGATTGAGATACCCTTTTAGGTCCTACACAACATATCCAAAAACCAATAGTGACTCTTTTGGACCAACATATACTTTCAATACACCTACCCTGCTCAAGGCTACTCAATTAGCCTACTTTTACGAAGCAACCCCTCTCTAACTTTATCCCTTGACTAAGAAACTTTCAACAGTGTCTCAAATTGCATCAAAACCAAGGATTTTCAAGGTCATAACCTTCTATGACACCTCTAAGATCCCTGATCACAAAACCCTCCATAAAATGTCTCAAAACTAGGGCTTCTTGGATCTTGGCTTTCCACACACTTCCACAACTTGTTTATTAACCCTACACCATTAGGAAAACATGTTTAGCCTATCCCAACTCAAAAACATACCCCTCCTTTAGGTAGATCTTCCACTGCTATACCCTAGCCTCCATCTTCAAGCACTTTTCACTGTCAAATCTTGGTGTACACCATTTGATTCCTATTTCCTACACTTTATCTTGTTATATTGGTATGATATAACTTAATCATGATACATTTAATTGGTTTCAGTCACATATTCCATGAAATGGATCATTTATCCATGAATAACCCTCAAACTAGTGGAAATTTTGTGTTTTCCTTAAGACAGTCAGAAGTTTTGTACAAGAAATTGATTTCTATTGACTTTCAGAGCATACAAAGGTTTTAAATCATGTAAATGCAAGTCCTTAAGCCATCAAAATGAATCAAAGTTCAATAGGAATCAATAGAACATCAAAAAGAACACAAAAAGATGCAAAAAAATTGAAGTTTACTATTTTTTCTGAGAACAGTCTTACAACCACTTCCCCAATCGATCAACCTCCGTACAAATGATTCTTTTGGGGTTATAGTCCAATCCCCCAACTATCCCAACCAATTAAAGTTGGTTTTCATTACATTAAAGTTGATTAATCCCCTAAACTCACTTACCCGCCCAAAGCACAACTAACCGTTGGAATTCAAAAATTTGAATTTCCAAGCATTATTTATTGATTTGTTATTGACTAAAACTATCTAACCTTTAATATTTAACCCTAACTGATCTAATCAAAACATTATAGACCTACCTACACCCCTTGGACACTATTGGTCCACTTACAAGGTTTTTTGGTCCTATGGTCCTTTCAGGACCCTTAGGATTTTTTATATTCTCATTACATCTATTCATCCCAAATGCCATTATAGGCTCCAAGATACAATAATTGATGTTTTGATTTGATGGAAAGGTCTTCTTGACCCTTGCAACCTCCTGGCTCTTGAATTGACCTCTAAGGACCTTGGGTGCCCCTGCACCATTGACCAAGTATATGTGTTCCATTCTGAATTCACTAATCCAATCTAGCTACAAATATCCTTCTCCATTGTTCATACTCCTCTTTAGATGGCCAATTGAATTTAATGATTTCATCCATTTTCTTTCGATAAGGAGCATACTTTTTCATCACTAAATTTGCTTACTTGTCAAAATCTTTGAGGAAGCTAATCATAAAAGATAACTTCTCCAAAGTATATTTAATCATATCAATATTAACATACTCACAAATTAAATTAGCCTAAGAAGAAATTGTAGTGTCCACCTAATTCTTCCACATTTTCAAAGGTTTCACTTCATCTAAGGCTTGTAGGATGTTAGGTAACATTGTCAACTCTTCCTAATCATACTTGATCTGCAACTCTTTTATCTTCTGTACCAATGGGGAAACATACCTATGGGATGGTTGTTCCCTAATGTCATTGACAAAATTCTAGGTAGAAAACACCATTAGATATATCTATCTTCTCATTGCTTTTCCCCAACTTCCATCAACTTCAAATCATTAACTCTAGGAATGCACCTATCTAAGACTGTGGTTTCCAATTCTCCATCTCTCTAAGACATCTCCATTGCTCTCAACATCAAAGAATAATTAGCATGGAAACTATTAAATTTACTTTTAATTCTCCTATTAAGATGCTTTAGAATAGTTTGAACAATCCTAGCATTATTCTCATGCATGAGACTTTGTGTTTCCTCAAGCAACTTTTTGTATTCGTCAACTTTTTGAAGTAATTGTTCTTTTGTGGGTTCAATGGATGGAGCTACTTCTAATGTACTTGGATTCTCTACTGCAATGGGCTCTTGACCAATGTTGTAAGGAATAATTGACAATGCCTACTCAAGTGGAGGAGACTGAGGATGAATTGTAGGAGAAACAGGAGCAGTATGGCTTGAACTAGCTATCCCTTGGGACTTCATCATTTCCACTTGTTGTTTCAAAAATTCCCGCTCTATTTCAAACTCAGCTACCCTCTATTGACTCTGATTGTATTCTCCTAGAATCTCATTATACTTGCTTCTAAATGTATCCCTGTCACTAGAGAGATTCTCAACTATTTCTTTTATGAACCTAGCAGCATTTATAGTCATGTCAATAACTTTTAATGCTAGAGTATGTGCAACTCTATTTACAATCAATCTACGTCTGAAATATCTACAAATTTGGGCTTTCTTGAAGTAAGAGACAATGACCACATTTTCATAGTATCATGTTCCTAACTAAATGCAGATCCTTGAAGTGCTAGCTTGGCTTCCACTTGTGTATGAAATAAAGGTTTGTTAGCCCTTCTTATTGTATCAAATACCACTACATCAACAATATCCCACTCAAGTAACAAAAAAATACCACTCTTTCACACAATTTCTCTTTCCTCCTCAGGTGTAATCTTCTTAACTGCTTCTTCATCTATTGCATCACATTAGCTTGGATAACATTCTCTAGCAGTTTAGGATGTAAAATTATTTCAACTGCAATCCTCTTTGCATATTCTCAAGCCTTTTCTCTCCATGTAAAATCCCTAAATACTAGTGTTTCAATAAAAGAGTCATTCTCCATGAACTATTTGAAAGCATCCACCCTCATATCATCAATATTGCTCACACTACTCAATTCAGCTTTTCCCAATCTCAAGATACTTATTCTATAGCTTGATGCAACTTCCCTTGGGGGAGAAGGCATCCCTTGCTGCATATCTTCCAAAGTTATCATAATATCATCTTCATCACTGTCAGGGTAATCTACTACTGGGATCTTCTCTACCCTTTGTCTCTTAATTGGTGGCTGCTCTGGGGGAGGAGAACTTCTCAGAGGAGAATAAATGTCAATTATAGCAAGTGAGGATTGCATAGGAGGAAATGAAACTGATCCTATTGGAGAAGCTAGTCTTGAATCCTCCCATACAACAAGAGTTGGCTCTATCTACTCCTTCTTATCTATTTCCCATTTCCTAGTATATACTCAAATTGTTTTGGGTTGTTGATTGGAAGACCTCTCCTCCAAATCTACAGATGGTCCCTCTTCGGTTGCCAAATTTTTTCCCTTATCCCTAACCATTTCTACTCTTCTCAACACACTAACAACACTTTCAAAATTTTCTAGTGCATGCATTACTTGGTTGAATTCCCCTTGAATGTTAGGCAGAGGGTCATACTTTGGATTTGTCCTCCTAATATTTTCTACCATCTTGTTGAAGGAAAGATACATAGCCTTCCTTTCCTCTTGAACTTGGAAATTAAAAAATATTTCTAATGAAATCCTTAGGGAAAAATAAATTGTGAACAAACACACCCAATGATTTCTTTTCTTTTACTGCATGAGTGAATCCCTTGGGATCATGGTTCCTACGGAAAGTTGTCATCAATTTGTAGGTCTTGAGAATATCACTCAAAGAATTCCATTTCCCTTTGATCAACACAATGTCCACAAATGTTGTGTACTCTAGGAAGAACGAGCCCTTCTTATTTTCTAGCAAGTGACAATCTTGGGATCCGTCCAACTACATCATGACTTCTATAAATCTAATCCTGAGTGGTACATCCCTTGGTAGCACAAAAGGGTACAAAGGAGTCCCATACAACCTAAATATGGTCCTATATGGATATGGAATGATATCTCCCCAATTATGGGTCATATTCAACTCAGGCCTCCTCTCCATGGGCCATAGGAAGTCATTAATTTCTTTGGGGATCCTTTTTGGATCAAGAACCAGGAGTCTCCTTAGTTTAGCTATAAAAACATTATTAAAAACTAGGCAATCAAACTTCTGGTCATCCATGTCTAGGATTTGGGTCCAACATTGGATCGGTAGCTCAATATCACCATTCAGCTTCTTTAGAGACATTTCTTCCCTAAAATATTCATCTTCCTTGCACAAAATCATATGCATCAGAAGAGAATACCACTAGAATTTTACCTAATGCTTTCCTCCCTTTAGCTCAACTAGGTGCTTGTGCATGTTTTCTACTAGATAAGTGGCATAATCATAAACCACATTAAAGGGTGCATACTGAATATTTCCTAACATGTATATATATTCAATTGGTATGGTTTTACATACATCAAAACCAATAATTTGATACAGGGAGTAGATGGTCTTTCTAAAATAGGGGTAAAGTAATCCAGAGGGAACGGTTCTTTCTCATCTTTCCCAATCTTAATCCACTTCTTGTTCTTCCCATATCCAGTTGAAGCCATGTCCATTGGTAACATTGTAGTTCAAAACAAGACTTTGGTATTCTCATATTCCTTTTTGAGAGTATCCATGTCAATAAGGACCATATCCTCATTCCATTCTTGCAATTTGAAAACTTCTGCAATCTCCTCCTTGGTGATCTTAATCACCTTAGCACCATTACATGCCATAAAATTTTTTGACATTGGATCATATCTAGTTGCAATATCCTGAACCAAGTCCACATCCACATATACATTTGGGACTATAAGTTTCCCCATATCCATCTTCCAAGTATGGAAAATAGGGTACTCACAATTCCTATTCCCAAACCAATTTATAAACATTTGTGAGCCAATATAGGGAAGTTTAGAATCCTTGATCCAAGCCTACTTGTCCTGCAATCCCTCATAAATCCTAGGGCCATAATATATCACCATTCTTTGATTTTTCTTATTGGTCAAGGGTTTGAGCTGGTCAACAATGTCATCAGAGAGTACCCTAGCTGAGGTTTTGGGATGAGGCTTCTATGTTTTGGGAGCCATGGATATTTGGCAAGTTCAAAATAGAATAGGGTTCTAATAGAAAGAAGTTCAAAACCTAATTCCCTTAATTAGTAGCCTATGGTGCAATTAGAAGAGACAAACTTACACAAATTTGGCTTAGGGAAATAGTTTTATACAAAATATTAATGCAAAAATATAATTAAAGTGTGCAAGAAAAAAAAATCTAAAGAAAACAAACACAACCTGCCCTAATTCAAGATAGTTCAAAATAAAGCACAAAATTTAGCTTTAATTGTACTCACAACTTTTGCGTTAGTAGGAACCCTAATTTTCTCATGTCTCAACTCAAACACCTTGGTTCAATCTTCCAATAGCTCTGCATTAATTTTTTTTTTTTGACAATGAAAGGAAATCAATTTGAATTTTTTTGCAACCCAATAACCATTACTGTCAATGTCCTTTCAGCCATTACTACTCGCTCACGCGAAGAAAAATGGCTCTAATGTTCATGTGTTCAATTTCAAATGACAACCATTGATTTCTTTCTGAGATGGCATGATGAATGACTCAGATTGAGTCAACAAAATTTGAATTAAGTCCACATGGGTTAATCAACTCATCAACCAATGAGAATGTGCTGATTGGAAACCATGTCATTTCTTCTCGTGGGCTCCACCTCCTTTCCTAGTGGATGGAACTACACATGTGTCACCTAATTGCAAACATCACATGTCTCCCAATGAGCATTCATTTAAGGTTGTGAGGTGTGTGATGGGAAGCTAAGATTTAACCATGCTGATGTTTGTGGGTTGTCAATCTCAAATGTATTGAGCATGGGGTATGATGCAAATGGACTAGGCCCCTCCACGGTGAGGACATGTGTCACATAATCAAGGACCTCACATGCCTTCTGGTAGGCACTCGTCAACTCCTATGCAGTGTGTGATATATGGTCAAGATCTCATTGATAGATCCAACGCACCTTATTTTTGCACATGCCAATAAATGTTATAACTTAAAATGGCGCTCAACTAGGCCGACGAGTTTTGACCCTCAAGGATTATACTTTTCTAAGGTAGTTTTCATGAAATTTTTTTTGAGCCAAATTTACGAATTAATGAAATGACAATTAAAACCAGGCAACTGACAAACCTAAGTGAAGGGGGTTGGTAACAGGATGCTTGCGATGGCCTAAATGATGACTTGATTACCCGACGACCGAGTAGAGCAGGTCAACATGAATTTAAAACATCCAAGGATTAAAACATAACGGATGTAAAAGAAATTTTATAGAGCTAAAACCCTAAACCCTATCCACAAGCATACATGTGACATGCTAAACCATCAATTTTGATGGTGTTCTATGGACTTCTCGCACTCTTAGGGTTTTTCACCTAAAAGGAGAGATATAGAACCCTTAAATTGAGGTGGTTCACTCAAATCAAGGAATGTGTAATGGAATTGAGACTAAATTCAATGACCTAAATGCAACCAAGTGATGAAATTGATTGATTATGAATGTAAAACTAATGAAATATGCAATGTTTGAAAACATAGTAACATTTGTAAAAGACCTAAAAAGATGAACAAAACTGCTAAAAGGACTAAACAAAAATTGTAACTTAGAATGTATGCACCTGTGAGACTGATGAAGGTTGGAATCCATTTTGAAAATCTGGAAAATTTAACTTTTTATCTGACTAGGACTCATTCGCCACCCTGGGCGAATCAGTCCCAGGTTAGGTTTTTCTACCTAGAAACTAGTTTTTGCTCACTTAGTACTGGAATTTGCATTTTACTCTAACAACCACCTCAAGTAGGACTCATTCACCATCCATGGGAAATCAATCCTTTTTTAGTTTTCCAAAAATTCATATCTCAGTCCTACACCTTGTCACCTGTACAACACTTCTTCACAGGAATCCGGATTGGGATCTCAAAAAATACCTCTAAAATAAGTTAAAATTTATTGTCTAATGGGGGTTTTCACTTGGTCAAACCCCTAATTGGGTAATTAAACCTTGAATGGATAAAAATATGCATAAGACTCTATCCTTAAGTGTGTCAAAGACTAGGAAAATTTGAAGTATGACAAAACCCTATTCTAAAGTGCTCGAATAAGATGAACAAATGTGATTTGAATGATGCAAGACTTCAACCCTAGAATCCCTGCAACATATCAAATGGATGTAAATGACATGCAAATGAAATTCAAACCTTAATATGAAGATAAATAGAAGATGGAAGATGGAATCACTTTGAAAACAAGTCTTTAGGTGTGATT
The DNA here is from genome assembly GCA_007258455.2 of Sequoia sempervirens. Classification (NCBI taxonomy): domain Eukaryota; kingdom Viridiplantae; phylum Streptophyta; class Pinopsida; order Cupressales; family Cupressaceae; genus Sequoia; species Sequoia sempervirens. The sequence continues at coordinate 257,657,900 of VDFB02193867.1, read as the reverse complement.
TGATGGCTAGTTGCATCTCCTCAACCTAGATTTCTCCATGATTCAGCATAGGAATCAATCATCAACTCTTTTCAATGTTGAATCTTGAATGAAGAGTGAGCTTCAAGACCTAAAAAAACCATATTTTTCTGCCCTAAAACTTCAACTTTGTTGTATAACATGCTAATGAAACTTATTGTGGAATACTCTTAATACTTGACTTTTGATATTACTTTGTAAAAAAAATGACCAAGAGATGTGACAAATGACCTAAAATGTGTATTTATAGGCATCAACACCTAATTTTCCCATTACTTAGGCCTAAGAGGCCAACATCCACTGAAAAATTAAGTTGAATTGATTAAATTCCCACTCAAAATTAAATTTTCCCCCAAAAGGGACTCATTCACCACCCTTGGCGAATGGGTCCCACCAGTGGTTTTTGGAGGTGGGCTTTTTAGATATGAGTGTATTGAGTGTTGTTTGTGAGGATTTTGATTTTTTTAAGTGAGACAAGCCTCTAGATAAAAAACAATGGGTTGTAAGGGCCTATAAATGCTATTTTGAAGATTGAATAATGCAAGGGTACTCAAAAGTAGGTCTAAATTAAGCATGAAATTGTCTCTTTTCTCAAGAATGTCCAATTTTCTATGCCACATTTAGCCCCCACTTTAGCGCCCATATGACTCTACATGCATATGTGAGCTAAATGACTCTAAACAATACGCTTTTTTTTTCATAAAATGATACTCATTCAAAAGATGGGAGAATGAAGCCCCCAGTGTAGTTATCTGCAAAACCACAACATTAGGAACCACATCCTGCAACAAAAATTTGTTAATTATCCAAAAACTCCTTTTATCAAATTCGAGGGTAGATGTATGCCCCCCATTGATTTTACTTGCTTTACAGAGGTGGAATCAAGGTAGAAATATAGCCACCTCGAATAAGGAATATCATACCATAGGGAATTTACAAGTACCATGCCACATAATGATAGATGATTGATGATGTCAAGTGTGGAATCATGATTCCAACGCATCAAACAACGTTGAAAATGGAGTTCCCTAGCTCCTGTTATGTTGTTTTGAAGAAAAGGTACATTATGAACTCTTAAGAAAGAAAATAACCCTATTTTAATGCATAAGAGTAAAAGGGAATACGTTAAAAGAGGTAGAGAAGAGTAATTTGTCACTTACTATTGTATTTTTCCTTCTTGTAGCTTGAGAGTGATTAGTGAGACAAGAAGATGCTGAGTAGATGGGGTTACACATCTTTGCAACTGGATGAGCTTCGAGAGTAGGTTGCATGTGGTGAGCTGTACTATGAGGTGAGTTGATTCTGCAACTTTCACTTAGTGATTTTGTAATGGTTTAATGATTTTTAATGCATTTATAGGTTAATTTAGGGTCTTGGAAAAAAAGTTCGCAAAGTGTCCCCTTTTTTTGCAAAGTATCCCATTTGTTTGAAAAGTGTCACTTTTGTTCGCAAAGTGTCCCAAAAGGGTTCTAAAGTGTCTAGGACCTTTAGAAAAGCACACTAGATGAACTTTAGCACACTTGCATTGATGAATAATAGAAAAATTGAAGATATTAGATGAATTTTTAGAGTATATTGTTGTGATTGTGATAGGTACCTACCTTGTCGGAACAGTGGCTAGGGGGGAGATAGATTACTTTTCTTAGAGATTTATCTCTAGCACTATCGGTAGAGGAGATGGAGCATCTACAGGTAGTAGGCATTTATTGGGAATATTTGATGCCACCTATGAGATACCATGACGCCATGTTGATGGCCCTATGCGAGTGCTAGGACACTAACACATGTACATTTCACCTTCCTATCGGGGAGATGACCATCACCTTTGAGGATGTACACCGGATTCTCTGAGTTCTTATTCAGGGAGAACGAGTATATTTTCAAGGAGATCGATCATTCCACAAGAAGAAGGTGGACATGTAGTATTGCCTCGATGGACCTATTCATGATGAGCATGTGAGAGCATGAATTGAGCTTCCCATGCTTCTATATTCATGAGATCCCATTGAGAGATAGATTATGATGCATATAGTGGATCTTGTTCTCTATACTGATGGATGAGTGGCACACCTAGATGGAGGATTGGTCCATTTGATTCGCGGGATGGTGGAGCACAAGATAGTTTATGCTTGGGGATGTTGCATCCTAGCACATCTTTATTATGATCTTGGTCGATTTGTGTTTTGAGAGATTGAAAGTATGGTGCACTACACGCTTCTGTAGGTGTGGTGCCTTGAGCATATTACATGAACTAGGCCTATTGGATTCCCATGTGCTATAGCTACATGATATCCATGAGCCTTTAGCTATCCTCTATGATGCTTTTTACAGTATGGAGACTTTCATTTTTCAAGGGTGAGATTTGACTGGTTGGAGGAGGACAAGATCCTTTGGAGACCTTATCTACTTATGCTACAATGGCTAGATCCCATATGACAGCTGAGGAGGATGTAGATGGAAATATTTATAGTTGGGTGAAATGACTATGTTGTACGACCTTTCTATTATGGGCGAGTCATGCAACAATTTGGGTAGGTGCAGACACCACCGAGGGCATGCCCCTTCATCGCGAGATCAGTGTGGAGTGCCCAGAGGCTAGGGGATACCATTTGACTCACTATATACCATGTTATCTAGAGTGACTTCGATGATTTGGATCATGATCGGTCACTAGTCTCCAAAACTAATGACATCAGTAGCACAGATGAGCATGAGGCATGGTGGTTAATGACATGACCAACTCCTATATTTCCCATGGATGTCCCTATAGGTGATGGAGGACCAGCACCAAATGAGGGAGATGAGCCAAAGGATAGGTCTGAGGATGTATGATACAAGTTAGAAAATATATTTGTTGATGTTTGTTGGTTGTTTTCACAACTAACCAGCAAGTCTGAGCAAACACCTATGAGCTTGCCACACTCAATGCTTGAATGCTTGCTAGACAGGTGGCCAACTAATGAGATGCAAAACCTAGTTGTTGCATTCTCCTTCACTTCGGGCTCTGCAAGACCCAGGAGGGTGTACCCACACAATGCCTCAAAGAAGACCAGACATTGCTTTTTATAGTAGATAATTCCTGATGTCAAGCGTTGAGGACCTCAAATGGGGCTAGATTCTCAGTAGCTTAACCTTGAAGCAACCAGGAGGTAGGGCAAGATATTAAACAAAAGATATTCAATGATTTTGAAAGGTTTTCTAAGAGGAACAGACTGCAGGATAGATCAGTGCCTAGTTTTGGGCCACAGAGTCAAACACAAAAGGGGAAAATTACCTGCAAATAGACCTCAACCAGTGGATCCTATTTTGTTGATGCCTTACATCAACTATCAGTGCCTTACACTGACAATCCAGCTCCTATAGCAACCAAACTCTTCTTACCAAATCCTTCCTGTAAACAAGTAATCACTACTATCTGTTCAAAGGATTTAACTACTTCCTTGAAGAAGACCTATCAACAAACAACACAGTCTCATGAAGTATGTGAAGATGAACAAAGACACCTTACGCATTCATTCAAATGATTAAAATCACACAAAAAGGAGATAATCTGATAACATGCATGAGAGACAAGCGTCTTCATGTTTTCATTGCTCAAAATGATTGTATTTGCAGACAAATTTGAAATTTACAGCTTACAGACTCAATATTGACTCAAGACTAAACCCTAGCCTATCCCAAGACTACTCCAAAACTCAGAAAAATGTGGAACAAAACACCAAATTTTGGAACCTCTACATCTAGCCATGAAATTCTCCTTTATAGGAATAGGAGAAGCAACAAGCAACCAGCCAGATGAGATTACATGTCACCAGACAAAATGACCCATCAGCACAGCTTCCAGGCCACGTCACTAGCCTCACCAGCTTCACCAGATTTCATAAAATGCTCTATGTAGGTAGATCCATGAGAAATCACGATGCAGACTTGATCAGGTCAAATCAAGCAGGACAGACATGGGCGACCATGGCAACCAGAAAAATTTTGTTAGTCAGCATTAAATCCGTCATGGAATCTATGCGCTCATACTCGAGCCATGTCGTCCTGTCTCAGAAGATCACCATGAATGTTGGTTCAGTGGATCCAACGACCCTCTCACCTGCCACCATGAATGCTCCAAGTCTTCTATTTTTCACATGCAAACACCTTCGAAACCCTAGCCGCGCACCGGTTTGAATATCCGTCGTCAATCACTAAGATCAGATGGCTGTCATTTAAAAATCATCAGCCATTAAGGAAGGCAACCACCATAAGAAAGACAAACCAGTGTCAGGAAAACTATAGGCCAAGAATATTGTGTTACATTGAGCACTCATTATAGTCGGCAAGAGGCAACCAGGTCAGCGAAACATCCCAGTGAAGACCTATGTGCTTGATCGAGCAGTCAAGTCAGCGAGACCAGGCGCACATCGGCATGAGATTTCAACTTAGAATAACGCCCCGTCGGTGAGAGAATGCTCACTTGACAAGAGGTGATGGTGACATCTGAACAGACACACTATCGGCAAGAGAAGATGGACTCGGGAAGACATCATACAGAGTCAAAATGCCTCATCAAAATGTATCACTTTTATGTACTATCCATTCGCCAAGACGAGGGCGCATCTCTCACCGAAGCAACCCTTTCACTTGTTCACAGTCGCTACAGTCACCTACCATCGGCGAGACATCACAGAGACCTCACCAAGCTTCATCGAAATGCATCACTTCAAGTCGTTGTGACATAGAACTTCTCCCGCCGACAAACTCACTTGCCAAATGTATGCCGCTGAGACATTTGATGTTTCTTACCGATGCACCCTTGTATTCACTTTGTCGCTGTAGCTTATTTATCTCTGGGAGACCCTTTGTAGATATCACATTGCTTTGCTGAAAACCTCTATACACCTATTCGCCATGAGAAAATAGGACTCTCACCGAAAGCCACATATGGAACCACTGTCGGCAAGACTCAACCCCATCGCCATGACCACATACCGAAATAAGAGTCTCACCGAAACAATAAATCCTTCACCATCGGTCCGCGTAACAAGATGACACCACTGAGATGTTACACCGAGAGCCCAGATTCCTGCCAAAGAGATTATCCTTTATGTTTTCAGTCGGTGTAACAAATCGTATTCGCCAAGACCTCCCACCGCAGATCAAAAATTACACCAATGGGATCCTAGAGCACACAAGTTGGGGAGACAAGATAGAACTCACTAAGACCTCACCCCGGGTGGACGCCAACACACCGAAAGGAAAAGTCCATCAGTGAGACATAAAGAAGTCAGGGAAATATCTCCCTGACCTCAACCAACATAGGCCGATGTAAAAGAGATCTCAGGGAGACAACACGGGGATCACCAAGAGGTTATCCCGAGCGCCAAAGGTCTTAGCGAAAACAACACGGGGCCGATAAAAATGGTAGCTAGGGGCTAGTAACGAATGGAAAACAAGGCTTGGGGAGGAACTTAAGTTGCAATGAACCGGGTGGACATGTCAATAAATCAAAAAGCCAGTGGAAAGGGAACCAAACCAGGTCAGAACCGGAACCAGGAAAGAGACGGGGTTGGAGTCAGAGCCGGAGCGGGGGAAGAAACGAAAACAAAATTGACCACCTGAGACCAAAACCAAACTTGGATCCGCCTCCGCAAAAGACAAAGGAAGGGAGATGGGAGCAGAACAGAACCCGAAACTGAAACCCCTGAAAAGGTTCCAAAACCTGTTCTCATTCTAATCCTGCGCCCGTGAAAGGAAACAAAGAAAAAAAGATAAAGGGAAGAAAGCAGAGAGGGAAATGACCAGCGACTGAGGTAGGGCAGAAAGGAAAAGAAACTCCGACCACGTGGAATCAGAACTAGGATGGATGCGTGAATAGGAATTAGAACTTCAGAAATTGGAAAAGTTCTAGTTCCTTTCAAGCATCCATTCTGCCCCCAATTCCAAAAGAAAAACCAAGGCAAGGAAAAGAGAAAAGGGGAATCAAATTAAAAACCCAAAAATGGGGAAATGAAAAGCCAGGAAAAACCCTAACACAGGCTGCCCCACTAGAGAGATGAATGCTAGCACGCTAGGCTCAACCCTTGTGGGAGCCCATTTAACCCACGTGCCAAAATGAAAAACACCCCATAGCTAAAGTTTTGTCATAAAAAACTAGAGTACACAATTAGGCAATGAGAACCAGAAATGACACTAACATAGGCTCTAGTTGGGGATGTATGCCCCTGGTGGTCATAGCAAGAATTCAGATCACTGGGAGAGCATACCAGAACAAAAAGAAACCCAAAAATAGTGAGGAGCTAACCGAACAAGGTTAGCAGACAGCAAAAAGGAAGAGACCAAGAAACCAAACCCTAAGACTACTATTCACAGAAAAAGATATACTTCATGCGAAGTACCCTCATGAAATGTCCATGAACAAGCAATTCAAGAGTTACTTGATTAATTCCTTTGTTTCACTTGATGACACTAGGCCACCAAATGAAAAATGAAAGGCAACTTTTACCTCTATCAAAAACTTGATTCTCTGTTGCCTTCCATAGAAAAAATCTAATAACACTGTCATGAACTATCCACAAAATAGCATGGTCACTGGCCAGTCCCATTGAATTATTGTGATTTCCAATGCCACCAGCTGTCTTGTCAAACTGCAACATGCAATCAGACACTGATTTGAGATCATAATCATCATGGCATATCTCCCTGGACAATTCATGGTTATGTTTTACTAAATGCTCATTTGCTTGGACTGGGAAATAAAAACATTCATAGTCCACTTGATCCTTGACATCACAAAATTTGTCATCAAAATCAGTCTACAGATCAAATTGAAAGCTCTGATAAACAACTTCTTTCATGACATGCAAATCATCTCTGCACATGCCGAAGGCAAAATTTTCATATTCAGGAGTATCTTTGTACTGGTTACTACAACACATACACATATTTTGATACTCTGGTTCAATGGTGTGCATTAATTCATCTTTCACATCTGCACTCAACTCAAAGACGGAAACCCCAAGTGAGGGCTCAAGTAAATCAACATCAACAGGGATAGCAGGGAGGCAACCAAGTATCCCTTCAGTTTCAACACAACTTTCATCATGTTCAGCAAAAGGAGGAGGTACATCATTGGTGCAATGATGGCTTCGACTTCTACTCATGCTTCCTCTTTTTACTTGCACCTGTTCTTCCTCATGCTGGTGGTGAAAATGATCAGAGAGTTATGATTCATCTACACCTGTTGTCATGTCATCATCTTCTGAACATGAGGTATAATCACCTTCAGTATCACAAGCTTTCCCAATAGCAAACAATTCTAGTTCAAAAGCATAACCTGATCCCTCATTGGAATCAACATCATCATCCATGTGAAAAGATTCATGCCTAGGCTCACTCAAGTTATCAGAAAGAAACTACACTTTTTTATACACAACATGATCAACTAGTTCATCATCACTGATAGAACCAGACTCACTTGTATCATACATTTCTTTTTGAAGGTCATCATCAGTGTCAAGGTCTATAGGAGTTTCCCACAACAATCGAGGGTTGTTGTGTGCATACCTCTGGTATTCTGTGGTCAATAAATCTGATACTTGTTCACAACTTAATAGGTCAATGTTCTAACCTACCTTCTCAACCACTTCATCCTCTGCTTGACCTCCACCAAGACTAGATGCAATACCAAGCAGAAAATCAGGATATCCCAAGGTATCTTAAAAAAGATTACCTTCATGAGAGTGAAACTCCACATCCTCATAATCAAATCTGATATCCTCTAGAGCACTCCCTACATCCGCAACTTCATTTGTCTTCTCATGAAGACTTGTGTCAAGACTGCACTCATTTGTGCACTTGAACTGCTTAACTGTCTCATCACATTGCCGATTACACCTCCCTTCTTCAAAGAGCCAGTCCAACTAATATTCCTCTTCGGGTTTTTGGCTTGGGAGACTCAACCTTTGATCTTCTGCTTGGGGCATCACTTCTGCAAGTTGTTCAAACACAACTTCTTCATCATCTGATGAAGTAGCATCATCACTTTCAACCTTCTCAACTATGCACCTGTCTGAAGAAGACTAATCATCCATTTGTACAGGGTTGTTATCTTTATCAGCATGAGTGCTAACAAATGAAGACAACAAGCTCTGTATATATTCATTTCTCTGCTTTTCCAGACAGTCTAGGACTGTGTAGGCCATGTGCATGCTCAGTATCTTGAATTCTTTCAATAATGCACTAGATCCTTCTTCATAAGCTTCAAAATACATGTGGATACAACATGGAGTGCTAGGTCTGAAATTCTCTGGGATTAGTGACAAGGCAGTAGCAAATCTATGACCAAAATCAACACTTGACTCCTCATCTTGTTTCTTAATTTTCCTTAACCTTTTGACCAGGTCTAAAGGATCTCTTGCAAATTGTTCTCTATAAGTAGCCACTAACTCATCCCAGCAAGGAAAAGATGTATCAGGGAAACTCAAATACCAGTCCCGAGCTCTAGCTTCCAGGGATCTGACAAAAAATCTCATCCATGCATCCTGATACTTAAAAGAGTGTTTCTCCATGAAACTGGAGAAACTATCGACATGTGCAACTCCTCCACAAACATTATATCCATCAAATCTAGGCATCTCTTTATATACCTGAGCTAACATACATTCAACTTTGTAATCAACCCATGACAAATCTAACTAAGCATACAATGGGTCAGGAGAAATAACAATTGGTGTGACAACCTGACAAGTAGATACAGTTTGACTGTCTCTAAGCCGTTGAAAAATTAGATGTCTCTCATCCATTTCTCTAAGACCTCTTTCAAATATAGTCTTCCATTCATGCCTTATCTTAGTGTTGTATATCCTTGAGTCTTTATTAGACTTAGGAAACCCTTTGACAATCTTTTTTATGGCCTGGTGCTCCATAGATATTGCAAATCAAGGCTCACTAACTGTGCACAATTGCAATAATGACTAGCATATGACAGAACAAGTGGATGACCACCCTCAGGGTGTACAAGTATATTTTAATCATCCGTACAAATTGAGACATGAGCACTAGACACAATCTTACAATGGAACTGTAGCTATATTCAATAGATCCAGCAAATGGAAATGTGCTAACACCATTTACTACCTTTCCCTCTGGCAGTGCTAAATCACTAAATAGGGAAACCAAATTTCTTTCTCAAATGTTCAAACACATGAAGAATACCTGGAAATGTTGCGGCTCTGGAACATTCTTCAAATCTTCAATGGGTTTACCTTGAGAGAGTCGCCACCTCTGTGCAGAGGACATAACGTCAAATGATATGAAGTTCACTTACATATAAGTCCTTCTCTGAGCTCGTTCCACCAATAGAGCACAATAGATCTTGTAGCTTTCAGGTTCACTACAACAAAACTCTCACCAAGCCAACAATCCTTCAAACTTTGAATAGCACCAACATGGCAAAAAAATATGACTCTTTGTTATGGCACTTATAACCGAATTTCTGAGTAACTCCCCAGCGAAGTCGCCATCTTGTTGGTTGTTTTCACAACTAACCAGCAGGTCTGAGCAAACACCTATGAGCTTGCCACACTCAATGCTTGAATGCTTGCTAGACAGGTGGCCAACTAATGAGATGTAAAACCTAGTTGTTGCATTCTCCTTCACTTCGGGCTCTACAAGACCCAAGAGGGTGTACCCACACAATTCCTCAAAAAAGACTAGACATTGCTTTTTATAGCAGATAACTCCTGATGTCAAGCGTTGAGGACCTCAAATGGGGCTAGATTCTCAGTAGCTCAACCTTGAAGCAACCAGGAGGTAGGGCAAGATATTAAACAAAAGATATTTAATGATTTTGAAAGGTTTTTTGAGAGGAACATGCTACAGGACAGATCAGTGCCTAGTTTTGGGCCACAGAGTCAAACACAAAAGGGGAAAATTACCTGCAAATAGACCTCAACCAGTGGATCCTATTTTGTTGATGCCTTACATCAACTATTAGTGCCTTACACTGACAATCCAACTCTTGTAGCAACCAGACTCTTCTTACCGAATCCTTCCTATAAACAAGTAATCACTGCTATCTGTTCAAAGAATGTAACTACTTCCTTGAAGCAGACCTATCAACAAAAAACACAGTCTCATGAAGTATGTGAAGATGAAAAAAGACACCTTATGAATTCATTCAAATGATTAAAAGAACACAAAAAGGAGACAATCTGATAACATGCATGAGAGACAAGCTTCTTCATGTTTTCATTGCTCAAACTGATTGTATTTGCAGACAAACTCAAATTTATAGCTTACAGACTCAATATTGACTCAAGACTAAACCCTAGCCTATCCCAAGACTACTCCAGAACTCATAAAAATGTGGAACAGAACACCAGAGTTCTGAACCTCTACATTTGGCCATGAAATTCTCCTTTACAGGAACAAGAGAAGCAACAAGCAACTAGCCAGATGAGATTACATGTCACCACACAAAATGACCCATCAGCACAGCTTGCAGGCCACATCACCAGCCTCACTAGCTTCACCAGATTTCGTTAAATGGTCTGTGTAGGTAGATCCATGAGAAATCATGATGCAGACTTGATCAAGTCAAATCAGGCAGGACAGACATGGGCGACCATGGGACCCAGAACAAATCTGTTAGTCAACATTAAATCCGCCGTGGAATTAGTGCGCTCATACTCGAGCCATGCCATCCTATCTCAGAAGACCGCCATGAATGTTGGTTCAGTGGATCTAGTGACCCTCTCACCTACCACCATGAATGCTCCAAGTCTTCTGTATTTCACGCACAAACACCTTCAAAACCCTAGCCGCGCGCCAATTTGAATATCCGGCATCAATCACTAAGATCAGATGGCTGTCATTTAAAAATCATTAGCCGTTGAGGCAGGAAACCACCATCGGCAAGACAAAGTGGTGTCGGGAAGACCATAGGCTGAGAATCTTGTGTTACATCGAGCACTCATTATAGTCGGCAAGAGGCAACCGGGTCGGCGAAACATCCTAGCGAAGGCCTATGTGCTTGATCAAGCAGTCAAGTCGACGAGACCGGGCGCACATCGACTTGAGATTTCAACTTAGAATAATGCCCCGTTGGCGAGAGAATGCTCACTCGACAGGAGGTGATGGCGACATCTAAATAGACACACTATCAGCAAGAGAAGATGGACTTGGGAAGACATCATACAGAGTCAAAATGCCTCATCAAAATGTATCACTTTTATGTACTATCCATTCACCAAGATGAGGGCACATCTCTCACCGAAGCAACCCTTTCACTTGTTCACAGTTGCTACAGTCACCTACCATCAGCGAGACATCACAAAGACCTCACCAAGCTTCATCGAGATGCATCACTTCAAGTCCCTGTGACATAGAACTTCTCCCACTAACGAACTCACTTGCCAAATGTACGCCGTTGAGACATTTGATGTTTCTTACCGACGCACCCTTGTATTCACTTTGTCACTGTAGCTTATTTGTCTCAGGGAGACCCTTTGTAGATATCACATTGCTTTGCTGAAAACCTCTATACACCTATTCACCAAGAGAAAATAGGACTCTCACTGAAAGCCACATATGGAACCACTGTCGGCAAGACTCGACCCCATCGCCATGACCACATACCGAAATAAGAGTCTCACCGAAACAATAAATCCTTCACCACTGGTCGGCGTAACAAGATGACACCACCGAGATGTTACACTGAGAGCCCAAATTCTTGTTGAAGAGATTATCCTTTATGTTTTCGGTCGGTGTAACAAATCGTATTCTCCAAGATCTCTCACCGCAAATGAAAAATTACACCGATGGGATCCCAGAGTGCACAAGTCGGGGAGACAAGATAGAACTCGCTAAGACCTCACCCCAGGCGGACGCCAACACACCGAAAGGAAAAGTTCATTGGTGAGACACAAAGAAGTCAGGGAAACATCTCCCCGACCTCAACCAACACAGGCCGACAGAAAAGAGATCTTGGGGAGACAACATGGGGATCGCCAAGAGGTTATCCCAAGCGCCAAAGGTCTCACCGAAAATAACGCGGGGCCAGTAAAAATGGTAGCTAGGGGCCGGTAACGAATGGAAAACAAGGCTCGAGGAGGAACTTAAGTTGCAATGAACTAGGCAGACAGGTCAATAAATCAAAAAGCCAATGGAAAGGGAACCAAACTAGGTCGAAAATGGAACCAAGAAAGAGATGGGGTCGGAGTCAGAGTCGGAGCCAGAGCAGGGGAAGAAACGAAAACAAAATTGACCACTTGAGACAAAAACCAAACCCGGATCCGCCTCCGCAAAAGACAAAGGAAGGGAGACGGGAGCGGAACAGAACCTGAAACTGAAACCCCCAAAAAGGTTCCAAAACCTATTCTCATTCCGATCCCGCGCTTGCCAAAGGAAACAAAGCAAAAAAGACAAAGGGAAGAAAGCAGAGAGGAAAACGACCAGCGACCGAGGCAGGGCAGAAAGGAAAAGAAACTCCAACCACACGGAATCGGAACCGGGACGGATGCGTGAACAAGAATTAGAACTTCAGAAATTGGAAAATTTCTAGTTCCTTTCAAGCATTCGTTCCGCCCGCAATTCTGAAAGAAAAGCCAAGGCAAGCAAAAGAGAAAAGGGGAATCGAATTAAAAACCCAAAAACGGGGAAACAAAAAGCAAGGAAAAACCCTAACATAGGCCGCCCCATCGGAGAGATGAACGCTAGCACGCTGGGCTTAACCCTTGTGGGAGCCCATTTAACCCACGTTCCAAAATGAAAAACACCCCATAGCTAAAGTTTTGTCATAAAAAACTAGAGTACACAATTAGGCAATGAGAACCGGAAATGGCACTAACAATGTTATTGATGATGAGTACAATTCAGGTGTTGATCTTGACTATGAGGGTCAGGATGGAGGAGAGGAGGATGAGGATGAGGATGAGGAGGATCAGCATGAGGAGGAGCCACCCCTGAGCAAGGGTGATGAGATAGCAGTTGAGGATCGGTATGAGCATGGAGAGTCTTCACAAGCTCATATGACTAGATCACATACAGTATCTATAGCAGGCATCGGTGCCCACAGTCACAAAGAGGCTAGCACATCCTCCATCCCCCCAAAGAGGATGAGGTTGATATCCCTCAGCCGACTTGAGATATAGGTGATGATATGTTATTTTATGAATGTACTTTAGTGTTTATGCTTTATAGATATATATATATATATATATATATATCATGATGATGTGTACTAATTGTGTATTTTTTCTACCTTGCAAGAGTGATGAGATACTAGTGAGATTTCTATCATTAGGTTGCCACAGAGATAGTGTCTACATCCATCGACGAGGAGGAGATGGAACCTGATTACATGCCCCCACCGATCATGGAGGAGGATCTAGAGTCACTCAAACATTTTTCAAGGCTATGGGAAGCATATGAGAGGGTGAGGAGATGACTTCGTCAAGCTAAGAGTGTAGGACAATCATCCTAGACCCCAGTAGAGGTGGAGAGACTGCATGCATAGCTAGCATAGTTATAGGCGAAGAGGGATCAGATGGAAAAGGATCATCTTGTAGCTCTTGGGTGAGTACAGGGTCTAGAGTATACACTCAGAGTTGGTGGGTCATGATCATGATCACACATGACCATCTCATGACATCTAGGGATTGGATCATGGGTGCTAGAGCCTGAGGGATTGAGTTCTCATAGACCTTGGTGATTTTGCATATGATATTGAGATGTACATAAATATTATATATATATATATATATACATGAGCATTTGATGTTATAATTTGTCTTATTGTGTTTGAATGTTAAATGACAACATGATTAATTAAATAACTTGTGGTAAAATTATTTAAATAATGTCTACATGATTTAACGTGATTGATGTGATCTAATGTAAAACATATTGTAGTTTTACTTTAGATACAACATTGTTGAATTAAAGGGAATATGTTAAATTAGATACACCTATAACTCATATAAGGATAAAACTTAACATAAAACAAGGGTGAATAGTATGAAACCTAAAGTAATTAAATTAAATAATTACCCTAGTATTCAAGAATGAAGCAATGTAAAAGTTATCTAGAATGTAACCAAATAACTTAGGAAACACTAATTTATCAATCATACTATTCAAAGAGATTATAGGTAATACTGACACAAATGCCTGGCATTAATAGGTTCCTTAAGGGGTGTTCCATCGAGCTATGTTATTATGTAAGCACCAAAACCATAACTAGTATCGACTATGTAAGGTCCTAACTAGTTAGGGCTGAATTTATCTTTGTCTTGATGGTTAGCATTAGTATTGTGTTGATTCTCATAGAGAACAAAATCACCCTTACGAAACATGTGAGGAATAACATGAGTATTGTGTTTTCATTGTAATTGTTTAATGTAAGCTTGGAGATGCTCAAAAGTGTTAATGAGTTGTTGATCAAGCATTTCAAGCTGGTACAATCATTGGTCTTTATAAGTGGCATCATCAATAATGTCTTGAAGAGCAATTCACAGCATAGGAATTTCTAACTCTAAGGGCATGATTGCATCAGTATGATAAACCAGGTTATAGGGTTTAGTTCCCATGGATAATCTAACACTTGTTCGATAGGCCTAAAGAACATAATGTAATTGTGTATACCAATCCTTATGATATTTGTTAATAGTTTTATTTAGGATTTGTTCAAAGATCTTGTTAGTGCTTTTAGCTTGTCCATTAAATTTCAGATAGTATGGTGTAGAAAATCGATGTTGAATGTTGAATGTTTCAAGAAATTTATTTACTTCATTATTATTAAATGGGGTTCCATTGTCTGAAATGATTAAGAAAGGAAGTCCAAAGGGAGAAATTATGTGTTCCAATATGAAACAACAAATTACTTCAGCATTTGTAGATCGAAGAGGAATAGCTTCCACCCATTTTGTGAAATAATTTGTTGTGGTTATTATAAATGTATGTCTGGAAAAAGAGGGTGGTTTTCCAATAAGATCCAAGCCCCATACTAAAAATGACCAAATAGAAATTTGGGCATGAAGCTCAGAAATAGGGGCATGAATCAAATTGCTATGTTCCTGACATTTGTGACATCATTTAATGTAAGAAAACTAGTCTTTCTCCATATGTCTCCAATAATATCCCATATAGATGAGTTTTTGCACTAATGACCTTCCTCCAAAATGATCTCCACAGGAACTAGCATGATCCTGCTCAAGGGCTATAGGAATTTCAAAGTCTCTAAGACATTGTAGTAAGAGACCATTGAAGGATCTTCTATAAAACAGTTCAACGAGGATTACGTATTTGGCTGCTAGTTTGCATAAACGATCTTGAATATTTGTCGTTGTGGGTTCAGGAATGGTACCATCTTTTAAATAATTGTATATTGTATCATAGCATTCTCGCGAATCTTCTTGATTTGTTCTTAAAATGTATTCTAATCGGGTATCAATTGAAGGTTTCATGATTGGATGAATAACAAAGATGAAGTTTGTTGAAGAATCATGTGGGGATATAAGAGATGTTGCACTCGCCATTGCATCCGCATGTCGATCATTTTTTCATGGGATGTTATCAATGGTGAATGATTCAAACTTCTCTAATATTTTCATTGTAAGATCCTTGTATTTTCATAATTTTTTATGTTTATTTTGATATGTCCAATTGATTTGTTTGATTACTAATTGTGAATCACCAACTTAGATCTTGATATCTTTAGCACCCATGGTTAAAGTAGCTCGCAATCCTACAAGTAATGCTTCATAATCAGCTGTGTTATTTGTGCATAGGAAATTTAATTGATAGGAAAAGGGAATAAGCTTTCTGTTGGGCATAATTAATACCACCCATGCATCAAAACCTATTCTACACTTAGATCCATTGAAATACAATTCCCATATTTTAACATTAGTGGTCAAGACACTATTATCAGGAAAGGAGTCATGATTAGGTAAAGCAAGAGGAGAAGGAGCATCAACTTAGTGATTGGTTAAGGCTTGTTCTTTGATTGCTTTTTGTGAAACAAACTTAAGGTCAAACTTAGTTAACAACATTACCCACTTAGCTAAGTGTCTAGAGAGATCTATTTTGCTAAAAAGATGCTTAAGGAGATCTATTTTGTTAAATAATATCACAATTTACTAGTAGCGGACACAAGAGCCAAACATTGTTTTTAAATTGGTGAATATCGAGTTTCATAATCGATTAAAGTTCAACTAGTTTAATATATAGGATGTTCTTTGCCATGATCATCTTGTTGAGCCAACAATGCGGCAAGAGCATTAGCTGATGTGGCTATGTAAAGGATAAATGGTTTATTTAGCGTAGTAGGTTGTAAAATGGGCAGAGTTGCAAGGCATTCCTTTAAACTCTCAAAAGCCTATTTAAAATCCTCATTCCAATCAAAATCCACATCCTTTTTTAGAAGATGTGTGAAGGGTAACATGCGATTAGCTAAAGATGCAACGAAATGACAGATAGCTTGAATTTGGCCTTGTAATGTGCGTAATTTAGAAATGTTTTTAGGGCGTGGCATATTATCGATAGCATAAATTTTCTTCATGTCCACCTCAATGCCTCTATGAAATATGACACACCCCAAAAATTTTCCACTATCTATGCCAAAGACACACTTTTTTGGTTTTAATCACATGTATTTACATATTCGTTCAAAGATTTTCCAAAGGACATGCACATTGTCTTGTCTTGTTAAGGATTTAGCAAGGATGTCATCAACATAATCTTCCAAAAGTTTATGTATGTAATCTTGAAATATCAATGTCATCGCTCATTGATAAGTGGCGCCGAAATTCTTTAATCCAAAAGGAATCACAACCCAACAAAAAATTCCCCAAATAGTTGTAAATGAAGTTTTGTATTGATCTTGTGGGTTGATAAAGATTTGATTATAACCAAAAAATCCATCCATGAATGAAAAAGAAGCATGTACAACAGTTGAATCCATGATCATGTCTATATTTGGAAGTGGAAAATCATATTTTAAAGAGGCTTTGTTCAAGTCATGAAAATCTGTGCATATCCTAATACGATTATCGGGTTTAGCAACTGCGACAATGTTTGATATCCAAGGAGAATAATCAATAGGGCGAATGAAACCTGCATCGAGGAGTTTTTTGAGCTCTGCTTTAACATGCAAGGCTATGTTAGGATGCATTTTTCATATATTTTGATGAATAGGTTTAGCATTTTTCAGCAAGAATGATGTTGTGTGTCACTATTTTTTGGTCAATGCCTGCCATATCAGAATATTTTCGAGCAATTTTTTTAGGAAAATCATGAATTAAAGTTGTAGTCTCCTCTTGTTCTTCATCATCAAGGCACTTCCCAATCTTAATAACTTTTTCTTTATCATTTATGTCCATTGGCACATCAATTATATCTCCTAAGGGGAGTGCATTAGATTTAGGAACTTGAGGACAATATGGTTCTTCAGTGATATCACTATCTTTTTGCTTGGTAATTAGCATAGCACAAGTAACCTATTTCATGGGAGTATTAGAGGATGTGTTATCATACACTCCTAACATTTTTTTTATAGTTTCATCACTGTCAACATACTTCCATGATGGTGATAAGTCTATATCAAGTGATTCATGATGTTTGATTGTGAGATTTTTTTTTGGTTGACATGTTATAGTGTTGATGTTCAAAGATGGTTGTTGAGTGACTTTTGTCATCTTAGTAAAAGAATATCCCAATCCAGTTTATGTCTCTTGTGTATTAAGTTCTATAGGGACATGAATACCTTGTTCATGCTTTCCACAACCTTTTCTAGTATATCCCAATTGCTTCACAAGTTCGTAGATTTTTCCATAAAGCCTTCCCATTTCTTTCAGATTAGGCGGATGTTGATAATTGATCTCATCAAAACCTTTTGTGTATGTTGTAGTTTCTTCCAAAGTAGAGGAGATAGATGTTTGAGAAGATTTTTCTAAATTTTGACTTAACGTGACAGTTGGTTGTTCTTGTTTGTCATCCTTTTTTTTGTGATTATGTATTTTCCTATAAATGAAGTTGTGAATTCTAAGAATCCCCAAACATCACCAAATAATTTAGACACCGTTTCCTCATCTTGTTTTTCAATTTTGAGAGGTTCTATATTAGATGTTGGAATTAATGTATTCAAAGGACTTGTGGTTCCTTTTTCAAGGTGCAAGTAGCTTTTAGTCTTAGGGTATATTTCAACTTGATAAATGTTGTTGTTATAGACATATTTCATTATACAATGAAGGGTTGAAGGCACTGCATTCATCTCATGAATCCATTGTCTACCTAAAAGAAGATTATACGAAAGATCATAAGGCATGACATGAATGGGATTTTGCATAGTAGCCACCCCAAATGTAATAGGGAAAGTGATTACATTGAGTGGTTGCTTTGTTGTATTTCCAAATCCTTGAATGGATAAGGAATCAGGTTTTATTTGTTACTTGTCAACACACAATCTATCAAGGAGATTCACACTACACACATTAAGGGTAGAACCATTATCAATGAGGGTTCTTTTGATACCTATTCAATTGAATTGAGAAATTATCATAAAGGCTTCATTTTGTTTTTGTAACTCTAAAGGAGGGAGCTCATGTTGATGGAAAGTAATGTCTAGATTAACTTTATTCATTCCATGTATTAAAGTTGCCACATCATTTGGAGTTTTACCAGGAGGAATCACAATTTTTTGTAATGTTTTCTGAAGGATAGTGTGATAATTTGGTGTATTTTGAAGTAAATCCAAAAGGGAAATTTTTGCAAGAGTATTCTTGAGTTGTTCAACAAGATTGCACTCCTTTCTATGTGAGGGAAAGTGAGGAGAACTAGGAAGATTAGGTAAAGCTAAATAGGGTGGGGTTGGTTGCGGTGATTGTGGATTGTTTCAGGTATTATATGTATGAGCAACAATAATATTGTTGGAATTATGATATAGGATGACAGTGAGTGTGCGAGAACGTGTGAGAGTGAGAGAATGAGCATGTACAGGGATTTTGAAATCCACTGCTGGAGAGGAGGAATCGGACGAGGATGACGGTGATACATAGAATGGTGATGGATTCAGGTGTCTACTTTGGGTTGGTCTAGAGCTGTTGGCTGCGGACGAGTTAGCGAGGTTTGGCTCAGCTCCGTTGGTGGTGGCTGGGAGTTTGAGGTCTGGAGTTGTTGGTTGGCACTTCAGAGCCTCTGCTAGGGATGGCTTCGGGTTCAGTGTGGAAAAATATGCTACTGGGGACTTTATTTCTACAAGTCCCCCCCCTTTTTTTGGATGGAGGCGTCCATGGTATGTCATTTTATGGCCTATAGGGTTCGATGGAGCTTGTTTTCCTATTGGTGGTTTTTGTTCTCTGTCGTCTCTTGGATTGTGGGCCTCGGTGGTGCTCGGATGTCTACTGGAGGGTTTTGAACCTGTGAGGGTTTGTTATGTTCTCTCTCTTTGGCCCCTTTTCCTCTCTAGCTCCATTTTCCTGTTAGGGGGTTTTGTTGTGAGTTTTATTTTTGCAGGGATGTGTGGAAGTTGTTTCTACCCTAACTAGGAGATCTCATCATTGGTTTATCTAAGGGATTTATTGATTGTCTCAACTTCTTCTCCATCCCTTTGGCAAAAAAATGGTTGTCTCCCTTCTTTTCTTCTCTCCTTGTACCCCAAAATGTTTTCTGATTTTCTAGGAGAGGTACTTTTGCTTGGGATTCCTCTAGAATCTCACCAGTTTGTGATCTTCCTTTCATTGGGGTTTTCTTTTGCTATGTTTACTTCTTTTGATCTCTTTTTTTATTGTGGTGAGGGTTTTGTTGTCTTTTGCCTTCTTGGTTCCATGGTACTGCTCTTTGTGTTTTCTATTGTGCATCTTTGGGTTACTCTGGCCTTTCCTATGGAGGTGGTCCTATCTTCTATTGAAGGGGAGATGGATGTGGCTAGTTGTGACCTCTCTCCTATAGAGGTGGAGTGGGATGCATTTGGTTACTCCTAGAAGAATTGCTCAGGGGCTAATGATGTCCTGTTTTGTGGCTATAAGGGAGCTGATGCTGGCCTACATGTTGTCTTCTCTTCTTTATCTTCTATAGAGGTGGAGATCTTGAAAAGAAAACTGATCTTTATGGTGTTCACTCTCAAGGATAAGGGGTGTTGTAGTCATGATGGTATGGTTGAGCTTGGGTTTCTCTCCTATAGAGGTGGAGATAACAAATGGTTTTTGAAGGCCACTATTGTTTCCTTGTGCACTTGTTGTTACCTTTCCTATAGAGGTGGAAAGGGTGGTTTACTGGGTTTTGAAACTTCTGTTGTTGGAGCTTTGTTCCAAATTTATTCTATGCAAGTTATATTCTTGGGTTCAAGGTCCCTATCAAAACTTGGATGTTTAGGGTTATGGATCCCTTCAAAATCCATAGTTTTGGGTTTAAGGTCCTGATCAAAACCTTGTTTTAGTGGGTTGTTGGTCCCGTCAAAACCAATGAGTGCAAGATTCATGTAAAATCTTGATTCTTGTTTGGGCAGCCCGCTGGCTTTTGGCTGGGTGTTGGCTTGTTGTTTCCCTATGGCGCTACTGGTTGCTTTTGTATCTATCTTTCAGGCAGCTTGTTCATCTTGGTGTGGGTTTTGGGTCCGCTTAAAACTTGAAGGTTTTGGGTCCTTTGAAAACCTTTTGTAAATGGTTTCGAGTCCATTCAAAACTTGTTTTTTCTTTATCATAAACAATAATATTACTAGATTGCTACAACACATCAAGTTTAGGTGCGTATAGGGTAAAGTCATGTTTTTTGGAAGGATGAAGTTTATGTGAGGGTGGATAAAGAATGAGTTGAGCTTGAATCACATTAATGTCCTTAGTTTTAGATTGTTCAAAACAAACCTTAGTGGATGACTTAAGTGAGATGAAGTCCTGAAGGGACGCATCTAACAGTTCAAGGTCATCACAACTAAAAGGTTTGAGGGGTAAGTTATCGTTAATTGGTTTAAGCTTCTCAGGGTAAAATTTAGAGGTGTTAATGTTCATTTTTGTAGGTTGGTCACAAAAAACCTTAGTGGATGACTTAGGCAAGACAAAGTCCTGAATGGCTTCATCTAACAAGCCAAAGTCATCATGACCAAAAGGTTTGAGAGATAAGTTATCATTAATTGGTTTAGGATTCTCATGGAAAGCTTTAGAGGATGAAGTGAGTGAGAGGAAATCCTAAAGGACTTCATCTAACTTGTCTACATCATCACTACTAAGAGGCTTGGATGACATGGTGTTTCTGAATTGAATCATTTCTTTGAAAGGTTGGTTTGATGTTTCTTGTTTTTTGTTTTTATGTATTGAAAAATCTGATTTAAAAGAACTAGGAACTAACGTTGAAAATGAAAATTGGAAAATTCTAATGCTATCCATAAATTCCATCAGAGGAAATGATGCATATGCAAATGATTTATATATAACAAAAAATAACTGAGCTAAAATAGAAAACAAACTATGACCAATAGAAAAATACAAAGCAGGAAACTAAATTATGGAAATACTGATGCAAAAATTGTAGTGGGACTAATTTAACAAATGTGGCGAATGAGTCCCAGGAGAGATGTTTTTAAGTACTTTCTAATTTTTTTGATGTTTTTCTATGTTTTTAGGTCTATACAGTGTAGATAAATACTAGAAATACAAAATTTTGAAATGATTTAATAAAATGAAATGTAATAATGACCTTTAAATGATAGTTTCACTAATGCAATTTTAGTAAGCCCTGGGATACAAAAACAATGCAAAATACAATGCAGTTGAGTCCTATGATGTAAATGTAATGCAAATCAAAAAGATAATGTGTTCAATATGTAGGTTCACCATAATGAACCATCAATCTTGATGGTGTTCTATGGACTTCTCTTGCACTCTTAGGGTTTTTCACGTAAAAGGAGAGAGATAGAACCTTAAAATTGAGGTGGTTCACTCAAATCAAGGAATGTATGATGGAATTGAGAAAAAATTCAATGACCTAAATGCAGCCAAGTGATGAAATTGATTGATTATGAATGCAAAACTCATGAAATATGCAATGTTTGAAAACATAGTAACATTTGCAAAAGACTTAAAAAGATGAACAAAAATGCTAAAAGGACTAAACAAAAAGTTGTAACTTAGAATGTATGCACCTGTGAGATAGATGAAGGTTGGAATCCACTTTGAAAATATGGAAAATTTTACTTTTTATCTGACTGGGACTCATTCGCCACCCTAGGCGAATTAGTCCCAAGTCAGTTTTTTCTGCCCAAAAACTTGTTTCTGCTCATTGGGTACTAGAATCTACATTTTACTCTAACAACCACCTCAAGTGGGACTCATTCACCATCCATGGAAAATCAATCCTTTTTTACTTTTCTACAAATTTAGATCTCAATCCTGCATCTTGTCACCTGAAACAACACATCTTGATGGGAATCTATATCAAGATCTCTGAAAATACCTACAAAATAGCTTAAAATTTATTGTCCAATGGGGGGTTTGGCTTGGACAAACCCCTAATTGGGTAATTAAACATTGAATGGATAAACATTTGCATAAAACCCTAGCCTTAAGTCTGTCAAAGACTACGAAAATCTAAAGTATGAAAAAACCTTATTCTAAAGTGCTAGAATAAGATGAACAAATGTGATTTGAATGATGCAATACTTCAACCCCACAAACCCTACAACATATCAAATGGATGTAAATGACATGCAAATGAAATGAAAACCGTAATCTAAAGATAGAGAGAAGATGAAAGATGGAATCACTTTGAAAACAATTCTTTAGGTGTGATTTGATGGCTAGTTTCATCTCCTCAACCTAGATTTCTCCATGATTCACCATAGACATCCATCATCAACTCTTTGCAATGTTGAATCTTGAATGAATAGTGAGCTTCAAGATCTACCAAAACCTTAGTTTGCTTCCCTAAAACTTCAACTTTTTTGTAGAAAATACTAATGAAACTTATTGTAGAAGACTCTTAATACTTGACTTTTGATTTTACTTTGTAAAAAAATTGACTAAGAGATGTGAAAAATGACCTAAAATGTGTATTTATAGGCATCAACACCTAATTTTTTTGTTATTTAGACCTAAGAGGCCGACATCCACTAAAAAATTAAGTTGAATTGATTAAATTCCCACTCAAAATTTAATTCCCCCCCAAAAGGGACTCATTCGAGACCCTTGGCGAATGGGTCCCAACATAGGGGACTCATTCACCCAAGGTGGCGAATGGGTCCCACTAATGGTTTTTGGAGGTGGGTTTTTGAGATATGAGTGGATTGAGTATTGTTTGTTGGGATTTTGATGATTTTTAAGTAAAACGGGCCTCTAGGTCAAAAGTAATGGGTCCTAGGGGCCTATAAATGTTGTTTTGAAGATTGAATAATACAAGGGTACTCAAAATTAGGTCTAAATTAAATTGTCTCTTTTC
This sequence comes from Sequoia sempervirens, assembly GCA_007258455.2. Lineage (NCBI taxonomy): Eukaryota > Viridiplantae > Streptophyta > Pinopsida > Cupressales > Cupressaceae > Sequoia > Sequoia sempervirens. The sequence goes on along the minus strand of VDFB02193867.1, from coordinate 257,634,470 downwards.
TCAAGAGTGTCCAATTTTCTATGCCACACATGCCAATACGAAGCACAAAATGGGTCTAAAATTTTAAAATTTTAGGAGCTCTATCAGACTCCTTGCGATATTCTTCTAATCACTCTTGCTCCTTTATTGTCTTGTAGATCATCAATTCTAGAACATGTTGTTTTTGGTAGTACTATTGTGCCTTATCACACTTGAATAAATCATGTGAATCATCTCCATAAAAAATAAATTTTCTTATCTTCTCTTCTCAACATTCTATGGAATAATCACGTACTTTTCCATAATTGTAACATGTGGCCTCACTTCTCTAGAAATTATTTCTTTCACATCCTATTCCTCCTCTATAATTTAACTATCTAAAATATCTCCTATATAATCTTGAGGAGGGTTTTTTTGTAACACATATGCACTTATATTATCTCTCCATGGTGGTTGTTTATATCTCGCATCATATAGAGGCCTTTTTTCTAGTCCTTTAACATATGAAATGTTCCTATCTATGTCAAGATGACTCTATGTGTTATGAATTTGAAATTGGTTTTTAGGACAATCCTCTATGAGGTGACTATCCCACTCCTAGCATGTTCCATAGTAAACTAAATTTATTTGGGTCAACACTATTTTTAATTCTACATGTAGTCTAGCAGCTATTTATTCTTTGTGTGCTTCAAGAAAACCATTTTGGAGGTAACCTTCCATCAAGCATTATGTGGATCAAATTTCTTTGTTTTTCTCTATTTCTCCCCTTTCTAAAATTGAGTTTTGTATGGTTATCTATTCTACTGCAAGTTGAAACTTCTCAATATTCTCCTTCATGTCATCCTTTTGAGTTCTATGCTAAGTTTTGGATTCAATATGGTAGGCCATGGTGATTAGGTGTATAAAGGTATTGAACATTATATCATCCAAAGTGGCTCTTATGTATTTTCCTAGTTTTGAAATGAACCATTCTATATTTTATCATTTAGTGATGAGTTCTTCTAGTTTGCGACAGACTTATTTGAACCTTTTATCATATACTTTTATTGATTCTTCTTCTCTTTGAAGTAGGTACTTCATTTGTTGGCACTTTCTATTGGTATATCCATTGTGTCAAAATTAGGTAGAATTTTTTTTTTTTACTTCATTCCAACTCTTCCCATGTTTAGGATAGGTCTTCTTATACCAATCTAATAACTCTTTTCTATTTAAGGATACAAATTCTAGTAATTTTGGTTTTATCTTCATCAATATCCTACCTTTCCCATAAATATTCTAGTAGGAATATGTTGCTATACTGCTTTTGTGGTATCTTTTCCAAATATGGGGATCTTGATTGAGGATTCCATCTTTTCTTTTTTCTCTTAAATTCTAAATTTCCATATGTTCGAATTAGGTTTCTCTTCTTTCTCTTTACATTTCTAACAATATAGGGGTTTTTCTCTCTACCCTTGTCTCACCAATTTTATATTGAAATATTATTTTCTTAGTATTTCTTCCCACTCTACTTCTTTTCATTCTTCCTTTTTTTTTTCCTTACTTTGTGTTATCTCTTCTTTCAAAATTATTTAACTTTTATATAGTTGAGGGGATGGATCTTGGTTGGGGGGTTGTGAATCTTCAAAATATATTTTCACCTTCTTATTTGTTAGTGCCTTTTTATTTGTTTATAAGCATAATTCTTTGCCCAAGTTCAATATATTCTCTTTACTTTTTATTATTTGTTCTTCTTTCAACTTATTTATACTCCTATTGAATAATTATTCTAAATATTCTTCTTGAATCGATGGAGTATTCTCTAGAGTTTTCAAAACTTCCATAAATCTATCATCCAAAGTAATAGTTAGGTTTGATAGGTTCATTCAAATTATTAAATTTTTAGGAGGTTTTGTTAGTAATGGATTCTATGTATTACTATAAGGCCCTAATATAAATATTCTATATTCTCCATAATAATTGATATTCTTCCTTAGACTGGTTATCAGTTGTGATACTTTTTCCCAACATAATTCTAATTTTAATAGATTTTTCCATTCTTCATTTTGATCTTCTTCTCCCTTTTAATTGGAAACACTCTTATTGTCATGCTCAACAACACCCTCATTTACATTCTAAATTCTCATTTTCTTTGTAATTTCCATTCTTTTGTGATATCTTTCTTCTCTCTCCATATTCTATTATTCTCTTCTCCATTTGGGCTTTCCATGTTTAATTTTCTTGCCAATTAATTTTTTTCTCTAATATTTCTTGAAGTTGTATTATGTCCTTTTGCCATGGGTGTGATTGATTTGGGAATTCATTAATCCTTTATATTGTTTCCCATGATATTTAATTTTTAGTTTTCATTGGAAGTCATATCTCTTCAAAGGTCCCTTCAAAAATATCTCCCCCTTTCAATTCTCCATCCCCTTAGTGTCTAACTCCCTCTCACACTTGAGGTAAGCACCAAGAGGATAGTTTCATAGATTCTTATCTCTTCATTGAATTTCTTCTTCTTTTCTTTATGTATCATTTAATTTTTTAAAATTTTTGGTGTTATTATCCTTTATATCACCTAGCCAGGGTCCCAACAATGGAACCAGTGTTATTAAGAAATTTGAGGAAACACAGACCAAAATTCTATGCCCCAAGTATTTTTATTGTTGTAGTTTATACCCTAGACTTAGTCATATAAAGGTAAAAACTATTTGATTTAGACATAGTATTAACTAACTAGTTATTTTTAGAATGACACATAACATCATTGGTGTAGGGAAACCCACAGGTCTTCATGCCTCCAAGGGGTCAAAAGTTGGAATTTTGTATTATTTTGATGTTTTTTATGTAATAAGGGCTTATTGGGCCATTTAATGTGTGTTGAAGTTAGTTTGAGTCATTATGGAGTCTCTAGGTGCAAGGTTAAGTAAAAAAGCAAATGTTGTCAACATTGTCAAGCAATTTTGCAACTTTTTGCAAAACAAAAGTGTAATTGAGGATTTGTTAAGTGAAATAACCAAAATATGGTTAGACAAAATTGAAAAATGTTTTTAGATTTTTTAAAGTTTCTTGAAATATTTAAGAGAAGGTTGGGAAGGATACGAAGAAGATTGGAATGAAAATTGGAATCAATTTGGAACAAATTTTCCATGTTTTTCCTATAATAGTTCTATTATTTAAATTGGTATAGATTTATATTGCAATATAAAGATGAAAGGGTGATTTTATGAAGTAGAGGGAACTCTTACCTTTCATTTTATTTTGGTTTGGTTCAATTTTGTTTTAATTTGCAAAAGTTATAAGCATTTTGGTGAAAACCATTCGAAACCCCGCCTAGGGTTTCAACTTGCAAAAAAATGCCATAACTTGAGCTTCCTCCATGGGAAAATGCTAGAAATTGGTATGAAATTTTTTCTTTGTGCATTTCATAACCTTAAAAAATTTGGGATCATGATTTTCCTGTGGGAAAAAGATCTTTTCACCAATCTGCTTTCCCAGATTCTCAAAATAGTCGTAAAAATCCCTTAAATGGTGACTATACATTGAAACCCTCATTTAATCTCATATATTTGGGTTGGATGAATGTTTTGACATTTTGGATAAGCCTACCATGGTCTAGAAATAGTTATGACTTGCATGTTTGTGTAGTTCAATCATCTGTTGAAGCCCTAACCTTAGTTTTGTCATGCCTAGTGACCTAATTAGGTTTAGTGAAAAAGAAGGAAAACCAATTTTTGACCCTCTCCATACAAAGAAACCTTACTTTATTTTAAGATATGTTTGATAATGTCAAAAAGGGTATCGATAAATGTCCTTATATTTGGAATTCCATTCTTTCCTCACAATTTATGTCCAAAAATCCATGTTTGGAAGGCTACAAGAGGGAATGAGGCTTGTGATGCAAAACCCACAAATTATTGATCAAGGGTTTGAAAGAGTGTTTTATTATGTCTCTTTTGAGATTGTTGGAACATCAAAAACCATTAATCTACATCAAATTGGTATCAGAGCATAGGTTTGATCTGAAGAGGGTTTGTTGAAGTGAAGAAGAAATAATATGCCTCCAAAAGGGAATCTACTTGCTAGAGAGATGAATGAAATGAAGGAGAAGCATGCAAGAGAGATGAGATAAATGAAGGAGGTTTAGGAAACCCTTAAAGCCTGGATTTCTACTATTGAGACAAGTCAGAAAAGAGGAATGGTCATAGGAGACTTGAGTGACCGAGAAGAAGAAGAAGAAGAAAGGGAAGAGGAAAGTTCCAAAGGGTTCGAGGAAGAGATGGATCCTGATGACTTGAGGATGGAAAATATATTGAAGGAAATCAAGGGAGAAGTACCTAAGATCAAGATGGATTTACCCATGTATGGAGGAAATTTGGATAGTGAAGAGCTCCTAGATTGGATAGGAGCATTAGATAACTACTTTGAATATGAAGATGTGCTAGAAGAACAAAGGGTGAATTTGGCCAAGACAAAGTTGAAGGGCCATGCCTTGCTTTGGTGGGATTATTTACAAGATGAAAGGAGAAAGAAGGGAAAGTCTAAAATCACATCTTGGGATAGGATGGTTGCTAAACTCAAATGAAAATTCCTACCTAGTGACTATAACATTCAGTTGTTCAAAAGGCTTCAAAACCTTAAGTAGAAGGATATGGATGTGCAAACCTATACTGAGGAGTTCTAAAAATTGAACATAAGGGAAGGTCATGTAAAAGATGATGTGGAAGAAGTGGAAAGATATCTCAATGGGTTGAGGTATAACCTTCAAGATGAGTTGAGCCTAAAAAATCCAAGAACAACAGAAGAGTGTTATCAATTGGCCATCAAGGCTGAAGATAAGTTGAGGAGAAGATAAGAAAATAAAATCAAAGGTAGAGGAATGAATTCTAGAGGAAGATGTACATTGTTGATTCAAGAAAATCATATGAGAGACAAGGAGAGATAAGCAATACCCAAGAACAAGTTGCAGATTCAAGAAGTGGTTTTAGGGGAAGAAGATTAGATTCTATGGGTATATTTGGAGGCCAAAGAGGAGGTTCAAGTGGTTTTACTGGGAAGTGCTATAAGTGCAATAATTTGTAGGTAACCAAGCATGGAAATGTACTGAGGAGTAGCTATCTACTTTTGTTGGAAGAGAAAGAAGAAATTAGATTGCACAAGGTGGATATGATGTTGAGAGTGTCCATTCCCCACTAGATGTTGAATAACCAAAGATTGGAGAGTTCTTTCTAATAAGGACTCTACTCAAGAGGCCAATGGAGAAGTAACCACCACAGAGAAATTATCTTTTTAGGACTACATGTAAAAGCCAAGGTAAGTGTTGCAAAGTAGTGATTGATTCTAGTAGTACATACAATTTGGTTTCTCTTGAAATGGTTGGGAAGTTGAGATTGCAAAGGATTCCTCATGCTACTCCCTACAAGGTTTCTTGGTTAAACAAGGGACAACAAGTAGTTGTGAATGAACAAAGTTGGTTAGATTTTCACATAGGGGGTTATAAGGATAGGGCCTTATGTGATATAATACCAATGGATGTTTTCCATTTTATTTTGGGGAGACCTTGGAAATATGATAGGAATACCAAGCATGATGGTAGGAAAAATATATATGTCATAGAGAAAGATGGATTTTCCTACACCATCACACCATTAAAGAGGAAGGTCATGAATCACAAATGGGTTCTAGTGCTAAGTTGATGAGTGAAAAGGAGTTTGTACAAATCATAGAGAAGGAAGAAAAAGAACCAAAAGTGGGGTCCAAAGTGATGTTGATGAGTCAAAAAGAGTTCCCACAGTCCATGAAGGAGGAAAAGATGGATTTTGAAATCATGATCAAACCCCGGACTGTCATGACAATAGTTGACATTTATGATTTTCCATGGAAGATCCAAAGCATGTTGAAAGATAATATGAACATAGTTGTGGATGAGTTTTCAAATTATTTATTCCCAATGCCAAGGATCAATCATTTACAATTGTTTTAAGAGAGTTATTTTGAGTCTAATGTACAAGTTGAGCAAGGTGAGTTGCTGGTACACATAGTGTAGGGTTCAAATTTTTAGTTTTTGGGCTGCAAGGACAAAGATTTCCATTTAGTTCACCATGTGAGCCATATTCCATTTGAGTTTGAAGATGCAAAGAGCTTTATGTCTGCTATTAGGACAGTAGAGAGGGTAGTAGATGGGGAAGATCAAGTTGACATTGTGGATTTCTAGACCAAGCTACTTTAGTTAGATGTTGAAATGTTGAAAGGATTATTGGGTGAGTGTGGAAATCCTCACATAGTTGTATTGCAAGGGTCTCTTTCAAATCTAAGCAATGATAGCTTTGAAAGGGCAAGGAGCATTCAATGTTTTCTATTTTCCATTGAGGTTGAAGACACTACACATTCATTGCACACATTACACAAGGATATTATCGAGGTTAGTAATAATATACTTCTTTTGGAAGAGAGTAGTACCATTGATCAAGAAACCATTTTTGCTATCCTAATGGGTAGAGAAAAAGAGGAAAGAAAAAATGCTTTGGTTGTGATGATAAACTTGAGGGGTGAGAAGCCTACATTCAAAATGAAGCAAAATATTGAAATTGGGCAAGGTTATATTGCATTTTATGCCATTTATACATTAGAAATGGACCAGTTCCAAGTTGGAGGTGGTAGATGCAAACAAAGGATAGTTGTGAACAAAGGACCCATTGATTTCAAGGTTACAAATTTAGTTTTTAATTTGTATCTTTTACAAGTGGATATTGTTGTAGGTCATTATTCCATTTAAAATGGAGGTTTTGATGTTGAGTGGGTCAAATATTTTCTATCAAGAAAACCTTTGGAGTTGGGGTCTTAACTGAAGAGGGACTTGAGTTCTTTTTCCTCTAGGGACTATGTTGTAGGGGCACCCACAGGTCTTCATGCCTCCAAGGGGTCAAAAGTCATAATTTTGTTTTATTTTGATGTTTTTCATGTAATAAGGTCTTATTGGACCATTTCATGTGTTTTGGAGTCAGTTTGAGTCATTATGGAGTCTCTAGGTGCAAGGTTAAGTAAAAATGCAAATATTGTTCACATTGTCAAGCAATTTTGCAACTTTTTGCAAAACAAAAGTGTAATTGAGGATTTGTTAATCAAAATAACCAAAATATGGTTAGAGGAAGTTGCAACATGTTTTTAGATGTTTAAAATTTCCTTGTAATCTCGAAGAGAAGGTTGGGAAGGATAGGAAGAAGACTGGAATGAAAATTAGAATCAATTTGGAGAAAATTTTCTATGTTTTTCCTATAACAGTCCTATTCTTTTACATGGTATAGATTCCTATTGCACTGTACAGATGGAAGGATGATTGGTTGATGTATATGTCACTCTTACATTTAATTTTATTTTGGTTTTGTTAATTTTTTTTTTTATTTGAAAAAGTTATAAGAATTTTGGTGAAAACCATTATGAACCCCACTTAGGGTTTCAACTTGCAAAAAAATTCCATAACTCGAGTTTCCTCTATGGGAAAATGCTAAAAATTGGTAGGAAATTATTTTTTGGTTCCTTTTATCACCCTACAAGATTTGGGCTCATGATTTTTACATGGGAGAAAGATATTTTCACTAGTCCGCTTTCCCATATTCTCAAAACAGTCATAAAAATCCCTTAAATGGTGATTATCCATTGAAACCCTCATTTAATCTCAAGTATTTGGGTTGGATGAATGTTGTGACATGTTGGGGAGGCATACCATGGTTTGGAAATAGTTATGACTTGAATTTTTTTGTAGTTCAATCATTTGTTGAAGCCCTAACCTAAGTGTTGTCATGCCTTGTGACCTAATTAGGTCTAGTGAAAAAGGACAATCAAATTTTTACCCTCTTCATACAAAGAAATCTTACTTGATTTTAAAATATGTTTGAGAATGTCAAAAAGGGTATTTGTAAATGTCCTTACACTTGGAATTCCATGCCTTCCCTGCAAGTTATGTCCAAAAATCCATATTTGAAAGGCTACAAGAGAGAATGAGGCTTGTGAAGCAAAACCCACCAATTATTGATCAAGGATTTGAAAGAGTGTTTGATTGTGTGTCTTTTGAGATTGTTGGAACTTCAGAAACCCTTGCTCTGCATCAATCATATAGATATATTTTTAGTGTTTATTGTATTAATCAAATCAAATACGATACAATGCTATATCTTCTCATGTTCTCTTGCTTTTCTCTTATCTAATCTCTATACATATGTTCCTCCATATAAAATTTTTACATATCCTTACATTTATCTCTCATCTCTTCATACATACATATATTTCTCCATACTTTTTCATTCACATATTTTCCTATATATATCTGCAAAAAGGGATGTGACCCATCTATGCTAACCCTAGTCTAGATGGTATCTTTAAAATGTTAGTCTCCATAATTGTTTTTCAGAAATATGTGGCATGTTCTACCTAATGGTGTCTTTATTGTGACTATCTCTAGCTAACAGGTGTCTACATCTTATCTTTATTATTAATACTATTTCTTTTTTTTCTCTTTTGTGCCTTTGTTGAATATTAGGGCATGTGACTTTGAGGATTTTAGAATTCCCATCTATATTAGTTTATCTTGTTGCTATGTTAGAGATATAAAAATCGTATGGATATTTAATGGTGAATTGTGACCCAAGTGCACCCTTAGTAGCATAGAAATTAGAAAAAAATACTAAATATTCAAAATTTAGCTTGGAGAGAATACTAAGAATCATTTGTTCATATTTAGTTTCAATTCCACATTGTTTTGGCTATAGCCTTAGTGATTACAATTTTTTGAAGAAATCTAGGATTGTGTTTAATTTACCTAAACTTAGACTTATGAGTTCATTTTCTAGCATAAGACCCTTCATTGAATCTTGTGCACCAAATAGTGTTTCTAGCTTATACCATATTTTATTTAGATAATTAAAATATTCCATATGAAAGATTAAATTAGGAGAAACAAACAAACAATTTAATTTTCATAGGTTTCATCATATATATTAAACCACTTAGAATTTTTTGTATTTTTTTAGGTTTAGTTTCTAGTCACATCGTTATCCTATACAAACCATATTTTCTTAAGTACATTTTCATTTGTTAGTTCCACTCAAAATAGTTTTAAGGTGTTAAAATGGGAGTTAATGTTTTCCCTATGATGCATAAATATAGAAAGAAGTGCTAAAAACATGTGAAAATCAAGAACAAAAGATAACCCTCCCTATTTACTAGTTTTTGAAATGAACCCCCTAAAAAAATTAAAATGTTGTCACTTTATAATTAGTGCAATTTACAATACAAAAATTAGAATTTTCAAATTCTTACAAAGCCCAAAATGGAAAAAAATTGAAACTACAACTCAATTACAATATGAGATCTATTTGAGAGTGTTGGTGTATACTACACAAAAAATATGAGCTCTAGAAAAGATGGCCCCCAAATAGGAGTTTTTTCTCACAAGTTATGGATCTTGGAATGTCTCCATACAAGAATGGTGTAACAAATTATAGAATAATATTTAATTTCTAAAAATTTGGAGCATCAAATAAAAAATAATTTCACCACTACATTGAGCACAAAATTCTACCCCAAAAAAAAAAAAATTGCTCCAAAAAAGGTCTTCGTATGGCTAAGAATGAGCCTCTCAAAGTTGGACTGTAAAAAAAACCCAATGGAGAGGGGGTAGAAAATTCAGAAACAACCCCACTGTAATTATGGTGATGTCACTATAATATCTAGTTTAGAATATCCAAATTTGGTAGGACCACTAAGCTTAGCTATAGAAATTTTTTTAATTACAACCAAATTTGGTGAATGTCTAAATAAAAATGGCAAGATTCTATTTTGGTAGCTCACCAATTCTCTTACTAACTTTAGTGGTACAATAGGTGGGTAGTGGAGGGGTTGCACTTGGGAAATCATATATTTTAGGAACCACTTGGGTATGGTATCAAAATATATTGTAGGTGTCAAGTTTCTATTATTGATGGTGGTGCAAAAATCATGTGGTAGCTTTAAGGGGGTAAAAACCCCAAAGACATTGAATATGCTTCAGAGCACTTAAGGTGGTGGTAGATATCTATCTTTTGGTTGGAAATGTATTTGATTGTTGTTACTACAATGGTGGGGTTACCTAAGATAATTTTTATTATTTTTTAAATTTTTATAGTATGGTGTTGTAGGGGTTGTATAGCTCAAAAATAAAAAAAGTATTAGAGGTAAAATTCTTCAATTTAAACATTTGGATAGTTGATTTTTAGGTTTGCATGCCTCTTGAGCATGATGCTGAGGTCCATTTGAGCTAAAAATTATTTGATTTAACTACATTTTGGAAAATCTTTGAAACCCTTATTTTGCAATTAGGTCCTTCAATCTTAAATTTTGGTGAAATGAAATCCAATATTGATTGTCTCAGGCATTTTGGACACTATGGAAATGTTAAAAATTTCTCTAGGATTACCAAAATGCTGCAATCACCTAGATCTCACAAGAACACAAATTTGCAAAGAAATACAAGTGCTTATTTTATTTCAAACTTTTTTAATTTTCTAGATCTAAGGATGGAAGATAAGAGCATACTAGGTATTGATGAAAGTATTAGTAATCTAATAGTCTCAAATATCTCTAATAATAGATAATAAAATGAATTATATTAGAGAAATTTGATACCATGTAAGATTATGTGAGAAGTGTGAACCAATCCAAGATTTTTTGTTGGTCCTAAATCAATCCTACTCTTTAATGGACATATGATTGAAGATGAAAATAGTTGAAAGGAAGGATTATCTTGAAAGAAAAAAATAGAGACAACTTCAAGAGAATTTAAGAATACTCATATTACTCTTGTTGGTGACGAGAGATGTAGGCTCCAAATCCCTAAGGTTTGATAATCTTCTAGATGCTAAGGGTTTCAAACCTAGGGAAATTGCCACAAACCTATCTTTAGGTTGGGAAGCTAAGTACCAATGGTTGAGGTGGGTAAGACCTTCGTCACTTTTGGCTTTGTAAGACCAAGGGGGGTTCTCCCTAAAGTATTGAATTGATGATTGGAACACTAAACAATATCTTATAGAAAGCTATACCCACTAAACAATGTATCCCAATACTGGTGTCACAATATACCTATGTGCTAGTTTAGATAGGTAAGGATGAGCACCTTATTAATAAATAATATACCATATAAGTGTCTAAGAATTTTTTTATGATACACCCTTATATTGCTTTATTAATTCTAACATGAGAGTATAACACATAGAAAATATAATGTAAAATATGTTTGAGTTGATGTATTTGGAGTCTGTTCAGGATGATAGGAGAGAAAGACAGTTACTGATTAGTGCCCTTAGTCATTGGGCAAGAAATTTTCTAGATTTAATCAAACATGCAACAACTGAAAATGAGGTGATACCTTGATCAAGTCACCACAAAAGACTATGCCTTTCAAAATGCATAGGAAAGTTGGGCTCTACATATTCATTTAGAAATACAATAAATGTTTTTAGAATATTAAGAGAGCATACTTCGTAAATTACTCAAGTATACCCACACATTTCCTTTATTATATTCAAAATATACCATGAAAATGACTTACAAGGATTTTATAGACTTTTGATTAAAAAGTTAAACAACATATATCTAGAAATACATACCATACATAAGGAGACACTCAACTAAGGTTGATTCTACCTTTAATAAATTAGTCTTCAAAGCTTACGAGTACTATTGTAGGTTTGGGAGAAAACCTATATCATTACAATACAAAATATCTACACCTAGAACTAGAAATCAAAACCCTAGGGTTTCCTATGAATATCCTTTTTTTGTTGTCTCTACAACTTATCTTTTTTTATTAAATGTTATCCTCTTCTTTCTCCAAATAGAATATAACTCTCTCTAAAAAATGACACATCACCCCAGACCTATCCCTAGGGCCAAGTGTAGATAAAAATATGATTTTTTTTTGTACCATAAGGTCTACGAACGTGTGGGGAATATCCACTAATAGTTCAAATGAAATCTAATATGAAGGAAAAAGTGGTAATATTAAAAAATATCCCTTGAAATCAACAACTTAGGATAATAAAAATCCTTTGAAGTGATAATAGATATCTTATGTGGCAATAAATAAAAATGGCCTTCATGCCAACCAACCTACAAGACCTGTAAAAGTGTTTATGACATCTTCCTAAGCATAGGGCTTTGGAAATGGTAGATAGATTAGGTGTAAGCCATAAAGGTAACTTCCATATTGAAAACAAACCTTCACAAAATTGTCATCAGAGAAGAATGTGGTTCAAAAAACTCCTATCGGGACCAATGGTGGTTTTTAGAACTAATAAAAACACAAAAACATAACACTTTGCTTCCCTCCTTGTTTGTTATCCTTCACTATTCCTTTGCCAACAAGAAGTTAGGTTGTGAGAACCTTCATCAGAGTTGATGTTGGTGCATTGAACCACTTAAAATTATGAAACTTCACACATCTTTTCTTACTTTAGTTTAAGACTTATTGCCTAGCAAAAAACAAGCCATGGACACATCACCAAAATTTGTTAGTATATGGACCAGTTTCAAGAACCTTGTTAGCACCTGATGAGCTTTTGAGAACCCTATTAGAGGTTGAAAGAGGTTTCAAAATTATTAAAGTACCTCAAACTTTACTCTTTTTCAGACTAGGTTGTCCTCTTTCCTCCTTTATTTTCCCTCATGAAGAACTTCAATACCCTTTTGGAGAAATAAGAGGTTCGAAGAACCTCTATCAGAGCTAAAAATTATTTTTGAAACCACTAGAAACTTCAACAAAAAATTTAGTTGACATTTTATCTTTTCCTACAAGTCTTTCCTTGCTTCTTTTCAATGATCAGGCCTCCATGGCTAACTTGCTACTACATAAAAAATTTAAGTGGTTTTGAAAAGCTCTGTTCGAGCTAATAGTGGTTTAGTGAACCAAAAAAAACTATCATTGGCCATAACTTATAAAATTCTTGTCCAATTCTTGCCAAAATTGTAATTCTAGATACCCATTTGGCTCTTCTATTAGATGTAAAAATCAGAACATCAAATAGCCATATTTTAAGAAATCAAAAACTTGAGTTTTTGGGTTAAAGTAGTGAGAATTTTTTGGAATGTGCTAACAAATCTCACTAAACTAATAAATGTGAGAGTAGATTTTTGTATATATGTGGGAATATACATTAAAGAGGTGCATTAACTCTGAGTACCCTTAATAGGTGGGATGTTTTTGTTGTGTAGTTTTTTGTACACACGCCCCGTTGGAAGCATGGACCCTCTTTCACTTTGGTTTTGGTGTTTTGGCCCTTTCTTTTTGAGGTTTTGTCTTACCTAGGCATGTGCTTAAATTGTTTATTCTAAATGCCTAAGTTTTTTACTCAGGTTATCCCTTGAAAATCTTAAGTTCTGGATGAATTTTGGGCTTTTGCCCTGATTCGGGACTTTCCACCCTAGTCAGATTTTCCTAGATCTTGCTTGGATTCCGGTTGGATCTTGTTACTCAGGAATTCTTGGTCTTCATGGATTTCTGTATGGACCGGATTTCCCTGGATTCTGCCCTATTGTCGGATTCCTGAATTCCTTCTCTAGCTGTCTTATCGACTACATTAATGGCTTCGTACGTGCTTTGAATGCTAGAATTTACTTGATTTCTGAGATCTTTTGTGCCGTTATACTCACTATTTTCCATTTTCTGAGTTGAGAGCTGCATCCTTAGAGTTTGTTCTTTGAGATTTTGGCTTTGATTTGGGCATTTGGTTTGGGTTGGTCTCATTTGGTGGTGATTTCTTGTGCATTATCGCCTGTGTTCGTTGTGGACACCATTGAAGCTTTGCATTTGTTGATTCTCAAATCGATTTCCACTTTATCATGGTATGTGTCTAATTGATCTACTTTGAATTGAATTATGAATGGCATGTTGGTATTGTGAGAGCTTGTGGGATTTGAATTCCTATGTATTTGTTTATTTCATGCTAGGGTTGTTCGGTATTGCATCATTTGTTATCTCCTAGGTGAGTTTTGAGCTCATTTGTTTGTTTGCATTTCGATGAACCTTTCCTCAGAGTAATTAGTAAACCCTAGTGATGACTTAATACTTGAAACAACTAAATTCTGAATGTGCCTATGTGCTAGTGGTGGATGAGTAGGGTTTTTAGACCTAGGGCAGTGTTGTATTAGGTGATTTCATCTTAAAACGAGCCTAAAACACAAGGAAATTTTATGAAAGGTGTGTCCCTGACTTGTCTTGAGTTAAATTGTTGAAATTCATGATTGATTTGGTGTTTGGGTTAAGTCGTGGCTCAGCATCGCAGTCTGGGATAATCCATCCCTTTCGAATTTTATTCGCTGAGATGTCATATTGATCACCTTGTAGTTCACCGATGAATTCTTTTATACATATCAGTTGGCGAGACCTTTTCTTTTGTTGAGACCTCACCCTGTGAGGAGATGTCTCATTGACATGTTTGTTAATACTCACTTTCAGCAAGACAAGTCCTCGTCGCCTAGAGGTCATGGCGGGATCTAGTAGCTTTACCGATATTTGTTGGCTTCACCAGGACATCTATCCTTCGGCGAGACCTCCCACCGAGCACTTTTTCTTTCATCGGGCTCTATTCTTTTTAGTCGCTATAACCCTTTGAGGTCAGAGAGATGTCATATAGGTCATCCTGTGTCTCGCCGAAGCCTTTCATGCATTTGTATTTGATCGCCAGGACGTAGTAATTCTCACGCCGAAAGTCTTTCTTTCGGCAAGACAAACCTCATCACCAAGAGCTCATAGCGGGCTCCTTTCATCTTGCCGATCTTCCGTTCTGTCACTGAGACCTCCCCCTTTCGGTGAGCCCTTTTTCCAAACATATCCTACTCTTTTCGAGTGATCTTCTATTGGGATGACTTCATAATGTCGGCAAGAAGTTATGCTGATGGAACTCTTCATTGGCGAGACATAACATAGTTGCTGAGACCTCTAGCTGAACTCAAACAATTCACCGAAAGTCCTCCCAAGTCCATATGTTCACTGTGACTATATCTTTCTCACACCGAAGGTCTCTCATGTTCTATTTCTAGTCGGCAAGACCAAGAGAAGTCACTGAGACCTTACCCCGACTACTCCCTAGTCTCATCGAGATGTTCCCCCCATCGGCATTCGACAAGACTTTGTAGGTTCGCTGAGACGTCACCTAGATAAAATTTAGTCTAGCCAAAGTGATTACTTAAACTCTGATGGTCAGTGAGACAAGGGAAATTCACTGTGACTTTACACTGAAGAAAATATCTCATCAACATGACTTTCCTCATCACTGATCGGCAAGACGTGCCTAACTCGGCATGAACTCATCCCGAATGGAAGTTGTTTGGCCGAAGAATTTTCCTTTGCACCGTTTGGTTTGGAGTTTTTCCATATCCCCAGATTTCTACCAGGTCTAGATTTCTCCGAAATCTAGCACCTCTCTGATTTCCCAAAAATCCTCTTTGGCTCGTTCTTCCCAGGAATCTGTCTCTGGCAGATTTTCCCAAAAGTTGATGAAATGTAAAGGAATATTGAATAGCATGATATGTTAGTCATTTTCAATGCATTTTGTGATTTATTCATGCTATCTTATGAGCTCCCATGTGGTTTATTGATGAAAATGATCAAGTTTAATGGTTAAGTAGGTATTTCCCGGTTGTCCGTTGGAATCCAATCAGTCTAGAATTTCCCGAAATTCCTCTCTAGCTCAGATTTCGCAGATGGTATTGAAACTCAAAATTTGTTGTGGTCATTTCATTTGAGATTTAATAAAGCCTTGACTATATGAGATGCATTCTAACAATGTATTGATGAATTAACCTTGCTTCCCTGTGGTTTTTATTATGTTTTCATGTTGAGTGCAGGCTGAATCAAGTAAGGCATCGGCTAGATCTTCATTGTCTGATGTAAAGAGGATAAAGCTAGACATTAAGAGCAAGGTCCCTGAGAGTAAGGTCACTTATGTCTAGTCAGAAGTCACTGATACAAATGTTGTCCTATGGGATTATGAGGAGTTTAAAGAAAGAATGGTAGCTAAGGATCCTCCTTTGGTGACTACAAGGATGGTGGAATCAGGCTTGTCCCATGTAGCCAGTTTCCCTTCTACAGTGCAATGTTATGAGCTAGTCCTGGAGTGTGCAAGGCACTATGACAAAAATACATAGAGGATAATTTGTCCTCAAGGGAGAGTTCTTGCAAATCTCAACCCGGTCTCCATTGGCCAAAATTTTGATATGCTAGACCGGTCTCATGTGGTGGGATTCACCATTAAGACAACTCAAGAGTTCTACGATGACTAGATTGTTAAGTCACAGCAGCTAATCAATTCCTGGCTGAAGAAGCCCAAGTCTCACTACTCCAAATTGCCAAAGCAGCTATTCAAAGCAAAATTCAAGGAGTACTATGATGCCATCACCTTTCTTAGCAAGGTGCTTGGATTGAAGAGTGCTGGTGCATTTGAGAATTGGATGTGCCATGCGATTATGAGGATGGAACAAGAAAAGATTAATTACATTGGGCAGGGGTCATCAACCAAGTAATTCAAAAACAATTGTCCAATGTGTTGCAAATAAAGACCTTCACAATGACCTCATATTTGGTCTATGCACTGGCTAGATTCCATCCCTATAGAGGATTGGACACAAAGGGAATTTTCAGATAGGATATCATTTATGAAATTTTCCCTCAGTTGTATTTAGGAAGCTTAGACTATAGGAGGGAAAATAATGCATTTACCATGCATATTACTAGAATGCTTCAGGAAGCAGAGCATGTCAGAATTTTAGATCAAGCAAAGGAGCTCATCAAGAAATATGGAGCTTGGTTTATTCAATTCCCAACCTTCTCCTACATTTGAATTGATGGCTACCAAAGGGCCCCATATAGACTTCTAAGGTATCCCACTGACCACATTATATTATTGGAAGTAACAAGAAAGATTTGTGATTTTGATTCCACTATCAAGAAGGACAAATACAAGATAGGGTTTGGCGGGGATTTTCCCCTAAGAATTTGCATTGGAGAGGTTTTCCCTTCCATTGGCTCTGCCTAGGCTTCAAAAGAAGAAATGAGTACTCTTGGTTTTCCTTTCCACTCCAAGAGATCCAGATTTGACATCATAGGAGAAGCTCAAAAGAAGGCCAATAGAGAATATGGCCATAAGGTTATTTTAGAGGACTACTGGACAATTTTTGGTGATGAATATGAGGTCAAAAAGAAGAAATTCTCTCAGCTTCCAGTGCATGCAGTCTGATCATATAATGTAAGGGCAGTTCCTGATCAATTGGAGGATGATGGGAACTTAATTAAGGATCATTCCTATGAGGCAGTGAAAGATAGGCCGATTGGTGATATAGATTGGTTGGAGGAGGATCAAATAGAACTGAGGCAACTGATGGATCCAGTTCTCAAGGTTACCAAGATGTGGCTCAAACACACTATGTGGGAGTTGGAAAATAAAGGAGTGAAATGCACGTACAACCTGATGGGAGACTTAGATTCCCATTCTACTTCTGAGGAGTCCACAGGGCAGGAAGATCCTAAGGGTAAAGGTAAGTTGGACTCCCCATCCAAAGTAAAGAGTAAAAGTGTTCAAGAAACAAAATTCCAAGAGACAGAAAAACAAAGGAAGCCAATGGCCAAAAAGACAACAAGGACTAAGAAGTCTGAACCGAAAGAGACTGAAAAATAGAATCCTGAGGCTGATGCCCCTGTGCTGAAGAGAAGAAGAATTGTTAAATTATCAGAGAAGGCAAGCTCCAAGGTTGAAAAAGATGTAACTTTCTTGCCAGTGGTGAATGTAGAAAGTTCAGAGGAGAAAGCAAAGGTATATGCAAGGAGTTCTAGGAATCCTTCTCCAAAGAACGGTGTGCCTAAGGCATATTTTCCTCCTGCTACTCTTCATGACGTATAGCATGGTGATGTTCCTTCCACTCATGAAACCCAAAGTGAACTAGGTGAGATAAAAGAGGTTGATGAAGATCCAAACACGGAAGGGGAGGAATTCCATCAGGGGGAACTCTACAGTGCATAGGTAGAAATTGAGAAAGAAATACAATCTCCCTTGGTTGTAGAATCACCAGTCACAAATGAAGTAGTTGAATCTCCTCTAGGGGAGGAGGAAGTAGAAAAGGTCCTGTCACCTAAACATGAGGGAGAGCATATTGAAAAGGAATGCAAGATGGATGAGACCCCTAAGAAACACAATTTAGAGGAAAAGATATTGGAGGATCAGCAAGGAGAGGTGCAAAATAATTCACAATTGGAGCCCACCATTCTAGAGTGGCTAGACAAAGAGATAAAGAGAAAAGAGGTTGTGGTAGAGGACACACCACTGAATTGGGATGAGCTGCTAGCTAAACTTGGGAAGGTTAAAGGTAGGAAGAAGGCTAGAATGTTGTCAAGGGTTGAAAGGGATGAGGCGCATAACAAAGTTGTTCACATCGCCACCCCTGCTCCAAGTAAAGATAGAGGTGATGTGTTTGGAAAGGATTACAATGTTCAAACTTTCAATCTATGGCCTACATCGGTTGAGCAGGATATTGAAGACTATGGGGTCTCTAGTACAATTATTGTGGATCGATTGAGGAAGGAAATGAAAACGAAGCAGGAGTTGAAGAGGGAGAATGAGAATCTCAAGAAGTGCTTGGAAGAATTAATGAAAACACTATGGTCCATTAATCCTTCTTCCTCTGCTACAAACCCTCTACCTCAAGAGACCATAACTAAGTTAGAAAAGATGAAAGCGTCCACTATTGCCACTACAAATTGGTTAAAATGGGTGCAGGTAAAAGGTGATGGAGCTATTATGGAAATTATGTCATTTGGGAAGGATGCTGTCAGGGAAACTAAGTGGTTGAAGGTTGTGTTGGCACAGGATAAAGAAGATACGGATCTTCTTCTATAGAAAACTAGGACTATTATGTAGTACACCCAGGATAGGTTGGTGAGTGAAGGGATTCTTCCTTCTTCTAGAGCTGCCGAACCATGGGAGTGGTTTGAGGTATTGCAAATCAGGCAGAAAGTATTGAAAAAGATTTACAAACAGAGAAGACACATTGATGACACCCTAGTTGGTGTCTACAATGGTTTTATTGCTTTCTTTGAGATAATGATGGGAAGAAGGAAGATCGCACCCAAGTATTTGAGTTTGGAGTAGTTGAGAGAATGGTGGTAGGACGCTTATGCACCAAGTAATGATGACTCCATTTTTGAGCACCAGCTAGATGATGCGGCCACCTACCTTGCAATCATTTATAAGTATTTGGCATATAAAGTGGATTGGGATAAGTTGGTCAAAAACTCAAGGGATGAGATTGCATCCATTGAAAGAAAACTTAGGGTTTTTCCCTTGCCACCAGTAGCTAGCCTAGATGGGACATTCTTGAAAATTCGTGAAGTGTTGGGTTTGAATACAGATAATAGGGAAGAGGGTTCATGATAGGCTACGACACGTTTTGTGCTTCCCTTTTATCTTCCCATGCATTGGTCTGAATTGCACTACGGATCTCAGGCTGACTTGGATGGGATGTGCATTTAATGCCTATTTGACCCATCTCGAAGACTCTCTTGGCCGAGTTATTTTTGTGAAACTCTTTCCTAGCCGACGAGTTTCTAGTGAATTCTATATATGGGGCATGTCACCTCATTTGTAAAGGGTTAGATAGTTAGAATTTGTAATTAGAGCATAAAGATTGATATAGAGTAGAGATAGTTAGAAGTAGAGCAAGTTAGCAAGTAGTTGTGCTCAAGCAAATATTGTAATAGAAAACCAGAATTGTTGCTACAGTGGATAATTTGAATACAAGTAATGACATTGTGATTTGATGCCATACTTGTGTTATTTTGTGTTGCATGGTTCTTGTTATTCCATCTTTAAAATTGCTTTGAGGAGGTTAACATTTAGATTAGATTTGATTTAATAATGTTTGTGATTTGATACTTGAATGTTGCAGCAATCCTTTAGTCCATACTTTTCACAACCAACTAATTGTTAGTTCCTTTGCAAAGTTAGTCTGGACTTCATATTTCAGTGTGCTCAGTTTGATCATGAGGGTTTGTTCATTTTAACTACAATAAGGTTATTTGAATGAATGTTTATGATTTGAAAATCCTAACACCTCAGAAGATTGCACTGTTCTCTGTGAGATTGTAGATTTATCTTGGTCAAGCAGAGATCAGTTTTGAGGGATTGTTCCATTTTGAGTGTTGAATATTTTCATTATTAATCTTAGGAGTAATATTAGATTTAGAACTCTCTTTGGAGAATTTATCCTTTTTCTATTTATTTGATTATTGGGTTAAAGATAGGATTGAAGTATCACCAGTTTGTTAAATCTAATAGAATCGATTTAGTATTTTGCTTATAGTAAGGTCCCATTGTGATTACCAACATTTTCACATTTGTCACTGAGTTGTTTATGCATTGTCAAGAACTAACACTAGAGACCTTGGGGTTACCTCTTGAGGCTTGCTGATAGAGGTTTACCTTTCAAGAGAGATAGGATTTCATATTCTTTCTAAGTTCTTGTTGTGCAGAAAACACCATCAACAGGACTGGCGCTAGAAGTAGGGCCCGAATAAGCAAGCTGGATCAATTTATGAATGCCATCTCTCATGAGAGATTAAGAAGAAGAACAAGATCTGCTCCAGGAGAGGAAGAATTCCAAGAGTTACCAAACCCTACTAGGTCAAGAAGGACCAACAGAAGGGGAGAATCATCATCATCCCATCCACCTCCCACACCTCCATCATCCCCATCTTCATCAGGTTCATCTGAGTTTGAGGACATTTCCAGTCCACAACCTCAGCGAGCCATAAATTAGTCGTTACCACCCCCACCTCCACCAATGGCTTTCTTGACTAATAACCCATCTCCATTGAGTTTTGCTATTTACAATGTCATGCCCAAGTACCCCGAACACTTATGTTCAAAATTCCATGTCAATGATCCCAATAGGACTGCTGAGGAACATGTTAGAATATTTTAGACTGGCCTTAAAGACAGAGGGATAAACAATGAGGATGTGGCTTGTAGATTATTTCCTTATTCATTAGGGGAGGATGCATTTTACTAGTACAACCATTTACCTGCTGAGTCTATTGAACATTGGACTGAATTAGAAACTACATTTTTACAAAAGTTTCGTATTCCCATAAGTCCCAATGAGCTCTATCTTCAGTTTACAAATGTCAAAAGGGAGGTCAATGAACCTATAGCATCTTTCAATAATAGGTTTCATCGGGCTTACACCAGAATGTAGGCTCCTTATGCTGTTGATGAACCCACGGCCTTGGAAGTCTATTATGAGGGACTTGATAGTTTGACGGCTACCTTTATGAAATGGAGTAACAACCCCCTGCTAATCTACTTGATGCATATGCAGAAGATGTGAAAGTTAGCACTAATTTAAGGCAACACCTGTGTGGGCCTTTTCCCTCATTAGGACCCGTTGCTCACCCTGGACAAGTTCTAGCTCTTAATCAGGCTTTTGTGAACAATACCCCAATCATGAATCCATTACCTCAGTTTCCTCTTGTCCCTCACCTAGGACTACTAGTGAGACAAGTTTCCTCTACAATTAGCTACCCACAACAAAATGTGAATCAACCTCTACATTCACAGCCTCAGGAAAATTATCCCCAATATTTGGAGAATTCTGGAGTTTTGAATCAATCACTGAATGCCAATGCTGCAATAGGATACGCTCAGAACAATACAAATCAACCCCCATACAGTAATCCTAACAAGGAAAGACTGGATGAATTGTCTAAAAAAATAAAGAAATTGAATATGGAGGTGACCTACTTGAGAAATCAGAACAGTCAGTTGCAGGCTGCTCAAAGGAATATGTAGTCCAATTAGAACATAGAGAATTCATAGGGACAAAACTTTGACAGAGGACAATGTCAGGACCGAGGATACAATAATGATAGAGGATACAACAATGATAGAGGATATAACCAGGATAGAGGTTACAAGAATGACAGAGGATACAATAATGATAGGAGAAAAAATTATGATAAAGGACAATCCTCGGGCCATAAGTTTGATAGAGGGCAAGGTGGTGGACAAGGATTCGAGAGAAGACAACCATCAGGACAGAATAGGACCTTGAACACATGACCCAATAATGTAGGAGTCCCCACCCCATTAGACCAGCCTGTCAATCAACCAGTTAATTAGGAAAAGCCTCCTAGCAGTGTATATCTAGCTGAGGCTGCCCTGTCCAGATGGTGTAGGCTCCACAAGACAAGTCAGCATTCTGAGTTGGACTATCAAGAGTTCCAAAAAATAGCCTCAATCTTTCAGTATGAGGTGGAGAATAATGCAAGCGGTCAAGAAATTGTACCCTCTATTCCTTATGATTCACCAGTGTTGGTATTAAACCATGCTCCTTTTCTACAAAGTGGGGAGAATGTACCAGAAGAGGAATCTGACCAATTGGAGGATGAGGCAGACCAGGTGTGCAATGGAGATGAAATGACACAATTATTTGATGAGAATCCAGTGAATGACAATGGTCCCAGAGATGAAGAAGAAGCTTATATTGAAGAAGTGCAAACCTTCCAGAGACTTGTCAAAAGGTATGACTTAAGAGAATTGCTGCATAGGCGCCCACTAGCTGGAGGCCCCTTTACTACTTACATCCCACCAAATAATTTCAACACACCTCCAAACCCTAATGCTAGCAACAATCCCTCATTTCCCCTAGTTTCCAGGCAATATTTATCCCAAGGAGGACACGCTGATGTACCAAAAGGAAGAAATGTAGATGCCAATAAAGAAAAGATGGTGGAATACCCGAGGGAGACCCCTACTGATTTAAATGAAGAACAATTGGCCATGTATGTTGCTGAAGAACTCTAAAAACTGAAGGTAAATCTATCTGCATTTGAGTTATTAAGGGTTCCATCCATTAGGAATGTAGTCTTAGGTTCTTATGATGCAAATTCCATGTCGTAAGATAAATCAATTAGCAAGAATGTCCATAAAGTATCTAGTTCTTAGCCAATAGGAGAACAAAATCAGTCTCATGATCAAGTCCATATGCCCCCTAGAGACACTAGGAAGGAAAAGGATAAATCTCAAGTTGTTCAAGTAGATACTCCCTTAACTCTATTTCAAGGGAAAATAGATACTCCTCCATTCCCTATCTCTGTCTGCGTATTTGGCAAGAATTTGCATAATTGTCTGCTGGATCCTGGTGTCTCAATCAATGTTATGCCCCTTGGTGTCTGTAGAGCTATGGGTATCACCCCTGCTGATTCTCAAAAGAAAGTCACATAGTTAGATAGGACTGAAGTCAATGTTGTAGGAGAGTTGAATATGATTCACATGCAGATTGCTTTTGATCCTAGAATTCGGCAAGTTATCAATATACAGGTGGCTGATATTCCTGATGCTTATGGCCTAATCCTGGGAAGGGACTTTACCAGGGCTTTGAATGGATATGTTGCAACTGATCACTCCCATATGTGGCTTCCATGGAAAGGAGTGCCAAATCAGATTAGAATCGAACGAGAACCTAGGATGAAGTATATGATTACAGAGTATTAGAAAACCTCTGCTAAAATTCTGGTGTCAGAAGTAAGCATGGGTAGTACATGCTTTCCGCTCCCCTTGAAGAACTAGATGCAGAGGAGGTCCTCATGTTGCATTCTTTGTCTCATGGCCTCATGACAGAGTCTAATGGTGTTGAAACCCTAGTGGAACCAGTTAAAGATAGTGGTGAACTAGCTGAAAGTAATGGTGATCTAGAAGATAATCAACTAGCTTTGTTAGACAGTTTTCAAGAGTTCATTCAAAAATGTATTGAAGGTCAGATTCAGTTAGGAAGAAGAATGAACTTTGAAGAGTTACTTTTTCCCAATTGGTGTAGGGTACATAATGCTTCACATTCAGAATTGGACTGTTGCTTGTGCCAAGCTGCAGTAAAACACATATAGAAGTATACTAATCCCACTTATATGGTCCCAATCAATGTCCAAGAAGACCACAAAGGAAAATGAGTGATTCCTTCTAAAAAGCCATCTAGCAACAATAATGTAAGTGAAGAAGCGAAGAATTCCACAGGTGTTGTTTGCTAGACTTTAAGATTCGATGGGTCCAAGTCAAAACAAGGAGCTGGGGAAGGATTTGAGCAAATTAGCCCAAAAGGTAAGAAATTTTTTGCTGCTCATAGACTTCAGTTTCATTGTACAAATAACGTAGCAGAATACGAAGCTTTGGTTCATGGATTGTTAATGGCCTTGAAGAAGAAGGTTAAGATCTTGCAAGTGTATGGAGATTCTGAATTAGTAGTCAAGCAAATTAGAAGGCAGTACTCCTGCCATGATAGAAGAATGACTAACTACACACACAAAGTATGGGACTTTATTGAAGGATTTGACACCTTCAACATTCAACTGATTCCCCGAAATAAAAACTAGACAGCTAATTCCTTGGCCCAGGCAGCCAGTACTTTGCAGCCTCTATCTCTTTCTAGGTTGAAGAAGTTTACCGTAGAACTGACCCTAGTACCCTCAGTACCTGATAATGTCACCAATTTCTAGGTATTTGAAGATGAAAAGAATATTCTATATTTTATCACAAATACAGATGTTTTTGCTTCTCACATCATCAATGAAACTGAGCCCCAAGAAGCAGAGATGGATCTCGAAGGGGTAATCAATTTGAAGACCAACACAATCCCTAGGGGAATGGTGCAACTAGAGAGGATCTTTGATCTGGACAAGATCAGAGATCAGGATCAAGACAATAGGAAGGAGTCCATTAGTGGACAATGTGACAAATATAATGTGGGATCCTAGGAGGATATAAAAAATGTTCTTATTGGCAAAGTGTGCACTCTAGAAGAAAGACGGGGAATCATTGATGCATTACACAAATATCTATATGTGATAGCCTGGAGTTATGAAGATTTGAATACTTATGATATACATAAATAATAACTCATACTATCCCTCTCAGTCCAGGAGTGAAGCCTTTCAAATAGAGGTAAATGCCCATTAATGCTTTACTGGAGCCTATAATATAGAAGGAAGTGCAAAAACTATTGTATGCGAGAATCATATTTCTAGTCAGACACTCTACTTGGGTTGCAAACCTAGTTCCAGTACGGAAGAAAAATGGTGAAATTAGGTTATGCGTGGATTTCAAAAACCTGAACTAAGCATCAGAAAAGGATAATTATGCGGTGCCCTCACTAGATGAAGTCCTCCAGATCATCAATGGATCTCAGATGATGTCTTTTCTGGATGGTTATTCAGGGTACAACCAAATCATGGTGCAATATGAGGATAGACATAAGATCGCCTTCACCACTAAGTGGGGCACTTTTTCTTATAGGAGAATGCCTTTTGGCTTGATTAATGCTAGAGCTACATTCCAGAGAGAAATGTACATAGCCTTTAAAGATCTAATTGGGAAGTGCATAATCATCTACATGGATGACCTGACAGTATTTTCAAAGAACAAAGATGACCATATCTCAGATTTGTGCAAAGTTTTCCAAAAATGCAGAGTTTGGCATATCACTAAATCCCAAGAAATGCATCTTTGGAGTTATAGAAGGTAAGTTACTAGGGCATATTATCTCTGAGAAAGGGATTGCAATTGATCCAGAGTGTATAGAGGCTATTCTCAAAATTCCACCCCCTGCTAGTAAAAATGAAATGAAGTCATTCTTTGGCAAGATCAACTTTGTTAGGAAGTTCATCACCGGGTTTGCATAAATAGTTAAGCCATTGAATGCAATGTTGAAGCAGGAGGCCAAGGTGGAGTGGAATGTAGAAGTGAAGGAAGCATTTTCTGAAATAAAGAAAGCCATTGCTGAAGCTCTAGTTTTAGTAAGTCTCGATTATACTGAACCATTCTACATACATTCGTTTGCTTTTGACCACTCCTGTGCTACTATATTAACTCAGAAATCTAACCAAGGCAATGAACACCCCATAGCATTCATGAGCAGACCATTGAAGGATGCAGAACTGAGGTACCCAAATGTGGAGAAGCAGGATTATGCCTTAGTCAGGGAAATTAAGAAGTTTAGACATTACATCCTTAGAAATAAGATCTTTGCTATAGTTCCTGATCCTGCAGTCAAGCTGCTACTGATACAGAATGAATTGGGAGAATGTAGGGCCAAGTGGGTAGCTATGCTACAGGAGTATGATATGGAGATTCACCCCATGAAGTTGGTAAGAGGGCAGGGGCTCAAAAAGATAATGGCAGTGACAGGCCCTGATCTTACAGCTCAGGCTTATACTTTAGAGGATGTTTCTCCTCGCAAGTGGTATGATGATGTTGTTCATTATCTCCTGACCTAGAGATGCCATGATCATCTCAATTTAGTACAAAGAATGGAATTGCACTTAAAGAGTGACAATTTCATGTTAAAAGGGGTTGTCCTATATAAGAGAAATCACGAAGGTGTGTACTTAAGGTGCCTAGGAAGGGAAAAATCTGAAAGAATGATGTCCAAATTCCATGACAGATATGGTACAGGCCATGGTTAGCACCATCTACAGCAAACCAAATTCTCAGAGCTGGTTACTACTAGCCCACATTGTTCAAAGACACCCATAGTCATGTTAGGACATGTCATGTGTGTCAGACGGCAGCCACCAGAGAGAAGTATGCAACACTCCCGCTCCAACTAGTATTTGAGGTAAAACCCTTTGCTCAATGGGGAATGGACTTCATTGGCCTCATCAATCCACCCTCCTCTACTGGTCACAGGTATATTCTCACCATTACTGATTATTTTACACGATGGACAAAAGCTCTTGCATGCAAACAGTGTACATCTGAGGTAGTAATTAACTTCCTTGAATCTAGTATTCTTAATCATTTTGGATGTCCTATGTCTTTGGTTTGTGATAATGGTCCTACGTTTTCATCGTTAAAGTTTTCTAATTTGTCTTTTGATCATAGGATCATTATAAAATTTGCATCCAATTACTATCCGCAGGGTAATGGGTTGGCTGAATCCTCTAATAAGAATCTCTTGACCGTTATCCGCAAGTTATTAGGGAGGAACCCTAGAGACTAGCATACCCAACTCGGATTTTCTCTTTAGGCAGATCGTACAAGACATAAAGCTTCCATAGGGATGTCCCCCTACCACCTGGTTTATGGATTAGAACCTGTATTCCCTATACAATTGAAAATTCCTACCTTTCAGTTCATTAATGACTATTATGATGAGGGAGATAGACGTGAAGCAAGACTTGCTGAACTGTTGCACCTTGAAGAAAAAGGGGATGAAGCCCTGGAGAACTTTGCTAAACATCAAGGGGTTGTCAAGAAATGGTTTGATAAGAGAGATAAGGTTAAAGATTTTAGGATTTTTGACTTGTTTCTTTCCTGGGATAAAGCCCACGACCGTAAGGGAGAGCATAGAAAATTTGATAAATTTTGGCTTGGACCTTACCAGATATTAGAAATTCTAGGAGATAATGCTTTTCGTTTGAAAACTCTCACTAGAGAGGATATCCCACTGCCTGTCAATGGGAAATATTTGAAGCATTATTTCTAGTCTTAAGTTGTTTTTAGCTCTGGTCTTGTATATAGTTAGATTAGGGTTTTCATTTCTGCTTTGCTTTTGTTTGTTTTGTTTTTTCTCTGCTCTTGTTTTGGGGGGTTTCTCTGTTTTCACCTAGATGTGTTGCACCTGCATGGAAAATCTATCTTCTCTGGGATTATTCTAAGTATTTCTTTGGTGAATTTTAGTCTTGCACCTTGAAAGGATGGTTGAAGTCTTTGCTATTGCCAACAGTCTTAATGTCAGATTTATAGAAGATTGATTCACTGGTGTGGACTTGAACTTGAAACACTCTGAAATCTTATATCCATCATATATCTTAAGAATCTTGTGTCACTATAGGAATCCTTGTGAAGTCTTGTCAAGTGAAAAATCCTATTTCTGCTTCAGTGCCACTATGGTTCTCAGCCCTGAGTGTGAACTTCATTGTTCACAAGTTGAAATGAAAGTGACATATAAAGAATATCAAAAGAAAGAAAAATGAAATATTTAATATCAAAAGAATAAATTCAACTCATCATGGGTACCTAAATATCTCTACCGGGGCTATGGACGCCTGGCTGGTAGTAGAGCTATGTTCAGGAGAGTCACAATGATAACCTCGTCGGGGCTATGGATGCCTGACTGGCAGCGAGGCCCTATCCAGGTTACTTTTGAAGTTAGAATCTTTACGTAGCTTGACTTGACCGAACTTGGTTTTCTATAGTAACTTATGGAGGGAAATGAACTCACATGCACACACTTGGATTCCTAGTTTATGGAAGGTTTGATCTATCCTTTGGTTCTGATTCTTTAAATCTTTGCATTCTAACTTGTTTGTTTGATGGTGAGATTGAAACTAGAGATTCTAGGCTCTCGATTCTAGTTCATCATCAAATGCTCTGGAGCATTTTCCCAGTAGAAGTCGCCATTTGTTGTGCAGTTTTTCGCAAACATGCCCTGCTAGAGTAGGGATCCTCTTTCGATTTGGTTTTGGTGTTTTGGCCCTTTATTTTTGAGGTTCTATCTTACCTAGGCATGTGCTTAAATTGTTTATTCTGAATTCCTAAGTGTTTCCCCCAGGTTATCCCTTGAAAATATTAAGTTTTGGATGAATTTCGGGCTTTTTCCCTGATTTGGGACTTTCCACCCTAGTCGGATTTTCCCAGATCTTGCTTGGATTCCAGTTGGATCTTGTTGCTCGGGAATTCTTGGTCTTCACAGATTTCCGCATGGGCCAGATTTCCTCGTATTCCACCCTACTGTCAGATTCCCAAATTCCTTCTCTGGCTGTCTTATCGACTGCATTAATGGCTTTGTACATGCTTTGAAGGCTAGATTTTACTCGATTTCTGAGATCTTTTGCACCATTATACTCACTATTTTCCATTGTCTGAGTTGAGAGCCGCATCCTTAGAGTTTGTTCTTTGAGATTTTGGCTTTGATTTGGGCGTTTTGGTTTGGGTTGGTCTCATTTGGTGGTGATTTCTTGTGCATTATCACCTGTGTTCGTTGTGGACACCATTGAAGCTTTGCATTTATTGATTCTCAGATTGATTTCCACTTTATCATGGTATGTGTTTGATTGCTCTACTTTGAATTGAATTATGAATGGCACGTTGGTATTGTGAGACCTTGTGGGATTTGAATTCCTATGTATTTGTTTATTTCATGCTAGGGTTGTTCGGTATTGCATCATTTGTCATCTCCTAGGTGATTTTTGAGCTCATTTATCTATTTACATTTCGATGAATCTTGCCTAAGAGTAATTAGTAAATCCTAGTGATGACTTAACAATTGAAACAACTAAATTCTAAACATGCTTGTGTGCTAGTGGTGGATGAGTAGGGTTTTTAGACCTAGGGTAGTGCCGTATTAGGTGATTTCATCTTAAAATGGGCCTAAAACACAATGAAAATTTATGAAAGGTCCATCCCTGACTTGTCTTGAGTTAAACTACTGAAATTGATGATCGATTCGGTGTCTGGGTTAAGTCATGGCTCAGCGTCACAGTCCAGGATAATCCATCCCTTCTAAATTTTATTTGATGTGACCGTTCCATATCGCTGAGATGTCATATCGATCACCCTGTAGTTCACCAATGATGTATTTTATACATGTCAGTCAACAAGACCTTTGCTTTTGCCGAGACCTCACCATGCAAGGAGATGTCTCATCGACATGTTTGTTCATACTTTTATCTTTTGGAAAGACAAGTCCTAGTCACCAAGAGGTCATGGCGGGATCCGGTAGCTTTACCGATATTCGTTGGCTTCGCCAGGACATCTATCCTTCAGCAAGACCTCCCACTGAGCACTTTTGCTTTCATCAGGCTCTATTCTTTTCAGTCGCTGTAATCCTTCGAGGTTGAAGAGATGTCATGTAGGTCATCCCGTGTCTTGCCGAAGCTTTTCGTGCATTTGTATTTGATTGCCAGGACGTAGTCATTCTCATGCCGAAAGTCTTTCTGTTGGCAAGACAAACCTCATCACCAAGAGCTCATAGCAGGCTCCTTTAATCTTGTCGATCTTTCGTTTTGTCACCGATACCTCCCCCTTTCGGTGAGCCCTTTAGCCAAACATATCTTGCTCTTGTCAAGTGATCTTCTATTGGGATGACTTAATAATGTTGGCAAGAGGTTATGCTGATGGAACTCTTGATTGTTGAGACATAACGTAGTCACTAGGACCTCTAGCCAAACTCAAACGCTTCACCGAAAGTCCTCCCAAGTCCATATGTTTGCTGTGACTATATCTTTCTCACACCGAAGGTCTCTCATGTTATATTGCTAGTCGGTGAAACCAAGAGAAGTCACTGAGACCTTACCTCGACTACCCGTTGGTCAGATCGAGATGTTACCCCCATCAGCGTTCGATAAGACTCTGTAGGTTTGCTGAGACGTCACCTAGATAAAATTTAGTCTGGCCAAAGTGATTACTTAAACTCTGATGGTCGGTGAGACAAGGGTGATTCACTATGACTTTATACCGAAGAAAATCTCTCATCGACATGACTTTCCTCATCGCTGATCGACAAGACATGCCCCACTCGGCATGACCTCATCCCAAATGCAAGTTGTTTGGCTGAAGTATTTTCCTTTGCACCGTTTGGTACAGAGTTTTTCCATATCCATGGATTTCTTCCGGGTCAAGATTTCTCTAAAATTCAGTGCCTCTCTGATTTCCCAAAAATCCTCTTTGGCTCGTTCTTAGCGGGAATTCATCTTTGGCAGATTTTCTTGAAAGTTGATGAAATGTAAAGGAATATTGAATAGCATGATATGTTAGTCATTTTCAATGCATTTTGTGATTTATTCATGCTATCTTGTGAGTTCCCATGTGGTTTATTGATGAAAATAATAAGGTTTAATGGTTAATTAGGTATTTCCCGGCTATTCCGTTGGAATCTGATCAGTTTAGAATTTCCTGAAATTCCTCTTTGGCTCAGATTCCACAGATGGTCTTGAAACATAAAATTTATTGTGGTCATTTCATTTGAGATTTAATAACGCCTTGACTATATGAGATGCATTCTAACGATGTATTGATGAATTAAGCTTGCTTCCCTATGGTTTTTATTATGTTTTCATGTTGAGTGCAGACTGAATCAAGTAAGGCAGCAACTAGATCTTCATTGTCTGATGCAGAGAGGATAAAGTTAGACATTAAGAGCATGGTCCCTGAGAGTAAGGTCACTTCTGTCTGGTCAGGAGTCACTGATACAAATGTTGGCCTATGGGATTATGAGGAGTTTAAAGAAAGAATGGTGGCTAAGGATCATCCTTTGGTGACTAGAAGGATGGTGGAATCAGGCTTGTCCCATGTAGCCAGTTTCCCTTCTACAGTGCAATGTTATGAGCTAGTCCTAGAGTGTGTAAGGCACTATGATAGTAATACAAAAACAATAATTGATCCTCAAGGGAGAGTTGTTGTAAATCTCAACCCGGTCTCCATTTCCCAAACTTTTGATATGCCAGACTAATCTCATGTGGTGGTATTCACAATTGAGATAGCTCAAGAGTTCTACGATGACTAGACTATGAAGTCACAGTAGCTAATCAATTCCTAGCTGGAGAAGCCCAAGTCTCACTACAAATTACCAAAGTAGCTGTTTAGAGAAAAATTCAAGGAGTACTATGATGCCATCACCTTTCTTAGCAGGGTGCTTCGATTGAAGAGTGCTGGTACATTTGAGAATTTGATGTGCCATGCGATTGTGAGGATGGAACAAGAAAATATTAATTACCATTGGGTAGGGGTCATCAGCCAAGTAATTCACAAACAATTGTCCAATGTGTTGCAAACAAAGACCTTCACAATGACCTCATATTTGGTCTATGCACTGGCTAGATTCCATCCCTACAGAGGATTGGACACAAAGGGAATTTTTGGATAGGATATCATTTATGAAGTTTTCCCTCAGTTGTATTTAGGAAGCTCAGACTACAGGAGGGTAAATGATGCATTTACCATGCATATTACCAAAATGCTTCAGGAAGCAGAGCATGTCAGAATTTTAGATCAAGAAAAGGAGCTCATCAAGAAATATGGAGCTTGGTTTATTCAATTCCCAACCTTCTCCTACATTCGGATTGATAGCTTCCAAAGGGCCCCATACATACTTCCAAGGTATCCCACTAACCACATTATATTGTTGGAAGTAACAAGACAAATTTGTGATTTTGATGCCATTGTCAAGAAGGAAAAACACAAGACAGGGTTTGGTGGGTATTTTCCAGTAAGAATTGGCACTGGAGAGGTTTTCCCTTCCATTGGCTCTGCCCAGGCTTCAGAAGAAGAAATGAGTACTCTTGGTTTTCCTTTCCACTCCAAGAGATCCAGATTTGACATCACAGGAGAAGCTCAAAAGAAGGCCAGAAGAGAATATGGCCATATGGTTAATTTAGAGGACTACTGGGCCAATTGTGGTGATGAATATGAGGTCAAAAAGAAGAAATTCTCTCAGCTTCTAGTGGATGCAGTCCAATTATATAATTTAAGGGTAGTGCCTGATCAATTGGAGGATGATGGGAACTTAATTTAGGATCTTGCCTATGAGGCAGTGAAAGATAGGCCGATTGGTGATATAGATTGGTTGGAGGAGGATCAAATAGAACTGAGGCAACTAATGGATCCAGTTCTCAAGGTTACCAAGATGTGGCTCAAACACACTATGTGGGAGTTGGAAAATAAAGGAGTGAAATGCACGTACAACCTAATGGGAGACTTAGATTCCCATTCTACTTCTAAGGAGTCCATAGGGCAGCAAGATCCTAAGGGTAAAGGTAAGTTGGACTCCCCATCCAAGGTCAAGAGTAAAAGTGTTCAAGAAATAGAAGTCCAAGAGATAGAAAAATAAAGGAAGCCAATGGCCAAAAAGAGAACAAGGACTAAGAGGTCTGAACTGAAAGAGACTGAAAAATAGAATCCTGAGGCTGATGCCCCTATGCTAAAGAGAAGAAGAATTGTAAAATTATCAGAGAAGGAAAGCTCCAAGGTTGCAGAAGAGGTAACTTTCTCGCCACTGGTGAATGTAGAAAGTTCAGAGGAGAAAGCAAAGGTATATGCAAGGAGGTCTAGGACTCCTTCTCCAAAGAATGGTGTGCCTAAGACAGATTTTCCTCCTGCTACTCTTCATGACGTACAACATGGTGATGTTCCTTCCACTCATGAAACCAAAAGTGAACCAGGTGAGACAAAAGAGGTTGATGAAGATCCAGGAATGGAAGGGGAGGAATTCCATGAGGGGGAACTCTACTGTGCAGAGGTATAAATTGAAAAAGAAATGCAATCTCCCTTTGTTGCATATGCAGAATCACCAGTCACAAATGAAGTAGTTGAATCTCCTCTAGGGGAGGAGGAAGCAAAAAAGGTCTGTCACCTGAACATGAGGGAGAGCATATTGAAAAGGAAGGAAAGATGGATGAGACCCCTGAGAAACACAATTTAGAGGAAAAGATATCGGAGGATCAACAGGGAGAGGTGCAAACTGATTCACAATTGGAGCCCACCGTTCCAGAGTGGCTAGAAAAAGAGATAAAGAGAAAATAGGTTGTGGTAGAGGACACACCACTAAATTGGGATGAGCTCCTAGCTAAACTTGGGAAGGTTAAAGGTAGGAAGAAGGCTAGAATGATCTCAAGGGTTGAAAGGGATGAGGTGCATAACAAAGTTGTTCACATCCCCACCCCTACTCCAAGTAAAGATAGAGGTGATGTGGTTGGAAAGGATTACAGTGTTCAGAATTTCAATCTAGGGCCTACATCAGTTGAGCAAGATATTGAAGACTATGAGGTCTCTAGTACAGTTATTGTGGATCGATTGAGGAAGGAAGTGAAAACCAAGCAGGAGCTGAAGAGGGAGAATGAAAATATCAAGAAGTTCTTGGAAGAATTAATGAAACCATTGCGGTCCATTAATCCTTCTTCCTATGCTACAAACCCTCTACCTCAGGAGACCATAACCGAGTTATAAAAGATGAAAGTTTCCACTATTACCACTACAAATTCGTTAAAAGGGGTGTAGGTAAAAGGTGATGGAAGTATTAAGGATTTTATGTCAACTAGGAAGGATGATGTCAGGGCAACTGAGTGGTTGAAGGCTGTGTTGGCACAGGATAAAGAAGATACAGATCTTCTTCTACAAAAAACTAGGACTATTATGGAGTACACTCGGGACAAGTTAGTGAGTGACAGGATTCTTCCTTCTTCTGGAGCTACCGAACCATGGGAGTGGTTCGAGGTATTGCAAATTAGGTAGAAAGTATTGAAAAAGATTTACAAATAGAGAAGACACATTGATGACACCCTAGTTGGTGTCTACAATGGCTGCATTGCTTTCTTTGAGATAATGACGAGAATAAGGAAGATCGCACCCAAGTATTTGAGTCTGGAGCAGTTGAGAGAATGGTGGCAAGACGTTTATGCACCAAGTAATGATGACTCCATTTCTAAGCACCAGCTGGATGATGTGGCCACCTACCTTGTAGTCATTGATAAGTATTTGGCGTATAAAGTGGATTGGGATAAGTCAGTCAAACACTCAAGGGATGAGATTGCGTCCATTGAAAGATGACTGAGGGTTTTTCCCTTGGCACTAGTAGCTGGCCTAGATGGGACGTTCTTGAAAATTTGTGAAGTGTTGGGTTTGAATATGGATAATAGGGAAGAGGGTTCATGATAGGTTGCGGCACATTTTGTGCTTCCCTTTTATCTCCCCGCGTATTGGTTTGAACTGCACTGCGGATCTCAGGCTGACTTGGACGGGATGTGCATTTAATGCATGTTTGACCCATCTAGAAGACTCTCTTGGCCGGGTTGTTGTGCTGAGTTATTGCTATGAAACCCTTGCCTAGCCGATGGGTTTCGGTGAATTCTATACATTGGGCATGTTGCCTCATTTGTAAAGGGTTAGATAGTTAGAATTTGTAATTAGAGCATAGAGATTGATATAGAGTAGAGATAGTTAGAAGTAGAGCAAGTTAGCAAGTAGTTGTGCTCAAGCAAATATTGTAATAGAAAACCAGAATTGTTACTATAGTGGATAATTCGAATACAAGTAATGACATTGTGATTTGGTGCCATATTTGTGTTCCTTTGTCTCGCATGGTTCTTGTTATTCCATCTTTAAAATTGCTTTGAGGAGGTTAACAATTAGATTAGATTTGATTTAATAATGTTTGTGATTCGATACCTGAATGTTGTAGCAATCCTTCAGTCCATACTTTTCACAACCAATTGATTGTTAGTTGCTTTGCAAAGTTAGCTTGGACTTCATATTTTAGTGTGCTCAGTTCAATTGTGAGGGTTTGTTCATTTTAACTACAATAGGGTTATTTGAATGAATGTTTATGATTTGAAAATCCTAACACCTCAGAAGATTGCACTGTTTTCTGTGAGATTGTAGATTTATCTTGGTTAAGCAGAGGTCAATTTTGAGGGATTGGTCCATTTCAAGTGTTGATTATTTTCATTATTAATCTTAGGAGTAATATTAGATTTAGAACTCTCTTTGAAACCCTTATCCTTTTTCTATTTCTTTGATTATTGGGTTAAATCTAGGATTGAAGTATCACTAGTTTGTTAAATCTGATAGAATCAATTCAGTATTTTGCTTGTAGTAAGGTCCCATTGTGATTACCAACATTTTCACATTTGT
Source organism: Sequoia sempervirens (assembly GCA_007258455.2). Lineage (NCBI taxonomy): Eukaryota > Viridiplantae > Streptophyta > Pinopsida > Cupressales > Cupressaceae > Sequoia > Sequoia sempervirens. The sequence continues at coordinate 257,598,822 of VDFB02193867.1, read as the reverse complement.
CACTGAGTTGTTTATGCATTGTCAAGAACTGACACTAGAGACCTTTGGGTTACCTCTTGAGGCTTGCTGATAGAGGTTTACCTTTCAAGAGAGATAGGATTTCATATTCTATCTAAGTTGTTGTTGTGCATAAAATAGCATCAATAGTTTTACCTACATGGTAAATGCAAAAATAAATGACAATACCTACCAAGATAAAAAAAATGAATGGTTATGAGAGGTGTAATATAATATTAAAAGAGTGTGTGAGACCCAACTACTCGTGTTTTGGAGAGAGTGACACATGTAGTTGATGGATTATACCATGTGTTCTTATATTAACCAACTCTAATTAACTAAAGGAAACTTAGTAATATGTGTAGAAAACTGTGGACAAAGATTTTGGCACCCACGATTCTCAAACACTTATGGGGTTTTTCACCTAAAAGGAAAGAGATGGGCCAAAATGGACAATGTCCCCACTCAAAACTAATGCAAGTATGATGGAAATATGTCTAAATGAAATGATCTAAATGCAAAAATTGTTAAAAGATATTGATTATTGAATGAAGAGTAAAGAAATGCAATATGTTTGAAAACACAATGTTGTATGCAAAAAAATCTAGAAAGATGAATAAAAATGCAAACAAAACAAAACATGAAAGAAAAGTAGAAAGCATGCACCTATAAATGTGTTGAATACTATAATGAAGACTAGAAATGTTGTTGATCCTAAATATTTGGCCTACTAGGACACTTACACCATTTTAGGCGACCTAGTCCTAGATCTGGAAAATTGCATCGGAGCCCGTTCGAGCCAAATGGGTATCCAGATCTATAGAGAACTCTAAAAAACATGTGTACTGGGACTAAGTGACCACTTTTGGTGACTTAGTCCACTTTGTCTTTTTTTGAAAATTTGAAAGTGGAAATAGAAGCCCTCAACCTGCACTTTCTACTCCTCCAGGTCTCTGGTTTTGAAAGTCTAATTTTTGGCACTATAAGTGACTTTTTGTTGATATTTTAACCTATCCAACAAGGATATGTCTTCAAAAACTTTGTGACTTCATCTTTCAATGATTTCCAAACCCTCGAAGTACCTAAATCTGGAAACACACAAAGAAAGAGAGAGGAATGGTGAATGTTAGGGCATAGGGGTTTGCCTTGGTAAAACCCCTTTTTGGGTAATTAAACCAAAATTAATAAATAATGTAATGAAGCATGAAAAAATGGAGTTCGAGACTTTTGATGATGATTCATCTTGAATTTCTGCAGCAAAAGATGAAGAATCTACCCTTGAATGTCTAAATAATGCTATCTTGATGACTTAGAATGCTAAAACCCTAGCTTGCTTGACTTGAGAACATGATGAATGATGGATGAATAATGAATGAGTTATGAATTAGGGTTTAGAAGCTTGTATTTATAGGCAATCCTCCTAATTTTCCCATTAATTTGATCCCCAAGGCTGACATGAAGGAAAAATAAACTTAAAATCCAATTTTTCTTGCTCAAACCTCAAAAAATATCCCAAATGGGACTAAGTTTCCAAGCTAGGAAACTTAGTCATGCCTGGATAGGGATAATTCACCCAGATGGGTGACTTGGTCCCATAGGGGGCCTTTTGCTAGCTAGATTGTTAGGGGATGAAGAGAATAGTTTTATATGATGATTTTATCAGGTCTTTGATCAAATTAAGCCTTGGGATGCACAATATGGAGTCATAGGGGCCTATTAATGATGATGTAAAGGGTAATTAGGGCTACAGACACAAATTTCAATGTGGAAGTATGATTAAATACACTTTACATCATTAAAATGAGGTCCACATGGCCTAGGAAGACACAACATCCAATGTGAATGTGTAAGACAGATTACAACACTAGATTAAGATTAGGTTTGATTCACAAGCCTTCTAGATTAATGTTAGAATTCCATTAAATACATTTTATAATATTGAATTAGGGGAAGAATAGGTCCATTAAGTCTAGAGAAGTGTGAAAGTCTCTTACAACACTTTACAACACCTTTACAAGACATCGATAAATGAATTTTATTCAGTTTGTGAGGGTCCAATAACTAATAAGGATGTGTAAAAGACCTCACAAGACTAAATCAAGGCCTCATTAAGTCCAATTTGTCATTAATTATTCCCAAATGAAGTAATGACAAAGGGATACTTTTTCCATGTCCACAGTTAGCCCCCACTTTAGTGAGAGAATGAACTTGTTTCAAACTCACACTAAAGTAGACATTCAAGAAGGTGTCCAATCGTACCAATGCAAATTACAAAGGATAACAAAGATCAAGGCAATGGTCAAGCCCCATGGATCCAAGATCCTAAGTTATACCAACATAAGCACAAAAGGACATGAACAAGGTGAATGATTTGCAGCAAAACAAGATACACAATCATACAATGGACAGAACTAGAAGGAAGAGAAAAGTGAAAATAAAAAGGTGGATCAAGCTTTGACCATTTTTCCAACACGATGTGGATTAGATCTAGGTTATTTTTCCAGAAAATGCATACTCACTCTAAGGTGATGTAACTCATTGTTTTTCATTGGGTGAGAAGTCCAAAAAGGTGAGAAACATACACTCATGGTTGGTATGCACTCACACACATGCAGGTGGCTATGGGGAAAGTCATGCCTCAGAATGGGCTTCCAACTCAACCATACCAAAGTTATACCTCTTGATAATTTAAATAAGGTGCCACAATGATAATTCTTTTGAATGTCATGTTAAAAAAAATTTAAAGGGGATTTTTATCTGTTCATGTAAGGTATTCTTCTTAGGGAGCATTATGCCTAATGTCTCCAAGAGAGGACAAGTCAAGGTGTCATATCGTTTCCCATGGGATGAATCGTTCACATCATGCCATGTTAGAAGATCGTACACTCTTGGACAACATCAAACCCAATGACACCACCAAGAAGAGGACACATCACAAGAAAAAGAAAAATCATGCCATGGAATTTTTTCCAGAAGATATCATCTATGTATACCCCCACTTTAAAGCGGTTGCTAAACCATCACTGTGAGCAATTTCTTTAAAGTAGTAAATGAAAAATGCTATGAAAGAAGACATGAAAGCCAACTTGGAAAGCCCTATGCCAAGTCATATGTTTCTAAATTTAGCTACATCATGAATAAGTATGTCACATGCGATTCAACTTAAGAAATTTCATCCAATGTCCCAAGATTTCTCTTATATGTTCATGAAAGGTTAATGACTAGCTAAAAGAGACAATGACAAGTGACATATGGGGATAAGGATTCCTAACCTCTTGCCCCCACTTAGTGTAGGAAAAGGGTGAGCCTGGAAGGGATGATGATATGCTATTCCTTGCAATAGTGAGTATTCTATGAGCCTACAACCATTACATGGCAAGGAGAAGCAACTAATGTTATTTGTATTGATAAGTAAACATAGTTTCTACTTGATACATATTTAGAGAGATATCTATCAGTTTAGGATGTACCAAGGTTAAAGTTGTCTTGGAATAATTGTTTGTGATAGTGTTGAAATTGATTGAAGGTTTTTACTGGAAGGGACAATGACCAGGATTATGAGTTATCTCCTGCATTATAGGGACATGGATACATTGTTCTATAGCATCACATCCTTTCTCAAGTTGTTTTGTTTCTTTTGTTGGATTTGGTGTTTGTTCAATTTCCTCAAAGTTTTTCTTGGATGTTATGTTTGCTTTTAAGGTGGTTGAAGTGGATTTTTGTGATATTACGTATTTTTCTCATCCCTTTGTACATTATTTGGTGATGTCATGTATTCCCCCACTAAAGTAGAAGTAAAATCAAAGGTTTTCAAAGCCTCTTCCAATAGCTTTTTGGCTTCATCAATTTTATTTTGCCTTTCTATATCATTTTGCTTGGTACTGATCATAGCACATGTAACCTTTTTCTATTGAGGAGTAGAAGGTGACTTGTCACAAACTCCTAACATTTGGTTCAAGGGTTGATCCATATCAAGCAATTCAGGATGCTTCAAAGTGAGGTTGATTTTTTGTTTGCACATGATAGTTTTGATGTTTGTTTGCACCATGATACCTTCCCTATTAGGAGAGTTTTTAGGAGAATTAAAAGCTAGATTTTCATGACATTAAATGTTTGGATCTTCACTATTGACTTAATTGCAAGTAAGGGAAGGACCCATGGTTGGATTTTCTTGCTTCAAAATGATGGTTTTTATCTGTTCAACAATGTTTTTCTCATGATTTTCATCAATGGGATCTTGTAACACCATAATATCTTCTTTACCAACATGAGAGATATTAGGAGAGGGGAAAATTTGATCATTTTCCATAATGTCATCTGTGTTCTCTAAGGTCTCATTCTCTTGTGCCATAATATTTACCTTAGGAGGATTTTTTTTAGATTTGATAAAGTAGCTTCATTGCTTATAGGAAAGGCATTAAGAGAAGGATAATTAGGAGTTTCATGGTTACCAATGATTGGATTATTTTGTTCAAATAAGTCTTCCCAAATGGTATGGGCATCAGGAAAGGGAGGAATAAGATTCTCATGAGTCTCAATAAGGATGTCTTCTAGTGATAAACTATCTTCTTCATGTGTAGAGAAGATATTGGGAGAAGAAAAGGTTTTATTGTCATGATTATCTATATTTACATCCCCATGTCATAGAATGTATTCTTGATTGGGAGAGGTAGAATTGTCATAGATCTCAACTATCAACATATCCTCCACACAAATGTGTTTGTCATGAGTGTTCACGATTTTATCCTTATTCACTAAAGAATATTAACAAGTAGGGGAGGTGTTGGGAGTAGTGGCCATGATCTTAGTTTCATGTGTCATAATTTATTCTGAAGGGGGAGGAGGAGGATAAGACCTATTTTCATGATCTTCAATTATTGTATCTTCTTTGACTAAGATACCTTTGTCACCAATGGGAGAGATATCAGGAGAAGAACAATTATGATTATCATGATTATCGATGCTTGCATCCTTTGGTGTCAAATCTTTAGTGGATGATCTAGGAGAGATGAAGTAATCAAGGGCTTCATCTAACATTATAAATTAATCATTACTAAAGGGTTTGAATGATATTATTGCTCTAAGGTTAACCATTTTTTTGTTTGTTGCTTTTTATGTTTTTAGTTTTTAGCTTTTCTTTTCTAATGAATCTAATCTAAATGAACTAGGAACTAATGTTGAAAATGAAAAGTGCAAAAATATAATGTTGTCTACAATTTCCATGAATGTAAATAATGCTATGTCCAATGATAGAAGATATGAAAAATTAAAATTCAATGTAAAGACCTAAGATGAAGTGCATTTTTTTAGATTTCAAACAACATAATTTACTAATTACACTATGCAATGAAATATTGTAAATGCAAATTTGATATGAAGCAATGCATGAAATGGGCTAATTTAAGCTATATATAATGAAATGCATGTTACAGACACTTAGCCAATTGATACAGATAAGTAAGGGAAGCAAACAAAAGCTTAAAAATAGGGTTTTCAATTCTATAAATGATAGTTTCAAGGGTGAAAAGGGACTAAGTCGCCCAACGTGGCGAATTAGTCCTAGTAGGGATTTTTTAAAGAATTTTCAGATTTTTTTGGTTGATTTTGATGTTTTCTATGTTGTATGATGTACACCTAATATGCCAATCTAGAATTTCAGAAATTTTCAATGATTTAAGATGCAAAAATGCAACATATATGCACTTTCACTAATGAAAAATTTGAAACCCTAGAATGCAAATTAACTAATGCAAACCCTAATGCAAAGTTAATGCAAGATAATTCTAGGATGATGATGGAATCCAAATCATAAGAGAAGTTATTTGAATGTTAGTTTCACGAAAATATGGACAAATATTTTGGCACCCACGATTCTCTACCACTTCTAGGGTTTCTCACCTAAAAGGAGAGAGATGGGTCAAAATGGACAATGTCTCCAATAAAAACTAATGCAAGTATGATGAAAATATGTCAAAATGAAATGATCTAAATATAGAAAATTGGTAAAAGATATTGATTATTGAATGAAGACTAAAGAAATGCTAGATGTTTGAAAACACAGTGTTGTATGCAAAAAGACCTAGAAAGATGAATAAAAATGCAAACAAAACAATACAGGAAAGAAAAGTAGAAAGCATGCACCTAGAAATGTGTTGAAGACTATAATGATGACTGGAAATGTTGTTGATCTTGAAAATTTGGCTATTGGGACACTTATGCCATTTCGGGTGACCTAGTCCTAGATCTGGAAAACTGAACTAGAGCCCGTTTTAGCCAAATGGGTATCCAAATCTACAAAGAAATATGAAAAAAATTCACAATGGGACCAAGTCACCACTATTGGAATCTTAGTCCACTTTGGATTTTCTAGAAATTTGAAAGTGGAAATGAAAACCCTCAACCTGTACTTTCTGCTCCTCCAAGTATCTGGTTCTAAAACTCTAATTTTTGGCACTGTAAGTGATTTTTTGTTGATATTTTAACCTAGCCAAGGAGATGCATTCAAAAAATTTTAAACTTAATATTTCAGTGATTTCCAAACCCTCAAAGTACATAAATCTACAAACACACAAAGAGAAGGAAATAAATGGTGAATGTTAGGGCATAGGGGTTTGCCTTGGTCAAACCCCTTTTTAGGTAATTAAACCAAAATGAATCAATAATTTATTGAAGCATGAAAAAATGGAGTTAGAGACTTTCCTTGATGATTGATATTTATTTTTTGTGGAAAAAGATGAAGAATCTACCCTTGAATGTCTGAAAAATGCTATCTTGATGAATTAGAATGTAAAAACCCTAGCTTGCTTGAATTGAGAACATGATGAATGATGGATGAATAATGAATTAGTTATGAATTATGGTTTATAAGCTTTCATTTATAGGAAATAATCCTAATTTTTTCATTAATTTGATCCACAAGGCTGACATGAAGGAAAAATAAACTTATAATCCAAATTTTCCCACTCAAACCTCTAAAATAGCCCAAATGGGACTAACTCACCAAGTTGGGTGACTTAGTCCCACTTGGATGGGACTAATTCACCCATATGGGTGACTTGGTCCCACAGGGGCCCTTTTGCCAGCTAGATTGTGAGGGGATGAAGAAAATAGGTTTATATGATGATTTTATCAGGTGTTTGATCAAATTAAGCCATGGGATGCAAAATATGGAGTCATAGGGGCCTATTAATTATGATGTAAAGGGTAATTAGGGCTAGGGAAATAAAGTTCAATGTGAAAGTGTGATTAAATAGTCTTTACACAATTAAAATGAGGTCCACATGGCCTAGGAAGGCACACCATTCAATGTGAATGTGTAAGACACATTACAACACTAGATTAAGATTAGGTTTGATTTAAAATCCTTCTATATTAATGTGAGAATTTCATTAAATGCATTTTATAACTTTTAATTAGGGGAAGAATAGGTCCATTAAATCTAGAGAAGTGTGAAAGTATTTTACAACACTTTACAACACCTTTACAAGACATCGATAAATGAATTTTATTCAGTTTGCAAGGGTCAAAGACCTAATGTGGATTTGCAAAACACCTCAGAATAGTAAATTAAGGCCTCATTAAGTCCAATTTTTCATTAATTATTCCCAAATAAAGCAACGACAAAGGGATACTTTTTCTATGTCCACAAAAATAAAGAAATATCCCCTAACGTAAAGAAAATAAAAGGCCTACACTAATAGTGAGCATAAAGAAATTCATATGGTGTTCAGATTCTATGGGTCAATTGGCTCCTAGCAATTAAATCATGGTGTCGATAGTCCCTTTGCTCTTACAAGGTGTTCAACAAGTGGGAGAATTTAAGGAAAAAGGTGTCTCAATATTGCAATTAAAAAGTAACTATGTATAGTAAGTGTACATTTGAGCATGGATAGGTAAAAAAATTTCCTCAAAACAATGGTACTACCAAATAAACATGTTGATAAAGTTTTGACTCAAGATCATGTATGGATTCCAATATATTATAATTTTTATTTTAAAAATTTGAAAGTCAATTTTGAAGCACTTAGAGGTTGTTTTTGGGTTAGAAATTGGTCATAAATAACAAAGTGGGTTATGATAGATAAATTCATGATATTTCCAATGATTCAAATGGTTCATCAAATCAATTTCCAAGTTCAAAAGTTATGACTTCTAGAAATTGGGTCTCCCAATTTTAAAAATCTGAAAACATTTTGGACACAAAAAAGAGTTGTAAGTAGGAGTTACATGTGTTGATGCGTGTTTTGATGCATCATATGGAATATTTTATTGGAAATAATTTAGGTATCACTTTTTGGGTGGTTTTAGCTTATGATTTTGTAAATAATGTTGTCAAATATTTCATGCATTATATCTCTTTAATATTAGGTGTTTGAGATGGAGGTTTTGTGTGAGTCTTATATATGTCAAGTTGTCTCTAAATCTTATGTTGGTGACATTCCTATGAAATATTTCTTTGCAAGTATATTATAATATTTTTTATTTCTAAATAATATATTGGGAACAACTTGTGGAGTTTTCGTTTTTCTGCTAGAAGTATTTTATTGATGTAAATTACTATGTTGTGTTATTAATGATATTTATGTTTATTTCCTTTTAGTTTTTGTAACTATTGTAAAGATCTAAAAAATTTCATAACCATCCTCTCTAGATTAATGTAGGAAGTATTTTTTCTACCTTATATTCCTTACATGAACAAACTCCCCTTGATACTAAGTAGACTATATACATGGTGTCTAAGATTCAAAACCTAGACCTTTACAACTACTTTAGTATATATATATATATATATATATATATATATGTACATTTTTTATTTAGTGTTTATATTCCTAATTTCAAGTTCTTTATCACAAACTAAATATTTAATGAAAATATATTTCAAATTGAAATTATTTTTCCCACTATGATAGACAATATTCTTGGACAACTTATTTGAACTCATGTTATCACTAAAAATATTAGTAGGCTGAATTTTTTTCTCCCCGATTTCTTCTAGAACTTTTTGGAGCCATAATTTTTGTGTACATAGATAAGTTGCTACAATGTAATTTGATTCCATAGATGAAATATCAAATAAATTTTTCATCTTTTAGCTCCATGAAACCTAACCCAAACCAATTAACAAAAAAATATTAGATATGGACTTCTAATCATCAAAACTATCTCACCAATCATAATTAATAAACCAACATGTTCAAAAGAATTGAAGCATAATAGTGAATAAAATAATATATTAATTTTCACATGCCTCAATACCTCTTGGTTTCCTTCATATTATTTTTGGGTGGCTCAATCATAGAATTTGAAATAAGAGAAACTAATAAGCAATATATAGTAAATTTTGTGAGTTAGAAACATCAAAATACCAACATTATTTGGATATATTTTCTCATCAAGTATTTTAGCACCATGTTATCTACATAACACAACTTCATGAGAATATGGAGTAGAGACTATTTTACAATCAATCATGTTAAATAATTTTAATGTATCATTTGCATCATTTAATTGACAAGAAAAATATTAGATCCTCACTTTGATAAACCTCTATTACTAGGAAATAGGGCATAAGACCTAAATATTTCATTACAAATTAATTCATCATAGGAATTTTAAATTCATACATTTTCTTATAACTCTTTCCCATATACAAAAAATCACCAACATAAAAACTTACTATAACGATATCATGACCTTTGTTCTTGTCTAGTAAAGAGTAGGCTAACTCTTGCTTCTTGTGAATCCATTTTGCTAAAAAATATCCATCAATCCTAGCATACCATGCTCTCCAAGATTTCTCAAATCCATACAAATCCTTATTTAACTTGTAAACTTGGTTTTGTATACTTTGGACTTGAAAAACATATTTCTATTGAACATAGATGTCCTATTCTAAGTACTCATTCAAGAAGATATTTTTGCATTGATTTGATGTATGCTCAAATTCTAGTTAAAGAACCATTGCAATGGTATTTTATCTTATCACAAATGCAGTTTATATTCATAATCTATTTTGTCTTATCACACATGCAATTTGTATTCATAAGCTATTCTACACCTTTGTATGAAGCCTTTTTCAACTAATCATGCCTTGTTTCTTTCAACAATACCATCAATATTGTACTTAGTCTTTTCAACCCACTTAGTACCAATATATTTCTTCTTATATAGAATCTTTATAAGATTCCAAGTATAAATCTTATAGATTTTTTGTTACACCAAGATTATGGGTATTAATGAACTTCCAAATTAAAAAATTCCATATGCCTATATTAGTGATAAGTCCATGAGATCAACTCCCTAAGGTGTAATGGTAAGTCCAATATCCCCCCTCCAATTTAGCTTGGGGAAATTGAACTTGGATTGAGAATTTGATAACATGTTTAGATTTATCATGACATCAAAATTTTAAAATGTTAATCAAATTCTAAATAAATATGTTTTCCTATACCAATAGTGATAGTTAGACCATGGCATTAACTCCTAGAAGTGAAGTGGTTGTTCCAACAATTAATATGAATATAATTTATCTCTTCTTGTATTTATTACACCCAAAACTAATTAGTGTATGCATCTCAAGAGCATGATGGTTCAACATCAACCTATGAAAGAAAAGAAACATTTATTGCCTTACCCCTTAGTATCTCTTTGAGTCTTCAACTTCTTGTACTCTAATAAATATCACTTAATATTCTTAACTTCCTTGAAAAAATTGGACTTGAAGCTTGACTTGCACTTGGAATTAAAGAACTAAATGAGGAGCTACTTGGTGGACTTATAGAAATTAGAACTAAAATACTAGTGGATTTCCTAGTATAAATGTAATTAATATTACCACCATTATAAATATATTTATAATTCTCAACATGGCCTTGATGAATGTTAGTAGATCAAAGGGATGAATAGAACATATAAGTAGAGACCAACATAGCACTATGGTACTAGCAGAGGCAACATTCACAAAGAAGGAGACACACCCCTTGAGAGTAACAAACGTATATATGTTATATGTAATATATAATAAATACATGACATATTTAGGATAGAAAGAAGAGACATATGTGATATAGAATACATGTAACTAGATGTAACCATAGTACTAAAGCAAAGACTTGACCTACCCATTTTGTATATGTGATAATATAATATATATCAGAACGAGTTATAAGGGAAATCTATGTGTTATGGATGTCTGAATGCTTTGTTTTGTTAGTATGATATTGTCTTCTATAAATGCCATTTAGGTACCTGTCACATGCTTGTTAATCTTATTATATCCTTTGGGGTATAAACTGACTACTTAGGAAATATTGGGTTATAGATCCTTCTAGACTATACTGACCCCCATTTCTCTTGCCAAAATTGGTTTTGTTGGAAAGACCCTAGAGAGAATAATAAATAAATTGGAGGCATAGAAGAATTAGGAAGTTGGAAAAAAATTAAAAAAATTTAGACCATAAGGGCCACCTCTATGAGAGAGGGGTAGGCCACTAGGGGATGATGAATAAAATGGGGGGATCTAAGTGATCCTTGAAAATATGTGACTGTTCATAAGAAACGTTTCAAAAATATGATATAGAGGAAAAGACAAAATTAGACTAAGACATATGGGAGAGGGAAAACCAAAAGGGAAAAAGAGATAATCGAGATTATTGAAATAGGAATGGAAATGAGAGTAGAAGAGGGGAAAATAAAACAAACCAAGGAGAGAGAAGAAATGTATCATAAGAGGGAGACAAAGAGAAAAGAGAAAGAATAAGAAGAAATAATGGTAGAAGAAATCTTAAAAATAAGTATGGAGCACACCAAGAAGGGTGTTGCTAAGCACATCGATGGGGATGCAACCAAAGGAAAGATGGGAAAAGAAAAAGAATGAGAAGCCAAAGATATTGCAAAATAAAATAAAGGGAAAGAAGTGGAACCTAATATTTATGATTTGTTAACTAAACATAGGTTAATTTGAATCAATAATGAAAAGAAAGTCACAAATGGAAAGGTATGAAGAAGAAACATCACCTATGGACCAATAGTCACCCCTTGAGCTAGATATAGCATATATAGGGACAACCAAGGAAATAAATGAAGGTAAGAGACTAAAATTATGTAAAAAATATATTATAAATTGGGACATTGTAGAAGGGAACAACCAATCCATTGAGTGGAGTGTAGTGGAGGAATAGGACCATTCCAAAAGAGCAGAAAGTGACACCGAAACTAGTTCCTTATTCAAAAATTTGAAAAGTAGTACTACAAGTGAAGAAGGAAGTTCATCACAAGAAGACATGGCCACAATGAAGAAAAATTCCAGTCTTCAAGAGGGATACTAGTAATGTTGCAAAACACATGTTCCTATTAGAAACCATATGGTAGAGCTAGAATGAACAAAGGGATAGTATAAAGCTATTAAAATTTATTAGCTCTTTAAGAGAATAACTACTAAAATGGTATCGAAAATCATACCCCTAAAGCAATAAATCCTAGGATGAAGTAAAGAAAGATTTCATGGAAAATTTTGATTGTTTGTAACCTCTGACAAAGGGTGTAAGCAAGTTAAGATAGTTATTCCAGAGGGATGATGAGTCTATTTTAGAATTCGATAAAATATTCAAAGAGGTGGTTAGGTGACTTGATGAACCATTAAACAAGTAAAAAATGGAATGGTTCCTTTTAGCCATACCTTTGGAACTTAGAATGGCACTCAATGGTATAAATTTTAGTTCATGCTCAGAATTAGTAGCATTGGCATGTTGGATAGAAGGATAGTCTTAGAGGAGACCAAGAAAGGATAAGGAAAACAAAAAATGGAAAGATTGTGGTTAGAAATAGATCAATTATGACTAAGGAAAGAGCTTATGAAACACAAGATTAGTTTGCAAAGGCCCAATATATGGTGTTCATATTGCACTAGGGAAGGCCACATCTAGAATGAATGATCGATGGAAGTAGGGGAAAAGAAGGAAAAAATGTTAAGGGTGGACCTTCACATTTTTAGAAAACCCAACTTAGTTGATTGTGGGGTATGTAGAGAATGGGACAACCATGAAATATTTGACTTCCCATCACATAAATTTTGGGTAAGGGAAGAACCAAACTATGACCGAGAGATGACATATGTCAAAGGGCTAGCTGAAGGAACCTTATATGCATAGGACCAGGGATACAAAGTACCACCATGGAAAAACTAGAGAACCACCAATGCCATCAAAGGACTAGGAACATATGGTGATAATGACCCATCGCCATTGAAAATTGTGGAAAACTAGGACACTTCACCATTGAATGTTGCGAAGAAAAGAAGCTATGTGGATTTTATGGAGAAGAGTACCATGATGCATTTCACTATGAAAAATAACATTAGCATTATGTGCAAAAAGACAAGCAACATGATGTAAGTAAAACAAAGGGGAAATACTTCTCTACAAAACATCCAAGGACCTAGAGGAAGGAACAAAACAATACCAGAAGACATGAAAAGAGGAGAATGTAAAATACAAAGATAGCACTAAGAATTAATACCAAGTTAAATACAATCTAAGAAAAAATAAAAGACTACAATAATAACTAGGAGAGGGATATATACCAGAAGAATGAATGCAACAACTTTAGATGATGAATAATGCTCCAAGGAAGAGCTAGAATTCCACCCCATGAAAGAACAACATGACCAAATAGTAAAAAAAACCAAATATATACTAGAATAAGAGAAGAATGGAAAATAGTTATTTCACAAAACCAGAAGTGAAGGTCCTCAAACAGTTTTCAAGATTAGCTAGACAATAGGATTTTCTCACCAAACTAAGACAACTTGGTAAATATTGGAATAAAAAAAACATATTGCAAATCAAGACAATCAAAAAACATTGGAAAATGAGGCCAATCATGATCGAACTCTGGATCAATCTACAAAAGATCCCTAAAGTAATGGTTGGCCTAGGATCAAATGTCAATCTAATTCCAAAAATAATATGGGAATACTTGGAAAATATAGAATTGGAACCTACACCATAAAATATTAGCTTGCCAAAGAGTACCGAAATGAAAATGGTGGGTACATGGAACAACATAGAAGTTAATGTAAAAGGAGTTAAAAAATCTATATATTTTGAGGTGGTTACTATGAAGGAAGCGTTCAATCAATCGTTGCATTACAAATGCTTAGATGGTTTGTAGATTCCAAGGGAATTATAGATGCTTGAAAAGAGGAAATATCCTTTGCAAATGATAGAAGGGTAGTCCATATTCTCCTAGGGAAAAAACCTAGAGCATCCTACATAGAGAAAGTAAATGCTAAAGAAGATGAAGACAATGATAGGACTATAACCACTGTAACCATACCGACCAATGAAATTCTAGAAGAATCAAATTCAGAAGGAGAACTAGGGATAGAAGATACAGAAGATAGCATGGATAGAAAAGTAGTATTAGAAGCATGGTTACAAGAAAATCAAGAATTATATTCCCAAAAGCTCTTTACTTCCTAGAGAATATTCATGATAGAAAAAACACCATTGAAACAAAGTAGTGTAGCGTAGAACATGTGTGGTTCCACTAGGGAGAACAAGAAATCTATAGAGTGAAATCCCATTGGATTTGTCATATTTCCCAAAGGAGCTTTCAAGAAAAAATTCCCAAATACTTCAAAGTAGGTGAAATAGTACCATATATAACCCAAATTGAGGAAACCTTCCCATAGGAAGTAGATAGGCTAGCTGGATTATTGAACACTCTTACTTGCACTACAACATGTTGGTATAATAGCCATAAATGTAACATAAAAAAGTGGGATATATTTAAAATCCTGATAAAGGTGAGATTCCTACCAGAAGTGGGTGACTATGACATACCACCACATGAAGGTGACATCCCACCAAAGAATCATCTAGCTAGATATGTAGATATTATTTGGAAATTAATTATGAATATGATGAGTGACTATACATTTAGTTTTTATACTAGATGTTATGCTCAATAGCAAGAACATGGTATATCGAATAGGAAAGAATGATAGAAACCAAAACTTGGATAGAATAAACCAATGATTTTTTTTGGACCTTTTCATTTTCTAGTAAAGACCTTTACATACAAACTATACTCATAAGAATAAAAGGGATTATCTTCAACCCACTCGAAGATGACATACACCCTCTAAAATCCTATGGACTAGAATTTCATTCCATACCATCAAATCATATATATATAAATGCAATGGATGGAAAGAATGGGAAATATTCAAATTAGGAAAGCACTGCTAGGTAGTACAGGGTGACAAAGAAGAACAACTACTAAATATAGAAATCAACTAGGGGGAGAGGGAGATAGAATAAACTACTTGTCCAAAGTATAAATACTACAATGAACCAATCAAAATAAAATAAATGAACATTGTGGTAGTCGCACAGACCATCAAAACACATCGAATTCCAATACCTATTTCTTTGGAACTTCACTAAAATGAAAGGGATCAAAGGAGAAGTAGGTGTTATAAAAATTCAACTTAAAGAAGGGGCCAAACCAATTTGGAAGAGACCATACTAGTTGAAACCCAATATGAAGAAGAAATAAAAAACCAAAATTGACAAGATGTTAGAAGTCAAGATATTTAAGTTGGTAGAAGATGTAAAATGGATAAGCTCGATGGTGGTTCAAAATAAGAATATTGGAGAGATAAGGGCATGCATTGACTTTTAGGAGCTAAACAAAGCATCGATACATGATCCATTCCCCACACAATTTATAGAAGAGATATTAGAATCAATTTTTGAGAGGGATATCTACTCGTTTACAAATAGATTCTCTAGATATCGCTAGGTGAGAATCAAGGAAGAAGATCAACCCAAAACTACATTTTCTACTAAATGGGGATTGTATATGTACATAGTCATGCCATTTGCACTAAAGAATGCTCCGACAGTGTTTAGCCAAATAATGATCAACACTTTCAAATATTTCATTTATGATTTTCTTCAGGTTTATTTATATGATTGGGTAGTCTATGGACTAGTAAAGGACCATGTCCAAGTCCTCTGGATGATGCTCAACTATTGTAGTATGCATATCTCATTAAACCTGAAGAAGTGCACTTTTGTGGTTCCATATGGAACACTACTCAACCACATCATATGCAAAGAGGGACTCATAGTAGATCTGATGAAGGTCACTCTGATCTTGAATCTACCACCACCAATAAATTCTCTAGAAGTCAAATCATTTCTAAAGTTCATTAAAGGATATGCAGGAATTGCAACACCATTAGAAGACCTCCTAAGAAAACAAGGTGAAGCATTGAATGAACATTTGAAGAAGCCCAAAAGGTGTTTGATACTTTGAAATAGAGGATAACAAAGGAACCCATTCTATTTTTTCTAGATTTGAATAATCCTTTCCATGTCCATGTAGATACCTCTAGAATACCTATTGGAGTTGTGCTCACTTATCCTAAATGGAATAAGGATCATCTAATAGAATTTTCTAGCGAGAAATTATCTATGACGGAAAAAAATTACATCAACATAGAAAGGGAAGTGTTAGAAATGGTATATGAAGTTATAGAACTATCGACACTACTTTCTATCCTCTCCCTTCACTTTCTTCATAGATCATTAACCCCTAAAGTACCTATTAAAAAAACCGGTAACTCATGGTCAAATATCTAGATGGCTCCTACTGTTTCAAGAGTTCAACTTTAAAGTAATGGTGAAACTCGAGAAGGGAAATCAAGGGCCAAACTACCTATCCCAAATTGAAACTAGTGAGGAATTGGATGTACATAGGGAAGAATTTCATGGCACACATTTATTTAGAATCATAGAAATATTGGAAGAACTAGATAATATTGCTATCTTTCTATCAACCGAAGAATTTCCAAAGACCTAACACAATAGGATAGATAGTCAATGGTATGGAGAGCAACACCTTATACATTAGTAGAGGGAGAGTTACAACACAATGGAAAATATGACATTGTCTGAAGAGTAGTCTACAAACATGAAAGGAAATCCATCCTTTAGGAAGCTCATAGTGAGATTGTCAAAGATCACAACTCCAAAGAATCTACCACAAGAAGGGTAAAACTGATAGGTCTATGGTGGCCAACATTATATAAAGATGCCACATACTATGTAAGAGGATGTGACATATGTCAGAGAATGGGGACCTGCCACTAGAGATGAGATGCCCTTGAGGCTAGTACTAGCCCAAAACCCATTTGAGAAATGGGTGATTGATTTTATAGAACTAATTGACCCACCGAAAGGGAACTCAAAACACAGATTTATCATCACCAACATAGAGTACCTATCAAAATGGTTAGAGGTAGAATCAACTAGAGACTACACCACCAAAACTATCCTTAAGTTTCTATACAACAATATCATTACTTGGTACAAATTCCCATTAAGAATAGTTAGCAACTAGGGAAAAAATTTCATAAACAACATGATATAGGAATTGCTACAAAATGTTATGATAATTAATAATAAAATCTCACCCTACCACCCACAAGCTAACAGATCCAGTGAGGTCATGAACAAGATAATTGGAAAAACATAAACAAATTATGCAAAGGA
Source organism: Sequoia sempervirens (assembly GCA_007258455.2). Taxonomy (NCBI): domain Eukaryota; kingdom Viridiplantae; phylum Streptophyta; class Pinopsida; order Cupressales; family Cupressaceae; genus Sequoia; species Sequoia sempervirens. The sequence goes on along the minus strand of VDFB02193867.1, from coordinate 257,581,258 downwards.
AATAATATAGTTTGGGATATTAAGATACAAATAGTATTATGGGCATATTGGACCTCTTGTAAATAGACAAGCAAGTTCACACCATTCCAGTTGGTCTACGACCTTGACACAATGGTACCATGAACTTTATCATTTTGAATATATAGACTGCCCTTACCTTATGACTTGAAGAGGATGAATGGACCTAAAGATGCACGTAGAAGAATTAGAAAAAAAAGATGCATACTAAAAAGTTCCCATGTACAACCAACAGTTAGAATGTCAAAGGTAAAAACCATGGCATGACTAGAACTTGCACCTAAAGACATTCCAAATAGGGGATCTTTTGTTATTATATGATAGAAAATTCAAGAAATAGGGGAAGCTAAAAGTTAGATGGTGAGTCCCATTCTACATTCATCACATAAATGAATTTGGGGTCATTAAAATTTTCCAACTCAACAATACAATCGTGGTAGAGCACATTAATGGAACACACTTAAAGTATTAGAAACTACTACTAGAATGAAACATATTAATTTCATGAAAAGCTATTGTACCACAATGTAACTAACAAGCATGATTAACCCACCTTAATACCACTAACACCCATCAAATCACCCAAAAATATCCCATGAAAGTCACAAAGGGATAGAGCATTAAAGTATTTGTGACCACTCACTACAAATCTCACCCCACTAAATACCATCTTATAAAAAACCCAAATCGATTCCCAATTTTCACATACTACTAGTAAGAGAATAGACCATTCATGGAGCAAAAGATAGAAAACTCTATAGAAAAGTTTGAGGAAAAAGGGAAATTTCATAGGAGGCACTTCCTATAATGGGAATTCCCATAGTTATCCACATCTTGGAGAAGCCCAAACTAGTGTTCAAAAGAACCCTTCAAAGAAAGGCTCACTGACAAAGATGAAGCATTCTCATCAATTCTGCAAAATGTAGTCCACCTAGAGGATACAAGGAAGTATATCCATGAATCCATTGCCAAAATAAACCATACCAAGATGGAAGAGCTCTGCTAACAACTATTGATGGAGGATAGGAAGACATATAAACATGAATACATGGAGATTAGGAAGAAAATCCTAGATGTATGGAAGGATTTCCCAAAATTTTCTTGGAGGAAGAATGGGTACAGATTATCCCAAGCTTGATGCATGATGAGTATATGTACCTTCAAAAAACCATACAAAATTACAAAGGAAGATATCTATGTAGTGACTAAGCTACGAATTGTCAAAGAGATATCTAACAAAAAGGATATGAAGAATAGTGAAGTGGAGAGGCTGATGGGAGCCACATTTGATGGTCGGAGTTTGAGCTTGAAGTCAATCTTGAATCCAACAGTCAAATATTTAGCAATGGGGATCGCTTACAAACTATACTATGCCAACTAGGAGGATTCCACCACTACCACTATTGTCCACACTGCCTACCAAATGGTGGTTTAAGGTAAATACTCCAACTTATGTGAGATTACATGCAAGAAATTGATGGAGAACTTGCATAAGATCAAGACCTCTAGGTATCATTTACAGTACGACACTCTAATAATCTATTTAGTGTTTTATTTCTTGAATGAGTTGATAAGGTTCAAAGGAAAAATCTTTTAATTAGACCAAACTATAGTAGCCCAAATTAGGGAACATACCCACTATTTTGGAAACTTTGAAGCCAAATAGACTGCTTACTTGGAATTTTTCAAATATTTCCAACAAAAAATGTAATTTAGGGACTATGTCCCCTATCTCATAACCTAATAGTATGAAAACACAATAATAGTTTTAGTAGATAAAGATTTCACATAAATGGAACCTGTCAAACCCCACACAGTATGGATTCTAGCACTTCCATATGAAATCATAACAAAGGAGACTAGTGCATATGTCGTAGCCTTGCTTTGAAATCCAAGGGATAACACCACTCCTAGATTTGGGACATATAAAGACATAATGACTAGAAAAGAAAAATAGGAAGCTCAAGAGGATGAGAAAAGAAGAAAAATAAATATTAGAAATAGGAGGGGCCACAACCCACTACTGACACTTTGACACACTCCAAATCCTTAGGCAGAAGGACCACAAGGTCCTAGGTCACCTTATAGGATTATTGGCGGCACCATCAATATCAACACCAGTTCCTCCTCTAGGCCAACTAGCATATAAACCAAAAATAACTCGAAGGGTTAAAAAAAAGGCTACTTTGCTAAAATAAGAGTTTAATGAACTAGAGGTCAAAGACATCTTAGAGGATGAAGAAGAGATAGAGAAACCTCTACAAAGGATGAAGTGAAGCAGGAGGACCTCTGAGACTTCACTAGTAAAACCAAAGTTCAATGATCTAGAGGTCGAATACATCTCAGAGGATGAAGAAGAGATATATCAACCTATACAAAGGAGGAAGCAAACTAGGAGGACCTTTGAGAAATCACTAGTCAAACCAGAGCCCCAAGAGAAAGTAGAGAAAAATAAGACAATGGAAAAAGAACCTTTGAAACTTTCACCAGATCTAATAAATATCCTAGAAACATTCAATGCTATTGTTGACCATGGGATGCTACCTCTGGTCCTAAAAATGTATGAAGAATATGATGCAGTCAATCAAGAAAAAATAATTTAGAGCTTGATATGGTATGTCAATTTTTTAAATATAAGTCTTAAGGAAGCTATGGAAGGTCTTCCTAATGCAATTGCTACAAAAATAAGGGAAAGAAGGGCTAAAGCCTTGGCACAATATGAGGGAATTAATGAGTGCTAAACATATTTATGGTTAGAACTAATATAACTATTGAATAGAAATAAGCTCTGCAACAAGCACAAGCACAATAGTTCCAAATAAATAAGTGAGTTGATAGGCTAATGTAGGATGACCTTGATGATGTAGAGGCTCTCTGAAAGTAAATAGAAGAAGCCACTCATAGACTATATGAGTCACTAACTATACCATAGAAAAATGGATCTTTGACATTTTCATGGTCATTTAGGTCTTTTTCCTATGACACTTGGCTTATTTTTTTTAGATTTAATGTTGTAATGTAACTTATGCATTCACATTAGGTCTCGAATATTCAAATTATGACATCTTGTGAAGGTGTTGTGAAGTGTTGTAACACATTTCTACACTTTTCTAGACTCTTCTTATTATAATTCATCTAAATATCATCTTTTTATCCCTTACCAAGTCCTATTTTAAAATGTTGTAAAGTCTTGTAACAAGCTTTCATGCCTTTCTAGGCTTGTCATCACTAATTACACCTTTCTTATGCTTTATTTGGCCCTGTTATGCACTTATTGTCCTTAATTAAGTGTTTTTTTTAATACAAACCTGACAAACAACATTAAAGACAATATAATTTCTGACACCCACTTGCATGCCTTGAGTGAGACCCATTCACCATTGGTGGCGAATGAGTCCCTCTTGGCACAAAATTCAAGATACATTCAAATTTCTTTTGGGTTTTTATTCATTAAACCCTTATGCCGGCCTGTCATGTTGTATTTTCAGGTAATTAGGGCATAAGTGTGTATAAATTTTTAGAGTAAAGGTTTTAACTTAGTTATGTTAATTAAGTTACCTTTATTCCTCTCTTAAGATTTCACTTTAGTTTGCATATTGTGACATTTAATAATTATATTAATTATTAAGTGTCTACCTATTAGGGTTACTTTTTAGGTTTTGCATGATCTCCTTTTAAGGATTGATCTTTGTAATTATTTCAATTAAGTCAATGCAATCTCTCTTGAAGCTTGCAGAGCACCCTTTCTTTTTTGTCTCCATCTCTTCCTTTCTGTGATAGGTTATTTGCATGCAGGTGATCTTCGGGGTCTGTGAATTTGGCTTTCTCAACTTCTATAGATAACTTCAACATGGTATCAAAGTTTCAGGTCTGCGGTTGCCTGCTCTTTTTTTGAAGATATCAGCTTACAGATTTTTCTTCTGTGCAAGGGTTTCATTCCAATTTTTTTTGCCAGATCAGAGGGGTTTTCCATCATTTTTTGAGAATTTTTTACCTTTATCTCTCAAATAGTGCATGGTATTGCAAAACAGACCTCATGGGTGCGCTCAAAAGGCCCAAAAACCCCTATTTTCATACAAAATGTGATAGGGTTTTTTGAAAATTGATTTTTTAGTGTTTTTGGGGAATATCAAAACAGTTGCCAAAAAAATCCATATGATTGTACAGATCCGTATGGATGCCTCGATTTTTGTGCCATATTTTTTGGTGTCTTCATCAATTTTGAGCTGCATCAATTTTTGTGCCATTTTGCATCAATTTTCGTGCCTTTAAAAAAAAAAAATTATGTGCTACCCCGATTTTCATGCCATGAAGGTATAGCTGAATATTTTATTAATTTTTTAATCTTTAAATTAATAAAATGTTTGGTTTAGAGCCTAAATGGGCATATTTAGTAAAATGGTCATATCTTGAGCATACAGTCTCCTTTTTTGAAAATGAGATACCGTTGGAAATCTAATTCTGACATCGATCTGTTGGAGTAGGTGTGGTTTCTAGATTTTCCCGTTTTGATGCTTTTTTTTTCAGTCAAAGTCAAAACATGTTTTTTACCTCCCAGGGGCATAATTTATGCGTACAGAGTCCGTTTTTCATTTTTTGCAAATGAATAAGCATTGGAAAGGTGGTTCTATGCTCTTCCCATATCTGTCATTTATTTTTCCAAAATATGCCCCAGGTACATTTTATTCAGTATTTTGTGTTTTCACAATTCTGTCAATTACTTGGACGTTTTGGCACCTGGAAAGGATCTGTTTGTGTGAGATGGCATATTTTGATCTACTTTATATGTACTGAGGTCATTAGTCTCTGATTTTTTCATTTGAGTGAGTATCATGGGTTTTTCTATTCATCCTTCTGTGATCAACTTGGATAAGGATAATTATGAGCCATGGGCAAAGGGCATACTTACACATTGTAGGTGGCTTAATATTTTGCCTCATTTGTATGGACTCATACCTACACCAAACACATCAAGGATTTTATCAGCATGGGTTGTTATTCAAGATCATATTGTAAGGGTTATTGGTTGTAGTGTTGATTTTGACACTTTATGTGCTTTATCTAACATTCATTGTCCTTGCACACTTTGGCACTGTCTTTGGGAGATTTTTGGAGATTCTAATATCTCTCCATTCCCAGAGGATCCCGCTGTAGATTGTCTCATCCCTCTTGTAGATATAAATTTCATACTCTATGATAACCATACTCTAAAGGAGCTTGAATATATCACAGGTCTTGCATATGACGATGGTTTAGAGACTTGTATTCATGTTCCCACTCCTGAGATTGAGACTACATCAACATCTCCTATTGTTCCTGATCAGTTTGACATCACCACATCTTTCGCCCCTATTGATTTAGTACAATAGGACATCATCCATCTTCCAAACATAGCCACTTGGGGTTCGTATCTTGCAGACATATCATCCTTGTTTGTAGAGTCCTATATTGCAGATCTGAAGGATTACTTTGAGGACATTCATCTCCTCTACTGTGACAGTCAGGTTATCACTGTCCACCCACCATTATCAGTGCATTCAGAGGTTGCATTTCAGGAGTCTTCACATCAGTTTGGAGTTGGCATCATTTATTTCAGTTCAGACACAAAGATTCTTCAACATCCTATCATGGCACACATCTTGAGACATATTGGTTCATCACTCTTCACAAGGTTTCTTTGACATCATCCTTTGGATCCATTTCTTCCCAAGGGGAGGAATGTTATTTGCCGCTTTAGGATCTCTTTCTGGATTCTACATCAGGCATCCACCATTGTGACATGAGTTTCTTCATTGTGGGGGGGCCTTCTTGTCTCTTTATATCTCTCCTATGGAGGCCATTGTATATGTACTTATATGATAGAAGTTGTCTATGGGGGGTATCATGTAATCCACCTCCTATCCTTCTTTCATTAGTGCATTTCATTCTTTTATTTTCTCTCTTTTGGGGGGGAGTTTTGTTCCCATGAGGTTTTCTCCCTTTCTCCACTTTATAGAGATTTGGTTGTATCTAGATACCTGATCAGGCCTAGTTGTCGGGACCCTTGTTTTCTTTCATGCATTATAGTTACCTTTGCTTTCTTGCACATTTTTGTAGTTGCACTCTTGCTCATCTTAAGGGGGGTGTTAGAGTAAAGGTTTTAACTTAATTATGTTAATTAAGTTACGTTTATTCCTTTGTTAATATTTCACTTTAGTTTGCATATTGTGACATTTAATAATTATATTAATTATTAAATGTCTACCTATTAGGGTTACTTTTTAGGTTTTGCATGATCTTCTTTTAAAGATTGATCTTTGTAATTATTTCAATTAAGTCAATGCAATATCTCTTGAAGCTTGCAGATCACCCTTCCTTTTTTGTCTCCATCTCTTCCTTTCTATGACAGGTTATTTGCATGTAGGTGATCTTCGGGGTCTGTGAAGTTGGCTTTCTCAACTTCTATAGCCAACTTCTACATAAATACATTTTTTTCTATCTATTTTAACCCCCAATAATCTAATTCATCCCATTCACTCATTCATCATCAATCAACATTCTTGCATTCATCCATCATAGTATCATTCGATCAAGCAATTATTAAGCATCTTGGAGCAACCATTGGCATATCTTCAAACTTCAACAACAAGGATTTGGTGAGTTTAGGGCACTTACATGTTGTTTATTCATCATACCTCTCCTATTTCATTTCATTTCTTTATCAAGGTTTGATTACCAAAGTGGGATTTGACCAAGGGAAATCCCTATACTCTAGCCCTTAACCATTCCCCCTCTTTGCATGTATGTTTGTAGGTCTTGTAGGAAGATTTTTCAAATAAATAGGTGTTGAAAAGTGGTCAACAAGTCATCAAATCTATTCAAGTCAACCAAACCCTAATTCAAGCTTGCGGAGAACATTCAACCCACTTTTTGCAGATTTGGTTCCATCAACCCCACAAGAAGACAAGTATAGATTTGGACCCACAGAGTTGACCTCTAAATTTGTAGATTTTTAGAGGAGAACTGATTGACCATCAGTGGTGAATGAGTCCCATTGCCAGGCTGGAAAATGTTAGTTCATCAGTTTTTAGTTCCTAACAGTCAAAAACCAGTTTCAGCAAAGTTTACCAGAAGGACTGATTCACCATCAGTGGTGAATGATTCCCACTGGTCATCAACAGTGATTTTTTTGACATTCTATAACCTTATGGCAGAAAAATTTCATCTCCATCTGCACTTTGTTCAGTTTCATTAAGTTTTGATTTCATTTGTGCATGTTTCTAGTTCATTTCTGCATATCACACTATGTTTTCAAACACTTCATATTTCTTAGGTTTCGCATTAATAATCAATCAATTTTAACAATTTTCTACATGTAGAACATTTCATTTAGGCATATTTTCATTGTACTTACATTAGTTTGAGTGAACCAACTAGATTTTGGGTGTGGGATCTATCTCTTTCCTTTAGGTGAAAAACCCTAATTGAGCAAAAGAGAGTCATAGCATTTCACACCCCATAAAATCCATGGTTCATTTTGGTGAACCCACATATTGAACATCATCTTTTTGACTTGAATCTACATTTACATCCTAGGACTCATAGCATTGGCTTTTGCATTAGCCTTTCCATTGTTTTTGCATTTGAGGGTTTACAACATTACATTAGTGAATATCTCATATAGATTTCATTTTTGCATTACTAAACATTACAAAAACTAAAATTTTGCATCTGCATCTTAGTTTTGCATCTGAAAAGCATCAAAATCATTTTAATTTTTCTAAAAAACCACAAAAAATTCATTCCTAGACTCATTCGCCACCCTAGGCGAATAAGTCTAGTTGCACTTTCTACACAACAATTTCTATCATTTTCACAGTAATTTCTGCATTTGGGTATGTGTAGGATCACGATGGGCCAAAAAGTGGCAATATGATGGGTATGTGTAGGGTATGTGGCTCACGACTTTTTTTTACCTAGAATTGATGAAATGAAAAGGGCTTTTAAAATAGATTCTCAGCTTTCCACCAATATAAATTATGCTTTACTTTGAATTTAATAAATAATTATTATTCACTTTCTATTTGAATTACAACTAAAGTCCTAATTGATGGGATAATTTAAAAAAATCTATAGCTTTCAAATAGTATCACATTTTTTGAATCTTGATGCGTCACATTCACTTCGCTATAGGATTAAAAAAAATAAAAAATGAATTTCATGAGGTTTTGACCAAGTTAAGGTGGTTAGACATACAATTTTTTATATTTTTAAAAGTTGTAATAAAAAATTCATAATTAGTTATTTACTTGGAAAAAATTACAAAAAAATATGCATCACATCAGGACATGAGTCCTCTACTTATATCTAAAATCTTATAAAAAATATTATCATTTTATTGTGGTTAGGGTGGTCGATAGACACCTACTTCTTATTTTTTCCCTGAAATTTAAGTACTACTATATTGAAATTTCAAATTTTCACCAAATAGATTTTGAAAAAAAAATAAACCTAGTAGTTTAGAAACTACATTCAATTTTCTACAGATTCTATCCTTACACATTTTTTGAAATAATATAGATAACTTATTCAAATTTTTACGTGAAGTTGCCTAACTCTAATTTTTCTGAATTTTTTGCCACTTAAGGGCCTATTTTTTCCATGATGATCCTGCACATACCCATTTCTATTTTCTATTGTTGCCTTCCTATTTTAATTTACATAATTTATGTTGTTTGCATTTTATTATTCCTAGATTTCATTTCATTTCCATTCACCCCACCTCTTATGGTATTTGTATGAGTGTTTGGTGCCCTATTGATAATACTTTAGTGAGAAGAAGTTTCTGACTCATGGCATCCCGTGATAACACTCATTGTGGACCTTGGGTTGTCTCAAGCTCCTACTCCTAGTATGGAAAATGGTGCATTATGCATGGATACTACCACTAGTACACCTTTACCTTCACATACAATGCATGTTGACACACAAACCGATCAAATCCCGCAAGATAAAGTCATTAGTATTCATGAGGATTTTGCACATTTACATCAATATTTATGTCTTGAAAACATTTCCACCACTACAATACTTGCTATAGACAACCTTCATCGCTTGATTGAAAGTGACAATGGCTTAAAATTTATGGAAATAATTACTAAGATATACAACAAACATGTTCCTTTCACTTCCCAACCAAAAAACACTATGGTTAGCCAAGGAGGATCTCACATTCCTCCTTCAACCGTAGCATCCATACCCACCTATACCACTCCTCAAGTAACAACAACCATGCAACAAGTTAGTCATGTGACTCCTTCTTTCACTATTCCAACTAGTCTTCCTAGTTATTTTGTGGCATTGAATGTTCCATCCTCCACCACCTTCACCCCTCTTAGTGTTGAAACATAGATTTTTGGCACCTACTTGCATTTTATCACTCCTAGGGTTTTTCACCTAGAAGGAGCAAGGTGGGCCAAAAGTGCTTATTTTCTCATTAGAAGAAATGGAAAAAGGATCATAAAGTGTGTGTGTGTGTGGATGTATTTAAATTCTAAAAACCTAATTAAAATGTAGACTAAGGAATGTAATTCTAATCTAATGTAAAAGTGCTGGAAAACACAATGTGTATTCAAATTATTTGACTATAAAAGTAAACAAACTATAACAGAAAGTAACCAAATTGGAGATGTGTACCTAGAAGTTGGAAGAGGGTGGAATGAGGCTCTGAAGACTTATAGAAGACACCAAAAATGCACACTAGGACTGATTCACCATTTTGGACGAATGAGTCTTGTTTTTGCTAAAAAGTGTCAAAACCAGTTTCGAGGAATTGGGTATCCAAATATACAGAAATCACTGTTCAATCCTTGAAATGGGAATGAATTTCCATCAATGGTAAATGAGTCCTCTTCTACAAAATAGAGAATTTTGGACAGGATTTTGTGGATAATAATCTGCAATTCTATTTCTGAAGATTCCCTAGATCTGAATCTGCAAAACTCAATGTATAGACTCTCTCCAAGCTTAAAATAGGGCTTGAGATACCTTGAATGACTTTGATGGGATATGTACACTTTTTCTTACCTTTCCATTTGATAAATATGAATACAAAAATACATGCAAAGGGTAAAAAGTATTGAGGGTTAGGATATAAGGGTTTGCCTTGGTCAAACCCCACTTTGGTAATCAAACCCTTGAAATAGAAATAGAAATGAAATGGAAAGAGAATGATGAACACACCACACGCAAATGAAAATACTCACCAAACCCTTGTTGGAAAAATCTGAATATATGTCAATGGCTACTCCAAGATGTTTGATTTATGCTTGATTTGATGATGTAAATGATTGAATGCTAGAAAGCATGAATGAGATTGAATGGGTGTTGGTGGGATGGAATGGGGGTTGAAATGGATGTAAAAACACTTATTTATATAATCATGTGCCTTAGTAACCTTTTGATACCTCATCACAGGCCGACATCAAGTGATTTTGAATAGAAAATTGAAAGGAAATTTAAAATATTTTGAATTTGGAGCCAAGGAGGACTCATTCACCACCCATGGCGAATCAGTCCCACCTTGGACTCAAAAGTGAGTGTTGGGAATTAAGTCATATTTAATGTTGTTTCTCAGGTTTACATTCAAGAATGCACTTAATTAAGACTTGTAAGGGCATAAAGAGGTTAAATAAGTCATAAGAAAGGTGTAAATAGTGAAAATGTACCTAGAGAAGCATGAAAGCTTGCTACAAGACCTTACAACACTTCAAAATAGGACTTTATTAGTGATGAAAAGGTGATTTTTAGGTGAATTGTAATGAATAGAGTCTAGAAGAGTGTAGAAATTTTTTACAACACTTCACAACACCTTCTTAAGACATCATTATTTGAATTTTAGTACCTAAATATACATGTTCAAGCCATGTTACAACATAAACTTAGAGAAAAGTAGATCAAACACCATGAAACAAAACCTAAACGGCCATGAAAATGACAAGGGGCCATTTTTCTACCACACATTTAGCCCCCACTTTATTGAGAGGATGAACTTGCTTCAAACTCACACTAAACTAGCCATGAACATCGAGAGGAGGGTTCAAATGTACTTACATTACCAAGATGGAATAACAATGATCAAGAGGGATGATCAAGCCCTGAGGATGAAGATCCCATGGAAAACTAAGCATAAGAACAAAGGAGTACACAAGTGAAAGAGAGAATTGAATGAAGCTTCGATCGTCTATCCTACTAGTTGTGGATTAGATCTAGGATGATTGTTTGAAAAAGAGAATGTGTACTCACTCTAGGGCAAAAAAACACATGACAGTCTACCGGATGAGAAATCCAAAAAGGTTAGATACATACACTAGTTGCTATGCACTCACAAACACAAAGGTGGCTATGGGGAAAAGTCATGGCACTAGGTGGGATTCCCACTCAACCATATCAAAGTTATAACTCTTGATAACTTTAACAAGGCACCAAAAATAAAAATTTTGTGAACAAAAAGGAAGGTATCACAGGCATGCAAGTTGCGTTATGCAAGGTGGAAAAAAGTGCAAAATGTAAATAATGCAAAAATGTAAAATGTAAAATGAAAAAGATGTTTGAAGGACTCTTGTTAAGTTCATGCAAGGTCAATCCCTTAGTAAAAATTGTGTCTAATGTCTCTAAGAGAGGACCAATCAAAGAATAGTATATTCACAACTTAGGGAATGGAATGTGTCACATTAGGCCACCAAGAGGAATGTAATATGCTTAGAAAGATCAGACTTATGAAGAACATCACACCCAATGTCATCCTCAAAGTGACAAACCCATCATATGAATGACAAGGCTACACTAGGAACCAAAAGTGCAAATGAATTATGGTAATGTATGCCCCCCACTTTAAAGTGGTTGCTAACATCATTTATTTGAGCAATTACTTTAAAGTAGAAGAGAAGAACATGAGAGCTTATTTGAAAAGCCCTATGAAAATTAATATGTTTTTGATAAGTTGCGCCATGAAGAAAGGCAGTATCTCACATGTGAGTTAATCTTAAAAACATGTCACTCACATCTCAAGCTTGCTCTTACACGTTCATGAAAATTTAACGAGCAGTCGAAAGAGACAACAACAAGTGATATACAAGCGATAAGGTTGTCTAATCCGTTACCCCCACTTAGTGCAGGACAAGGATGAGCTTAAAGTGGATGACGGTATGCTTCCCCTTGCAAGGGATGTGAAACATGTAATAGTGAGAATGCTATGATCCTAAACTATTACATGGAAAGGAGTAGCAACTAATGTTATTTATGTATTGATTTCAGATGTAACAAGGTGAAAGGTTTCTTGGAAAAATGGTTAGTGTTAGTATGGACACTTAGTGAAGGTTTGTTGGATGGGGTGATGGCTATTAAAGGAGAATCATGAAGACTATGATTTGGAAGAATGAGGTTAGGTATAGTGTGAGATTTGCATAGGATGATGATTAAGGGTTAAATTTGTTTGGTTGTCAGTTGTCACTAAGATATCATTGTTATGTGCCATAATATTGACCCTAGGAGGAGAGTTAATATGTTCATCACATGTCATAATTGGGTTTGGCAAGATAGCTTCATAGCTCATAGGAGAGGCATCAAGAGAAGGATAACTAGGAGTTTCATGGTTACCATTGATGGGATCAAGGAAGGGAGAAATAAGTTTTTAATGAGTTTCACTACCGATATCTTCTAACACTAAATTATCTTCTTCATGTGTAGAGAAGATAGTAGGAGAAGAAAAGGGTGGATTGTCATGATTATCTACATCAGCATGTCCTATAATGTCTTTTTGAGTGGGGGAAGTAGGATTTTCATAGCTCTCAATCATATCCTCCACACAAATGTGTTTGTCATGATCGTTTAGGATTGTATCATATTCACTAAAGTATTTTGACAAGTAGGGGAGGTATTGGGAGATGAAAGGGGACTTGGTAGGGTAGTGGAAATGTGTGTCATAATTTTGTTGTAAGGGGGAGGAGAAGGAAGAGAAGAAAGGATTTCATGATCTTCAATGATTGTGTGTTCTTTCATCAAGATATCTTCATCACCAATGGGAGTGATATCGGGAGAAGAACAATTATGATTATTGATGCATGCATCCTTTTAGAGAAAAAATTTAGTGGATGATTTAGAAGAGAGAAATTCATCTCTAGGTTCATCTAACATCTCTAAATCATCACTACTAAAAGGTTTTTGGGATAAATTGGAATTAAGTGGTTTAGGTTTGTCATCAAAAGCCTTAGTGGTTGGACTTGGGGAGAAAAAACCTCGTAGGGTTTCATATAACCTATCCAAGTTATCACTACTAAGAGGTTTGGATGATATAGTTTTTTGAAATTGAATAACTTCTTGAATTGGATCATTGGATGTGTTTTGGTTTTGTTTTCAGCTGCTAATGAATCTGATCTAAATGAACTAGCAACTAATGTTGAAAATGAAAATTGCAAAAGTGTAAGTTCCATGAATGTAAACAATGCTAATGTCTAATGATTTAAATGTAAGAGAACCTATGCAAACTTTAAATGAAATTGAAATACATAGGATGAAATGTAACTTTTCAAATTTCAAACAAAGTAATTGACTAATAACACTATGCAATAATTTGAAAATGAAATGTTGCAAATGCACAATTTAAATTTGAACAATGCATGAAATGAGCTAATTTATGCTAAATATCATGAAATGCATGCTATATAAACTCAACCAACTGATATAGGTAGGTTAAGGCACCAAAGAGAAGCTTAAAAATAGAGTTTTTAGTTCTAGAAAATGCAGTTTCAGGGGTCAGAAGGGACTGATTCGCCCAGGCTGGCGAATGAGTCCCTGTATGGACTTTTTTTAGAATTTTCAGATATCTGTGAGGGATTTTCATGGTTTCTAAGGGCTATGATGCAGACCTAATTGAAAAATGTAGAATTTTAGAACTTTTGAAGGAGTAAAGATACAAAAATGCAACCTATTATGCACTTTGACTCGTGCAAAAATGAAACCCTAGAATGAAAGCTAACTAATGCAAAATGAAATGTAAGAAACTCTAGGATGACTAATGGACTTGAAATCAGAAAAGAGGGTATTTGAAAAAGCAGGTTCACCAAAATGAAACATAGATTTTTGGCACGGACTTGCTTTCTATCACTCCTAGGGTTTTTCACCTAGAAGGAGAAAGGTGGGCCAAAAATGCTTATGTTCTCATTAGAAGAAATGGAAAAAGGGGTGTAAAGTGTGTGTGTGGATGTATTTAAACACTAAACACCTAATGAAAATGTAGACTAAGGAATGAAATTCTAATCTTTAATGTAAAAGTGTTGGAAAACAAAATGTGTATTCAAATTATTTGACTATAAATGTAAAAAAACTGTAATAGAAAGTAATCCAATTGGAGATGTATACCTAGAAGTTGGAAAAGGGTGGAATGAGGCTCTGAACACTTGTAGAAGACACTAGAAATTCTCACTGGGACTGATTAGCCATTCTAGGCAAATGAGTCCTAATTTTTCCAGAAAGTGTCGAAACCAGTTTTGGGGAATTGGGTATCCAAATCTATAGAAATCATTGTTCAAGAATTGAAATGGGACTAATTCACCATCAATGTCGAATGAGTCCTCTTCTAGAAAATAGAGAATTCTAGACAGGATTTTGTGGCTTATAATCTACAATTTTTTTTTCTGAAGATTCCCTGGATCTGAATCTAGAAAACTCAACCTGTAGACTCTCTCCAAGCTTGAAATAGGGCTTGAGACACCTTGAATTACTTTGATGGGATATGTATACCTTTTCTCACCTTTCCATTTGATAAATCTCCATACAGAAACACATGCAAAGGAGAAAAAGAGTTGAGGGTTAGGATATAGGGGTCTGCCTTGTTCAAACCCCACTTTCATAATCAAACCCTTGAAATAGAAATAGAAATGAAATGGAAAGAGAATTATGAATACACCACAAGAAAATGTAAATACTCACCAAACCCTTGTTGAAAAAATATAAAGATATGTCAATGGCTACTCCAAGATGTTTGATTTATGCTTGATTTGATGATATAAATGCTTGAAATCCAAAATGAATGAATGAGATTGAATGGGTGTTGATGGGATGGAATGGGGGTTGAAATGGATGTAAAAAAACTATACAATATTGTGCCTTAGTAACCTTTTGATACCTCATCACAAGACGACATCAAGTGATTTTGACTAAAAAACCAAAAGGAAATTTTAAATATTTTGAATTTGGAGCCAACAAGGACTCATTCACCACCCATGGCGAATGGGTTCCACCTTGGACTCAAAAGTGGGTGTCGAGATTTAAGTCATATTTAATGTTGTTTCTCGGATTTACATTCAAGAATGCACTTAATTAAGACTTTTAAGGGCACAAAGACGTTAAATAAGTCATAAGAAAGGTGTAAATAGTGAAAATGTTCCTAGAGAAGCGTGGAAGCTTCTTACAAGAATTTACAACACTAGAAGATGAAACACCATAAAACACCATGAAACAAGACCTAAAAGGCCATGAAAATGACAAGGATCCATTTTTGTATAGCAAATTTAGTCCCCACTTTAGTGAGGATGAACTTGCTTCAAACTCACACTAAAGTAGCCATGAACATTGAGAGGAGGGTTCAAATGTACTTACATTACCAAGATGGAATAAAAATGATCAAGAGGGATGATCAAGCCCCCAGGATGAAGATCCCATGGAAAACTAAGCATAAGAACAAAGGAACACACAAGTGAAAAAGAGAATTGAATGAAGCTTCAATCATCTATACAACTAGTTGTGGATTAGATCTAGGCTGATTGTTTGAAAAAGAGAATGTGTACTCACTAGGGGTGACATAACACATGATGGTCCACCGGGTGAGAAAGCCCAAAAGGTAAGATACATACACTAGTTGGTATGCACTCACAAAGACATAGGTGGCTATAGGGAAAATTCATGCCACTAGGTGGGCTTCTTGCTCAACCATATCAAAGTTATACCTCCTAATAAATTTAAAAAGAGGGCACAAATAAAAATGTCATGAACAAAATGGAAGGTACCACAGGCATGCAAGTTGCGTTATGCAAGGTGGAAAAAAGTGCAAAATGTAAAAAATGAAAAAATGTAAAATGTAAAATGAAAAAGATGTTCGAAGGAGTTTTGTTAAGTTCATGCAAGGTCAATCACTTAGGGAACATTGTGTCTATTGTCTCCAAGAGAGGACCAATCAAAGAATAGTATATTCACAACTTATGGGATGTAGTGTGTCGCATTAGGCCACCAAAAGGAATGTAATATGCTTAGAAAGATCACACTTATGAAGGACATCACACCCAATGTCACCCTCAAAGTGACAAATGCATTATATGAATGACAAGGGTACACTAGGAACCAAGAGTGCAAATGAATTATGGTAATGTATTCCACAACTTTAAAGTGGCTGCTAACACAATTGTTGTGAGCAATTGCTTTAAAGTAGAAGAGAAGAAAATGAGAGCTTATTCGAAAAGCCCTATTCCAAGTTATAACTTTTCAATAATCTACATCATGAAGAAAGTGAGTATGTCACAAGTGAGTGAACCTTAATACATGTCACTCATATGTCAAGCTTGCTCTTATATGTTCATGAAATGTTAACAAGTAGTCGAAAGAGACAACAACAAGTGACATACAAGGGATAAGGCTATCAAAACCGTTTCCCCCAATTAGTGCAAGAAAAGGGTGAGCCTAAAGTGGATGACGGTATGCTGCCCCTTGTAAGGGATGTGAAACATGTAATAGTGAGAATGCTATGATACTACAACTATTACATGGAAAGGAGCAGAAACTAATATTATTTATGTATTGATTTAGGATGTAACAAGGTAAAAGGTTTCTTGGAAAAATGGTTGGTGATAGTATGGATGTTGAATGAAGGTTTGTTGGATGGGTTGATGGCTATGAAAGTACAATCACGAATACTATGGTTTGGAAGAATAAGGTTAGGTATAGTGTAAGCTTGCATAGGGTGATGATTAAGGGTTGAATTTGTTTGGTTGTCGGTGATTACTAAGATATCATTCTTATGTGCCATAATATTGACCCTAGGAGGAGAGTTAATATATTCATCACATGTCATAATTGGATTTGGAAAGATAGCTTCATCACTCATAGGAGAGGCATCAAGAGAAGGATAACTAGGAGTTTCATGGTTACCAATGATGGGATCACAGAAAGGGAGAAATAAGTTTTTAATGAGTTTCACTAAACTATCTTCTTCATGTGTAGAGAAGATAGTAGGAGAAGAAAAGAATGGATTGTCATGATTATCTACATCATCATGTCCTATAATGTCTTCTTGAGTGGGGGAAGTAGGATTTTCATAGCTCTCAATCATATCCTCAACACAAATGTGTCTATCATGATCGTTCGGGATTGTATCCATATTCACTAAAGGATTGTCACAAGTAGGGGAGGTATTGGGAGATGAAAGGGGACTTGGTATGGTAGTGGAAATGTGTGTCATAATGTTTTTGCAAGGGGAAGGAGAAGGAAGACAAGCAAGGATTTCATGATCTTAAATGATTGTGTCTTCTTTCATAAAGATATCTTCATCACCAATGGGAGAGATATCAAGACAAGAACAATTATGATTATCGATGCATGCATCCTTTTGGGGAAAAGCTTTAGTGGATGATTTAGAAGAGATAAATTCATCTAGGGATTCATCTTAGAACATGTCTAAATCATCACTACTAAAAAGTTTTTGGGATAAATTGGCATTAAGTGGTTTAGGTTTGTCATCACAAGCCTTAGTGGATGGACTTGGGGAGAGAAAACCCTATAGGGTTTCATCTAACCTATCCAAGTCATCACTACTAAAAGGTTTGGATGATAAGGTTTTTTGAAATTGAATCTTTTTTTGAATTGGATCATTTTATGTGTTTTGGTTTTTGTTTTCAGTTGCTAATGAATCTGATCTAAATGAACTAGGAACTAATGTTGAAAATGAAAATTGCAAAATTCTAAGTGCCATGAATGTAAACAATGCTAATGTCTAAAGATTTAAATGTAAGATAATCTATGAAAAATTAAAATGCAATTGAAAGACATAGGAGGAATGTAAATTTTTAGATTTCAAACAAAGTAATTGACTGATGACACTATGCAATAATCTGAATATGAAATGTTGCAAATGCATAATTTGAATATGAACAGTGCATGAAATGAGCTAATTTATGCTAAATATCATGAAATGCATGCTACAAAAATTTAACTAGCATATATAGGTAGGTTAAGGCACCAAACATAAGCTTAAAAATAGAGTTTTCAGTTCAAGAAAATGTAGTTTTAGGGGTCAGAAGGGACTGATTCACCTAGGGTGGTGAATGAGTCCTAGTATGGACTTTTTTTCAGAATTTTTGGAAATTTGTGAGGGATTTTCATGGTTTATGAGGGCTATGATGTAGACCTAATTGAAAAATGTAGAATTTCAGAACTTTTGGAGTAAATATGCAAAAATGCAACCTATTATGCACTTTGACCCATGCAAAAATGAAACCCTAGAATGCAAGCTAACTAATGCAAAATGCAATGTAAGAAACTATAGGATGATTAATGGACTCCAAAATAGAAAAGAGGGTATTCAAAAAGTAGGTTTGTTGGAAAAAAGAAACACTGAGAGGGTGGGTGAATCAGTGTTGAGAAAAAATTCAAATTTATTATTCTGTGATTTAACTTACTTAACCATTCAATAAAAGAAACATTCATCGACAGAATAAAAATAATCTCAACACCATAGCACCCGAATTTTTATGTGGAAACCCTATTAGGGGAAAAATAATGGTGGATGGCCAATGCACAATATAATATAAGTATACTCAAAATAAGAAGTACAAAATGGGAATGCACTTGCATTCAGGCTCACTGCCTAGAGTAGACTGCTCAAAATGGATGGGCTCACTTCGGTACAATGATTTGGAATAAATCCAAAGAGTGAACTAATGAAATAGCATCCATAATACCTAATTATAGTTCCAATTAAGCTCTGATGACAATCTGCTATCCTTCAGACTGATTCAACAATTCTGCTTTGCTCTCCACAACTCTCACTACAAAAATATTAATGGACAAGTGAAATAGTGCATAATCGCCTAATCACTCTTCCTGATGATCACAACACACCACCACACTTCTTTCATATATATCAAAATGATATATCGATTCTCTTATATATATCCACATCTAGAAATACAATCGCTATAGGTCGGCCTTGATAAAACTTGGAAATATTATCAACTGTCGACCTAAAATTATAATTGGATTTTCAATGTAGATCTAACACTATCAGCCAATATAATGATGTTACTTAAAACAACACTCACGAGCATGCCAATCATTCAAATTTTACTTTTTATGGATCCAAAACACATTACATTCACTGAGTCAGCTACAATGAGCAAATAAATGGAAAACATCCTACTGTACCTCCAAGCTCGTCCAACGACTAAAGCAAAACCACAAAATTTAGTAATAAGATAATTTACATGCTCGCTAAGCAATCCCAGGGATCCACAACACAAAATGATGATCTGGTGAAGTAGACAGATTGACTAACTGCCCAAATACTATGTTCTTTAGATATTATGTCAATAACACACAGTATTTCACTTTATCTGCAAGTATAACTAGCTATAGATCTATGGACCATGAAAATGACTTTAGTTTCCATCAATGACAACACTGGAAGCCATATGCTAATAATCTCCCCCTTTGGCATTGATGGCAACACTTAGTGAAAAATGACTAAGTGTTGAAACTGGTAAGTACAATGCCAAAATTTAGAATACTACTCCCCCTAAGAATGTCAAGGCATTTTTCATTGCACTCTCTCCCCCTTTGACATCAATGACAAAATTGGGGAATCCAAAATTACAAAACTGTTGAGGCTTACAAAAATTTGAAGATGTCTGCAAAGCTATTCTTCAGGCCACTTAGGTTTGACTCCCAGACACTTCTCAAACTCTCCAAAATGGTTATATGACCACAAAGCAGATATGACAAAAAATTTGTTGCTTCGAGACTTACTAGATCAGGAGCGATTGTAGCATCTTTAGCTTCTTTCAAAGAATTTACCATCATCTCAATCTTTGGACTTATTAGTCCCTTGAGTTCACATACTCTGCCAATAATCCTTTCATTTTCAAATTTTAGATTCTTTATTTGGTTGAGCAAATACATCACCTTAGTTTATTAACTATGAACACTACTAGCTAATGGGTCAAAATTATTGGAAATAGTGACCAATTGGTGTTCAATGTCTTTCACTTTCTTCTCATTTGCTTTAGTAAATTTTGACAAGACCAAGCAATATTTGTACACTTTTCCTCCTTTAGACATAGTACCTTGAATATTTTTTATGCAAGTACTTAACAGAGCTTTATCTTTGGCAATCAATTCTTTTAGGCTACCAACTCTCTTCTCCTGGAACTCCTTTTTCACTTTAACCAAAGCTGATTTCTCAAAGGATTTAAAATGATAATCTACAAAATTTATTAGCTTCTTTAACTCACCAGAGGAGAAAATTGATTGGTCCACAACATAAGTAGGCATTATTTTTGTAAAACTCCAGATGCAAGCTTTAATAGTTCACTGTCCTCTATGTGAGATTGTAGTATCTTTTCCCTTGCTTTGTCTTGACCAATTTTAGCAACCTTCATCATCTGAATTGGAGATAGAGTAGATAGGTTAATTGAGCTTTCATCCAACTTAGGATCTCACTCTACCTGTTGCTCCAATAAATATTCCTTCACTTCCTCTATTATGATTTCTTGACCCTTTTCTTTTTCAACCTTGGATTCAGATTTAGGATTGATTTTAGGCATCTCAATTTCTTTAGTATGCACCTCCTTTTCCTTAGCTAACACCTCAATAGGGACCTTAGTTTCCATAGGTGTCTTTGTATTTTTCTTATTAGGAGAAGTTAGAATATCCTCAAGTTCTAGAGGATTAGGTACAGTCATGTTCTCCTCATTCACATCTTCTTCTAATTCATTTACCTCCACATTCACTTCCTCATTTTCTTGAACATTTTCAGTATTGATTTCCTCAATGTTAATCTTATCCCTTGACAAGAATTCTTGCAGAATTTCCTTAGTTTCACTAAAAATAGCATTAGTTTCACCAATCATGAGTTTGTTTACCCTTGTTTTGCTCCTAAATTCCTTTTTAGCCTTTTCAAGGAATAAATCCATTTCTTCAATTGACATTTCCATGAACAAATCGGTAAGAACTCTCTTCCTCATATTTTCTTCTTCTGATAAGGCACTCAACCTCCTAGACTCCAAAGAATTATATAGACTTGCAGGAAAACTAGACATGATTTCAACAAGGAATTTATTGAAAACATTCATATGCTTTATTGTTGCTTCTTCAAAAAAATTCTTACCAGATTCATCAAAAGTCTCATACCAATCACAGAGTGGATTGAGATTTCCATCTTTCACCACCACTCTCTCAACTTCCTCAACATACATACTAGGCTTGTCAACTTTGGCCTTTTTCTTTGCTTCTTCTCCTTTGATAGAAGATTTTCTCTTATTCAATTTGACAGCCTATGTACCAGTAGCCTTTATCTCCCTTACTGCTTCTTCTTAATCCGTTTCTTCCTCTTCATCTGCAGACACAACTTTGTAAGATCTAGTGCTCTTATTCTTCTTCCTCTTTCTGGAAAATTTGACTTGATTTGATTGAGCTACAGGGGAAATTCTAGTGTGAGAAGGAGATGTTCCTGGAATGACTGATTTTTCCTTTTCTTTCTCCTTAGTTGCTTTAGCCTCTTCTCTTTGCCTCCTCACTTCTTTTAGTTTATTCACAGGGATTCCAAAGCTCTCTACAAGAGCTTCTATATCTTTTCTTACCCTTCTAACTATCATGTGATTTTTCAATTATGAGTGAACTTGTAAGATTTTCTCTGCATAAGTACCAAACCTTTCTTCACCCTGATCCAATGGTGAATTCAACAGGTGTTCTGCATACATCCTCAGAATGTTCTCATCTACTTCATAACCCATAGGCATGATCCAAACTATTCTAGGATCAACAACTTCCATATGGCACTGGTCAATGTCTACCATGAAGCAAATAGTGTCTTTGTATTGCTCCACAATTGTTATAGGAATTCTCTCTCTGGTGTGCATCAAATTCTGAAAACTTTTAAAGTATCCCCATAGGATTGTATTGCGGGTCTATTGATCAACTAGTCCACATAACGTATTCCATATCTGAACAACTACAGGCATATCATTATGCCATTGAACTTTACCAACTCCTGGTACCTCACCTGAGAAGTTAAAAAACAACCATATTTAAGCAGGTTACCATATTTGAATATGTTCTTCTTATCCTTCTTGTTTTTTCCCAAATTCTCCAACAATTGGACTCTAAGCAGTTCACATAAATCATAGTCTACATTTTGTTTAACCATTTCATATGTTGCATAGATAGTTGTGCCGGATATAGAATTCTCCTGACTTGAATGATAGATCTTATAGCCAATAACCATTTCTGCAAATTTTACATCCACTGTAGCAATATCATCTATTGTCATTTCCCTTCTATTCCATTGTGAGCTTGCCACTGCAGTAACCTTATCATTCTTCACTAACTTCAAAATAGGAAGTCTACCGGTGGAATTTAGTCCTGTGATTGCACATATAGCTTCTTTGGTGATTCTGAATTGAACATCCAACCACATGAATTCATCATGGACACGGCTCAACATATATCGAACCCATTCATCTTCTTTGAATACAAGGAATTTCACAAATTACGTAAATTTATTATCTTCGAGGGTTTTAAATTCTAGTTTCACAATAAGATCTTCTTGAGTTATATGATGAGTGTACAAATCTAGAAAATGAGAGGTTCCCAAATCTTCAATGTTTGCATGCACATAAGCCCTAATATCCTCAATATGCAGGACTCCATACAACACTGATGAAAATTCACCTAAGGGTTCTATATCTACAGACTTATATAGATGCCATTTGAACTTTGGACATGGCCTATCCTTAACTTCAACTACCAGAGGAGTAGACATGATTGCAATCACAAAAATTTACAAGTTTTCAATAAACACCTTTCGGAGATGAAAACGGAATTTTATTGTCGATTCTCCTTTATGCTTGAGTCTCTCCACAAATTCACAATGATCAATTCAAAGCTCTCCAAACCACTTTTCTTCCAAATGCAATATGAAAAATGAGGGTTGAAATTGTTCCTTTTATTGTCCACATACCTAACTCCTTTATTTTGCAATAAATGCTCTTTCCCTAACTCATCTTGTTTTCTTCCTTTCAGGCACCGAGATAGATGACTCTTATGCGGATCTCCAATATTCTTCACTAATGATTCTTAGTGTTTGAACAACATCTAAAAAAGTATCAACTCTCCTACTAGACACATCCGGATTCCAGTATCATTCACCTGCAAGAGGGGGTTTAAGAGTTTTTCTTGATAGCTCCCCCTATGCCAGAGACCTAAACTTAATTCCCTGAGGAATTACCAGAAGTTTCTTCTAGTGGAGGTCCATTTCCTTTTACAGAGGGATTCTTCTTCACCCATTTCTTCTACAGTTTCTTCTTGATCTCATCAGTAGTGACTTTTCCTTTTCCTTTAACATCCTATTTCATGTTTTGTTTTACCAGACCTCTTCTATTCCAATAAAATCTAGCAGTGTGGCCAAATTTGTTGTAGTTGTAGCACACAACATTGTCCAGACCAACTGTTCCACTAACTTTGACTTGATCTACATTGATTAGCAATATGTCCAAATCTATTACATGCATAGCATCTGACATCTTTATGAAAGTTATTCATCACAATTTTTCATTCACTTGACTTATGACCATACTTATAGCAATTAAAACACTGACCTGAGAATGATGGTTTACTTTTGTTTACCCTACTTCTACACTAAGAAGCCATATGACCAAATCTATTACAAACATAACAATAGCCATTAAATATTTGGGAATTTGGTTGCCTTACCAGATTTATTTCAGTTCCTTTCATTTGACTTCCTTGTTTGAATCTTCCTTGTTCAAAATTCCTTTGTCCAAAGTTCTTTTTTCCAAATCTGAAACTTTCTCCTTCTTCATATCTAAGACCTCGTCTATCACCATCCGTCCTCTATCCTTTGATCAATTCATCAAGTTTGGCTGAGCTTTCTTTGAATTTCTCCTTATACTCATTTGTTGTAGCAAGTTCATCTTTGAGGTCATCAAGTTGCTTTTCAAGCATTTCTTCATTGTTCTTGGATTGCTCCAATTCATTATCTAGTCAGCTACATTGTTTAGAATTTTCTTTCAAAGACTTTGTGAAATTTTCTTCATTCTTCTTCCTATCCTCTATCTCCTTAGTCATTATCATCATGATGGATTCCATCTCTCACTTCAAGGAAGCATTATCTTTGGAAAAAAATTCACATTCTTTTTTCTTCTCCTTCAGATCCAGACTGAGTTGTTCATCTTCCATACCTTTGTTCTTCTGTTTGATCAAACCACATAATTCCTTTCTTTTCTTCCTTGATTCATTGATCTTGTCTTTTAGTGACTGAATGAACTTTTTTGCACTATCAATATTTTCTTGCAGTTCCTAGTTATTATATTTTTTCTGGTCAAGATCATCTAGGGCCACCATATGTTGTTGTTGAAAACTACTTGTATCCACTGAAAAACACCTTCCAAGATCTCCCCAAGCTATAAGACTTCTTCTGAGGAACTACCTCTGATCCCAATTGTTGGAAACAAGCAAAACTGAGAGGGGGGCGTGAATCAGTGTTGAGAAAAAAATCAACTTTATTATTATGTGATTTAACTTACTTAACCATTCAATAAAAGAAACATGCATCAATAGAATGAAAATAATCTCAACACCATAACACCAAATTTTTTTCGTGGAAACCCTGTTAGGGGAAAAACCACGGTGGATGGAAAATCCACAATATAATATGAGTATACTCAAAATAAGAAGTACAAAATGGGAATGCACTTGCATTTTGGCTCATTGCCTAGAGCACACTACTCAAAATGGATGGGCTCACTACCCTACAATGATTTGGAATAAATCCAAAATAGTGAACTGATGAAATAGCATCCACAATGCCTCACTACAGTTCCAATTAAGCTCTTATGACAATTTGCTATCCTTCAGAATGATTCAACAATTATGCTCTGCTCTACACAACTCTCAGAAAAAAATATTAATGCACAAGTGAAACTGTGCATAATCACCTAATCGCTCTTCTTGATGATCACAAGACACCACTACACTTCTTTCATATATATTAAAATGTTATATTGAATCGCTTATATATATTAGCATCTAGAAATAGAATCACTATAGGTCGGCCTTGATAAAACTTGGAAATATTATCAATTGTCGACCCAAAATTACAATTGGATTTTCAATGTGGATCTAACACTGTCAGCCAATATAATGATGTGACTCAAAACAATGCTCATGAGCATGCCAATTATTCAAATTTTACTTTTCAGGGATCCACAACACATTACATTCACCGAGTCAGCTACACCGAGCAAATAAATAGAAAACATCCTATTGGACCTCCAAGCTCGTCCAATGACTAAAGAAACACCATAAAATTTAGTAATAAGATAATGTACGTGCTTGCCAAGCAATCCCGAGTATCCATAACTCAAAACGATGATCTGGTGAAGTAGAAAAATTGACTGACTGGCCAGATACCCTGATCTTCATATTTGTGTTAGTAACACACAATATTTCACTTTATCTACCAATATAACTAGATTAAGATCTATGGAAAATGGAAATGACTTCAGTTGCCATCAATGACAACACTGGAAGCCATATGCCAACAAGATTCACCAAAATGAAACATAGATTTTTGGAACCTACTTGCTTTCTATCACTCCTAGGGCTTTTCACCTAGAAGGAGAAAGGTGGGCCAAAAATGCTTATGTTCTCATTAGAAGAAATGGAAAAAGGGGTGTAAAGTGTATGTGTGTGGATGTATTTAAATGCATAAAACCTAATGAAAATGTAGACTAAGGAATGTAATTCTAATCTAATGTAAAAGTTTATGAAAGCACAATGTGTATTTGAATTATTTGACTATAAATGTAAACAAACTGTAACAAAAAGTAACCCAATTGGAAATGCGTACTTGGAAAATGGAAGAGGGTGCAATGAGGCTTTGAACACTTGAAAAAGACACTAGAAATGGTCACTGGGACTGATTCACCATTTTGTGCAAATGAGTCCTATTTTTGCCAGAAAGTGCCAAAACTAGTTTTAGGGAATTGGGTATCCAAATCTATAGAAATCACTATTCAAGACTTGAAATGGGACTGATTCACCATCAATGGTGAATGACTCCTCTTCTATAAAATAGAGAATTTTGGACAATATTTTGTGGCTTATAATCTGCAATTATGTTTCTAAAGATTCCCTGGATCTAAATCTGAAAAACTCAACCTATAGACTCTCTCCAAGCTTGAAATAGGGCTTGAGACACCTTGAATGACTTTGATGGGATATGTACACCTTTTCTCATCTTTCCATTTGCTAAATCTATATACACAAACATATTCAAAGGGGAAAAAGTGTTGAGGGTTAGGATATAGGGGTTTGCCTTGGTCAAACCCTTCAAATAGAAATAGAAATGAAATGGCAAGAGAATGATGAATACACCACATGAAAATGTAAATACTCACCAAATCCTTGTTTGAAAAATTTGAAGATATGTCAATGGATACTCCAAGATGTCTAATTTATGCTTGATTCGATGATGTAAATACTTGAATGCTAGAATGCATGAATGAGATTGAATGGGTGTTGATGGGATGGAATGGGGGTTGAAATGGATGTAAAAAAACTTATTTATACAATCTTGTGCCTTAGTAAGCTTTTGATACCTCATCACAGGCTAACATCAAGTGATTTTGAATAAAAACCTGAAAAGAAATTTAAAATATTTTGAATTTGGAGCCAAGGAGGACTCATTTGCCACCCATGGTGAATCTTGGACTCAAAAGTGGGTGTCAGGAATTAAGTCATAGTTAATGTTGTTTCTCGGGTTTACATTCAAGAATGCACTTAATTAAGACTTGTAAGGGCATAAAGAGGTTAAATAAGTCATAAGAAAGGTGTAAATAGTGAAAATGTGCCTAGAGAAGCATGGAAGCTTCTTACAAGACTTTACAACACTTCAAAATAGGACTTGATTAGTGATGAAAAGGTGATTTTTAGGTGAATTGTAATGAATAGAGTCTAGAAGAGTGTATAAATGTTTTACAACACTTCACAACACCTTTGTAAGATGTCATTATTTTAATTTTTGTACCTAAATATGCATGTTCAAGCCATGTTACAACATAAAATTAGAGAAAAATATATCAAACATTGTGAAACAAGACCTAAAAGGCCATGAAAATGACAAGGGGTCATTTTTCTATAGTACATTTAGCCCCCATTTTAGTGAGAGGATGAACTTGCTTCAAAATCACACTAAAGTAGCCATGAACATTGAGAGGAGGGTTCAAATATATGTATGTTAGCAAGATATAATAGCAATGATCAAGAGGGATGATCAAGCCCCGAGGATGAAGATCCCATGGAAAACTAAGCATAAGAGCAAAGAAACACACAAGTGAAAGTGATAATTGAATGAAGCTTCAATCGTCTGTACAACTAGTTGTGGATTAGATCTAGGTTGATTGTTTCAAAAAGAGAATGTGTACTCACTTTGGGGTGACAGAACACATGATGGTCCATTGGGTGACAAAGCCCAAAAGATAAGATACATACACTAGTTGGTATGCACTCACAAACACAAAGGTGGCTATGGGGAGAATTCATGCCACTAGGTGGGCTTCCCACTCAACCATATCAAAGTTATACTTCCTAATAACTTTAACAAGAGGCCACAAATAAAAATGTCATGAAAAAAAGGGAAGGTACCACAAGCATGCAAGTTGCGTTATGCAAGGTGGCAAAAAGTGCAAAATGTAAAAAATGAAAAAATGTAAAATGTAAAATGGAAAAGATGTTTGAAGGAGTCTTGTTAATTTCATGCAAGGTCAATCACTTAGGGAACATTGTGTCTATTGTCTCCAAGAGAGGACCAATCAAAGAATAGTATATTCAAAACTTAAGGGATGCAGTGCGTTGCATCAGGTTACCAAGAGGAATGTAATATGGTTAGAAAGATCAAACTTATGAAGGACATCACACCCAATGTCATCCGCAAAGTGACAAATGCACCATATGAATGACAAGGCTACACTAGGAACTAAGAGTAAAAATTAATTATGGTAATGTATTCCCCCAACTTTAAAGCGGTTGCTAACACCATTATTTTGAGCAATTACATTAAAGTAGAAGAGAAGAACATGAGAGCTTATTCTAAAAGCCCTATGCCAAGTCATATGTTTTTGATAAGCTGAGTCATGAAGAAAGGGAGTATGTCACATGTGAGTCAATCTTAAGACATTTTTATCACATCTCAAGCTTTCTCTCATATTTTCATGAAAAGTTAACAAGTAGTCAAAAGAGACAACAACAAGTGACATACAAGGGATAAGGCTATCTAACCCATTGCCCCCACTTAGTGTAGGAAAATGGCGAGCCTAAAGGGGATGATAGTATGTTTCCCCTTGCAAGGGATGCAAGACATGTAATAGTGAAAATGTTATGATCCTACAAGTATTACATGGCAAGGAGCATCAACTAATCTTATTTATGTATTGATTTACGATGTAACAAAGTGAAAGGTTTCTTGGAAAAATGGTTGGTGATAGTATGGATGTTGAGTGAGGGTTGGTCAAGGATGGGTTGATGGCTATCAAAGGACAATCATGAAGACTATAATTTGCAAGAATGAGATTAGGTATAGTTTGAGCTTGCATAGGGTGATGATTAAGGGTTGAATTTGTTTGGTTGTCAATTGTCACTAAGATATCATTCTTATGTGCCATAATATTGACCCTAGTAGGAGAGTTAATATGTTCATCACATGTCATAATTGGATTTGGAAAGATAGCTTCATTGCTCATAGGAGAGGCATCATGAGAAGGATAACTAGGAGTTTCATGGTTACCAATGATGGGATCAAGGAAGGGAGAAATAAGTTTTTCATGAGTGTCACTACTAAAATATTCTAACACTAAACTATCTTCTTCATGTTTAGAGAAGACAGTAGGAGAAGAAAAGGGTGGATTATCATGATAATATACATCAAAATTTCCTATAATGTCTTCTTGAGTGGGGGAAGTAGGATTTTCATAGCTCTCAATCATATCCTCCACACAAATGTGTCTGTCATGATCATTCAGGATTTTATCTGTATTCACTAAAGGATTGTCACAAGTAGGGGAGGTATTGGCAGATGAAAGGGGACTTGGTAGTGTAGTGAAAATGTGTGTCATAATTTTGTTGCAAGGGGGAGGAGAAGGAAGACAAGCAAGGATTTCATGATCTTCAATGATTGTGTCTTATTTCATCAAGATATCTTCATCACCAATGGGAGAGATATCAGGAGAATAAAAATTATGATTATCGATGCATGCATCCTTTTGGGGAAAAGCTTTAGTGGATGTTTTAGAAGAGAGAAAGTCATGTAGGGCTTCATCTAACAAGTATAAATCATCACTAATAAATGGTTTTTGGGATAAATTGGCATTAAGTGGTTTAGGTTTGTCATCACAAGCCTTAGTGGATGGACTTGGAGACAAAAAACCTTATAGGGTTTCATCTAACGTATCCAAGTCATCACTACTAAGAGGTTTGGATGATACGGATTTTTAGAATTGAATCATTTTTTGAATTGTATCATTGGATGTGTTTTGGTTTTTTCCTTCAGTCGCTAATGAATCTAATCTAAATGAACTAGGAACCAATGTTGAAAATGAAAATTGGAAAAGTCTAAGTGCCATGAATGTAAACAATTTTAATGTCTAATGATTTAAATTTAAGAGAATCTATGGAAACTTAAAATGCACTTGAAAGACATAGGATGTGTAGACATCCAAATTTGACCACTCCAATATGGTCAAATTCGTCTCTTTTATTCATCTATTTCATATTCCCCATCGATATTAATTAAATTATTTGTTTAATTAATATTTCCCCTTTTCCTAACATTTCTAAAGTATTTAATTTAATAATTGAATACTTTACCTTTCGTCCATTCCTCTCTAGATTAAATAAATACATTAATTTATTTAATTTAGTCATTTAGCCTATTGAATTTAAATCAATTTTAAAGTCCCTCTTTTCTCTCTCCTTGTGACATCCTCCATAATCCTCTTCTAATTTGGACCAGTTTAATTAATCCATGATTAAGATGTGCACATCTTTAATTAGGATTAATGTCACATCCTCCATATTTTTCCACTTGCATCTAATCCTCCATTAGTCTTCTTAATCATCTATTTGCACAACCTTAATCTAATCCTCATGCAATTTTTGGTATACCTCCAAGTCAAACCATCATAAGTACTTTCTTTATTTAGCCATGACCTCTTCCCCATGTGAATTAAAAAATCACATTTATTCTTCCCATGCTCCCCTCTTCCCCATGAAGGTTGTTGGGAAATTCTAGAACCTCTCACATGTTACATCACCCACATGGGGACAAGAACCTCCTTTATGAGGACCTTGTCTTATCCCCAAGGTACTTCCAATCATATGAATTTAAAATTCACATTTATTACTCCAACATTTCTCTCTTTCCCATGATGATTAGTGAGGAATTCTAAAATTCCTCACATGTCAACATCATTCCCACATGGGGACAAGAACTTCATTTTTGAGGAAATCTTCCCCTAATCCCAAGGTACTCAAGTACCTCCACCTCACATGTCCTTTTTCCACCTCATTCCCACATGGCAATATGTGAGGGCTTGTGAGTCCTCAACTCACTGCAACCCTTCATCTTCTCCATGTTTGCTAAATCCTAGCCATCCAATTCTCTAGAGACTCTTCCCCTAAAATAGAGGATTTGGTCTCATTTTTGTCATTCAACACATTAACATTGACAATTTCAATCTCAAGCATTCAAAAACTTGCATTATCATCCTCCATTGTTGCACTTCAAGTTCACTTTGCATTCATCTTATACATTTATCCAAATACCCACATCCATTATTGAATCATGCATTGAATTTAGATCATTTTGCATATCATTTTAGCTTATTTTCCATCAAGGAGCACACAACTAATCTACATCAAAGGGCCAACCAAAATATCAACTTGATCAAGGTATAATATTTCTCTTATCTTTCTTTTGTTCAAGTTCAACTAGGTTTATCTCAAGGTGTTGTATTGTGTTCTTCTCTTTTTGCATTTTTGTTGTTTTGCATCATTTATGGTACGAAGAACACATTGCACACATTTTTGGCACACACAGTGGGACCCACAAATAGGTATGCTCTTTTTATGTTTGTTGTTGTTTGAAGTTTTGTAGGTTTAGGCTACACAAAGATGATTATGTAGCCAAAAGGGGTGATTATGCCCTCAGAATGGGCAAGCCTACTTGCATTAGAGGCGATTATGCACTTGCATATTCACCAATCTTTCAAACAGGTGACCCTACTTCTAACTTGGGTGAGCCTTCTTTATGAAAACATGCAATCCTGCTATTGACAAGGGTGAGCCTACCTCTGAAACAGGCGATTCTAACACTAACAGAGGCGATTTTGCTACAAACAAGGGTGATTTTGCTTCAGATAGAGGTGATTCTGAGGTAAATAGTGACTTAAAGTTTCATTTCCAGAGTTCATTTCTTATCATTTTTAAGTACTGACCCCCTAACTTGTTCGTTTGTGAGTGTGTCTATTTTCTTACTAACATTTGTGTAGCTATTTCTTGCTTGTCCAAGGTCAGAGGCTTAAACTACTAACATTTTCTTGCAGAATGATCGGTCCTAGCGTAGTTAGTTAGTTTCTTGTTATTTTCATACTAGATAGGAAAACATAGAACTAATTAGGAGGGGGTCAAATACACTTGTTTTTATGCTTGTCAAGTGGACTATTGATGTATCCAATCCCCTTGCACCATTTGGCAATCCTAGGTGAAGATAAATCATAGTCTACTTTAATCCATATGTGTTACCTAGGAGATACTAGAACACCTAAGCTCTCCCCTTGTGCTTTGTGCGGGCCCGAGGATTAGCTGAAACTGTCTAGTGTATTCTTTTAGCGAGACCTAGTTGGAGATTTCATCACCCCAAGGGACGATCCTAACCATGTGTACTGACAGGGTATATAAAGGGAGGAGAGCCAAAGTTTTACCCCATCCAACCACATCATGTTTGGTGAAGCGTTGAACCTAGGGTGAGACCTAGATAAGATGTGAAGAGTTGGTCCAAGTTTCTAGTACCTCGTCGGGGCTTCTGACTCACGCCTATGATGGTCTGGCATTCATGGTTGTGCCTCATGTATCGTGCATTTATTGAGGACTCCCTAGATCACCTTGTTTAGCCTAGATAGAGGACCATGTTGGCCATACCCTTCTTACTAATCTTAGGATTGTGTTGTTTGAACTATCTTCTTTATGCAAAACTAGTGCACCTATGTTTGGTCGAGTTAGCCTTACCTTCTATTTGTTATTTGATGCATTTTTGTCCTTTGGCATAGTTATTTTTCATCCAAGTCAAGTCCAAGTCTATCATTTGGGCAAGTTTTCTTTTTTCAGGGGCGAACTTGTTGTTGTTTGGGGTGATCCTATCTTCTGTTTAAGTTATTTCTTAGTTGGTTCCTATCAAAATCAACCATTCTTGATAGAATAGGTGAGTCTACACCTTGGTTGGGAAATTTTTCCACTAAGTTAGGCAAGCCTGACACCTAAAGGGGCGTTTCTGCTCTTTGTATGACTCATTTTATCAGTTAAACAACCCATCAGATTCACCTGTTTCATCAAAAGGGAAAACTTTTCCATTGTTTTGGGTGAACCTACTTCCTCCTTGGGTGATTGTACTTGTTGTTCCAATCCCCTGTCAGTCCCAAAGTCATCATATTTGCCCATTCCCAGAAAATAGGCAATTTTGCAACATAATTGGGCAAGTTTGCACCGTAAATAGCCAATCCCATCTTCTGTTTAGTCAGTTCGTTTATCCATTCGGTCAATCCATTTGCATGTTTCCCCATTTTATTGGCATGTTTCCCCATTCAAAGAGTCCATTTACGTATTGGTACAGTCTGTTTCACCATTGGGAGAGTCTGTTTTCCCATTAGATGAGTCTATTTCTCCATTTAGAGAGTTTTTTTACCCGTTAGGAGAGTCCATTTCCCCATTAGGAGAGTTTGTTTCTTCATGTAGAGAATTTATTTCTCCGTATAGAGAGTTCCTTTCCCCATTCGGTGTTTCCTGTTTTCCCATTAGCCAGATCCATTGCACCATTACAAAGATCAGTTTGTCCATTTATAGACATTGTTTGACCATTTTCAAATTTAGACAAGTTTGAAAGTTGTTTGGGTGAGCTTGTCACTTGGTTGGGCAAGCTTGTCACCTGGTTGGGTGAGCTTTTCACCTAGTTGGGTGAGTCTATCACCTAGTTGGGTGAGCTTGTCACCTAGTTGGGTGAGCTTGTCACCTAGTTGGGCGAGTTTGTCACCTATTTGGGCAATCCTCACCTCTATTTGGGTGATTTTGCTTCCTATTTAGGTGACTATACACCTATTTGGGTGATCTTTTACCCTGATTCGGTGACCCTAATACCTATTTAGGTGATTGTACACCTTGGTTGGGTGATTTTGCACATTGTTTGGGTAACCTTGCACCCTGGTTGGTCAATTTTGTCACCTATTTAGCCAAGAATAATCGCTATTTAGGGAAATTAATCTGTAGGACCCCCAAAATATTGTTGTTTTCTAAGCCATTTACACCTTCCGTTCACCCATAATCTACATTTCAGTCCATCTGCATTTTCCAAAGGTCATCTGCTTATCATCTAAATCATATAAGTACATCCTAAAACATCTCTATGTTGCATATCCATCATCGTTTTCCCAATCCAAATCCCCTGAACTTTGTTTTAGAGGTTGTTATCCAAATTGGCCTAGGTGTCTAAAATTGATCATCATCCTTCAACATCTACTTAGGATTGCCATTTGTCCTGAGTCTATCATCATCATTTGGGCTAATCAATCCACTTTCATGTCAAGGTGGATTCGGTGCTATAATAATCTATTTGTCCTTTAATCTGATCAATCAACACCTTAAGTCGCCTAGGGTTATTTCTAAACTTGGTTTAGAATCCCTTTCATCATCCTATCTCATCTATCATCCAATCTTATCAATTGTTTCATCAATCGATCTTATCCAATCTAATCCAATCACATATCTATCCATTCATCCAATAAATTGACCCCTCATCCAATCCAATCAATCCATCAATCATCACTTAGGTTATCTTTGCATTACATCTTATAGTTTAGCCTCATCTTAGTTCACCTAGTAGTCTTGCACTTTCATGCCCATTCAAACCCAA
This sequence comes from Sequoia sempervirens, assembly GCA_007258455.2. Classification (NCBI taxonomy): domain Eukaryota; kingdom Viridiplantae; phylum Streptophyta; class Pinopsida; order Cupressales; family Cupressaceae; genus Sequoia; species Sequoia sempervirens. The sequence continues at coordinate 257,546,745 of VDFB02193867.1, read as the reverse complement.
TCACAAGCAAGAAAGAAAATGGAAAAACAACAAGCCTAGGGTTCTCAACCAAATATCCCTCAAGATCCCAACAACTGTGCCTCGTCACAATCCAAAATTGACATTCAAAATACCTCACCCCCTGGTGACAAGAACATGGTTAATCAGCCCAAAGTCATAGTTGATGAGTACCTCAGTAACCCTATCAATGTTCAGATGATGGATCACCTCCTCAACGAGTGTGGGGATAATATTCTCACCACCCTAACCATGAAAGGAATCAAACTGCCACCTAATTTTGATATGTCCCAATATACTGACGCCCAAACTCTCCCAGCACCTCAAGATCCATAGACTTCCCAGAACGTTTTAGGAAATTTGTATATTCCTGAAGGTTCACCTATAGAAAATTGGTATCAACCCAGATTCAGAAATGTCATGATACATCAAGTCACAAGTTACCCTCACCTTCCAGCCTCGACCTCAAAAGTACAACCTGATCCTAACAACCCCTATGCCTATGGCATGCCACAAAATATTCCATTTGCTCCACCACCGCTGCCTTAACATCCTAGTCAACCACCCATCAACACTCAGGGAAATACTCTCCTTGCATTGATGCCACCTCTAGGGTCTACACCCATGAGAAATTTACTACCTCCACCTCAAGGAAACCACTCGCTAATCCTCATCACTCCACTGCATTGCAAGCAACACTGCAACAAACTGCTAATCCCTCGTAAGCACTGCCACAACATGTTGCTACCATTGCTATCTTGTCTCAGCCACCCCATCAACAACCTTCATAGAAAAATGTCACAATCCTGCAATAAAACATTTTGATTCCTCAGCAACACACTACCGCTCCTATGCAACTCCTACATCAAGTGACACAAGTTCCATTGTAACCTCAACAACCACCCCACAGTGCCTCTATAGCGATCCCATAGCAGTAACACATCCCATCTCACCCTCCTTATCAACAACCACCACAACAAAAACCACTGCAACATATGCACATTTCCATGCAAATGCAATGTAATCCCCTCACAAAATATCTCTACCATCCATCAAGCACATATACTGTCTATGCTGCTACATCTAATCCTAATCCAAATCTCCATCTGGATTCTCAGAGTGCACTATGGACTCAACTGCCTCTTTACACCAATCCTCTGCAATCACACTCAAATACTTATCAACAACTTTCTAATCCACAACCACCTCCATATACCACACCACAACCCAAAGTATTACAATTACCAATCCAATCCATACTACACTCGGAAACAACCAACCTATCAACAGGGTGCTCCATCCACTTCCTACTATCAGCAACCGACGTCACACCAACAAGGAGCTGCAAAAGCATCATACTACCAAGCTCCTACACAATATCAGTAGGGTGCCCCATCCACTTCATATTATCAACAAAAACCACCCTATCAACAAGTAGATTCCACCTCTTACTATAAAAATCCATCATCCTCCTATCCACATTATGTGAATGTGCAACCACAATCCACATATGCCAATCAATACTAGCCAACGCCTCCATATACACCTACACCAGCCTATGATCAAGATGCTTCTGCACCATCCTCATCATATCTACAATATCCTCCATACAATAAACCTAATCCATCTAATTTGACTCCCACAATGCCTATCAACAAAGATTTGGAAGAAGTCAAAGTTGCATTAAAGGACTTGTAGGCTGGGACTGACAAAACATCGTTTAAGTTTGAAGACATTTGTCCCTATCCATTTGATCCCTCTATTTAATTGGTTCCTTTCTCGAACCATTTCAAAATACAAAAATTTCATAAGTACAAAGGAACAAAAGACCCCAAAGCTCACCTTCAAGAGTTTTATGCCCACTGTCAAGAACTCATGCATAATGACAATTACCTCATGAGACTATTTCCTAGGAGTTTACAAAGGATAGCTATTGACTGGTTTATGGGTCTCGAGAAGGGATCTATTAAGACCTTTCCATAGCTATAAGAATAGTTTGTCTCTCACTTTTCCTTTAATTTGGAGAAGGATATCGATACGTTGGATCTCCTGAAAGAAAAGTAGTGTGAAACTTTCATGAGCTATCTTCAAAGATGGCAAGCTCTAGCTAGTCAGATGAAATCCCTGTTAAGGGAAAAATACATGGTCTCCCTATTTAACAAAAACTCTCATCCAAATATGGTCCACAACTCTAGACTTCACTATGTCATGACCTTCACGAAAATAGTGGATAAAGGTCCTATTCTTGAGAGGGCACTTACTACCAAAGGGTTAGTCAAAATCTTTAATTCTGATAAAGAGAATTTTTCTGGGGATAAGCCTCGTTATTGGAACAAGAACAATTTTTTTTTCAATGATGGTGTCACTGACACTAAATATGTCCAAGTCGCTAATGCTTCCCAGAAGCCACAATATCCCCCTCCTCAATGGTCAATTCCAAACGCTATATCAGTGCCACAAGAGGCACCTCATCCACCCCAACAATCCAATTAGAACAATCAAGGGGGTAACAAACATCAATTTACTCCAGTAGGAGAGCTCCTAAGCACCGTGTTTAATAGGCTCCTTCAAGCTTATTACCATATTACATATCCTGTGACCAAGCCTCTTGACGAATCCAAGCCCAAACCAACCTCGTTTAAAGTAAATGAGTATTGTGAGTTCCATAAGATTAAAGGGCATACATTGAATAAGTGTCAAGGTCTAAAAGTGTACATCTAGGATCTCATAGATCAGGGTGACATAAATGTGAATTCCAACATGACACCCTTGTCCAATGCTCAATTGCAGATATATCATAACACTTTCCCTAAGCACAACCAAGGTCCTAACACATCAAACTCAAACCCAAGGCCTAGCAACAATAATTAGAATAATAACACCAACAACATCAGTTACAAAAATGTGCCATTTAACTATGAGGGTCTCATCATGCACATTGAACAAGAAGAACCATGTGTATCTATGATACACATAAAAGGCAAGGATCCACAATGTGTTGTCACAACCCGTAGAACTTGTATCACAGTCCCTAGAGCCTCCACATCCACCTAGACACTGCCTGTGAGTTCTCAATACAACATTCTTAATCATCTAGGAAAGAATTCAGCCCAAATATGCATTCTGGACTTGCTTAAGTCTTCTCTTGTACACCAAGAAATCTTAACTAAGGCCTTACAAGACACCCAAGTTCCCAATGACATAGACCCTACGCAATTTCAAGCATCGGTAGGAAACCTCTGAACAACCTATCAACTAGGTTTTAGCCAAAATGACATGCCCTACATCAACTCAATCCATAATTGTCCCCTCCATCTCAAGGTCCTTGTAAATCATCACAAAGTGAAGAGGGTCTTGGTAGATAATGGCTCTTCCCTGAATCTTTGCACACTAAAATTCATAAAATAGGTGGGATACACCCATGCTGATTTAAATAATCAAGTCATCACTATCAAGGCATATGAAACTGTAGAGCGTGATTCTGAGAGGACAATATGTCTTCCAATCTAGGTTAGCCCATGGTACAATAAACTACATGTCATGTCCTTGAACTAGAACTCCCCTATAACCTCCTCCTTAGTCATCCATGGACCCACACCATGCAAGTTGTTCCATCCATGTACCACCTATGTCTAAAATTCCCATTTAATGGAATGGAAGTTAGCATACATGCAGATTCTCAACCATTCAAATATTGCCACACATTGGAAGCTTCTTTTCACAACTCTCACTACTATCTTGGAGTGGAAATTGGACCCCCACAAACATCATCCTCTCATTCATCTACCAATGCACTAGCCACCACTTCATCCACTCCATCACCCGCATCTGATTCTACCCTTACCAAAGTCGAGATCATTGAAAATGGGTGTGGTGAATCCGAAATACACACAAATTTGAATGTAGCAACTATGCCACCATCACCACACACATACAACCTATTGGATTTTGTGGTTGTGTTGCTGATATATGGTTTTCATTGATGTCAACACTATTAGGATTATTGTATTGAAGGCTGTATATTTTGAGGATATTGAGAAAATTGTTGAAGGAAGAGTTACAGAGTTGCTAGTTGCCAGTGGAACAGTAAAGGCCTTGAAGGTGTTTTGTTCTATACATTGAAGATCAGTTGTTATGGAATAAAGGGTTTATTTTTGAGAGTATCTATTTCATCTACCAAAAGTTTGAAAGATCTGTGTGAAGATTTGATCATGCTATGAACACTTGTGTTTTGATAGTGTTTCTGTGGGTTCTATCAGTGTTCCTAATTGAAGATTATTGAACTCTAATAATTTTTGTTCTTGTGGATGCCTCTCTGATAGTTTTGGTTGTTTTTAGATGCTTTTGGATCATTCTCTATCTCTTTTGTACATTTGGATTGATCGGTGTGTTCGTGGTCGAAGATTTTTCTAGTGTATGTTCGGGTTTTCATGTTCTTGGCTGACATGATGGTTGTAATGTGTTGTGGATCCTTGAAGATTAAAATTTGAATGTTTGGTGCACTCGAAGATATTGTTTTGGGTCTCATCATAATATTAGCTAACAATGTTTGATTTGCATTAATATTTATTTGTAAACTTGTTCTGACATTATAAATATGTTTTATATTTCTAGGTGACTAAGTTGTTGACGTATTTCATGTTGTGGATATATAAGAATGGTTGTTTGAGTGAAGTTAGTGTGTAAAAGAAAAGGAAATCCAGAGAAAGAGAAAGTGCACAAAAATTGATCTAATAATTCGATTGTAGAGAAGAGTGAGAAGAAGGTTGAGCTAAGTGTGAAGAAGGTTTTTTTTTCTTAACTGGAACTATAATCAAGCTTGTGTAGAAGCTATTTTCTCAGTTCACACCCTGTGGATCTAATCCAAATTACTGTGTATTGTTGGGTAGTGAGCCCTCTTGTATTTGAGCAGTGAGCTCTAGGTAGTGTTCCTGAATGCATGTGCATTCCCATTACTATTTTTCATTATACTTTTAATAGGGTATAATATTTTGGACTAACATCCACCATGGTTTTTCCCCTAACAGGGTTTCCACATAAAAAATCTTGGTGTTTTCTGTGTTTCTGATGTGTTAATTTTTTGTGGTTTATTGTTCATTCATTAGATCTGAGGTTGAGATAAGTAAATTTTGAAAAGTTTAAATATTATGTGACAACTGATTCACCCCACCTTCTCAGTTGTTTGACCTTATTTTTCCAACAATTGGTATCAGAGCTTGTATGTAGGAAGTTAATGCTTATCTTTTCCATTGATGTCAAATGGGGAGAAGAACAATGTGAAAATGTTTTTAGGGGGAGAAGAGCAATTGAGGAAAAGAGTCAGAACCTAAGGGGGAGTTAGTGTAGTTGTGTTGATGGTATTTTTCACATCATGTGTTGCCATCAATGCCAAAGGGGGAGATTGTTGGATGTTGTGGTTGTGTTGCTGATATGTGGTTGTCATTGATGTCAACACTATTAGCATTATTGTATTGAAGGTTGTATATGTTGAGGATATTGAGAAAATTGTTGAAGGAAGAGTTATAGAGTTGTTGGTGGCCAGTGGAACACTAAAGGCCTTGAAGGTGTTTTGTTCTATACATTGAAGATCAGTTGTTGTGGACTAAAGGGTTTATTGCTTAGAGTATCTAGTTCATCTACTAGAAGTTTTAGAGGTTTGCGTGAAGATTTGATCATGCTATGAACAATTGTGTTCTGATAGTGTTTATGTGGGTTCTATCAGTGTTCCTAATTGAAGATTATTGAATTTTGATAATTTTTGTTATTGTGGATGCCTCTCTAATAGTTTTGGTTTTTTATACATGCTTCTAGATCATTCTCTATCTTTGTTGTACGTCCACATTGATCGGTGTGTTCGTGGTTGAATATTTTCTAGTGTATGTTCAGGCTCAATGAAGCTTATGAAGATGAACATTGGATGGAAGCTATGAAGGAAGAACTGGTGTAGATTGAAAAGATTGATACATGGATACTTGTTCCCAAACCCAAAGATAAAAATTAGATTGGTACTAAATGGGTCTTTCGAAATAAGTTGAATGAACAAGGTGAAGTGGTCCGAAATAAAGCAAGGCTGGTATGTAAAGGGTATTCACAAATGGAGGGTATTGATTTTGAAGAAACCTTTCCCCCTACTACTAGAATTGAAGTTGTTAGATTATTTATTACTTATGCTACATATAAGAACTATAAAGTCTATCAAATGGATGTAAAGTTAGATTTTCTAAATTGTGAGCTAGAAGAAGTATGCGTTGAACAACCAGATGGATTTCAACTGACTGACAAGGAAGACATGGTTTTCCACTTGAAGAAAGCTCTATATGGACTAAATCAAGCCCCCAAAACCTGGTATGTTAGACTAGACAAATACTTACTAAAGCTTGGATTCAATAAAGGTATTGCTGACAACAACTTGTATTTCAAGTTGGATCATGACAAAGAGTTGATTATTGAAGTCTTTTTTGATGACATTAGTTTTGGAGGAGATGATAATCTATGTATGGATTTTGCTAATGAAATGAAGAGTGAATTTGAGATGAGTAGGATTGGAGAGATGAAGTTCTTTCTGGGATTGCAAGTTACTCAGTTAGACAATGGAATTTTCATATCTCAGTCCAAATATGTTAGAGTTGCTGAAGAAGTTTGGAATGGAAGACTCAAAGCCTGTTGGTGCTCCCATGGTAACTGAATGAAAGTTAACTTAGAATGATGATTCTCCTAAGGAAAATCAAACAAGATGCAGGTCAATGATTGGTGGATTTCTTTACTTAACTCAGAACAAACCAGAAATTATGAATGTTGTATGTATGTTTGCTAGATTTCAGGCTAATCCAAAAGAGTCTCATGTGATTGCTGCAAAGAGAATCTTTAGATATCTAAAAGGAATAGTTGATTTTGGACTTTGGTATCCTAAGGATGATGATCTCACTTTGAGTGCATTTACTAATGTGGATTGGACAAGAGATGTATATGACAAGAAGAGTACTAGTGGTGGTGCCTTCTTCCTAGGGAAGAAGCTAGTGTCGTGGTTGAGTAAAAAGCAGAATTCCATTTCTCTATCTACTACTGAGAAAAAGTATATTGTTGTTGCAAACAACTATACTCAAGTGATGTGGATGAAACAGATGCTGAAAGATATCATAGTATTATATGAAGAACCTATTGACATATACTATGACAATTCAAGTGCAATAAACATTTCTAAGAATCTGGTGCTACACTCTAAGACTAAGCATATATCAATTAAGTTTCACTTCTTAAGGGAGAAAGTGAATGAGAAAGAAGTTAGACTGGAGTATGTGCCTACCAAAGAACAAGTTACAAAAATTTTCACTAAGCTATTATTGAAGGATACTTTTGATTATCTCAAAGGTATGCTAGGGGTAATTAACCCTCTTGATATGAACTAAAGATGAATTTACTTGAATCAATCTATTTGCTTCATAGATATTTCCTAATCCGGATTGATGTTTTCACGGCTGCTACTCAGGGGGAGTAGTCAAATGTGTAAACATGTGGTTCAAAGTTTGTATGTAGGAAGTTAATGCTTATCTTTTCTATTGATGTCAAAGGGGGAGAAGAACAATGTGAAAAAAAAATTTAGGGGGAGAAGAGCAATTGAGGAAAAGAATTAGAACCTAAGGGGGAGCTAGTGTAGTTGCATTGATGGTATTTTTAATATCATGTGTTGCAATCAACGCCAAAGGGGGAGATTGTTGGATGTTGTGGTTGTGTTGCTGATATGTGGTTGTCATTGATGTCAACACTATTAGAATTATTGTATTGAAGGTTTCATATGTCGAGGATATTGAGAAAATTGTTGAAGGAAGATTTATAGAGTTGTTGGTTGCCAGTGGAATACTAAAGGCCTTGAATTTTTTTTGTTCTATACATTGAAGATCAGTTGTTGTGGACTAAAGGGTTTATTGCTGAGAGTATCTAGTTCATCTACTAAACTTTTTAGAGGTCCACGTGAAGATTTGATCATGCTATGAATAGTTGTGTTCTAACAGTGTTCTATGGGTTCTATCAGTGTTCTTGATTGAAGATTATTGAATTCTAATATTTTTTTGGTTTTAGATGCCTGTCTAATAGTTCTGGTTGTTTTTAGATGCTTCTAGATCATTCTCTATCTTTGTTGTACATCCACATTGATCGATGTGTTCATGGTCAGATATTTTTCTAGTGTATGTTCAATTTTTCATGTTCTTGGCCGACATGATGGTTGTAACGTATTCCAGATCCTTGAAGATTAAAATTTGAATGTTTGGCACACTCGAAGATATTGTTTTGGGTCTCATCATAATATTAGCCAATGGTGTTTGATTCGCATTAAAATTTATTTGTAAACTTGGGCCGACATTGTAAATATGTTTTATATTTCTAGGCAACTAAGTTGTTGATGTATTTCATGTTGCGGATATATAAGAGTGGTTGTTTGAGAAAAGTTAGTTTGTGAAAGAAAAGGAAATCCAGAGAAAGAGAAAGTGAACAAACATTTATCTAATCATTCGATTGCAGAGCAGAGTGAGAAGAAGGTTGAGCAAAGTGTTAAGAAGTTTTTTTGTGCTTAACTAGAACTATAATCAGGCTTGTGTAGAAGCTATTTTCTTAGTTCACATCATGTGGATCTAATCCAAATTACTTTGTATTGTTGGGAAATGAGCCCTCTTGTATTTGAGCAGTGAGCTTTAGGCAGTGTGCCTGAATGCATGTGCATTCACATTAATATTTTTCATTATACTTTTAATAGGGTATAATATTGTGGAATAACATCCACAATGGTTTTTCCCCTAACAGGGTTTCCACGTAAAAAATCTTGGTGTTCTTTGTGTTTCTAATGTGTTAATTATTTGTGGTTTATTGTTCATTCATCAAATCTAAGGTTAAGATAAGTAAAGTTTGAAAAGTTTAAATATTTTGTGACAAATGATTCACCCCTCCCCTCTCAATTTTTTGTCCTTTTTTTTCCAACATGGCCAACCTTCTTAGATTACACCAAAGGAAGAAGATAAGATGATCACCTTGAGTTCCAAAAATGTGGGATCTAGTACCTTCCGCTCTCGTGGGTTAAGGAAAGACACACCAGAAGATGACATCAACCAATGGGTATACCATGGGGAACCTGAAACCTCTCCCCCCTTGAAAGAATATTTCCAAGAGACCTATTCTTGGCCTTCTCAGTTTGCAGAGAAACACAATTATTGAGGGGGAGGTCTTGGTGTAAATGAGCAAGGAAGACGACAACCAATTGACACTTTTGTGCATCTAAGGAATTTGGGTTTGGGCTATGATACCAAAAAAAAGGGTCCTATGGTGTCATCCAATGCTTCTAACAATGTCAGTGTGATGAATGGTCTCCTCAAAGAAATACCAAAAGAGGAATCCATCATACACGCATACAATTGTGTAGATCACACAGATCTTTCTTCCATGTTTGAATGCCTATTTATTTGCATCATTAGCCTATCCCTTCGTCATCCTAAACTTATAGAATAGGAATTACATGGTAGTGCACCTATAGATACCTTTCCTTCAGTGGATATGTACATACATCTTATGGGATTGGGGGAAGATGAATGCCCTAACCATAAAATAAAAAAGAAGAAAAATAAAAAAGGCTCACCTAGTGAAAACCTCCCCAAGGCACTTCTTGACTCGGAAAAAGTTAAAAAAAATGGTTTATCTAATATTGAAAACCTCGATGAGGTGTTGGACGATGGGGACATTCATCTTCCCCTTGCAGGAACTCATCTATCTAAACGATCATCCATTTTGATCGAGGAAACACAAGAAATCAATTTGGGAACTGAAAAGGATCCCAAAATCACCTATGTAGCCAAAGCACTATTAGAGGAAGAATACTCTACCATCACCAAGCTTCTCAAAGAAGGCATCATCAATTTTGCATGGACATATTCAAATATACCAAGACTTGATCCTACTTTAGTAGTACATCACTTGGATGTACACCCTGATGCAAAACCCGTCAAACAAAAACTCAGGAAAATGCACCCCCAAGTAGCTCTACTTGTCAAGAAAGAGTTGGAGAAGCTATTAGAAGCTAGATTTATAAGACCCATAGACTACTCTGAATGGATTTACAATGTAGTGCCAGTTGCTAAATGAAATAGGAATATCAGGGTTTGCACAAATTTTTTGGACCTCAACAAAGCTTGTCCCAAAGATGATTTCCCTTTGCCAAACATTGACATGTTGGTAGACTTAATTGTAGGGCACGAGATACTTTCTCTCATGGATGGATTCTCTGGATATAATCATATCATAATTGCACTTGAAGATCAACATAAAACTGCCTTCATCACACCTTGGGGCATGTTCTTCTATAATGTCATGCCCTATGGCCTCAAAAATGCAGGGGCAATTTACCATCATCCCATGACCATCATCTTCCATGATCTCATTCACATCATAATGGAAGATTATGTTGATCTATTAGGGAAATCAAGAACAAGGGAAGAGCATCTGATAATCCTTAAGAATATTTTTGAGTGTCTGGAGCATTGTAAGCTATAGCTAAATTGAAAGAATTGTGTCGTTGGGGTCACATCAAGAAAACTATTGGGTTTCATTGTCTCCCGAAGATGCATAGAGGTCAATACAGTGAAAGTAAAGGAAATCATGGATATGCCTCCACCATGCAATCTCAAACAGTTAAGGAGCCTTCAGGGTAAGCTAAAATTCATTTGGTGGTTCAGAGCTCAATTAGCCGATAAATTCCAATTATTCACTCATCTCCTAAAAAAGGATATCGCTTTTAAGTGGAATCAATAGTGTCAACTTGGCTTCAAAAAGATCAAAGAGTATTTGGCTTACCCACCAATCCTTATGCCACCAATTCTAGGTAAGCCACTCCTGTTGTATATCTATGCTACTTCAGTAGCACTGGGGGCATTGCTAGCACAACATGATGAATCATTAGAGGAATGAGAAATCTACTACATCATTCCAACCCTAGTGGGTTATGAACTCAATTATTCTCCAATGGAAAAATATTTCCTAGCTGTGGTCTTTAGTTCATAAAAACTCCAACACTATATGCTTAGTCACCCAGTGAAGCTCATCTCCAAGCTCAATCCCCTCAAATATCTGTTAACCAAGACAACTTTGACTGGTCGCATAGCTAAGTGGGCCATGTTGTTAAGTGAATTTGATATAGAATATGTGGATCAAAAATCCATTAAAGGACAAGTGATAGTTGATTAGCTGGCCAATGCTCCCCTGGTAGATGCCTATCCTCTAATAACATAATTTCCTAATGAAGGGTTCTTTACAGTAGCTGAAGCAGTGACATGGACACTTTATTTTGATGGGTCATACACACACAATGGATCAGGGGCAGGAATCATGCTCATCACCCCCAAGGTGATTATGTACCAAAGTCATTCAGGTTGGATTTTCCATGCACAAACAACATAGATGAATATGAAGCTCTTCTTACTGGCCTTAGGATTGCAATCCAATGACACATCACTTACTTGAGAGTCTTTGACGATTCCCAACTGATCATCAAATAGGTCAATGATGAGTTTTTGACAAAGGATGATAAGTTGTTACCTTATAAACACATGGTAGATGACTTGAAAAAGTATTTCACTTCCATCTAGTTTGACCAGATTCCAAGAGTGCAGAACAAAGTAGCAGATGCGATGGCTACCATTGGTTCCCTAATCAACATGCCTAAATATTGAACTAAGTGTGAGTTCCTTGTTGAAAAAATCTTAATCCTAGCCTACGATATCCCTAAAAGTGAGATGGTGTGCGACATTGTAGGTCCTACATCACCATGGTATCATGACATCTACACTTACCTTCATGACAACATCCTACCACCTGATTTGACATGCAACCAACGAAAATATTTCATCCAACGTACATCTTGTTACACTATCGTAGGTGATACACTTTATCATCATGGGTATGATGGAACCCTCCTTAGGTGTCTAAATGAAACCAAAGCCCACACTACATTGGCAGAAGTACATAGTGGTGTTTGTGGGGCCCATTCAAATGGTATGGAACTAGCTAAGAGAATTCTCAGAGTGTGATACTACTAGCCTACATTGGAACATGATTCTTGTGAGTTTTGTAAGAAATTCCTACCTTGTCAACAACAAATAGATTTGATACATGCTCCTACACAAGATCTGCAACCTCTTGTAGCACCATGGCCCTTCTCTCAGTGGGGTTTTGACTTAATTGGAAAGATATATCCCCCATCCTCTAATGGTCATACCTTCATCATCATTACAACTAAGTACTTCACCAAGTGGGTGGAAGAAATGCCACTTTCTCAAATCACGGGTACTCAAATATCCAAATTTATCCTTTTCCATATTCTTTGTAGGTATGGAATCCTGTCTACCATCATTTCCAATAACGGAAAACCATTCAAGAACCAAGCCATGAAACATCCCTGTGACACCTTTCACATTCAACACCATTGGTCTATGCCTTATTACCCCCAAGGTAATGGACAATTAGAAGCTACCAACAAGACCCTAATCAAGATCCTTGAAAAGGTAGTCAACAATACTGGTTGAGATTGGCACCTTCATATCCATCCCACCCTTTGGGAATACCACACCTCCATCCACACTCCTACTCGCACCACTCCATATTCTCTCATTTATGGTGTCGATGCCATCTTTCCAATTGAGGTAGAAAGCCCATCTTTGAGAATATCCTTGAAGAATCTTATCAGCAATGAAGATGCTCGGGTCAGAAAACTCAGCTAGCTGGAACTCCTCGATGAAAGATGAATTAAAGCATATGACCATCTTCAAGCATATAAAAATCATTTGAAAAGAAGCTACAACAAGAAGTTCCATCATCACTAATTTAAAATTGGTGATTTGTTTCTTAAGGAAAATCAGCGTACTCAGCAGGATAGAGATAAGAAAGGGAAATTTGAAGCAAATTGGCTAGGTCCCTATGTCATCACATCAAAATATGGATCCGGGGCATACAGACTTTCCAAACCTAAAGGAGAGCCCCTAGAGGATCCCATTAATATCATGAACTTTAAAAGGTTTTACACTTAAATCAGCTGGGGTATCCTATCCTACAAAAATCCAAAAAAGTAAAAAAGTAAAAAATTGTCAAAAATACAAAAAATATCAAAAAATCAGAAAAATCCAAAAAAATAGTAAAGAGAAATAAGTCATCGTATGGTGAAAACCACCCCTGGTGGCACCTTGGATAGGTACATTTGGTGAAAACCTAGTAATAGGCGCCATTCGTATAGGGCTTAATCATTATCTACCTTGTGTCCTAGTTACTTTGTCCTTCCACCACCCTGATATCATACCCTATCATCCTTTCGATCCTATCCTTCCATCTGCATCCATCATTCGATCACTTGGTATATTTTGGTTGAGCATTGGATGATCTTCATCTTCTATCTATCATCCTAAGATTTTATCCTAATTTGAGCTTTTGTCATTAGTCCTTTTCGTTGTGTCAGTCCTTCGCTTCCATTTAGATTCTTTCATCGTGTCGGTTTCCATTCAAGTCTCATCTCGTCATGTCCATCTTTTGGTATCATTTCTTGTCGTTGGTATTTTTTGAACTACATTTCCCCTACACTTTCACGTAGGCAAGGTTGATCATTTGATCCACCCCCGGGGCTTTTCTTTTCTTTTTTTCTATCCAGTCATCATTTTCAATCATTTGTCTCCATCGTCTTCTTTCCACCTTTATCCATTGTTTTTTCTTGAACTATGAGGGCTCTGCGCTTTCACGTAGGCAAGGCTAATCTTTGATCAGCCCTCAAGCCCCTAGGTCTTTAGGGTGTGTCATTCATGTGTCTTGTGTGTCATGTCTTGTGTCGTTTCATCAAGTATGTCCTTATCTAGCTGGTTCTTCACAAATGAGATCCACTAGTATCATGATATTCAATCCATTTTGGCGTCTCCTGTGTCATATCAATATTTTAAGTTTAGTATCCATCCTTGGTCTTAATAGGATGCATCCTTCCTAATAGACCTCATCAATCCCATCCACCCTCTTGATCTCGTGGCAAAAGACATTTGAAATTGATTGCGATATTTTGATACTTTTGGCATTTTGTTTATCATTTGAGCTTCCTATTATAACTCATCAAGATCACCATGGTCTATCATATCATGGTGTTTTTTTATTGGTTAACATAGGGGTGTATCTTCATCCTTTTGTTTGTTGTTGTCATCTTGTTTGTCCCGTGTAGTACCCGCCAAGATCCATGTGGTCTTTTGTTACACTGGGGCATCCTTTTGTGCTTGTAGTTATCCCAACACTTGGCCCGGAAAACGTCTTCGCGACTTTGGGGTGTTGGGATAGTCTTCTTGTCTATTGTATTTGTTTTATGCATAAGAAACTAATCCACCTTGGTTTCATATACCCTAGCACTTGGTGTCTTATGCTATAGCAAAAATCAGTGCTTTAAAAATGGCAAATCACATTAGGATTGAATTTCATATTCAATTCTATTGCATTACATCTATACTTGACCTATGACCTATGATTTTGGTTGTGCAAACATTCATCCACCCATCTCCTATTCTTCTTAGGATAGCTATGGTTCTTGACAGGTGTAGTCTCCCACCCATCCTCACTTAATTTTGTAGTGATTATAGGGAAGTACTTTCCAATAAACTCCAGCAAGTATGATACATCTACCATTGACCCTCATCACCATGCAAGCCCTTATTTACACTCATGTTCATGTTGCATTCCATTTCACATTAGGCCATCTCACTCATATATCAAAGCAAGCATGATCCACAAATAAAGTCAACCTACCACTTACATGAAAAACCATGTTAACATTGCATTTCCTTTATCCATTAGTGTTTTTAAGGAATTTAATTGCATCTCATCCCATACTCTAGGTTCATTACATTTCATCCCATGTGCATTGTCATCTCATATTTATTTTAATTTGTTTATATTAATTGTAATTGGTTATTCTAAGCATCTTAGATTCATTTTATTATCAATTCATTTCCATATTAGTTCATCTCATTAACATATTACATACAACACCACCTACATCACAAATTGTTAGCTCCATATCCATATCATATAAAATCACAAATCATTCATCACATCCTACATCATAAACATTAGCCATCATACATATCATGCATATCATCCTCATAAGCATAAACATACATTAGCATAAGCATAAAAATTCATCATCATGAACATATACATATATCACATCATCATGATCATCCCTAATCAAATCACACACATACACATATGCATAAATAAATCATCCATCACATAAACACAACATAGTGTCAATAAGGGCTGTCACATATCATCTAAATATCAAAATACAGTGTCCATGACATGATCCATACTAATGTTCATCATGTCATCAAAATACATATCCATCATATACACTGGTAATCATCAAATAAGACACAGGTACAAAGCTTTGAATCAAATCTGATCTCTGCTTCGCTATACTAACTGTCCATCCTACACCTATCAAAAACCTATATCTTGTCATTTTCCCTTTGTCCTCTCTACTGCGAGCTGCCCATGTTTGACCTTTGTGGTGAATCTGGCACTCCCCCCCTGTTTGGGGGTTCTCTCTATAGCTATTGTATCCATGGGTGTGTGTCCCTGCTAACTGGGATGGTGTTGGCATCTATTGCACTACTCTAACATAGGCGAGGACTTGTTGTGTCTGATCTGGAACTCCAATGAAGTAGGCCACCATATAGTAGTTAGCCTCCCGCATGTACTCATCTCTCTCAACCACCTGATATCTCGCTGAGTCTTGCTCTGCCCTGTACCTATCTTGCGCCCATGCATCTTGTGCCAACCAAAGTTGACCAATCTCTGCTCCCATCCATGACACCTACTCTATAGTCTTGTCCCTCTCATCCTGCATGGCCTATACATATGCCTGCATGACATTCATCTCCCTCTACAATGTCTGTACCTCAGCCCTTTTCTCACCGCCCTTGCCCTGCATGGCCTGCGTTGTATCTCTCTCTCTCTCCATAACCTGTACCCATGCCACTACCACATCCCTCTCACCCTACAGGTCTATACCTGTGTCTATACTACATCTCTCTGTGTCTACATGGTCTATACCTGGGACCTCATAGCCTCCTCTCTCTTTTGCATCAATCCCATCTCTCCAACTATCTAGTCTGCTACCTCAACTTTGTTATGGAGCTCGTCTTGCTCCCATCTCAAATCAGTCCTCTCCCTCAATAGCCCCTCCACCTATCTCCTCAAATCATCCATATCTCTATCTACCTCCTCCAGGGCCTCTGTCCATACCTGGTCCACTGATCCTCTAGGCTCTCATTGTCCCCTCTCCTACAGTATAGTCACCTCTGCCTGTAATCTGTCTTGCTCCCAACTCACCGCCACTAGCTCCTCATGCTCTCTGGACACCTCTCCCTCAAGCCGAGTCACCTCTGCTTGTAGCTAGCTCATCTCGGTCTGCAATACATCCCTCTCTACCTCCAAATTTAATATTTTTCGTCCTGTATCATTGACCAGCATCAAAAAATCTCTCTCCCTCTACCTACACCCTGGCGACCTCTGCATGTAGCATGCTCACCTTGGCCTCCAGTTTGCTCCTCATAGCCTCTGAATCTCTAAGTCTCTACTTAATGATTTGTAGTCTCACCATGACCCCTCTCAATAGCACAACAAGATCCTCTGGGTGGTACATATGGTATAATGGCCAATGGGTCAATCTCAGGAGCATCTACCTCCATCGCCTCCACCTATGGCTCGTCTCTCTCCTCCTCTATCTCAACCTCCTCCTGGTATCTCTTCCGTAGTCCTCCCCTCCTCCTCACCCTCCTCTACTAACCTCCTACCTCAGCCACCTCCTACCCTCTCCTCTATTGTCCTCCCATCCCCCCTCTCCTTTGTCCCACTAGTCTCAAGTCATCCTCTAGCCCAAAACCTAGTGCCTTTGTAATCAGCTCCACCGACGTAATCCATGTTGGCCCATGATGGACCCACCATGTAGAGAATCTCATTTTCACCCCCACATTTTCTCTCTCTCCTCTCCTACCCGGATAGGTTACCTTCTATAGCTTCTCCCACTATTGTCTCGTAAACTTGGCAGTAATATGATCCCCCCATAGTCCCTCTTGTGTGATTCATCTGAATCTCTCTAGTCTATGAGGAATGTCCTATTGAATCCCAAACTCTCTTGTCACCCAGTCCGTCCTGTGTAACTCCCCTATATAGGGCTCCCTCGTGACTATGTAGGATACTACATAGAAATATCCTCTATGTCTCTCCTCATCTCTCCTCCATCTATAGAACCGCTGCGTCATGTATGGCCTCCACACCATCTAATCCTCCTGTAGACCATCCAACATCCTCCTCCATCTATCCAGATCATCGAAACCTTAATAATGAAATACCCAACTATACTCCATCTCATACTAGTATGCCACTAGTAATGTTGGATCCTACAACCCTCTTGTCACTACTCCTAGCCTGGCCACACTAATGTGCTCCCAGGCCCATATCTGTAACAGTGTCACCTATGTAATGTTGAGAGTCCCTTAATAGCACACTATGTGCATATCCCTATATAACTCAGCCAACATGCATGGACCCCATGTGAAATCCCCCTCTCTCTACTCCATGATACGTCACACAACCTCCATGTAATTGAGGCTGCAGAAGCATCCACTCTTGTCTTCTATCAACACTCCACTAATCAATCCGCAAAGGTATAGTGGTAGTGGAGGTACCCCAAACCCCAAGCATCTGTCCAAATCCAACACCATCCCCTATAGTGGTAAGTCCTCTCTCGCAAATAGGACCCATAGGGTCTAATCTAGCTACTCACCCTCTGATCTCATCCAGCTCACCAAATGGTCGCCTATAGGTAGCTTCAAAATCCTCCACACATCCTCAAGGGTGATGGTCATCTCCCCTGTAGGGAGGTGGAATGTTGATGTCTTTGAGTCCCATCTCTCTATCAATGTTGTCAACAACGCTCGATGCACTCTGATAGTAGGGTATCCCAGCATGTGCAACAAACCCGCTCGCACCAATGCCTCGTGATCCTCCCCATTCATCGCCGCTATAGTCACCTCCAACACCTTTGAATGCCTCTCTCACATCTACAAGCTCTTGAACCACTGCATCCACACCACATAACATGTCAGTCATCTAAACAATCTCCTCATCTTCCCCTTCCTTTTGCAATTATTTCCTTCCCTACCCTAGGTGGTCTCCTCGACATTTTCCCAATTTCCCATCTTTCCCCTTTCTTTTGGAAAATTTACCCCATTTTCCCAATTTACTTTTTTCCTTTTTTCCCTCCACCTTTTGAGTGACTTCACCCAATTCAGGTGAATTCACCCCTTTTTTCTGTCTTCCTCGCCCACTTTCTGGGGATGTTTTTCCTTTTTCTCCTTGTGTCCATGGGATGGAAGAGTCCACCCACCTAATGGGCAAGCTTGCCCTTGGGTCAGGCGAATCCACCTGCCCTTTGGGTGACGTCACCCTTGGGATGGGTGAGTGTGCTTGCCCTTGGGATGCACAAGCGTGCCCTCCCTTAGGGAGAGCCCGCCTATACCCCATGGATGGGCACTATCACTTGCCCACCGGGCACCCTCGCCAACCTCTGTGGGTAGGAAACCTTGCTCAGTTGGTGGGAAATTTTGCCTGCTCGCTGTGGGTGGGCGCTCTCGCCCATTTGGTGAGCGGATACACCCTACTCTCCAGAGGGCGAGTCCGCCTGATGGATGGGTAGACACGTCTCCCTTTTGTCGTGGGTGGCCACACCCCTCAGATGCGTGCATTTTCCCATCCTTTGGGCGCAATTTCCCCTTCTACTAACCACCCCATTTTTGGTAGATTTTCCCAAATTCCAGGGAAAGTTTGCCCCTCACTGATGCTCCCCTGCCCTTTTCGGTAATTTTCTCAATTTTTTGGGAAAATTTTTCCCCCTAAATAGGCACATTAGCCCCTCTTCCTCACCACTTCTAAACAGGTGATTTTGCCTACCCAATGGGCAACATTGCAATTTCGCCACCTACCCATTTCACTAATCTACCCCAATCCAAAAACCCATGTTTTTAAATTACATAAAAATTCAAAAATACAACGAAAATTGCTTAAAACCACAAAGAGGGTTTTGAGACTAACCTGGCATGGAACCACGCGCTCGTGGAAGAACCATCATACCTCATCCCCCTGGTGTATGATGTCATCATCATACTCCTTGGCCATCCTTGTCTCCTTCCTCTCCTCTTTTCTCTCTCACTCAACTGCCAGGTGTGCAAATGAGGAATAGTAATTCTCAAAATTACTATAAGTAACTTTTCCCTCCTTTTTTAATCTTTTTTATGTTGAGGGTATTTTTACCCTTTATTTAACCTCTTTTTAATTCAACTAATCCTCTAACTTCTATGAGCCGCCATTTGCACACCGTGTGTTCATTTGAATCCATTCAAAATCCAATATTCATGGTTTTTAGAGCTCTTTCCAATGGTACCCTTTGTTTCCTCATATTTAGAAGTCACCTGGGGCCCTTTTTTCTTCCCCAACAACCCTCTCGAGGGGGCATCTCCTACCATTTTCCTCCTTTTCTCTATCATGGTCACTTTCTTGTGAGATCAGGGCATCTCCCTCTATTTCCCACCATTTGGGCAGCTCATGCAACTTCTCCTATGCCAAGGCATCATTTTCTAGTCACTTCCTCTATAGAGTCATCTGCATATGTTATTTTTCTTTGAAACACTATTATTCTAACAATATTTCGAAGAGGGGAAAAATGTAGACATCCAAATTTGACCACTCCCATATAGTCAAATTCATCTCTTTTATTCATCTATTTCATATTGCCCATCGATATTAATTAAATGATTTATTTAATTAATATTTCCCCTTTTCCTAACATTTCTAAAGTATTTAATTTAATAATTGAATACTTTACCTTTCATCCCTTCCTCTCTAAATTAAATAAATACATCAATTTATTTAATTTAGTCATTTAGCCTCTTGAATTTCAATCAATTTTAAATTCCCTCTTTTCTCTCCTTGTCACATCCTCCATAATTCTCTTCTAATCTGGTTTAGTTTAATTAATCCATGATTAAGATGTGCATACCTTTAATCAAGATTAATGTCACATCCTGCATATTTTGCCACTTGCCTTTAATCCTCCATTAGTCTTCTTATTCATCTGTTTGCACAACCTTAATATAATCCTCATGCCATTTTTGGTATACCTCCAAGTCAAACCATCATAAGTACTTTCTTTGTTTAGCCATGACCTCTTCCCCATGTGAATTAAAAATTCACATTTATTCATCCCATGCTCCTCTCTTCCCCATGAAGGTTGTTGGGAAATTCTAGAACCTCTCACGTCACATCACCCACATGGGGACACAAACCTCCTTTATGAGGACCTTTTCTTATCCCCAAGGTACTTTCAATAATGTGAATTTAAAATTCACATTTATTACTCCAACATTTCTCTCTTCCCCATAATGATTAGTGAGGAATTCTAAACTTTCTCACATGCCAACATCCTTCCCATATGGGGACAAGAACTTCCTTTTTGAGGAAATATTCCCCTAATCCCAAGGTACTTACAAGTACATCCACCTCACATGTCCTTTTGCCACCTCATTACCAAATGGGAAGATGTGAGGTCTTGTGAGTCGTCAACTCACCATAGCCCTTCATCTTGTCCATGTTGGCTAAATCCTAGATATCCAATTCTCTAGAGACTCTTCCCCTAGAATAAAGGATTTGGTCTCATTTTTTTCATACAACACATTCACATTAACAATTTCAAGCTCAAACATTCTACTCTCAAGCTCAAGCATTCAAACACTTGCATTCTCCTCCTCCATTGTTGCTCTTCAAGTTTACTTTGCATTCATCTTATGCATTTATCCAAATACCCACATCCATTATTGCATCCTCCATTGAATTTAGATCATTTTGCATATTATTTTAGCTTATTTGACATCAAGGAGCACACAACTAATCTACATCAAAGGTCCAACCAAAAGATCAACTTGAGCAAGGTATAATCTTTCTTTCTTTTGTTCAAGTTCAACTAGGCTTATCTCGAGGTGTTGTATTGTGTTCTCTTTTTGCATGTCTATTCTTTTGCATCATTTAGGGTAGGAAGAACATGTTGCACCCAGGATGAAATATAACTTTTTAGATTTCAAACAAAGTAATTGATTGATGACACTATGCAATAATCTAAAAATAAAATGTTGCAAATGAATAATTTGAATTTAAACAATGCATGAAATGAGCTAATTTATGGTAAATATCATGAAATTCATGCTACAGAAACTCAACCAATTGATATAGGTAGGTTAAGGCACCAAACATAAGCTCAAAAATATAGTTTTGAGTTCTAGAAATGCAGTTTCAGGGGTCAGAAGGGACTAATTCGCCTAGGGTGGTGAATGAGTCCTAGTATGGACGTTTTTTAGAATTTTTAGAAATTTGTAAGGATTTTTATGGTTTATGAGGGCTATGATGCAAACCTAATTGAAAAATGTAAAATTTTAGAACTTCTGAAGGAGTAGAGATGCAAAAATGCAACCTATTATGCACTTTGACTCATGCAAAAATGAAACCCTAGAATGCAAGCTAACGAATGCAAAATGCAATGTAAGCAACTCTAGGATGATTAATGGACTCCAAATCAGAAAAGAGGGTATTCAAAAAAGTAGGTTCACCAAAATGAAACATAGATTTTTGGCACCTACTTGCTTTCTATCACTCCTAGGATTTTTCACTTAGGAGAAAGGTGGGCCAAAAATGCTTATGTTCTCATTAGAAGAAATGGAAAAAGGGGTGTAAAGTGTGTGTGTGGATGTATTTAAATGTTTAAAACCTAATGAAAATGAAGACTAAGGAATGCAATTCTAATCTAATGCAAAAGTGCTGGAAAACACAATGTGTATTCCAAATATTTGACTATAGATGTAAACAAACTGTAACAAAAAGTAACCCAATTGGAGATGCATACCTAGAAGTTGGAAGAGAGTGGAATCGGGATATAAACACTTGCATAAGACACTAGAAATGCTCACAATTGGGACTGATTCACCATTCTGGGTGAATGACTCCTATTTTTGCCAGAAAGTGTCAAAACCAGTTTCAGGGAATTGGGTATCCAAGTCTATAGAAATCACTGTTCAAGCCTTGAAATGGGACTGATTCACCATCAATGGTAAATGAGTCCTCTTCTAGAAAATAAAGAATTATGTACAGGATTATGTGGCTTATAATCTGCAATTCTGTTTCTGAAGATTCCCTAGATATGAATCTACAAAACTCAACTTGTAGACTCTCCCCAAGCTTGAAATAGGGATTAAGACACCTTGAATGAATTTGATGGGATATGTACACCTTTTCTCATCTTTCCATTTGATAAATCTGCATACACAAACACATGTAAAGGGGAAAAAGTGTTGAGGGTTAGGATACAGGGGTTTTTCTTGGTCAAACCCCACTTTCATAATCAAACCCTTGAAATAGAAATAGAAATGAAATTGAAAGAGAATGATGAATACAAAACATGTAAATGTAAATACTCACCAAACCCTTTTTGGAAAAATATGAAGATATGTCATTGGCTACTCCAAGATGTCTGATTTATGCTTGATTTGATGATGTAAATGCTTGAATGCTAGAATGCATGAATGAGATTGAATGGGTGTTGATTGGATGGAATGGGGGCTGAAATGGATGTAAAAACACTTATTTATACAATCTTGTACCTTAGTAAACTTTTGATACATCATCACAAGCCAACATCAAGTGATTTTGAATAAAATCCTGAAAGGAAATTTAAAATATTTTGAATTTGGAGTCAAGGAGGACTCATTCGCCACCATGGTGAATGGGTCCCACCTTGGACTCAAAAGTCAGTGTGGGGAATTAAGTCATATTTAATGTTGTTTCTCAGGTTTACATTCAAGAATGCACTTAATTAGGACTTGTGAGGGCATAAAGAGGTTAAATAAGCCATAAGAAAGATGTGAACAGTGAAAATGTGCCTAGAGAAGCATGAAAGCTTGTTACAAGACTTTACAACACTTCAAAATAGGACTTGATTAGTGATGAAAATGTGATTTTTAGGTGAAATGTAATGAATAGAGTCTAGAAGAGTGTAGAAGCATTTTACAACACTTCACAACACCTTCACAAGATGTCATTATTTTAATTTTAGTACCTAAATGTGCATGTTCAAGCCATGTTACAACATAAAATTAGAGAAAAATAGATCAAACACCATGAAACAAGACCTAAAAGGCCATGAAAATGACAAGGGGCCATTTTCTATGGCACAAGTGTCCCCTTCACTTGTCCTAACTTTACATACACTCCATCACCATTCTCTCTTCCACCTCATACCACTTAAACTAACCCTCTCATCACACAACTCTTTCACACTGTTTCTTCCATGCAACAACAAATATCCACCATTAACCAAAATCAAACTGCACCACCCACATACTCTGTCCTTAGTAGCCTATTATCTTTGGAAATATTAAGAACACAAATGCCACAAGGAATTGAGATGCCTAGGTTTGAGAAGTACGGAGGCAAAGGAGACCCTAATAATCATGTCAATGCTTATACAGCCTTGTGCAGTGATTTTTTCCTTGACAATAAACTATTATTCAAACTGTTTCCTAAGACCTTAAAGGACACTACCTTGCAATGGTTTTCAAACTTACCCAATCATTCAATTCAATCATTTAATGACCTTGTTGATACCTTTATAAGTCATTTTCAAGACCATATTGTTGTGCATGTTTTTCATACATGCCCCATCGTGGGCAGGGACCCCCTCTTTTCGATCTCGACAGGCTGCTTTACTCCTATCTTGTTTTGCGTGCCCCATTTTCCAAGCCCAAGGTGGTCATGTGCCTTCAAACAATCAAATTCCCCTGACCAAATTCACCTAATTGGGGTATTCAAATTTGGGGAGAAACAAAGTCTCCCTTCCCTTTTCTACCTTTTGTCTTGTTCTTGCTGACTTGGTCCCTGATCGCTTGATTTACATTCTTCTACATTTTTGACTTTGGGGACAAGTTTCTTGTGGATTTGGGATATTTTTGTGGTGCCTAGGTGAACTACCAACGTTTTGTTAAGTTTCGGGGGTTTCAAAAATTTCCTTCCAGAACTCCATCCCTCTTTGGCTATTTTGAATATTCGTCGGCCTCTGGCGACCCGGCCTCTCCGTGGCAGTTTCCAGGACTTCGTCCCTCCGTGGATGTATTGAACATCCGCTGACCCCTAGCGACTCGGCCTCTAGAACGTGGACCCTTTATTGTTGTTTCCAAGACTTCGTCCCTCAGTGGCCATTTTGAACATCCACTGGCCCCCTGTTAGAAGCCAAGATCAGATTTGCAAGCCAAAAAAGACCTTCCACAGAAGAGAAAAACAAAAAAAGTAGAGATATTGCAAAAAGATGTGCAACATAATATTATTCGAAGTACAAAATATTACAAGAGATAATTTTCTTTATAAAAGCAAAGATGCATAAACCTAATCTTATCTTGAGCAACAAGATAGCTCAACAAGATAAGGATAAAACCCATAACTTAGGAATTAAATAAAGCCTAAGTAAACTTATGAAAAGTGTAATTAATAATTAATTACACCAACACCCCCCCATAAGTACAACTTAGGGAGAAGTAGATTATTATGCAAATATGAGTCCCGAAAACAAGGCCTAATTAGGTACTCATGTAAAAATGCAAAGAGAGAGAAAAACCAGTGGGAAAAACCCCCCCTTAGTGAGATGAACTGCTACGAAGAAGCACTGGAAGAACTCTGATGAAGCAACACTGGAACCCCAAATCCGGCAAGCAAGGAAAGATACTTCTGTTTGAAAAATACCATAGCAGAATCACAAATGCAACAGCAGACCTGATGCCAAGGAACACTGGAAACTCACATACTCGATCAACCCTAGAATCTATAAGCAACAGTAGATGAAAGGATGAAAGGGCCTATAATGATGACAAATCTAGAAGTTGTGTCTCTCGAAGCCAATGCCAAACTAAAACTAAAACTTCCCATAGGATTAGTACGATCAAGATTATGGAATATTAACCATAAAAATATGGCCCTCAAATGAGAAAGATCTAAACCAATGCAGATCAAGAACTATAAAATCCCAATGTGAAGTGTGAACCAAAGCAAACCAAAGATGTGTCCAGCGAAGCAAGAAGTAAGCTAAAGGAAACAACAGGAAACCAGAAAAACTCATGCGAGTTGTCACCAACATGAAATATGGATGCAAGAACCCCCCTCAATGGAACATTATATCAGTTCATTATTACAATACCCAATGATTGTAGAAGGAGAGAATGCAAAACTACAGAAACATGAGCGAAAATGTAAACCTAGTGCACGAAACAAAAATGAATGCGTGCATAAAATAAGGTAAAAAAATTTTGTAAGTGACCTCAAATATTCATAGAGGCCAAAACCAACTTTCCAACGGCATGAAAATTGTGAAAAATGGATAAGCGAGTCAAAAGATATGCTTCCCGGAGTGAAAACAAAAACATCTTACTTCCAAGGCTGAAAAAGCATCAAAAAATAAAAACCATAAAATCATAGCTACACGATTACGTAGAGCATCAAAATAGTTTTCTGACGATATCTCGTTTAGAAAAAAAGGACACTATATGCCCAAGATACGCCCGTTTCCGTGAAAGTGCTCAAAAAATGTCCGATTTGGCCATTTGTAGCCCTCACGAGCTAAAAAGATTTGGCCCCTTGTCGCATGCAAGACTAGGGGTTGGTGCACAGGGGGCTATCTTGTTGCTCAAGATAAGATTAGGTTTATGCATCTTTGCTTTTATAAAGAAAATTATCTCTTGTAATATTTTGTATTTCGAATAATATTATGTTGCACATCTTTTTGCAAATCTCTGTTTTTTTAGATTTTCTCTTCTGTGGAAGGTCTTTTCGGTTTGCAAATCTGATCTTGGTTTCTAACACCCTCGACGACCCAGCCTCCGAAACCTGACCCCTCCGTGGCCATTTCCAGGACTCCGTCCCTCTGTGGCCGTTTTGAACATCCACCGGCCCCCAGCGACCCGGCCTTTGGAACCCAGCTCCTCTGTGGCCATTTTGAACATTTGTTGGCCCTCGGCGACTCAGCCTTCAGAACCTGGCCCCTCTATGGCCGTTTTTAGGACTTCACCCCTTCATGGCCATTTTAAACCCTCAGCGACCTGGCCTCCATAACTCAGCCCCTCTGTAGCCATTTCCAGGTCTCCGTCCCTCCTTGGTCATTTTGAACATCCACCAGCCCTCGGTAACCCGACCTCCCGAACCCGACCCCTCTATGGCCGTTTCCGAAACTCCGCCCCTCCATCGCCATCTGGGACTTTCCTTCTGGACCACTATGTGCTCATTGTCATTTCAAAAGGAGGGTGACCCTCTGGCTTTCCCCTTCCAAGCTTCTGCTATTTTCCAAATGAGTTCAATCTTGAGGAAGTTTTTCTTGGCACTCTTTCTTCCCTTTTTCCCATGTGCTATAATTGAAAAATATTGGTTTTACTAAGTTTTGCGAGGTCTGGGACCTTCCCTTCCGGTTTTTTGTCCCTCATTCGCTGCCCGCCCCCTTTGGGCCCACATTAATGTTTATGGTCCAAATGAGCTCCAAATATGAATATTATGATCTTTTGATGATACATGGGTGGATCTAACAAGGAGTTTGTAGGATTTGACTAACATTTGTCTTGATTTGTGTATGAAATCACTTATGACACTTCATGTACATAGGATTCAAGGAGCCTACTGCAAGTCCGTCAGGAGACCCATCAAGA
Source organism: Sequoia sempervirens (assembly GCA_007258455.2). Taxonomy (NCBI): domain Eukaryota; kingdom Viridiplantae; phylum Streptophyta; class Pinopsida; order Cupressales; family Cupressaceae; genus Sequoia; species Sequoia sempervirens. Next base: position 257,519,908 of record VDFB02193867.1, on the reverse strand, counting down.
CAGTTGAACAAGGAAATGAATAAAGCTCTTATCACTATTCATTTCATGCCCACCTTTCCTCGTAGCACCCATCAACAAACCTGGCATTAGAAGCAAGCCTATGTCAAAGGAGTCAGTGACAAAATGCAAGGGGGTGGTCGTGAAGAAAGCATAAGGGAGTTGTTCGCCCAAACTAGGGGAAACCAATCAATTGATGCCAATCATCGATGGGCTCATTTGATCCAATGAAGAACACTGCAAACACATCAAACAAAAGACAACTTTTAGGCGGTTTCAGCTACAGTGAAAAGGACAATCAACTAAATGATGAAATTGTTACAGTGATTGGCACTAGATGACAAAATAGAGAAAATACAAGGAATGCATTTTTTAATTGCTAAATATTGTGGTGTAGGTGAAACGCTATTGTAATCAAATCTGGGCCATTCATTGGAAATTGATCCTAGCCATTCATTTGGCCTTTGGAAAACTATAAATAGGGGCTTGGCCCTCATTTCTACAAGGTTGGAAAGTTGTTGTAAAAATAATTTGCAGCAATAGAAGACAACATTGCATGATTTTATGGATGTTCTCTTTGAGTTTCTCATCTTGCATGCATGGTTCTACCTTCCATAGTAGTTTTAGTTGTAGATTCTTGAATGAAAGTGATAATGGAAATTGTTGTTATGGTATTTGATGAAATTTAAGCCCATAATTTTAGCACTTGTTGATGACAAACTGTTGTGTAAAGTTAGCCTAGGCTTCTTGATTTCGATGCTGCAACTTAGATCAATTGCATGTGCAAGATGTGCATGTGCAATCTAAAAATCTGCAGACCTTAGAAAATTGCATTGGTTTTGTGAAACTGTAGGTTCCTCTTGGCCAAGAAAAACCTAGTTTAGAGAGTTTGTCTACTGTAGTAGCCACCATGATCACTATTCATTTGTAGTTTCAAGTCTAGCAACTTCCTCTCTCCCTTGCCCTTTTTCCTTTTTTTTAATGAGTAACCTTAGGAAAGGTTCATTGCACATTGTAGAGCTAAATTCAATGATAAAATGGAGTTCAAGACTGTTGTTTGAACCTATAACAAACACACAACAACTTCCCCATGTTAGGAACTACATTTCAAGACCCAACTTCCCATGCTTTGTAACTCATCTGTAAGTTTGCCTTGTGATTCCAGCAAAATCACATAAAACAACATAGATATTCCAAGCACTATCAAGACCTGACATTAGAGACCTTGGGATAGTGTTCTGCAATTTGATTGTGGAAGATTTCCTTTCAAGAGAGGTGATGCATCTATGCATTACCTATGTTGAGAAGTGCATAAAAAAATACATCAATAGAACTAGCAGTAGGAGGGCATGACATGTTGAGGCTACAAAGCTGAAACTTGGCACTTCAAAAAGAGCACTTTCAAAGAAGAAATCTGAGATAAGGAGATCTCTTTTAATGCTAAAAAATCATGAAATTTTAAAGGCAAGTAGAAGCTAAGTCAAAATGGAGCAGCATGCACAAATTGACATCACTCAGCTACATGCAGATTTGAACAAGAGACTGAAGAAGCCATTGAAACAATTCACGTTGGTGGATAGATGTTAGATCTATTGCACTTGTAGGCATAACGAATTGGGGTGTCTCACTTTTCTGAGCAGGATTGAAAGAGTATTGCAAGGAGAAATTCTCTTTTGGGAAATATACCAACCTTTAACTCCTGCAGACCCAGAGGAAGAATTGACAACCATGGCAACCAAAGCATTCAAGGAGTTGATCCAGGAACATTTGAGCAGCAAGGATGGACCAATATTGGAGGAAATATTGATGTCTAGTTGGTACAGATTTCACAATGCACCCCACTCTGAATTCACTTGCTCGTCATGCACAAACATCATCACTCAAGCCAAGGGTTGTTCAGACAAGTTGGAGCAGCCAACTCCCAATGAAGAGAAGCTATCCAATGAGGCAGAAGAGTTGTCAACATCCAAAGGACATTACATTGAAGATGAACCAAGAAATTTGACACGAGCTAATGCTGGGATAGCCAACGAAGATACTGAAGAATAGGAAGAAGAAAAGGTTGACAACCTTAGAGTAGTGGAAATGATGATGAAGGTATAGGTGAAATCAGATTAAAATACCTCTCCTTTGTCAATGACAACGATCAAGAATCTAAAAATGAAAGTTTGGAGGAGTGGGAACAACCACTTTCCATAGCTGTCTACCATCAAGCTTCTTTTTCAAGTAATGATGAGGACCCAGTAGCGGAAAGCTATGACGAGCTCGTCTCCAGATTAGCAAAGGATTGGTCCAAAGTAAGATGTCAAGTGGATTTAGAGGTGTTGTTGCTACCAAATTGGTGCAGGCTTCATGATTCATCACACTCAGAGTTCACATGCGGACTGTGCAAAAAGGGTATCAAACAAGTTAGAGGACAAGTGGAGCAGCCAAGTGCCCGACCTACTCTACTTTCTGCCCATATCAAAGAAGAAGACAAAAAGCCTAAATCAAGTGATGACTCAGCTAAAGGCAGGCCTCAAGAGGATGTTGGGACAAGAATAGAAGAAGGACAATAATATAGTCTCAGACTTCTGAGAGATGAATTAGATCAAACAGGAATGTTTTCCACTAGTAATCAAGAATTTCCTCTCGAAGAGCATTTTCACACCATGAACGATAGGCTTTATGCTGAGTCCTTGGAGGGAAATTGCATAGTAGACTTTGGTCCCCTTGATGAGGTGTCATCAATTGATGATTTCTTTCCATTAGTAGCTATTTTATGAGGGTATATCAGTGCAACAAAGGAGTACATCCTAGATGTTTGCAATGATGAAGACATACTCCTTGAGCCCCCAAATGGTGATGTATTAGAGTCTCTAGATTGGGAGAGGGGTTCATTCTCCATCTATAGCGGTAGTCAACAAGGGGAAATGAGCAAACGTCATGATGAGATGCATGAACAATAAAGAGAAGAAGAAAAAGGCAGAGGTGCTGAGATAACTACCAACAGAGATGAAGCACCCGAATGACTACAAGATGTAATTTGGTGTCCTTCCACCATGATCGTTGTTGATCCTCCTTCATATTCAGATGGCTACAATAGGAAAAATTCATGCATGTCATCGTCCCATGACATAGAACATCATGAAAGTAAGGTTGAAACCTGGGAAAGGAACTAGGACAACATACTATCATTTGAGGACATCAATCAAGTGGACACCAGGTTTGCAGAAGATCAACGAGATGAGGTGTACTTCCTTGAAGAACAACCGATAGGGGTTGCCGATCCCACATGAAGATTGGAAAGGGTGTTTGCTGCCTTGTTCTCCCTACCTTATGTGGGCTTGATGCATGAAATGTTGCACCACCCAGTGCCTCCATCCGAGGTGGCCAATTTACCTGTCGACAATGTTGTGCTTGCTCCTGATTGTCCAATGCTACCACCTCTGCATGATGACATCCAGGTTCTATCCTTCCTTAATCCTATGAATACTTACAGTTACATGTTTCATTTTGATTATGGTAATGAGGAAAGGAAAACTTGCTTATGGATTAACTATGGGTTTAGCGAGCCTCCTCAATTACTAATTTTTCATGATGACGTGATTGAACTGGAGTGTTGTAACATTGAACTTTTTTTTTTTTAGTATAAGGATAAATATGCATGGTTATGAACTACAACAATCACCCGTTTGCTTGTGCATGCACTGCGAAATCCAATGAACATTAATGTCAGCTTACCCTTCCTGAACATAGTGCTTTGTAAATATCTCTTTGTACATAGCCCATTTTGAGTAGTATAGGTTTCCTGTAAATACTCGGCTTTCCTGCTTTCCTTAGGTTAGTTGGTTTGATGTGGGTTGTTTTCTTTTGCTTTGATGCTTGAGGTCCCTCTGCTTTTAGCTGGGCACATCTGTGTGCACAACAACCATAATTATCGCATGGGGTTGTTCTAGGTATTTCTTTGTCAAACCTAATCAAGTCTTCAGAGTGGATGGTGTAGGTCTTCTATTAGTGTCAAGTGATCTGGGTGTTTGATTCAAAGAGGATAAGTTGTTGGTTTAGTCTAACTCTAATATATTCTGAAATCTTATAGCTCTTACACATCTTAAGAATTTGACGGTCACTGTAGGGCCTTTTGTGAAGTCTAGCTAAGTGAAAAATCTAAAATTTTGCTCCAATGCCACTGTGACTCTTAGCCCTGAGCATGAGCTTCAATGCTTGTGGGTTGAAATAAAAGAGCTGAAAATAGAAAACAAAGAAATAAATAAAACATTGAAAATTAAAAGAAAGAGAAAATTCAACTTTTCAGGGGTATCCAAGCAACTCTACCAGGGCTATGGATGCCTGGCTGGCAATAGAGTAATGTTTGAGAAAATCATAGTGAAAACCTTGTCGGGGCTATGGACGCCTGACTGGAAGTGAGACAATGTACCAGATGCTTTTGGAGTTAGAATAAACTATGTAGCTTAACTTGACAGAGCTTGGGTTCCTGTAGCAACTGAAGGATGGGAATTAACGCAATTGCACACACTTGGATTTTCAGCACACTGAAGGTTGGGTTGGCTACTAGTTTTGATCCTTTGGTTCAGCGTCTAGTTTGTTTTACCTAGCGTGAAGGTTGGAACCAGAGATTCTGGGTTTGTGATTCCAATTTGTCATCAAAATGCTTTGGAACATTTCCCCAGCGGAGTCGCCATTTGTTGTGCATGTTTTGCACACACACCTCGCCGTGGGTAGGGACCCCTTCTTTTTGATCTCGACAAGATGCTTTGCTCCTGTCTTGTTTTGCATGCCCCATTTTCCAAGCCCAAGTTGGTCATGTGCCTTCAAACAATCAAATTCCCCTAACCAAATTCACCTAATTGGGGTATTCAAATCAGGGGAGAAACAAAGTCCCCCTTCCCTTTTCTACCTTTTGTCTTGTTCCTGTTGACTTGGTCCCTGATCGCTCAATTCACTTTCTTTTACATTTTTGACTTTGGGGACAAGTTTCTTGTGGATTTGGAATGCCAATGTTTCGTTAAGTTTTGGGGGTTTCAGAAATTTCCTTCCAGAACTTCATCCCTCTTTGGTTGTTTTGAACTTCCATGGACCCCTGGTGGTCTGCTTTCTACATTTTTGACTTTGGGGACAAGTTTCTTGTGGATTTGAGATGTTTTTATGGTGCCTAAGTGAACTGCCAACATTTCGTTAAGTTTCAGGGGTTTCATAAATTTCCTTCCAGAACTCCATCCCTATTTGGTTGTTTTGAACTTCCATGGACCCCCGGCGGTCCGCTTTCTACATTTTTGACTTTGGGGACAAGTTTCTTGTGGATTTGGGATGTTTTTGTGGTGCCTAAGTGAACTGCCAATGTTTCGTTAAGTTTCGAGGGTTTCAAAAATTTCCTTCCAAAACTCCATCCCTCTTTGGCTATTTTGAACATTCGTCAGCCCTCGAAGACCTGACCTCTAGAACCCGGCCCCTCTGTGGACGTTTCTGGGACTCTGTCCCTCCATGGCTGTTTTGAACATCCATCGGCCCCCGGTGACCCTGCCTCTGGAACCCGGCCCCTTCATGGCCATTTTGAACATCTGACGACCCCTCGTGACCTAGCCTCAGGATCTCAGCCCCCGTCGACCTGGCCTCCAAAACCTGGCACCTCCATGGCCATTTTTGGGACTCTGTCCCTCCATGGCTGTTTTGAACATCTGCAGGCCCCTGATGACCTAGCCTCCGAAACCCGACCCCTTTATGGCCATTTCCAAGACTCTACCCCTCCGTGGCCGTTTCTAGGACTCTACCCCTCTGTGGCCATTTTGAATATCTGTCGGCCCCTGGCGACCTAGCCTCCTGAACCCAGCCCCTCCATGGCCATTTCTAGGACTTTGTCCCTCCTTGGTCATTTTGAATATCTGCCGGCCCCCGACAACCTGACCTCTGGAATGCGGCCCCTCCATGGCCATTTTTGGAACTCCGCCCCTCTATCATCGTCCGAGACTTTCCTTCCATACTGTTGTGTGCTCACTGTCATTTCAAAAGGGCGGTGACCCTCTAGCTTTCCCCTTCCAAGCTTCCGCTTTTTTTAAAATGAGTCCAATCTTGAGGAATATTTTTCTTGGCACTCTTTCTTCTCCTTTACCTGTGTGCTATAATTGAAAAATCTTGGTTTTGCTAAGTTTTGTGAGGTCTAGGAACTTCCCTTCCGATTTGTTGTCCCTCATTCGCTGCCCACCCCCTTTGGGCCCACATTAATTTTTATGGTCCAAATGAGCCCCAAATATGAATATTATGATCTTTTGATGATGCATGGGTGGATCTAACAAGGAATTTGCAAGATTTGACTAACATTTGTCTTGATTTGTGTATGAAAGCACTTACGACACTTCATGTACATAGGATTCAAGGAGCCTACTGCAGGTCCGATAGGAAACCCATCAAGATAGTTGAACAAGGAAAGGAATAAAGCTCCTATCACCATTCATTTCATGCCCACCTTTCCTCTTAGCGCCCATCAAAAAACCTGGCATTAGAAGCAAGCCTATGTCTACTGTAGCAGCCACCATGATCACTGTTCTTTCATAGTTTTAGGTCTAGGGACTTCATCTCTCCCCTTCCCTTTTTCCTTTTTTTAAATGAGTAACCTTAGGAAAGGTTCATTGCACATTGTAGAGCTAAATCCAATGATAAAATGGAGTTCAAGACTGTTGTTTGAACCTATAGCAAACGCATAGCAACTTCCCCATCTTAGGAACTCCATTTGAAGACCTAACTTCCCATGCTTTGTAACTCATTTGTAAGTCCGCCTTGTGATTCTAGCAAAATCACATAAAACAGCTGAGATATTCCAAGGACTATCAAGAATTGACATTAGAGACCTTGGGATAGTGTTCTGCAATTTGATTGTAGAAGATTGTCTTTCAAGAGAGGTTATGCATCTATGCATTACCTATGTTGAGAAGTGCATAAAAAAACACATCAACACATATGACTCCCAAAAATATAATGGTTGATTTAATGAGATGTGAACAAAATGCAGATGGAAAAGTAACTAATTTCATTTCACACTAGGGTATGTGCAGGATCATGATGGGCCAAAAAATGGCAATATGATGGATATGTGTAGGGTAGTGGATGATGTCTTTTTTTTTAACCAAAATTGATAAAATGAAAATGGGTTTTAAAGGAGATTCTCAGCTTTCCACCAATATAAATTTTTCTTTACCTTGAATTTAATAAGTAATTATTATGCATTTTCTATTTGAATAACGATTAAAGTCCTGATTGATAGGCTGATTGAAAAACATCTGTAGCTTTCAAACAGTATCGCATTTTTTGAATATGAAATATGCATCACATTCTATGCTTCGCATACTAGATAGGATTAAAAAAAATGAATTTCATGAAGTTTTGACCAAGTTAAGGTGGTCAGACATATGAGTTTTTATCTTTTTTAAAAGCTGTAATAAAAAATCCATAATTAATTATTTAGTTGGAAAAAAACTTACAAAAAAATGCATCACATCGGGACATGAGTCCTCTACTTATATCTAAAATATTATAAAAAAATATTATCATTTTATTGTGGTTAGGGTGGTCAGACTGACACCTACTTCTTATTTTTTCCTTGAAATTTAAGTACTACTGCATTGAAATTTCAAATTTTCACCAAATAGATTTAAAAAAAATAAAATCCTAGTAGTTTAGAAACTACATTCAATTTGCTACAGATTCTATTGTTACATATTTTTGAAATAATATAGATAACTTACTCAAACTTTTACGTCAAGTTTCCTAACTCTGATTGTTTTGAATTTTTCACCACTTAAGGGCCTGCTTTTTCCATGATGATCCTGCACATACCCGCTATTAGCAATTGTATGCTAAAGTAGATGTCAAGGTTTCTAATTCACATCTATAAAAGATGTTTATCGAAAACTTGCAAACTCAAATTTAGGATAAGTTGACCATGATGAAATTTCTTTCTTTCATGCATTTATGCATAGCCCTTTGTGACTACCACAACTCTGTTACTAGTCATGATGCAAAATCCACTTCTAGATGAGCTAAGAAGTCTGAACAACACAACCAAAATAACTCACAAAACTTTATAAAACCAAACAAAGTCTTCTTATAGTTCAATCCCCCTCCTCCACAACCAACTCAACCCATTCATAATCAAGTGGCAGTTGTTAAAGCAATAGTGTCATTTACCTATGGGGACCCAAAGAGACAATTTACCCCCTTACCTGATACTGTCCATAACACTATGAATCAATTGCTACAACAACAGATGATCACTTTTGCTATAGTTAAACCACTCAATACTACTAAGCCTTTACCCCCAGCCTTTAAACCAAATTCTTATTGTCATTTTCATCAGCAAAATGGACATGACACATAACAACACAAGCATCTCAAACACCTAGTGCAAGACCTCATTGATTTTGTCTGTCTATCTATTATGGGTGTCAATGATTAGGGCAATAAGTCTGTCGCCCCTCCTAATCAAAATTTACAAATCTTTACCAACCCCATGCCTAAACACAATGTTTCATTTGCCAAAGCTAGTGAACCTTCAAACACTGATGTGATGAATGTTGAGACAAATACTAAACAACATGATCTTACTCCAAATGTTACCCATGTTAATCCTATAGATGAACTTGTGGGTATGATAGATGCTATCCCTCGTAAGGGCCCCACTAAAAAATTATCTTGATATTACTTTTTCATCTCATGATATACTTAAAAAAATTCTTGATGGTCCTCTTTACATAGTCGACCACATCTATGATAAGCCCACCAATGGGATATTAATAGATCCCACTTGTGGCAAAAACGTGATCACTGAATAATTTTTAGTATTACATGATCTTTATCAAGATGATTATGACAAACCAATAATATGGATTAAAAAACATAATTGTTTTGCATGCCCTATGATCGAATCAATCGTACTCCCATTACAAATAGGACCTAAAACATTGGATGTAACATTCTCTATCATTCCATAATTGGATCAGTTTTGTTTATGGCTAGGTCATCCTTGGCTTCGTTTGATGAAAGCTATCCCTTCAGTTGTTCACAAATTTTTGAAGTTTCCACTTGACAATGATATATTTATTATACACCATAGTGGCTTTAATCCATTGTCTTCTAAAGGTAATTTTTCCTTATAAGCCTTTTTCCTAAACCTATGGTACCCATCACCCCTCACAAAGACTTCTTTTTCCTTGCCTATCAAAATTTCAAAGCCAAACAAATAGCCCGATTGTCTCTTCGCCACATCTCCCCATCCACTTCCGCTAATCCTATCCTAGATGAGAAAATGCTTCAACTTGAATCCAAACTTGAACAAAAAATGCAACCCCACGAGTAACCAACAATAAACACTTCACCTTCATCATCTAAATTCCCAAGTGATAATGAAACGAACACTGTCATGCCTCCTTGCATTAAATTTTTTTATAAAGCCAAAGAGAAAGTGATTGGCCCATCTCCTTTGGTTCCTTCCATTCCTCCTCCTCAGGAAGAAAAGGAGCCTATGGTGGATCAACCTACTCTGACACCTACACAACTTAAAAATAGAATCAAATGAAATTGTGGTGCTCAAGAGCATAAGCATTGTCGTCATCTCCTTACTTGTTAGTTACAAATAGAAGGAAACAAAGAAAATAAGCCTCCACCTTTGACAGACACAATACTTGATCACCCTCCTCTTCCTGACCCACCACAAGATAGTACATTACAACCATCATAAAAAATGATCTAATACAACAACCACAACTCCTGATACATCCTTCATTGGAAATTACCATCCGTCCTCCCATCATGATTAATTTTGATGATCATGATGATGAGGAGATCTCTAAAATAGATGAAGAGGTGCATACCGATCTAAATTCTTTATTTTCCTCTTCCATGAGCTTAAATGATAAATCTCCTACACCAAGTGAGGAACCTGGTACTTCCCCTAGTTTGAAACTTGCAATTCTTCCTTTGGATAGTCAACCACCCTCACAATACACTAAACATGATTGGGAGGTGGATGACTTGTTAGATGGTTGACTTGTATTTTCCTTTACTAGCCCTTGGGTATGTGTAGGATCATCATAGAAAAAATAGGCCCTTAAGTGGCAACAAATTTAGAAAAATCGGAGTTAGGCAACTTGACGTAAAAATTTGAATAAGTTATCTATATTATTTCCAAAATATGTAACAATATAATCTGTAGCAAATTGAATGTAGTTTTTAAACTACTAGGTTTATTTAAAAAAGTAAAAAATCTATTTAGTGAAAATTGGAAATTTCAATGCAATAGTACTTAAATTTCAGGCAAAAAATAAGAAGTAGGTGTCTGTCTGACCACCCTAACCACAATAAAATGATAATATTTTTTTATAAGATCTTAGATATAAGTAGAGGACTCATGTATAGATGTGATGCATATTTTTTTGTAATTTTTTTCCAAGTAAATAATTAATTATGATTTTTTCACTACAACTTTAAAAAAATATAAAAACTTGTATGTCTAACCACCTTCACTTGGTCAAAACTTCATGAAATTCAATTTATTTATTTTTTCATCCTATAGCATGCAAAGAATATAATGTGACACATGTTTTAGATTCAAAAAATGTGATACTGTTTGAAAGCTATATATGTTTTTCAATCAGCCTATCAATCAGGACTTTAGTCATAATTCAAATAGGAAATGAATAATAATTATTTATTAAATTCAAAGTAAAGCATAATTTATATTGGTGGAAAACTAAGAATCTCCTTTAAAAACCCTTTTCATTTCATCAATTTTGGGTAAAAAAAAAGTCATCAACCACATACCCTACACAAACCCATCATATCGCCACTTTTTGACCCATCATGATCCTGCACATACCCCCTTTTTAAATTTTTCTTTTTCTTTTTCTTTTCTTTGGTGTGATTGTATGTGCATATCGTGTTCCCCCGTAATGTGTGTTTGATGTTTTCCCTCTCTTTGTGCACTTCCTCTATTTGTACCTCCATTCTTCTATAAGTCATACTTTACCTTTTCTTTTTCTTTTTTGTTTTGTGTTTCTCCTTTTAGGGATGACACAAAGTGTAGAGATTCCCTATGTCTCTTCCATGTTGACCCAAATGGAACCCTTTTCCTTTTTACTTTGTCTTTTTCTTGTGTTTTCCTTTTGGGGATGGCGCAAGGCATTGAGACCAAAATGTCTCCTTCACGTTGAACCAAAAGCTTTTCCTTTTCTTTCACCTTTTCATTTTCTTTTTGCTTGTTTTTCTCCTTTTGGGGATGATGCAAATCATTGAGATGGAAAAAACTCTTCCATGTTGACCCAAAATGGACTTTCTTTTCTTTTTCTTTTGTTTTTTCTCTCTTTGTGTTATTCTTCCAATTCTATGTATTTGGGGAATGATGAAAGTTTCGAGCTCTTTAATCAAAATAGTGCAACAACGAACATACTAACCCAAAATCAATAGATCCCGTATGTGTTTGATGTGTTCCTTTTTGGGGGCAACCCCTCTTTCTTTTTTTCCTTTTTCCTTTGCATGATGAAGCCTTACTTGGAAATGTATGATTTGGCATAGGGGCTTTCCAAGTTGGCTCTCATGTCTTGTTTCTCTTTTGATTTTTCATTTCACTACTTTAAAGTAATTGCTCATAGATTGGTGTGTAGAAATTCCTTTAAAGTGGGGGCATATATTAGCATTATTCATTTGCATTCTTGGTTCTTAGTGCAGCCTTGTCACTTCATACGATGTGTTTATCAATTTTTGGATGACATTGGGTGTGATTTCCTTCATAAGCATGAACTATCTTAGCATATTACATTCCTCTTAGTGGTCTGATGCGATGCACTACATCCCCTAAGTTGTGAATATTCTATTCTTTAAAATTGGTCCTCTCTTGGAGATGTTAGACACAATGTTCCCTAAGTTATAGACTTTGCATGAACTTAACAAGACTCATTTGAAATTTCTTTTGCATTTTACATTTTTACGTTCATATGGCCATCTTGCATAACACAACTTGCATGCTTGTGGTACCATCCTGTTTGTTCATGATTTCTAAGCATACGAAGCTTTTCTTGTGTCATGAAGCATGAACCAACATTTTCCTTTGTGGCACTTTATTAAAGTTATTAGGACCTGTATAACTTTGATATGGTTGAGCGGGAATCCCATTCCAAGGCACAAATTTCCCCATAACCACCTGTGTGTTTGTGAGTACATACCAGCTAAGCATATGTTTCTCACCTTTTGGGCCTTCTCACCTAGCAGACAATCATGAGTTCCATCACCCCAGAGAGAGTATGCATTTTTTTTTTGAACGAACAACCTAGATATGATCCACAACTAGCTGGACAAACGATCGAAGCTTGATCTGACTTTTCCTTTTCCTCTTCCTTCTCTCTTTCTATTTCATATGTGCGTTCCTTTGTTCTTATGTTTAGTTTTCCATGGGATCTTCATTCTAGGGGCTTGATCATCCCTCTTGATCATTGTTATCTCATCTTGCTAGCATAAGTGCATTTGGATCCCTCTTGATATGCATGGCTACTTTAGTATGAGTTTGAAGCAAGTTCATCCTCTCACTAAAGTGGGGGCTAAATGTACCATAGAAAAATGGATCTTTAACATTTTCATGGTCATTTAGGTCTTTTTCCTGTGATGCTTGGCTTATTTTTTTTAGATTTAATGTTGCAATGTAACTTATGCATTCACATTGGGTCTTGAATATTCAAATTATGACATCTTGTGAAGGTGTTGTGAAGTGTTGTAACACATTTCTACACTTTTCCGAACTCTTCTTATTATAATTCATCTAAATATCATCTTTTTATCCCTTACCAATTCCTATTTTAAAGTGTTGTAAAGTCTTGTAACAAGCTTTCATGCTTTTCTAGGCTTGTCATCACTAATTACACCTTTCTTATGCTTTATTTGGCCCCTTTATGCACTTATAAGCCTTAATTAAGTGTGTTTTTTAATACAAACCTGAAAAACAACATTAAAGACAATATAATTTCTAACACCCACTTGCATGCCTTGAGTGGGACCATGGGTGGCGAATGAGTCCCTCTTGGTACAAAATTCAAAATAAATTCAAATTTCTTTCAGGTTTTTATTCTTTAAGACCTTATCTCGGCCTATGATGTTGTATTATTGGGTAACTAGGGCATAAGTGTATATAAATAAGTGTTTTTCTATCCATTTTAACCCCCAATAATCTAATTCATCCCATTCACTCATTCATCATCAATCAATATTCTTGCATTCAATCCATCATAGTATCATTCAATCAAGCAATTATTAAGCATCTTGTCCTAGTTATTGACATATCTTCAAACTTCAACAACAAGGATTTGGTGAGTTTAAGACACTTGTATTTTGTTTATGTTGGAAAAATGAAGAATATTGACTATTTATACAGTTTTGTGTTGTCATTGATGTCACCATGTTGTACCTACAAGTTTAAGATAGAGCTTAATCCGGTATTTTGGTCCGGTATCTGAACCGATATTCGAGCTTTACTCTTTAGCAATTTTGTCCACATTTCTCCATAGTTAATAGTTGATGCTTGCAGTTTTGGGAAATAGTTTGTAGTCAACAGGAACACATACTCTTAAGATCTCATGTATCAATGTTCATTGATCTTTTGCATTGAAGTCTATTCCTGGCCGACTTCTTGGGATAATTGTGTTTCGATGAAATTTGCTATGCGGATCTATGTGTGACCTATTTTAGGTCCTTGCCAATATAATGTAGCATTTTGGAAGTTTGAATTATCTTCTTGAAATATTTTGTGAATATTTGGAGCCAACAATAAGTAAGTTTGGTAAATATGAAGTGCATCTAATTAGGCCGACCTAATTGATGCTTGCGAGAAAGATCAGGTATAAAAATGAATATGATGGATAGATTTTGATATCTAGATATATAGCAAGACAGGGGAAGAAGAATAGCAGAGTGAGCGAAGAGATGAAGTGTGTTGAATCAGTCTTTTGAGCATCACCAAAACTGCATCAACACTGGTTAGGTGCACTATTCATAGTTCATTTGGTTGTAAAACCTAATTTTGTTTTTCTTAATCCTTTTGTAGGCCCAGTGAGCCTCTTTTGTAAGCAATGAGCTTTTGTATTTGGACAGTGAGTCCTTTTAGGGCAGTGAGCCCTTGGTAGTGAGCCTTTTGATTTTAGTTTGAACTACTTTATACTGTGAGTTAATCCTCACCGTGGTTTTTCCATGTAAAAAAATGTTGTCTATTGTGTTAAATTACTTTTAGCTATCTATGTTTCATGCTCACATTTAATAATTGATAATGTGGTTATGGAATTGATATGTGTTCAAGTTTTTAAGTTTAAATTCTGTGATAATTGATTCACCCCCCTTCTTAGTTGTCCTGCATCTTTTTAACAATTGGTATCAGAGATTTGGTTCCTTGGTGTAGAGCTTAACCGCTTAAGGAGGATCCCGATGGTTGATTAGATGGATGAGAAAGAAGAGCTCTAGACTGCACTTAAGGATCTTGATAGAGTTGAAATTGAGAATATAGATCTGAAGGAGAATTTGGATGAAGTTGATGAATGTGTTGGAAAGCTGAAAGAAAAATTAAAGCAATTGAAATTAAGGCACAAGAAAGTGAGTGAACAATTAAGACAAGAGATAATTGGATTGAAAGTGATAGTAGAAGAGAAGAAGAGAATTGAAGAATGCCTGAATACAACGGTGCAGAATAAATCTAAAGAATGCTCTAAACTTGAACAGAGGTGTTAAACTTAAGAATTGAACTAGAAAAGGAAAATATCTATGAGAATAATTTCAAATCAAGTTTCGATAAGCTTGGAGAATTTCTTGTTGGATAGAAACCGAGCAAAGACAAGACTAGTTGGGGAAATGATGTAGGTGAAAGTTCTAAGGACAATCAGAAGACTTTGGATAAAGGAAAGAAAAAAAGAAATTCAAGAAATTTTACAAGGAGACCATAGGCAAGACAACGTAATGCACAAAGGTATCCCTCTTTCAATGGTATTTGTTTCTTTTATTATAAATATGGTCACAAGGGAACAAAATGTAGAAGCAGAAGTAATCAGTTTTCTAGTCCCTTCATTGGAAAATGCTTTGAATGTAAAAAGTTTGGACATAAGACTACCAAATGCAGATCACAGGTCAGAATGATAAGTCGGGTAATGAGGAAAAAATTTAGTGAAGGGAGAATGGACCAATTCTTTAATGGGTATTGAGCTATACTTGCAACAAATTTGGACATAGAGAAAATCAATGTAGATCGAGAGGAAATGGAGGACAGAGTAATCAGAAAAATGTTATCTGTTATAACTATAATAAACCAAAACATGTTTCAAAGGTTTGTAGAAGTAAGAAAGGAAAGAAGACTGCTTCGGTAGAGAAGAATGATCTGGTAAAGAAGGTCGACAAAGAATAAATGAAGTAGGAGATGAATAAGATATGGAGGAAGAAAGAAGAAGAGAAACCTGAAGCTACTAATGCGTCTATGCCCTCATCCGGTACAGATGAATCCTCCAGGAACTAGATCGAGCATGGCCTTAGGGGGAGAATTATTAGAAAACTATAAAAACCCCCTAGATATATGGTGTGTCAGAGGCTGGCATGTGGGTGAGGCGTGAAGGATGAAGAATCATAGGTGGTGGAAAAAGAATCAGAAGAAAACATGTTTTTATGATGATTTATAGACTGAATTAGGGTTCTCTATGTTGGCAGAATGTATTTAGCAACTTTTTGATGCTTGCCACATTTAATGCATTTAGGGTAAAATCGATGAAGTTTAAAGTCAAAATTTGTGAATCATTTAGGTTAAATTGTGCATTTGAAGAATTCAGAAGGAGCCCTAGGGCGATCCTAAAACAAACGTGAAGCATTTCTAAAAGGGTTTCGAAGAAATTGACTTAAGTAATCTAGAATTCGTTTCTCTATTTGTAAGAAGGGGAAGAAGGAAAAAACAAAGAAGTTTCAATTGTTGAATTAAAGGAAACATAGAAATGGATAGAGAATTGAGTGATGTCATCCCTTTGAAGCTGAAATAAATGGAACTAGGGCTAAGCTAAAGAAAATTATAGAACATCAAAACCCTAGGTATGAATTTGTGGAGTGAATTCCCTTGGATTGTCGAAAAGGAGTTTATTTTGTTCTTATTGAGTCGTTTCAAGGATGGAAGTATTATATTGGACAAACCCTACTTAGTTATGAAGGAAGAAGTCAAGGCAATAATTGGCTTATGTGGTATTGGGGATCTCCCTAGAAGAAAAGCTATAAAGTACAAAGATGTGGAGGAATTGACTAGTATTAACAAAGACCTTCAAGCCTTATTAAGAAACACACTCAAAGATTTGGCTGTAAGGTATGTTTTGTACAAGATTTCTTAAAAGATTTATTTAAAAAATCATGAAGGTTCCACATCGGCAATTACAGTTTACATTGCACATATGATGGTAAAAGAAAATAGGAAATTTGATTTGTGTAGTTTGTTGCTTGAGAATCTTTATGAAAATGTTCGTATGTCAGTAAATGAGGGTTATCCCTTTCTATTCGGATCTCTGCTGGTATGCTTGGTGTTTTCATTTTTGTGTTCCCTACTAGGAAAAGATAATATGGTATGGGAATGTGGGATTCCTATTGGAAAATAGGTCTAAAGATATTTGGGAGCGTTGGCAGACAAAGCAAGTTTGTGTAAATCCTATTTCACATCCTTGAAAACAAATATTTGCTCCGGTGTTGCTATTTTGAGTTGGTTTGAGGTTGGCTCTTCCTCTGGTAAAAAGGAATTGGAGGTCGTCATTAGTGACTCCCCTCTAAAATCAAAGAAGAGGAAAGCTATAATTGAAGATATTGTTGATATTTCAGAAGAAAAGGAGAAAGTATCATCTGATGACATCCAGTTTATGATTATTAAAGGGAAGATGAAGAAGCTTGGTGAATTATGGAGTGCAACATCTCCTATTGATAGACTGAATATTGATGATGCCTTGGTGGAATATTTACTTCAGAAAGGTCTTGAGGTGTCAATTGTTTCTAATTTCTTTCCAAAAAATCTAGTAGAAATTGTTGAAGAAAGAATGTTGCTTGAAGATCTGGAAGGACACAAATTTGAAGCTCTGGTTGAAAAGAGGTGTGTTAAAGCTAAAGGGAGACTATCTGAACTGATCATGGAAACAAAGAAGTGCATTAAAGAAATTTTTGATATTTACAAGTATTGTCTCTGGTGGCCTACTATAGTAGATAATTTCAAGAGTAAGATTGAAGCAATTGAAATTGAAGTGAACAATATTGGAAAGAATTTTGACATCTTTGAAGATAAAGAAGGAAAGAAAAGATTGAGAGTTGGTGAGCTTCAAGCTGAAATAGTTGTTGTGCAAAGGAAAAGAGATGATGCTGTTAAGACTTTTTGGCTCCTTAAGGAAATTGTTGAGGTCTAGCAAGACCATCTATTCAAAATTCTTACTGATGCAGAAGATGTTGAAGGACAGAGTTCATATTGTTCACCATCCTTTACTTTGTTGGGCTTATTGGAAAGCATTTGCACTTGAATGGAGTCTGCTAATTTTGACTGGAAGAAATTGCATCCAATTCTTGAAGAGAGGTACAAGAAAGTTTTTCAGGTGAAGAGTGTTATCTTTACTTGAATCTTGATTTTTCTATTTTTACTGAAAAGAACAAGAAGAGGAAAGAAAAGAAGTTAATTGTCTGAATGGTTGGAAGTTTTCCAACCTTTTTGACTTTTGATGTCACCATGTTTCAATTCATGTTTATATCCTTTTTGGCCACCCTTTGCCACTGATGTCAAAGGGGGAGAGATTGAAGATAGGGGGAGAGATTGGAGTTGGAGATATTTTGTAGTGGGGAGAGATTGTGCTGGGAAAGTTTGAAGAAGAAGTTTTTGTTCCATGTTGCCATCAATGAAAAAGGGGGAGATTGTTGGAAAAATGAAGAATATTGACTATCTCTATATAGTTTTGTGTTGTCATTGATGTCACCATGTTATGCCTACAAGTTTAAGATAGAGCTTAATCTGGTATTTTGGTCTGGTATCTGAATTGGTATTCGAGCTTTATTCTCAGATATTTTTGTTCGCATTTCTCCACAGTTAATAGTTGATGCTTACGGTTTTGGAAAATAGTTTGTAGTCGATAGGAGCATGTAATCTCAAGATCTCAACTATCTAGTGCTCGTACAAAATGTTTGTTGATCTTTTGCATTGAAGTCTATTCCTGGCCAACTTCTTGGGATAATTGTGTTTCGATGAAATTTTCCATGCAGATCTATGTGCGACCTATTTTAGGTCCTTGCTGACATAATGTAGTGTGCTAGAAGTTTGAATTATCTTCTTGAAATATTTTGTGAATATTTGGAGCCAACAATAAGTAAGTTTGGTAAATATGAAGGGCATCTAATTAGGTCAACCTAATTGATGCTTGTGGGAAAGATCAGGTGTAAAAATGAATATGATGGATAGATTTTGATATAGAGATATAGCAAGAAGGAGGTAAAAGAATAGCAAAGTGATCGAAAAGATGAAGTGTTTTGAATCAGTCTTTTAAGCATCATCGAAACTGCATTAGCACTGATTAGGTGCACTATTCACAGTTCATTTTGGTTGTAAAGCTCAATTTTTTTTTTGTTAATCCTTTTGTAGGCGGTGAGCCTCTTTTGTAAGCAATGAGATTTTGTATTTACATAGTAAGTCCTTTTAGGGAAGTGAGCCTTTTGATTTCAATTTGAACTACTTTATACTATGAGTTAATCCTCATTGTGGTTTTTCCCTTCTTGGGTTTTCCACATAAAAATCTAGCGTCTATTGTGTTAAATTACTTTCAGCTATCTATGTTTCATGATCACATTTAATAACTAATAATGTGGTTACGAAATTGATATGTGTTGAAGTTTCTAAGTTTAAATTATGTGACAACTGTTTCACCCCCCCTCTTAGTTGTCCTACATCTTTTTAACATTTTATTCATCATTCCTTTCTTATTTCATTTCATTTCTTTATCAAGGGTTTGATTACCAAAGTAGGATTTGACCAAGGAAAATCCCTATACTCTAACCCTTAACCATTTTCCCCCTCTTTGCATGTGTATTTGCAAGTCTTGTAGGTAGATTTTTCAAAGAAATAGGTGTTGAAAAGTGGTCAACAAGTCATCAATCTATTCAAGTCAACCAACCCCTAATTCAAGCTTGGAGACAACATTCAACCCATTTTTTATAGATTTGGTTTCATTAACCCAACAAGAAGACAAGTACAGATTTGGACCCACAAAGTTGACCTCTAAATTTGTAGATTTTTGGAGGACTAATTTTCCATCAATGGTGAATGAGTCCCACTGCTAGGCTGGAAAAGGTGATTTCATCAATTTTCAATTCCTGATAGTCAGAAACCAGTTTCAACAAAGTTTACCAGAAGAAGGATTGATTCACAATCAGTGGCGAATGAGTCCTACTGGCCATCAATAGTGATTTATGTGACATTCCAGAACCTTCCAGCATCAACATTTCATCTTCAGGTGCACTTTGTTCAGTTTCATTTAGTTTTGATTTCATTTTTGCATGTTTCTAGTTCATTTCTACATATCACACTATGTTTCCAAACACTTCATATTTCTTAGGTTTCGCATTAATAATCAATCAATTTTATCAATTTTTTGCATATAGATCATTGTTTTTAGGCATATTTTCATTGTATTTATATTATTTTGAGTGAACCACCTAGATTTTGGGTGTGGGATCTATCTATTTTCTTTATGTGAAAACCCTAATTGAGCAAAAGAGAGTCATAGCATTTCACACCCCATAAAACCTATGGTTCACTAGCAAAAAAAATTGGAACAAGGGCCAACATAAGAAGAAAACGTTCAAGAATCAGAGAATGAGGAAATAATTCCCAAGCAATCAGAAGAAAATGTTTTCTAAGGAATCAAAGGACAAGAGAATGCCCCTACTGACACAAAAGAAGAAAGAAAGATAGAAGAACTGAAAGGAAATGAAGAGGAGGCTAGGGAAGAACCAAAGAAGGATAAGATGGACTCCAAAGAGACATCCAACCATTTGAATACCATCTCCACTATTAAGAACTTCTTAGCCAAGAAACAACAAATTCAACTAGCACATTCTCCCCAATTACTACAAGTTCAACTAGTTGGTTCATAGGTGAATCTCTTCGGGATGACACCTATCAAGAAAATACAATTGGGGGATATTTTCCATGCAACAACAAGAGAGGAGCTACTATAGGAACACATCCAACAAATCGAGAAGCTCTGGGATGCCATAAACACAAATGTATAGAAGGTTATCCCACATGTTTCCAGGGACCAATCCCTCCCTTTACCACAATAGTTACAAAAATTGGTCAATAGGGTACAAACTAACTTGGTGTCATGGAAGGATAGCATAAGAAAAGAAGCTCACAATGAGCTCATTTGGACAAACACCTAGTAGTTTATCAAGAGTTGCACTTCTACACAAACTCAACTAGAAATCCAAATCCAATAGATGGAGAAAAGCATTAAAATTGTCAGGGTCATTAATCATTTATGCCTACAGTGGCCCAACACTACAAAGAGCCTCCAGAATTGGATCATACAGAAAGAGGAGAAGACATCAAAGGTGAGCTATGAACCCCTATAGGATCCCACTAGCACAACAATAGATAACATTGAGAATCTTAATATCTAGCTCTAACAACTGCACACACAACGAGAATTGCTCAAGGAATAGCTACATCAATTGAGGGAGACAATGAATAATGAGCTATGATTTCCTCAATTGATTTTCAATGAAGTAAAAAAGAATAGCCCAACATCACAATTTCCACCACTTTACCAGAAGCTGAATAGACTCTAGCCTAGAAGTCCAAGCACAAATTGGCACCCTCCTTCAGGCTCAAACATACTAGATAACTACATTGGCCCAACTTCAGGTAGAATATAGAACATCCTTCCCCGAGCAGAAATATCTTGAAGACAAGAAATCCTTTTAAAAGGGTGGATGATTTTAGCAAGTCAAAGGGTAGAATAGAACATACTAGTAGCAAATCAACAGAGCACTATGGTACTAGTAGATGTAGCAATCACAAAGAAGGAGACACACCCCTTGAGAGGAATGAATGCATATATGTTATATGTAATAGATAAGAAATACATGGCAAATAGGATAGAAAGAAGAGAGATATGTGATAAAGAATACATGTAATCAAATTTAACCATAGTATCAGAGCAGAGACTAGACCTGCCATTTTGTATCTATGATAAAATAATATATATCATAAGGATTTATAAGGGAAATTTTTGTGTTATGGATGTCTAAATAATTTCTTTTGTTAGTATGATATTGTCTATTATGAATATCGTTTTGATACATATGGCATGCTTGTTTCTCTTATTGTATCCTCTAGGGTATAAAATGACTACTCAGGAAATATCAGGTTACAGATCCTTTTGAACTATATTGACCCCCATTTTTCTTACCAACAATGAAGACCATACACTCCTCCTTCATTGAAAAACATATCCTTTTACACAACAACTCTATTAGCAAGAGGATTATACAAACTATAAGATTTTCTTTGTGAATTGTACCCAACAACAATGTATGATTCACTTTTTGGGTCTAAATTTTATCTCTTTTTATCATCTACCTGAACATAGGCTAAAAACACACCCAAAAAAAAAAAATGATGAAAATTAGGGTTTTTCTCATACCAAGCTTAATATGGAGTCATCCTATCAAGTGCACTAGTAGGAATTTGATTGAATGTATCTTGTTGTAGAAATTATATCAACCAAAAAATAATTACCCAATCCTTTTTTGAAACATACTCCATGTCATTTCCACTACTGTGTGGTTCTTCCTCTTAAAAATACCATTTTGTTGAGGATTATAAGTAGTGGATTGTAAATAGAAAAAAATCTCTATTTTTAGACATATCATTATAATGACTTGAATTTAAATACTAAACCTCTTTATGACTATTTTTTAAGTTTTTTCATAAGAAAATAAATAACTTCATTAGAGAAGCCTTGTCAATCTTATGAGCATAATTAATATTTTTTTATTACATGCTTGAATCTACATTCCCTTTCAAAGTAACCATACTTGTTACACTGATAATATTGGACATTTCTCTTATCAAATCTACCCCTACTTGTTCTTCTTGCACCACCACCTCTTTTACCTCAATTTCCTATTGAGTAATTATGATTCGTATATTTTCCTTGTCCTTGGTTTCTTTACCTACTAGCACATTTATTCTTTGCTATATGCAATTTTAAGAAGGAAACAATTCTAATCACTTTCACTAAATGTGACACTTAGTCTTTCTTCATGAGGCATAAAAGAGCCAATTAAGTGATTAAACTTGAAGAGTAGTCAAATATGTACTTTTCTCAATGACTATTGTAACAAGATTCAATTTTGGTGTTAGGGACCTCAACATTTTTATTTGTGATACTGTCTTTGTTCATAATGCATTCAATGGTAGCCATCTTATTGACCATTTACTTTTATGCAAAATTCAGTCACACTCTTAGCTTCTTGCATCTTCAAAAATTTAAATTCTACTTTCAACATCTATAATTTGACAACTTTGACTTGATCGTTTCCTATGTAATCTTCTTGTAGAGTCTTCCAAACATCTATGGCTGTCTTTAACCTACAATTCCTATAAATAGAATTTTATCTAGAATTCTTTGAATATGAAATAAGGCCTTAAAATTCTTCTTCTTAACCTCTTTTTCAGATATTCTATTATTTGCTATAAGATTGGTTGAATTATCCAACTCATGCTAATCCATTTCTATAATTTCACATAAAAAATTTCCTATCAAAAAAATATCATCTTGATATTCTAATAATCATAATCATTTCCATTAAAATTAGAAATGAATGAAAAGTATCTTTGATACGATCAATTATTAGAAAGTTCTGAGTAAGAATATTTTACCATAAAATACTGAACTGTATACTTGAAATTGATGAATTGCACACTCTATTTTCTGACCATTTATATTTTAAGACAGCGACCAAGAAGATTGTCTGTACAGAATACAGCAGTCTGAAAAAATAAAAAATAAACAGAAGGAAAAAATATCTGTAAAAAATTCCTAAATATGCATCTATCATGCATCGGTTAAAATTGGCGATTCATACTAATTTAAATACTTGAATCAGAAGATAAAACTGAAAAAACTGCAACTTATTATTATTATATTTTTTAATAAAGCTTTCTTTAAAAAAAGCCTCTCGAACTGGTACTGCCAGCATTACTCATCAAAGAAAGGTCACCCAATTCTTCAGACACCATACATTAATGAATCCTCCTATGTTACACCTGCCTTAAAAAATGTTCCCACAATTTAAAAATAGGTTGACATTTAGATAAAAATAGTAATGAACGAAGCACAATTTAGATACTGTTTTATCACTGTCTCCCTTCAAGACACCATACAATATCCAAACACACTAAAATCACGTAAAATGTTTTTCTTATTATATTCAAATATATAGAATAAATATGGATAATTTATCCAATGATCAGAACTTCCAAGGCTACAAATCATTAGAAAGCAACGTAACAACATATATCAAATTAGTACACTGTGGCAAATCCGCCATTAAATGAGAGACTTACGCCCACCCATTAAAAATATTATTTTTCTTCAGTATTCTGCACAACAGGCTAACTCACATATCTATATAGAAACACATGTGAAATGAATCAGTTGCAGGAATTATAATTGTGAAGATCAAAAGTCACTCCAAAGAAATCCGAACTCCGCAGGCTCCAAGTAAGACCCATCATCTATATAATTGTTAGCATAATGACCAAATTCTTCAAACCGAGGTGGACTAAAAAGCAGAGCTTCCGCCATATTCATTACTAAATTCGGGGACTCGAACTGCGGCAGTTCTTCATCCAACAGCAGACGATCAGTCCTAATTCGACGTAATCCGCCAGCTGGTTCGCCACAATCATCATCAATTACACAATTTGGCGGCGTGCCTTGTTCCAAAATGATCGAATCACTGTGATGAAGCATTTCACAGTCGCAGCCAATTTCAAAGGCGGCGTCAGTGGGAGGATTCAAGCAGATTGCAAAATGGGGGAAGCTTTCTAGAGCGGTGCTCACATGGGAATACTCTGTAAACGAAAGAGCGGCCTGCGCAGCAGCCAGTTGGATGTCCCGAGGATCCAGAGAAGCAGGGCGAGGAAGCGTGTGAACCAGGTGTGGAAAATTGGGCAAGGCTGATTTACCCTTGAGGCAAACAGCCGCCACGTCGTAGGCTCGAGCCGCCATATGGGGATGGTCATATGAGCCGAGCCAAATCCTGGTCTTGGTCCCAGGCTTCCTTATCTCAGACACCCATTTCCCCCAGCTCCTGCGCCTCACTCCTCTGTACACACGATCCATCTGGTTCTCTCCACTGCAGGAATCCATGAGTATACTACACACACTATTCTCTAGTACTTCTACTTCACTGTAATCAGAAATATCAGTCCCAATGTTTCATGTTTCAGATAAGGGATATACACAATTAATATATACAAATCGCCAGTAGTGCAGGACAGTTAAAGAACCCACTACGTAAACATTGCAAAAACAGTAGCTTCAACATCACAGCTGGATCCCTCGCACTAAAAAAACAATTCTTTCTTCTCGGAAACTTCCCACCACTGAATATGTCCAAAATTATATTCCTTAACAATCATTAAAATTATTGCTACTGGAGCAAAAAATTCTTGGCTTTTCCTAAGCAAATCATCGGCTACAATTTTTTCTGAACCCACTGCATTCAACGAAGAAAGGGATTTAGATTTTGGAGTGGATAATGATCGTAAGCATTAGGTTAAGGTGGGGTTTCGTTAAGTCATTGTCAAAAGACGACGGCTTAACGCGGTTTCACCATTGTTAACAGCTGGAGCGCGAAATAAACGAATATAATTATTTTGTCAACTCTGCGTGACCCTGCCTAGAAACTGCTTAACCTCCACTGCTATTATTTTAAGTGGCAGTGAAAGCGAATTGCTTGGTCTTCAACCAGATTTATTTGTTAGAACTTCCATTGATGCCTACAATTCTGTTTATCCGCACATTTTCAAAAGTACATTTTTTAGCCAATAACGTAAAACCCTGAGACCTGGCTGGACTGCAATATATTTTTCGACATCTCAGGGTCCATTGAATTATATTTAATTTGTTTTTTTTTGCATGTTTTCTATGATTCCAGTCGTTTGTCTGCGCATGTGTTGTTACCGGCACCGTCTACTCCAACAACCACTGGTTCACCTGAATAAAAAATTAAGAAGGCAAGATGAATTAAAACTCCGAGGAATCCATCGTACGAGTCAAAAGAAATGTTTGTACAAAGTGGGCAGAACGTTCTGTGATTTGCTACTTACATTTTTGTTCTCCTCAACTTCGACAATGTGGATTTTTTTTCTTTATGCGAATTTACAATTGAGACATCACCTACAAATTAATGGAATTCTGTCTGCAATATAAAACAATATTGTGTAGATTTTTTTTAGTAGGCTAAACTTTTTGAAGTAAATGCTTTGATAATTATGATACATTTATATTTAAATATTTATCATGGATTTTAAATTTATTGGTGGATTTTAGATTTATTGGGGTGAAATTGAATGGTTTAAGATAATGTTTATTTGAAAGTATGTTTTTTTTCATAGAATGTTTTGGCAATTTTAAGAGATGAGGTTGAGATCATGTTTAGGGGAGAAGACCCAGTATCCGCCAGGGCTAACTTCGCGCAACTGTAGAATTCAAACTGTACATTGAATCAAAAAAAAAAATTATGGGTTTTTTTCGCTCACGAGTTAAGTGCTTATAACTAAGGTTTTGGCTTCTGGGCAATTCGATCGAGTGCAGGAGCATTGGATATGCACGCAAAGTTCAAAAAGTCACCTTTTAGAGGTGTCGTCCATTTTTCGCCACCTAATGTCCCAGTATCCGCCTGCTATAATTTCAATCAATTATAGCTATTTTAGCACTTAAAATCCACTCAAATCATTCACTTTAGCACTTAATGAGCAGCTATTGGTGTTTTTGTAATTATTTATTCAATAAAATAAAGTTTTTTAGTGGATCAAAGTGAATTTTTTTGGGCGGGTTAAGTGAGCATGGAGGTGGCGGTAATTGAATGGGGGGTGGTAACTGGGTCCTTTCCCCTATTGTGGTGAAATGAAAACTCCTCCAACCATGTCTCTAAATTTAAATTGGTGATAATCCATGTCATTGATGCCAAGATGTGTTAAATATACATTGTACAATATTTATCCTTTGGTTATCTAAAGATAAACTTATTAGAATGGATATAACCTTAAGACTTTTCCTCTATGTCAAAGGAGGTGATAGTTCATGTATCTAAAATGATTGTTTTGTTTTTTTATCAATCAAGACATGGGTGAGGTTACCATAATTAAATTATATTATATGAATAATATTACAACATATAACATGTAAATATAAGGCTAGATATAGCACAAGAGAAGAAAGAAAACTAAGAACCTAGGGTAAGAGAAAGGAAAATAAGAGGAGGGGTACAATAGCCCAACTACAAAAAAAAAGAAACTATTAACCAAAAAATATCAGAAGGATAGGATAAATGGACTAATCAAACATTACAACAACCACTAGAACTAGCAACTTCATAGTCATCAATCTAGCAACGGAAATTAACTCCATGCAAGTCTTCCATTGCATGCTTGAGGAGGGAGTGTAGAGGATTAAACATGTTTGAGGCACAAAGGAAAAGAAACTCACTTATGTCCTTTTGAAGGAGCTCCAACAAGGCCAAATAAACAATAAGAGAGTGGATGAGTAGGCCTACTCTCATTGATGTCAGTGCTTAGAACAAAATAGGTAAATTCTACATGGCCTCCTTCAAAAACATGCCCTTGAAAGGAGCATCATACTCAACAAGCACTTTGTCCAATGACTATGAAGGGAAGGTGACTAGTTAAAGATCCTTTAACAACAAGAAGTGCACCAATCCATAGTTATTCAAGATATCCATAGAGTTGAAAAAGAATGAGGAAATCATATTTGTGAAGAGTAATGAATTTAATTGGGATGCCAATAAAATTTTCCCCACAACCACAAAAATGACCTCTTCCATAAGGTCACATAGAAGGATGAAAACAAAGTTAAGCTTCATTTTGTTAAACAAATGAAAATCTAGAATTTTCTAGAAAGTTTAGAAAGTGAGACATTTTTATTCATATTCATCACCAAAGGTGAGAATAGACTAATACCAAAGGAAACCATAAAAACACATCACAAATTCCCTCATATTGAGGAAAATATTTGTAAATCTTCATCCCAACTAAAGTCTATTGCAAGTGAGGAGGAAATGGACAACTCTGAATTCACAAATCTAATGGCATTAAGGATAAAAATGTTTTGATAGCTCTATCAACATATGAGAACGAAAATATTTTTACTAAATATCATTGGGAATGAAGATCCATGTATCAATGCAAAAATAAATCCATGTGCAAAGAGAAATTAAAAATTTAGGGATTGTATAGAAGGAAACACTAGGGATCCCATGAAAGACCTAACAGGTGCTATGGCAATGTCAACTAGTAACATATAAAATCCAAAAATCCTTAAAGGTAAGAGGGGCAAGCTTCCACTCACATGGGGTAGTGGATGTGAAATTCTAAACCATCAAAATGGAAAAATAAAGGATGGTAGAGTCTAGCTCATACATATCCTTCATATAGCAGGGTGAGAAGGATGCATTATTGCACAAAGAAATATTTGGATATTCCAAGTAGTTGAAATCCCTCTCAATGGCCAAATTCTCCAATTTGTAGATCACACTAGATTCGCCTCCTAAAATAAACTTGGAAATTCATAGTAGTTAATATGATCTAAAATTTTCCATACCAATTGTATCATATTTAATAGATTTGAAGAGCTAAGATGTCAATTTTTTATAGCATTAATAACAAGCATTGAACCCCCTTTGATGATGATTCACATATGATTTTTTATGGAAATATTAGACCAAATGTTAAGGCTTGGATTTTATCTTCTTTGTTTGAGCTAAGAGGAAGCTCCTTTGTAGCAGTGAAAAGGACTCTAGCATCTAAATGTTGTAAGGTGCAACCAACACATAACACACTTAAATTTCTGAAAGAGGAACCATCAACATTTAACTTAATAGGAAAGGGGAAAGTGATAGCTATCTAGCATTTAGGTGTGATTATTTTAAAATTATTATCTTGGAAGCTTTGTTGTGGGGAGGAATTTTTAGGAGTAACCAAAGTTTAATGATGGATGAATCACAAGAAGAAGAAAATGAGTTATATTGTGAGTGGTATATGATTGATGACATCATGAGCTCAAATATTGCTATTTCAAGCTTATGAATCACAACATCCCATGGTTTAAATACCTTCCAAAAAATTCTATAATTTCCTTCCATCTATATATTGCCCAATTTGTAGTGATAAGGAAAGCTTTCATAAGCTACCAAAGGTTGATTTTCAATAGAGCAAAAGCTAGGTAGAAGAAAAATGAGATAAAATACATAGAGAGCTCAACTCTAGTTCTAATGAGCACACAATTAGTTCCAACATTTTGAGGAAAACTTATATTGAAGGAAGAGGTTATCCATATATTTTTTCCATGCATAATGGTCATTTCAAGCCTAAAAAATATAAAACTTATAAATCATGTCCTATATGAGGACTCTATTCTAAACTATAAGCCAAGTGAAGGAACAAGCCTTGGTTAAATAAAATTCTTCTTAGTAGAGGTGTGTGAGCTAATTGTGTGAGAGAATAGGTTTTATTTGGCTAAGATATCTTGATCTCATAGAGTAAGATCCTAAAACTAACCCCATTCACCTTAGTTCATCTTCGTGGTCATAGAAAAAGATCATCCTTTTTATATAGTTTTCTTAAAAATGGTCTTTCAAGACTCAAAGAAAGGGGAAGAAGAATTTTTTTTCCAATCTAGAGTAGAGGTATTGTTGGACCAAGATATCTTGAAATAATTCTCTAATTTGATTCCATATTCTTCCAACATGAATATTTGTTATTCATTATTATAGTTTTTTTAGTAAAAATTTGTACCCACTACAAGAGCCATGCCAAAAGAAATCTTTGTTTGCATTATGAACAAATATAGATAGATTCAAAGTAAAATTATTTATAATTTTGATGATTAAGTTCCACATACATGAATCTAGTTGTGTAGGATTAGAAATTGAAAAAATATGTTTTGAGTTAGGGGAATCTAGGAATTTAGTTTTTTTTAGGATTTTACACAACCTATACATAGTGGAAGCAAAGAGTTTGCAAGATATCCTTTCCCCCAAGGACACATTGTGAATTACCAAGTACTTGACTCCTTAACCTCCCAAGGATATGTGTTTCCACACTTTCTTAATCCCATTAGTGTTATATTAGAGTTAACATCCTCACTAAACCATAGGAGATTTCTTTTTTTTTTTGATAGAATAAATTTCCTTAGTGAGAATTAGAAGGTGGGACATCATGAAGATAGGGAAATTAATACAAGATATATTATGAGCATGATTTTTCTATAAAAGGTAATTTTTCTACTTTTCCTTGACAATATTTTTTAAATAATTGAATGATCCATGTTGTCCCTAAATTTGGAATTATTCATACTTTCTAAAAGTGGGATACCATTTAATAGGAGTAAGGTAGAGATTATTTCATAAATCCTAGAAGTTTGATAATTCTACCATGATAGTAGAATGATTATTTAATGGGAAAAACTTATATTTCAAACCTTTTATATTTTCTATCCATTTTACAATAAGATGAAAATATCCTTTTGATTGAGGAGGCTTCCACAATGTTCGATAAGCCAAACAATAGAGTTTCATTTGCAAAGAAGTAATGTATAATTGGATCCACATTTTTACTACTTTTATACCTTTCCATTCAGTAAGGCAGGGTTCAACCATTATGAACCTACTTATCACATTGGTCATGATTATAAAGAGGAAAATGGAATTAGGGTCCCCATACTTCAACCTTATGACTTTATTTGAAGAAACCAATTAGCGAGCCATTAAATAGTATTAATAATCTAGTTGTAGAAATAAAGGATAAAATCAAAATTATCCATTACTTTTAGGAGAAAGGACCACCTAAATTTTTCACTTACATTGTCATATCAATGTTGATTTCCTTAGTATGAATCCCATTATTTTGGATGGAGTGAATAAGTTCATGAGGAATGAATACCCCTTTAGAAAATTTATTTATTTGGAATAAATCCACCCTATTCTAAAGAGTTTATTTTAGGAATTAGGACTCCTAACTTACAAGTTAATTCCTTGCTAGTTATTTTTTATAAATTTTTACACCAAGAAATGAGCTTTAAGTCTAAGAATGGTTTGACACTAATTGATTATGGAATAAGATATATAGAGGTTCTATTCAATTCTTTGAGGACCTTTGTTTTTTTCAAGCTTCTTCAATAGCCATGTAGACACCCTTTATTATTAACTTCAAAATTATTTGGGAGAAGCGTAGGAGGAAATTTGTTTAGAACTAACCCTTTTAACCTTAGATTAAGAATATTACAAATTTTACCTAGAGAAACAAATCTAGTGATGATTTTTTTTGAGCCTATAATTTTAGGTGTGGTATATATTTAATAACCTAATCATATAGTATCTATCACTAGTAATATCTTAAGATCTAATAAATTTTTGAAAGAAGATAGTATCTTCTATTTGTATGTATATAACTCTTATTAAGGGTTTATTGCCAATGGAATTGATATATATTATCTAGTTTAGGAGTCTTCTTTCTTCATAAAATGAATAGAAGAACTTTGTATTGTTGTCCCCTTCTTTGAGATAATATTTTATAGATTTCTATTTGTATAATACGTCTTCCATGACATTTATCTCTTATATTTTAGAGCTTGTGGAACCCTTCAGATCATGGAAATCACTTGCAACCAAAATACCTATCCCAACAAAGATAAAAATAAATATATTATGCTATGTAACTTGAGAATTGTTTTGATGCAATAATATCATGAATGAATTATTATAATTACAATGATGAATCCTTATCAAAAGTAAATCTTGAAAGTAAAACTAGATGAAATCCTGGGTGAAGATATCATTAGAATATAACAAGTATCCTCATCCTATGGTATGAGATAAAATCACACATCCCAACTATAAAAGTATACTCCAAAATTTATCTTAAGTGTAGTAAAGTAAAAGTTCCCGCATATTAAATAATTAGCAATAAAATAAATATTAGATGGTTTTCTTATTTTACCCTAACATGCCCCATTAAGTACAACTTATGGAGAAGCTAAAAAAAATGAGTAATGCAACAATGGATGCATGAGTGGGTCTCTACTACATGGCCTAATTAGGTACCCATGTACAAACAAAAAATCTCTCATAATAAGAAAAAATGAGAAAATATCATGGGACAAAAATAAGCTTGAAAAGAGATAAAAAATAAATAAATATGTACATGTGACAAAAGAATGTAGGAATTAACATGTCCCCTAGGTATTACTTTAGTCACATAAGTACAACCAATATAATCCCATAAGAGATAAAATAAGAGATGTTGAATCATCCTAACAAAGACGAAACTCATATGCCAAAAGTGAATTTTTGAAGAAGAATACAAAAAATGATCCAAAATTAGAAAACACTAACCCTTCCCTTATGAAGAAAAAATCTAATAGAAGAAACTCCCTAAAAAGGGATGGCAAAAAATGTCTCATGTTATTTTCCTTAAAAAATTGTTTGTGTCAACATGTGTAAATCAAAATATTTCATATCTAAAAGGTGGAAAATTGTATGTTTTTCTAGGGTTTAGGACCTAGAATGAAAATCTTCACTCTCTCATTTAATAACAAACCCTTGAGATCTCAATACAAAGGAGAAATAGATCTTGCAATAGGGCTATCCTAGGGGATGAATGTAAACCAATGAGGGGTTCACAACCAAGTTGAGACTTGGAAAGACAAATGGAATGCAAGGTGTAATGATGAATCCTAATATGATACAAACTCTAAATGACCTAGAAATACAAATGAGACAAAACAGAAAGCTACAGAATGGAATGTGTGCACTTGGGAATTTAGAGATGACTGGAAGGAGGTTTGAAACATTGAAAATTATGTCTTTAATGTTGAATGGGACTCATTTTCCAAGTTGAGTGAATCAGTCCAAAATATGGGTTTCTATGAAGGAACATGAATTTGCCAAATGGGTATTTGAATATGCAAAAACCTGATTTTTGACCAAAACTGGGACTTATTCACCAGAAGTGGAGAATCAGTCTAGTTAGGGTTTTATGTAATTTCAAAGTATGAATATGCTCTTCTCAAACTGCTCAATTTGCTTCTTTAGGTTTCTTAATCCAAATCTCTTTAAATCAACCTATAGGTGTTCTCCAATGTTCTCTAATGCTTAATGAAAAATTTGACAAATTTGGGCACTTAGACAACATTTTCCAACCTTGCTCTTCAATGTTTCTTTAATATAAACCTAAAAATCACACACTAAAGAGAGGTAAAAATGTTGTTTTGTTAATGGATAGGAGTTTTCCTTGGTCAAACCCCATTTTGGTAATCAAACCTTGAAATAGAATGAAATAGGAATGGAGAATGATGAATGATCAAAATGTGATGTTGCAACTCATAAAAGCCTAGCAATGAAGTGTTGCAAACATGTATGAGATGGCTCCAATGGATGAAAATCTTGACTCTTTCTTGAGTAGGATAGATCTTAATTTCAAATGCTAGCTTGAATCATAAACCCTACATCACAATTGTTAGCACCAAAACAAACATGATGCATGAATTCTTTGACATGATGATTGATGTTAGAACAATGCTCTAGAATACTTGATAATATACCCTTGAATACACTTGAATTCTCTTGTGAATGCTTGAATACTCTTGTGAACTCAAACTTTTCTATAAGAATGCTCATTCAACTTGCTAGGTGTATAACAAGTGAAAGAAACTTGTATTTATACTTAATTATGCAAGAATTCCTAAAATTACAACACTACAAGCTGACATTAGATCTAGGAGGATAAAATATAGCCAAAATTTTGAATTAATTTTGATTTTGGGCCACACAGGACTCATTCGCCCAAAGTGGTGAATGAGTCTCATTAGGCATAATTTATGGGACCATTTTTAAAAATGCTTAGTTCAGCTGTGAAACCAAGTTCGGGACCAAAAAACCTAGGTGGGATTCATTCGCCCAAGATGGTGAATGAGTCCCAGATTAGTAAATTTGGGGGCATTCAACCTAAAAAATCTAAATTATGATTGGATATTAATTTTTGTCATCATTATCCATAAAAAGATGCATTAAATGAGGCTTGTGGATGCAAAATAAGGCCAATTAAAGCATTAATAAGCCCAATTATTCATGGAAACCATAGAAAAGTGTGAAATTTTATTATAGCACTTTACAACACTCCAAATAAGGCAAGATTAAAGGTTTATTTTGATTGAAAAGAGATTTATTAGGTCTAGTTAATTGATAAAACCTTAGAAAAGTGTGAAAGTGTGTTACAACACTTCACAACACTTTAGCAAGGTACCATTTAAATTCATTAGTTCACAAGGGCCCAAGACCTAATGTGAGTGTGTTAAACACATTACAACACTAAGTCAAGGCATTATTAGGCTCAATTTTACAAGGAAGGCCCAAACAACTGTGAAAATATTACCGATGATATTTTTTGACACTACATTTAGCCCCCACTTTAGTGAGAGGATGAACCTACTTCAAACTCATGATAAAGTAGACAAAATCACTTCAAGAGGGGTCCAATTGCACCAATGCTGGTAAGATGAGACGACAATGATAGAGAGGTGTGATCAAGCCCCTAGTATCAATATCCCATGGCAAACCAATGTAGGTGCAAAAGAACACACATGAAAATGATATAAAGGGCATCATAAATGCATAAGCATGCATTGTTAAAGATGAAAAGAAAAGTAATAAAATAAAAAGTATTAGATCAATATTTGACTATTTTTCTGTAATGATGTGAATTAGATCTAGGTTGTTTGTCTAAAAAATGAAAGCTCGCTCTAATGAAATGGAACTCTAGGCTATCCACTGGGTGAGGATCCAAAAGAGGTGAGAAACATACACACACAACTAGTATGCACTCACACTCACATGCCAGTGGCTAAGGGAAAGTCATGCCTCGGTCAGGCTTCCCATTGAAAACCATACCAAAGTTATACCTCCTAATAACCTTAATAACACACCACACAAGAAATGGTTTACGAGCTTCATGAGGCAAGAAAAACTGCATATTCTTGGAGCTCATGGAAAATAAAATTTGAGCTTCATGAGGAAAGAAATACTTTGTATGCTTGGAATTCATGAACAAACAACATGTCTCTATAGGAATGCAAGATGTATTATGCACGGTGGCCATATAATAGAAAATTTAATTGCAATAATAAAGAATGTTCAAAGGAGTCTTGCTTAATTCATATTAGGTCTTAACTTAGGGAACATTGTTCCTAATGTCTTCGAGAGAGGACCAATCAAAGAATAGAAGATTCAAAACTTAGGGGATGCAGTGTGTCACATCAAACCACTAAGAGGAATATAATATTCTAAGAGAGATCACACTCATGAAGGACATCACACCCATTGTCATCCATAAAGTGAAAAAAGAATCATATAAAATAAGAAGACTACACCATGAACCATGGAAAAGAATAATGCCAATGTATTCCCCCACTTTAAATAAATTGCTAGACACCATACTGTGAGCAATTACTTTAAAGTGGCAAATGATAAATGCTAATAATAAAAGAGACATGAAAGCTAACTTGAAAATCCCTATGCCAAGTCATGTGTTTCCAAGTAAATTTATGTCATGCAAAGGAAAAAAAAGGGGTTGCCCCCAAATTTAAACTCCAAACACACAAAAGGGATCTATGGATTTGGGGTCAATATTTTCTTGCTAAAATATTTTTAGAGAGCTCAGAATTGTCATCATTCCTCAAATACACATAGAATTGGAAGAATAACACAAAGAGAGCAAAAACAAAGAAAAACCTTTTGGGTCAACATGGAAGAGACATTAATTCCTCAATGCCTTGCATTATTCCCAAAAGGAAAACACAAGACAAATGAAAAAGATAAAGGAATTTTTTTTGGGTCAACATGGAAGAGACATGAATGTCCCAATGCCTTGTGTCATCCTCAAAAGGAAAATACAAGACAAATGAAAAAGATAGAGGAAAATATTTTGGATCAACATGGAAGAGACATGAATGTCTCAATGCCTTGTGTCATACCCAAAAGGAAAACACAAGACAAATGAAAAAGATAAAGGAAAAACTTGGGTCAACATGGAAGATACATGAATGTCTCAATGCCTTGTGTCATCCCCAAAAGGAGAACACAAGACAAATGAAAAAGATAAAAGACCTAAAAAGATAAAGGATTTACAACATAGAGAAAATGAAGGTACAAATAAAGGAATGGCACAAAGAGAGAGAGATACATCAAACAGAACATCACAGGGGATCACATTGCACACATGCAATCACTCAAAATAAAATGAAAAATAAACAATGCAAAATACTAGTAAGGAAAATGTGATTCAACCTAAAGCAAGTCATCCACATCCCAATCATGTTCATTGTATAGTGAAGGTGAACAAATAGTCAAAGCGACAATAGAAAGTGTCAAACTAGGGCCATCACCAAGTTTAACACTCTTCTTTAAGAGAATTGTCGTTTAAGCTCATAGAAGAGGAAAACAATGTATTGAATTCATTATGCACCTCTTCATCAATTGTAGCAACTTCCTCATCTTCGCCAATCACAATAGGAGGTCAAATGATAATGTCTAAAGAAGGGTTAAACTCTTCTTGTGATTGTTGTATTGGGTTGTTTTGTTTCCATGCTAGGGTAGAGTCATCATGCATTACTTCATTTGAGTTTGGATTTTGATTTTTTTAATTCCTTCATGTAGCCTACGAGTAAGGGCATAATGTCTATGCCTACACTCTCTGGCACCTCTATTTCTTTTGGTTCGTTTTCAAGTTGTGTTTGTGTAGGAGTGGGTTGATCAACCATAGGTTTATTTTCTTCCCTAAGGGGATGAGAAAAATGAACCACAAGGGGTTGTTCAACCACTTTCTCTTTGACTTTGTATACCTCTTTTATTCTAGGAGGTGTG
The DNA here is from genome assembly GCA_007258455.2 of Sequoia sempervirens. NCBI lineage: Eukaryota > Viridiplantae > Streptophyta > Pinopsida > Cupressales > Cupressaceae > Sequoia > Sequoia sempervirens. Next base: position 257,483,683 of record VDFB02193867.1, on the reverse strand, counting down.
ATGGGGTTGTTTTCATTGTCTCTTGGTCTTTTGTAGGAAATAGCTAAAGGTTTTGTCTTAGGTCGTTCTTGGTTGTTTAGAATTTATTTAGGCTCAATCATGGTTTCATCTAGGATGGTAGGTTTAGTTGTGGTGGGAGACATGCTTCAGAGGGATAATTGTTCTATTTTCTTTGCCTTGAACTTTTGATTGGAGAGGAAAAAGAAGTCTTCTAGTTCTTTTATAGGTTCGATAGGCTCAGGCTAAAATAAATCTAAGGAAAAGTTTCCTTTGGAGGACAATGATTTAAAGCCACTATGATGGATAGTACATATTTCATTGTCAAAGGGAAAATTTCAACATTTATGTATGACTAGAGGGACCACATTCATGGAGTGAAGCCATGGATAGCCAAGCTTCACACAAAATTGATCTGACTATGGGATGATGGAGAATGAGATATCTAATGTTTTTGGTCCTATTTTCAATGGTAAGGTGATTGATCCTATCGTACAGGACAAGCGAAACCATTATGCTTCTTGATCCATTCTTTCAGTTTATCATATATATCTTGATAGAGTTCATGTAGAAGTAAGAATTCCTCGATGATCACATTCTCTCCAAAGACGAGATCTATTAGTATCCCATTAGTGGGCTTGTCATCGATTTGGCTGGATATGTAAAGAGGACCATCAGGTGCATGTTTAATTATATCTTTAGAGGTGAAAGCAAATTCAAGAGGATTTTTAGTTTGGCCCTTTAAATGTTAAGTTTCAACCAATGCAACTAAATCATCGAAAGGATTTTGTTCTTGTTGATCATTATCCATAGGACTTTGTTGAATTGTATCTATGTTCTCATCATCCATGTCAACATGCGTTACATCAGACATCTTTGTAGTTTCACTAACTTTGAAAATTGAAATATTATGTTTCAGCATGGGGTTTGTAAAGATTTACAAGTTTTGGTTAGAAGGGGAAATGGACTTATTTCCTTGATCACTAACACTTCCAATGGAAAGACAATCGAAATCAATGAGGTCTTGCACAAGATGTTTAAGATGATTACAATGTTTTGTATCGTGTCCATTTTGTTAGTGATAATGGTAGTAAGAATTTGATATGAAGTGTGGAGGTAAAGGCTTATTAGGAGCGGGTGTTTTAATGGGAAGAAAGGTAATCATTTAATGTTCTAAAAGTTGAGAAATTGTGTTATAAAGGAAGCCACATAAGGGAATGAATTATCTTTTTGGGTCCCCATAGCTAAAGGGTATCGTGGCTTTAACAATTGTGGACAATGATTTTGGATTGCCCACACTGCTTTAGCTCCTTCTAGGGTTTTTCACGTAAAATGAGAAAGGGATGGGGTCCAAAATGAAAATGCCTATAGTCAAAGTTAATGTGAATGAGATGTAATATGTCTAATAATGATGTATTAATGCACTGATCTGAAAAGAAAATGATTTAATGATGCAAAACCTAAGAAATGTAACTTATTTGAAAACATAGTGTGATATGCAAAAAGGTGAAATAGATGCAATAAATGACAAAATAAAGATGCAAGAGAGAAATTATGCACCTCAAAACTGATGAAGAGCTAACTAGGGAATTACAGAGACCTCTTCAATTCTAGAAATTTTGATTTTTGAGCCAACTGGGACACTTATGCCAAGCTGGGCGACTTAGTCCTATACCATGGAACTACCCACAAAGTCATTTCTGCAAATTGGTTACCAAAAAATATAAAAATTCCTAAAAAAGCAATGCAGTGGCACTAAGTTGCCACTATGGGTGACTTAGTCAACTTTGGATTTTCTACAAATCTAAAAGTGGAAATGGAAGCCCACAACCTGCACTCTATTTTTTGACTGAAATATGGATCTGAATCTTTAAGAAACCCTACAAAATAAAAGATAATTTGATTTCTAATGGGTGGTTTGCCTCGATCAAACCCCTAGCTAGTATTTAAAAGTTTTGAAAAAAAAAATCTACATAAAACCCTAGCCTTAAGTGTTTCTAAGACTAGGGAAAGCCGAAATGAGACAAAATCCTATTCTAATGTGCTAGAATAAGATAAGTAAATGGCACTTGAATGATGCAATACTTCAATCCAAGAAACCCTATAACATTAAAAATGAATGTAAATGACATACAAAATATTATGCAAACCTTAAGCATGAAGATAGGAAGAAAATGGAAGATGGAATCACTTTGAAAACAAGTCTTTAGGTGTGATTTGATGGCTATTTGCATCTCCTCAACCAAGATTCCTCCATGATTCACCATAGGTATCCATGATCAACCCTTTGTAATGTGAGATCTTAAACAAAAAGTGAGCTTGAAGACCTGCAAAAACCCTAGTTTGTTGGCCTTAAGATTCAAATTTGTTGTAGAAAGACTAATGAAACTTCTTGTGAAAGATGTTTTGCTCTTGACTTTTGATTTTTGTTTTGTAAAATGACTAGGAGATGTGAAAAATGGCCTAAAAACATGTATTTATAGGCATTAGCACTGAATTACTCATTATTTTAACTTCATAGGCCAACATCCCTCAAAAATTTGAATTAGGTCGGTAATTTTCTCACTCAAAAGTGGAAAATACCCCAAAAGGGACTAAGTTGCCACCTTGGGCGACTTAGTCCCACCAGGAATTTTTTTGGTGGGTTTCACAAAAATTGACTGGTTTGAGTGTTACTTGTTTGGATTTGAGTGATTTGTGAGTGAAATAAGCCTTAAAGTCCAAAATGATGAGCATTAGGGGCCTATAAATGTAGTTTTTAAGGGGTGATTGATGCAAGGGTGTCAAAAATAGGATCTAATTAGGTCCTAGATTATACTTTCTGCAAAGGAGTATAATTTCCATGTCCATAGATAGCCCCCACTTTAGCACCCATATAAATCTATGTGCATATGTAAGCTAAAGGACTCTAAACAATGGACTTTACTTCATAAAAGGATACTCATTCAAAAGATGGGAGAATGAAGCCCTCAATGTAGTTATCTGCAAAACCACAACATTAGGAATTGCATCCTGCAACATGAATTTGTTAGTTGTTCAAAAATCCTTTTTCCTAACTTCTAGAAATTAAATTCAAGGGTAGATGTAAGCCTCCCTTAATTTTTCTTTCTTTATGGAGGTGGAATCAAGGTAGCAATCTAGCCACATCAAACAAGAAATATCATATGAGAGGAAATTTCCAAGTACCATTTCACATAACAATAGACATTTGATGATGTTGGGTGTGGAATCACAATTCCAATGCATCAAACGGTGTCAAAAATGGAGTTCCCTAGCTCCCATTATGTTGTTTTGAAGAAAAAGTACTCTATTAATGCGTAAGATAGAAGAAACCCTAATTAAATGCATAGTAAAAAGAAATGAAAATAGGTTAAAAGAGGTAAAGGAGAGTAATTTGTCACTTACTATTTCATTTTACTTAAGTCTTGTAGCTTGAGAGTGACAAGTGAGACGAGAAGATGCCGAGTAGATGGGGATACACACCTACATGTTTGGATGTTCTCCAGGACCAGGTGGCATGCGACGAGCGTCAACATGAGGTGAGTCGATTTTGCAACCTTCACTTTGTGATTTTGCAATGGTTTAATGATTTTTATGCATATCTAGGTTAATTGATAATCTTGGAAAAAGAGTTTACAAAGTGTTCCCTTTTTTTCCGCAAAGTGTCCCATTTGTTTGCAAAGTGTCCCTTTTGTTCGCAAAGTGTCCCATTTCTTCGCAAAGTGTCCTATTTCTTTGCAAAGTGTTCTATTTCTTTTCAAAATGTCCCAAAATGGGTCTAAAGTGTCTAGGGCCTTTATGAAAGTGTACTAGATGGACTTTAGTACACTTTTCTGATGAATAGTGTAAAAATTATAGATGTTAGATGGGTTTTAGAGTATATTTGTGTAAATTTGATAGGTACCCGCTCGATCAGGACAACGATTATGAGGGAGATAGTTGAGATTCTTGAGAGATTTGGCTCCAACACTATTAGCATAGGAGATGAAGCATCTTCAAGCTGCGGACATCTATTGGGCATATCTTATGCCTCCTATGAGATACCACAATGTCATGTTGATGGCTCTTTGTGAGCATTGGAATGCAGATGCATGTACTTTTCATCTCCCTATAAGGGAGATGACAATCACCTTGGATGATGTACATCGGATTCTTCGCATGCTGATTTGGGGAGAGTGAGTACATTTCCATAGAGACTGCACCTACCATAAGCAGAGGGTTGATTTATAGTATTCTCTAAATGGTCCCATTCATGATGCATGAGTTAGAGGACATATTGGTTTGTCTATGCTATTATATTCATGGGCACTAGTGGTTTGATGAATTATGATGCATACCATAGCACTAGTTCTTGTCCCTAATGGCTGGGGTGGGCATCTCAAGGGAGGGCTAGTCCACTTGATTTTAGGGATGGCAGAGTAGCAGACAGTATACACCTGGGGTCAGTGTATCTTGGCACATCTATAGTATGATCTTGGGAAATTTGTATTTTGAGAGGTGGATAGTATGGTGCACTACAAATTTCTAAAAGTGTGGTTCCTTGAGCATATTACATGCACTAGACCAGTCTACTATCCATGTGCGACAGCAGTAGGGTATCCTTAGGCTTTCGGCTATCCTCTGCGGTGACTATGGTAGTATGGTGATTCACATTTTTTGAGGGTATGATTTGATTGACTCGATGAGGATGAGGTCCTTTGGAGACCTTATCAGTTGGCACTACAGTGGCTAGATCATACCAGATAGTTGAGGAGGATGCATATGGATAGATTTTTGATTGGCCATCATGACCATATAGTACGACCATTCTAGTATGATCGAGTCATGTGGTAGTTTGGATAGGTGCAGACACCACCCCGGGCATGACCCTCTTCGAGGAGATCAACACAGAGTATCTAGAGACTGGGTGATATAGTGCGACTCACTCTTGACCATGTAGTCGAGACTGACTCTGATGACTTTGATCATGACCAACTGCTAGTCTTTGATGCAAACGACGTCGGTGCCACAGGAGACCATGAGGAGTGGTGGGCAGTGATTTGGCCAACACTAGTATTTCTGATGGATGAGCCAATGGAAGATGCAGAGCCACTACCAGATGAGGGAGATAACCAAGACGATAGGGTAGAGGAGACACGCTATAGGGTTGTCGATATATTCATTGATGTGATTGATGATGAGTATGATGGCTAGGAGGGAGAGGAGGAGGATGGGATGAGTACGAGGGGGAGGAGCCACCCCTGAGTGAGAGTGATGAGGCAATAGCTGAGGATGGACACAAGTGGTGGGATTTCTCTCCCATTTATATGACAAGGTCCCAAGTAGCAGCTGCAGCAGACACCAGTACTCACCAAAATGTGGACAATGATTTTTTATTGCCCACACCACTTTAGCTCCTTCTAGGGTTTTTCACCTAAAAGGAGAAAGGGATGGGGTCCAAAATGCAAATTTCTGCACTCAAAGTTAATTTGAATGAGATGTAATATGTCTAATAATGATGTACTAATGCACTGATTTGAAAAGAAAATTATTTAATGATGCAAAACCTAAGAAATGTAACTTGTTTGAAAACATAGTTTGATATGTAGAAAGGTGAAATAGATGCAATAAATGATAAAATAAAGATGCAAGACAAAAATTATTCACCTAGAAATTGATGAAGAGGTGACTAGGGAATTGTAGAGACCTGTGAAATTCTAAAAATTTTGATTTTTGAGCCAATTGGGACACTTACGACAGGCTGAGTGACTTAGTCCCAGACCAAGGAAACTGCCCAAAAATTTGTTTCTACCAAATGGGTACTAGAAAAGTTCTATAAAAATTCATGAAAAAGTAGTGAAGTGGGACTAAGTCGCCACTATGGGAAACTTAGTCCACTTTGGATTTTCTATAAATTTGAAAGTGGAAACATAAGCCCACAACCTATACTCTATTTTCTAATGGAAATCGAGATCTGAATCTTCAAAAAACCCTACAAAAGGTGAAATCACAATACTGTGTCTCACTTTTTTCCCAAGATGGACATTTACATCACTATTTTTAATTGAATCTTCATCTACGAAGACCTATAGCAGCTAAACCGTTAAGAATTTCAAGATGATCTAAACTAGTGATTTGTGGAAATTTATGTTTAGATTTAAAATATATATTTTTTCAATTTTTCTAAAATAAATCATGAATCTTTCAACATCTCATTTAATAACTAGTTTAAAAAAAAATAACATTTTTTAGAAAGTAACATTTGTGTCATACAACATAAGTTTTTTTTCTATAAAGGATTAAATTCTAATTTTTGAAATATAGATCCTCAACATTAATATCTAGGGAAAGGATATTTTTCATAATTTTTTGTTGCATATTTTTTTTTAAATTAATTTTTGAAGTCACTATAACGATAATTTGGACATACGTGTGTGTTGCACAACCTAACTTGTTGTACATATATCAAAATCCAATTTTTTTGGGTGGGTGAAACAAGGACATCAGTAGCTAGGGAAACGGTATTTAAAGAAAAAAATTACAATAGTTTTCTATTTTTCCACCTCTACAAAACAAAGAGCTTTTTGTTCAGAGAGAAACCTATGTTTAGTAAACATTGAAAATTAAATACATGATAAAATGAAAATATATCAGAACTATACTTATTGGAAAGCTTCTTTCAAGGGCTACAATCTTGCAAAATATAATAATTAAATGACATTATTTACTCCATCAAAAGATAAAGAAAAAGTGGGTTTTTGCAAGCATTTGGATAGGTACAAAGGAGACTCCATTGTGGGTATGATTTAATAATAGAGTGGTTATATCCAAGGGGGTTTGATCTAAGGGGGTATTATCTATCCCACTTCAACTAAAACCCTTTAGATGGAGCCTCTCAAGAATTAAATCATTAGTTATTCTAAAAGTAGTGATTTTAGGAAAAAATCAGCACATCCCAAAAATGAGACACACTATTGTGGCAGCACCCAAAATAAAAGATAATTTGATATCTAATGGAGGGTTTGCCTCAGTCAACCCCTAGCTAGTATTAAAACTTTGTGAAAGACCAAATCTGTGTCAAACCCTAGCCTTAAGTGTGTCTAAGACTAAGGAAAGCTTAAATGAGACAAAACCCTATTTGAATGTGCTAGAATAAGATAAGTAAATGGAACTTGAATTATGCAATACTTCAATCCAAGAAACCTTACAACATTACAAATGACATGCAAAATGTTATGAAAACCTTAATTCCGAAGATAGGAAGAAAATGGAAGATGGAATCACTTTGAAAACAAGTCTTTAGGTGTGATTTGAGGGCTAGTTGCATCTCTTCAACAAAAAGTGAGCTTGAAGACCTGCAAAAACTCTAGTTTGTTGCCCTTAAGCTTCAAATTTGTTGTAGAAAGACTAATGAAAGTTCTTGTGAAAGATTTTTTGCTCTTGACTTTTGATTTTTGTTTTGAAAAATGACTAGGAGATGTGAAAAATGACCTAAAAACATGTATTTATAGGCACTAACACTAAATTACTCATTATTTTAACTTCATCCTAGGCCGACATCCCTCAAAAATTTGAATTAGATCAGAGATTTTCCTGCTCAAAAGTGGAAAATACCCCAAAAGGGACTGAGTCACCACCTTGGGCGATTTAGTCCCACCAGGAATTTTTTTGGTCAGTTTCACGAAATTTGAGTGGTTTGAGTGTTACTTGTCGACATTTGAGTGATTTGTGAGTGAAATAGGCCTTAAAGTCCAAAATCATGAGCATTAGGGACCTATAAATGCAGTTTTTAAGGGGTGATTGATGCAAGGGTGTCTAAAATAGGATCTAATTAGGTCACAGATTGTACTTTCTATAAAGGAGTACAATTTTCCATGTCCACAATAGTAGCTACTTGGTTATTGAAATTTTGAGTTGTTTGTTGAGGGAGATTGAATTGAATGAACCCTTTGTTCAATTTTCTAAAAGGTTGGGAATTATTTTGGTTTACGGGCTTGGACTTCTCAGTACGACTAGAGGTGGATTTTGTATCTCAAATACTAACCCAATTTTGATAATCATGGATGGCAGTACACAAGTGCATAAAGGAGGGAAATTTCATCATGGTAAGCTTGTCTTGTATTTTACTTTGCAAATTTTCTATGAACATCTTTTGAAGGTGAGGATCAGGAACCTTGACATTGATTTGGGAATAAAGTGGTTGATAGCATGGGATAAAGTTAGTTATCTTTTCATCTTCTTTATTCTTGCATCTCATCATATTGGCCAAGGTCATCTTAGCAGTCATATGCACTTGGAAATGGTTGAAAAATGCCTCAACAAGTTCATTCATAGAATGAATTGAGTTGTTCAGTAATGAAGAGAACCATTCCAAGGAAGTATCTTTCAAGGACCTAGGGAAAAGCTTAGCCAAGAGTTTATCATCAAGGAAAAAGTCACTAAATAAGGTGGTATAAGCATTAACATGGTTAGAAGGATACCCCTTTTCTGCATATTTCTTGAATCTAGGCACCTCTACACCTTGTCGCAATGGTGTTGTTGGAAAAACAAGGGCATACAATTGAGAGGGGGATGAATCAACTATCACAAAAATTCTAATTTATTCAACTTATTAACTGTAATCACAAATCTGATAATTAACCATGAAAGCATGAATCAACAACATAACAAAAACACACATAGCACCAATATTTTTTACGTGGAAAACTTGTTAGGGGAAAAACCATTATGGAGGTTAGTCCACAAGATTATACCCTGTTAAAAGTATAAGAGAGTGAAATATTGGGAATGCACTTGCATTCAAGAACACTTCCTAGAGATCACTACTCAATTACAAGGAAGACACACTATCTTACAAATAGATTTGGATTATAGCCATCCACAGGGATTTGAACTGATAAAATAGCATAATGCCTGATCATAGTTTCGGTTAAGCACATGAACAAATATTCACTCTTCTTCACTCTTCTTCACACTCTTCTCTTCCTTCAAATTATTAGGCTATTATTCACACATTCACACACACTCGAAATCCACTACCATACATTCACACCCTTCAATTCGAATAAACAATCACTTTTATATAACCACAACAAGAAAATTCACCACTACAAGTCAACCACAAAGAAATAATAAAATGAATATAACTGTCGGCCCAAATAAATAGATAATCTTTAATGCAAATCAACAAAAGTCAGCCACAACTTAGTGATGACCTAAATCAACATATTCAACACAGGGTATGTGCAGGATCATCATGGAAAAAATAGGCCCTTAAGTGGCAAAAAATTCTGAAAAATCAGAGTTAGGCAACTTGATGTAAAAATTTGAATAAGTTATCTATATTATTTCAAAAATATGTAAGAATAGAATCTGTTGCAAATTTAATGTAGTTTCTAAACTACTATTTTTATTTTTATTTTAAATAAATCTATTTGGTGAAAATTTGAAATTTCAATGCAATGGTACTTAAATTTCAGGGAAAAATTAAGAAGTAGTTGTCTGTCTGACCACCCTAACCACAATAAAATGATAATATTTTTTTATAATATTTTAGATATAAGTAGAGGACTCATGCCCTAATGTGATGCATATTTTTTTGTAATTTATCTCCAAATAAATAATTAATTATGAATTTTTTATTACAATTTTTTTAAAAATATAAAAACTCGTATGTCTGACCACCTTAACTTGGTCAAAACTTTATGAAATTCAAATTTTATTTTTTTAATCCTATAGTATGCAAAGCATAGAATGTGACACATGTTTTAGATTCAAAAAATGTGATAGCATTGAAAGCTATAGATATTTTTCAATTAGCCTATCAATCAAGACTTTAGTCATAATTTGAATAGAAAATGAATAATAATTACTTATTAAATTCAAAGTAAAGCATAATTTATATTGGTGGAAATTTGAGAATCTCGTTTAAAAACCCTTTTTGTTTCATCAATTTTGGATAAAAAAATAGTCGTCAGCCACATACCCATCATATTGCCACTTTTTGGCCCATCATGATCTTGCACATACCCCACAAAAACAATTCAATTAATTACACCTCGAAGATCCACAAACCCTTCAACACCATGTTGGCCAGGAACAAGAAAAATATGAACACGCAAGAGAAAATCACCAACCACGAGCACAATGATCTATGTAGACATGCAACAAAGATAAACCATGATATAGAAGAATCTGAAAACATTAAGAACCAATAGAGAATCACCCGCAACAATTGAACTAACTGAAATAGCCTCATCTTCAATTAGGAACACTAACTAAAGAAATAGAAAAACTATCATAATTAAAATCTTCATAACTTGATCAGATCTTCATGCGGATCTCTGAAACTCGATATGGATAAACTAGATACACTCAGCAGAAAATCCTTTATTACACAACCTCTGATCACCAATGCACAAAACATACCACCATAATAAACTTCACTTCACCACTGACAACTTGTAACTCATTTCTTTACAATTTTCTCAATATCCTTGATATATATAGCTTCAAATGCATTAATGCTAATAGTGTTGACATAAATGACAACCACATATCAAAAACACAACCATAACATCCAACAATCTCCCCCTTTGGCATTGATGGCAACACGTGATGTGAAAAACACCATCAATGCAACTAACTCTTGACACTTACTCCCCCTTAGATTCTGACTCATTTTCTCCTCTCATTTTCTCCTCAACTCTTCCACATGACTCTTCTCCCACATAAATATTCTCCCTAGATAATCACCCCCTTTCGGGTATGTCAATGTGACATCGACTAGCAAGGCTTCTCCATTTTTGAAAGAATGGGATAAATGTCTCACCAACATCCTCTTGCGTGAGAGTGCACAAACTAGTGATAGAGGTATCCATGTCGATGTTGTACACGTAATTTTTTATAACATTTTGTTTAAGCTCATCCCATGTCCGGATATCCTTTTGTGTGGAAAACCATTCAAGGGTAGGACCCACCAGACTTTTAGAAAAAAGTCTTATCAAGTATGTTTGTTCATAGGCGATGTCCATACAATTGGTTGCAAATTTGTGAACATGTTCATTGGGGTTTGTCTTGCCTCTGTATTTTGTGAAATTGGGTGACACATATCCCGAAGGAAATGGAGGCATGTATAAGCTCATGTCGAATGGGTATACATTTAGATCATATGATATTTCTGATTTTTTTCCTGAAATGTATATGTTTTGGATAGTTTTTTCTAAACCCATCAATCTTGTTTGGAGGGCATCCATAATAGGGTCATTTGTGTTTCCATACCTTGGATTGCTTGGTACACCATAGGTTCCCATTTTTTGTGTGTGAATATTGGTGTATTGTGGCGATATGGATTGTTGTGACATGTATGTATGATGTGTGTGGATTGGCATGTTGTTGGTATTGAAAGTTAGGATTGGGTGTATGTTGGTGAGTATGAATGTGAGATTAGTAGGTTGGGATGTGTCCCCCAGCCATGTGTGTCGTTATCTGGGGAATATGATGACCATGAACGTTATGATGCGTTAATGATGCCATGGGTTGTGTTACTTGGCCACCTTGTGTGAATTGTTGGGTTTGCACAAGGGGAATGTTTGTATTTGTACCTTGGGAGGCAATGACATGTGACTGTATTGTCATGTTAATATTTTGTTGTTGTCCTTGGATAAAGATGCATCCTTTGCCTCCTCCCAAAGGGTTTTGTGAAATACCACTGAGCGGATACGTTGAAGGTGTGCTCATGGTAGTAGATGTAGCTGTCAAGGGGTGGTTGTTGTGACTTGATGATGCTCCCGTGGTATTTATTGTCATGGTAGAGAGAGGGTTTGAATAATTTTCCCACATTGTCGGGGAACCAAAGGTGGTGCTAGCCGATTGTGACAGTGTCGTGGATGGTGTGGGCATTGTGGTTGATTGTGATCCTCCAATAGATGTAGTATTTATTGTGTTGGAGGTGTTTGGGATGTTCGAGGTAGCATGTACTATCGTTGTGGTGTCAAAGAAAGTGTTGCTTGTAGTGTTGGAAAGTTGACCACTATTTGACAGGTTATGCATGTTGTTGATATTAGAGCCCAGAGATGTTGATTTGATTGTGTTAATGTCAAATCCTTGGGGTAATTTGGCTCATTGACTGAAGAGTATAGCCAAGTATATGTCTCTGTCGTAAAGGACCATTGTTTCAATGAACTGACAGGCCTCTGGGTCTTGTGCTGCTACCTCTAAGTTTTCCTCAAGTATTTGACCGTACTCATCTTTATGCAAGAAAGGTTCAAATGGACTATTTGATGAGGGTTGTGTTGTCATTAGTGGTTGATTGTTTGTATTGCCAAATGGATCATCAAAGGTCCAGTTTGGGTCATACATTGGATTGTTGACAGTGGATGTGGGGTCTTGTCGAAAGTTTTCCATTTGTCATTGTTGTTTTTGAAGTCTAGTTTCCACCATAAAATGAGATTAATCAAATGAAAATGACACCTAAATGTAATGATGACACTATGCAAGGTCCAAGTTTAAAATGACAACTAGGATGACTAATGTTTTTGGATTTTTGGGACTAAAATATGCAATGTGTAGATTTATAATGCAATTTAAGACAAGGGTACCTAAGCATTTCTAAGCTCAATCTTTGTTTTTGATTTCGGTTGCTAGAGGACTTTGTTGAAAATGACAAGGTGACAAGGTCAAAATGACGAGTGAATTTTCCTAACTAGACTTTTGAGTTGGAAAATCTCACAAAAGAGGACAATGACTGAAAAGGGGTTTGATAACTTAGTCCAAGAGAGCCTAATTTTGAAAGCAATGATATTGCAAATTGTGCTGAGATTTTCCTAATCCTAAGTATGCAAAATGTAAACCTAGGGACAGCCTAATGCCTAATGTATGCAACTAAAGAATGAGGGATGACACCTATGGTGACGAATGCAAACTAATGGTCAAAACTTTGAGCAATTTCAAACTTGGTTTCTAACAGAATCTTCTTGGAAACAGTGTTTGACAAATGATTGACAAGATGAAAACTTTAGATTTGACTTTGTATGAGGTTTCTAATTGTGACAGGCGAATGCATCATTTGATGTTTCAATTACATCATGCCTTTGCGAATGCGGCTCAATTTGAGCGAATGCGACTCGAGTATTGAAAAATGCAACTCAGTTTAGTAGATGCGACTCGGTGGTAGTCAGTTGTGTCGTGACACATGCATATGCGGTGTTTGAAGTTTTGAATGTGGTTTAACAGAGGGATTGCAACTTAGAAACTCGAATGTGGTTTATCAAATGCGACACAGTTTTTGAAAAATGAGTTTATTGTCATTTTGATGGAAAACTTGATCTGTCTAATATTGAATGTTGTGTTCAAAACTATAAATGTGATGAATCCAGAAAGCACTTGACAAGCACAGTGTTTTGAATGTAAGCAATCACATATTAGATAAGCACAATCCTAGGTTAGGCCAGGACAATATTCACTAGATTCCACGCTGGTTTCCCCAACCACATATTTGTAGCATGTGAATTCAGAAGCTTGGCTACATAGACTCCCCCTTACAGTGCACTCTCTTCTCAAGCCAACCAAGCTTCCAACCCCCATGAAACTCCCATGGCAAATTGATCACCTCTACTACAAACTGCAAAAGTGTGGATGCCTTCACACCAACCAATGTTGCGCTAGCAAATAGAAGATTTTTGGCTTACTACACAAAGGTTTTTAGTTCGGGACCCCCATTTGAGTGGCCATACATGGGGCAAGAGATTAATCACCAATAAGGTGGCACTCCAGCCTGAAGAGGTTAAGCTCAATAGGGTTTAAGGGAGTACAACTCTATCCGTATGACACATCCGCACTCGCAATCTTAGGTTTTCCCTTAAGATTTACATTTATATACCGGTCAGGGGTAGCTTGACTTTAGCTCTGTTGCTTGTTTGAGTCACGTTGGGGTGATGAAATCCCTAGGCAAGCCCAATTTCTAGAGTTGATAACCATTTCTCTTACACCCAAGATTTCTCGAAAGTGCAAGGGGAGAGGATACTCCGATATACCAAATTGTGAGGTAAAAAAATAGATAAAAATGGGTCTGGTTTTCTGATCACCAAGTTTTCACAAGGTGAGAGCATACTCACCTACTATTTTGCAAACACATTCAAACATAGTAAATAGAGGTTCATTTTAATTTCACCAAAATAAAATGTGTGTTACACTAATAAAAATGTAAGCACATTGTTTTGATGTTTGGTCTTTGACAGTCGAACCTACAAGACAATCCGTTAGTATTTTTAGTGTTTGTCTTCAACCCACAGAAAGTAACCACCAACAAGCTTCAAATCCTTATTAATAACAAAAAACCTATGCTAGGAAGAATGCAAGAAATAACCAGGATAAAAGAAACACCGAAGACAACAAAAAAAACCAGACATAAAATAAAGGAAAACCTTACCAGTTGAATGCATCACGACAGAGCGATTGCGTCGCTCTATGTATTAGCTACATCTCGACATTTCAACTGCAGCTTTTCTGAGCATAATTGTGACATGACAAAGCGATTGTGGCATTTTTGTTGTTGAATACGTCATGACGCATCAGATGCGTCATGATTTAAAAAAATAGTTGCGTCACTCTATACCTGTACCTGCAAAATAGTAGAAAACACAAACAACTGTACATAAATAACAAGAAAAATAGAGTCGGGTTCACCAATGTAACTAAGGATTTCTTTTAAAGGTTTTGATTAGAGATGGTTAGCAATAAATCAATGAATGAAAGAGAAACCCAAAGACCTATCGAGTACAAAGGACATTAAATAATAAAACAGTTATACCTGTTTCTTGAGACTTCCATGATTACCTCCATAGTACCTTCTCACTTGTTGGATGATACTTTTCCCTTAGATTCGTTGCAGGAGGAATCTTCAAATATATGCCTATGTCCTACACCAAGCTTTGAAGGATTTGCACAAATGCCTAATGCCTATGCCTAAATGACTATGATTGACAATGCCTAAACATGCTAAGACTTGATCAAATAAAGATAATAAATGCTGCAATTGCTATGGAAATCTAAGTGTGCAAGTAAGTATGCAATGCGCCTATAATATGTCTATTTGTGTGTGTCTAATTGAAAAGTGAGGAAAATGGCATTTTATAGAAAAATCCATTTTGAATGGACAGGTGAGATTACATTCTAACCAAAACCTAAATTGAAAGGTCCAGATTAAATTTGAGAATCCCTAATTAGGGTTAGGGGAATTTCATTAATTGAATGGTCAAGATAATAACTCAGAGAATCAGATCGACGGTGGAGAATAAATGAAGAAATGTTTTCAAAAATGAATGGGCTAAAGGCCGGACTGAAGATCAATTTTGGAAGGGTTGAGAACCTGCCCGATTACTTGACTCTTGGCGGAAAGTTACCGATTTGGAATTAAATTAATTCCAAATGTGAATTTTGAGAAATAGTAAATAATCAGTTTTCAAATTATTTACCAAAATGAGCTTGTAGTTAGGAATGAGATGACATTTTAAATGATTTAATTAATTTAAAATGAGAAGAATATCCAATTTGGCAATTAAATAATTAAATTAAATTATTTAATTTAGAAAATAAGACCAATAATTAAATAAATTCATTCATTCATTTAATTATGACAATTAGTGACATATTAAATAAATAATAGAAACTTATTTATTTACTAATCAAGAAGAAATAAAGTGAATAGAAGGTAATTAAATAAATTAAGAAATTTATTTAATTAAGAGAAGATTTAAACAATTAATGACGTATTTAATAAATACATAAGATTTATTTATTTAATAATAATGAAGAATAAAGAACATGAATTAATTAAATAAATATGAATTATTTAATCAATAGTCGAATGTGGACCAAGGACATAATTAAATGTCTTAATTATGCTAGGACGAAAGTGGTCAAAATGAAGCTTGCAGGCCTAGGTCCTTTTTAGGTGTCTACACCTCCAAACTCTTCATCGGAGCTGGTATTGACCTTGTTTTAACTCCAAACTCTTCCTCAACGCTGGTATTGACCTTGTTTTCACTCTTCCAAACTCTTCCTTGGCATTGGTATTGACCTTGTTTTCACTACTCCAAACTCTTCCTTGGCATTGACCTTTCACTTCTCCAATTTTGGTATTGACCTTGTTTTCACTACTCCAAACTCTTCCTTGGCGCTGGCATTGACCTTTCACTTCTCCAATTTGATGAGCTACAACCTAGTTTCGTTAGCTTTTACAGTATGTTAATTAAGTTCAAAATTTTGGCACCATTTAGCTAGGTTTTAATATTCTACAATATAGTTAAGTATATATTAGCTATATTTTACATAATAAATAATATAATTATTCAACTTATTATAATTAGATATTATATTCTTTAACAAAATTATTAAATAATATAAAATTATTATAATTAATAATTAATAATAAGTATATTTTTATATAATACAAAATATAATTAATATAATATATATTTAATATAATAGTAATATATATTAATATGAGAGAGAAAAACTAAATTTTGATTGGTTGTTTCATGTCAACAATCCAAGGATGGCATGTGTCCTTGGGGAGTTATGCTCAAGGTAGCATGCCATTTGATTGAAGATATGATAGTTCTCCTTTAAGACCTCTTCAATGTACCCATTGCACACTTAAGGAGACAAAGATAAATATAGGGAAGAAAATATAGAGAGAGGGAGATAATGACAAACATACAAATAGAAAGGGAGAAAAAGAGATAGAGATGGGTAGAGAGATAAAGAGATAAGGATGAATAGATAGAGATATAGGGAGGGTGATTGATATATCTCTCCCTTTCGCTCTCTATATCTCTATATCTCCCACTATCTATGTCACTCTTGCCTCTCCCCCCCTCTATCTATTGAGCTATCTCTCCCTCTCCCCCCTTTCTCTCTCATTCACTCCATCTCTCCCTCCATCTCTCCTATTCTATATCTATATCTCTATTTCTCTTTTTATCTCTCTCTTACTCCTCTCTATATACCCGAGAGTAATTAAGAGGTGGAGGGTGGGAAAGAGAAAGAGAGAGGGAGAGAGAGAGATGGAAAGAGAGAGATATATATAGAGAGAAAGAAGTGGGAGGAGGGAAGGGAAGAAGGAGAGAGAGAGAGAGAGAGAGAGAGAGAGAGAGAGAGAGAGAGAGAATGAGGAGGGGAAGGGAGGGGAAGAGTGCTGAGGGTAGAGGATAGAAGGTTTAAGGGTTTTATGGTTGAGAGGTAGGAGGAGAGACTTGAGAGAGAGAGAGAGGGAGGGAGGGGAGAGAACAGAAGGGAGGTTGGGGTAGAGGTGAGAGGGTTTTATTAAGGGTTAAGGGTTGGTTAAGGGAGGAGAGAGATAGGAGTGATTCAATGAGAGGGAGACCCAAGGGAGGGAGATGGATAGGATATTGAAGATACTTGAGAGAGAGAGAGAGGAGGAGGGTTGGAAGAGTACGTATGGTTTTAAGGGTCTAGGGTTAAGGGTGGAGAGAGAGATAGAGGAGTGAGTGAGTGAGAGAAATACCTAAGAGAGGGAGAGAGAGGGAAAAGGGAGAGAGAGAGAGAGAGAGAAGGGGCAGGGGAAGAGTGTTGAGGGTAGAGGATAGAAGGTTTAAGGGTTTATGGTTGAGGAGGTAGGAGGGAGAGACTTGAGAGAGAGAGAGAGGGAGGGAGTGGGAGAGAGATACAAGAAGGGAGGGTTAAGGGTAGAGGGTAGAGGGTAGAGGGTTTATTAAGGGTTAAGGGTTTAGGGATTAGGGTTAAGGGAGAGAGATAGAGGGAGTGAGTGAGTGAGAGAGAGACCTAAGGGAGGGAGAGGGGGTAGGATATTGAAGTTACTTGAGAGAGAGAGAGAGGGAGGGAGTGGGAGAGAGATAGAGGGAGGGAGGGTTAAGGGTATAGGGTAGATGGTTTTAAGGGTTTAGTGTTAGGATGGAAGGAGAGTGATAGAGGGGTATTGAGTGAGAGAAAGACCTAAGAGAGGGAGAGAGAGGAGAGGAAGGGAGAGAGAGAGAGAGAGAAGGAAAGGGAGAGATATATTTAGAGAAATAATTAGGAGGGGGAAGAGAGAGGGGAAGAGGGGAAGAGGGGGAGAGGGGGAGAGAGAGAGAGAAATAGGAGGGGGAAGGGGGATGGGAAGAGTGTTGATGGTAGAGGATAGAAGGTTTAAGGGTTTATGGTTGAGGAGGTAGGAGGGAGAGACTTGAGAGAGAGAGAGAGGGAGGGAGTGGGAGAGAGATAAAGGGAGGGTTAAGGGTAGAGGGTAGAGGGTTTAAGGGTTTAGGGTTTAGGGTAGAGGGAAGAGAGATAAAGAGGAGTGAGTGAGTGAGAGAGAAGAGAGACCAAATACTTATTGATAACCATAAATATTTGATATCTCTACCTTTTATATTCAACACATATGGACTAATAGTTGAACACAAAAAATCTATTTGTTGTTATAAAAACAACACATAATGATTTAAAATACAACTTATATTGAACAAAAATGGACCAATAGTTGAACACTAAAACTTTTTGAAAATCCTTCACATTTAATGGGAAAATACATGTTATTTATTGTGCTCACCTTTTATATTTGTGATAGGACAAACTATTAATATAAAATTATCCAATGCTTGTACATTGCTACCCCAATTGTTGTATAGATAAGAAAAATATTTTTTCACTATTATAAAAACACTTGTTTCAATGAGAGTCTTATTTTATTAAATGACCATTTTATTTTTTAAATGATATACTTATAGTGGAAGTTGTGATCTTTTATTTGAAACAAAAAAAATACTTATTTCACTTCTTCATGAATTATGTCACTTCTTTATGAGTCATGAGAGAGGGGAAGGGGAGAGAGAGAGGAATGGTTGTCACTAACTCTTCCCTCACCCAAATAGTTGATCATTGCACTAAGATGTGCATATTCAATCAAAATTTAAAATTCATAAAACTTAGACTAAAAGAGTGGAATATCCAAGTCTTTAGAAACCTTTTCAAAGAAAGGATCTCCTTGAAAGTAGAATGGCTAAGATCCAAAAAGACCTCTCAAATGATTTTTCTTACATCCTAATAGAAGAAGAGAGGAATCTCATAATTCAATGGGATGGTGTCTATAGTTTTAAATAAATCTATTGGAGACAAAAATCAAGGATTAAATTACTTAAATAAGGTGTAAAACCAAGTTTTTTTTATTTAAAATGCAAAATTAGAAGGAAAAGAAACATAATATGAAGATTGAAGATGGAAATAGGGAAAGAGGGAGGGAGTGGGAGAGAGATATGGGGTAGAGGGTTAAACGTAGAGGGTAGATGTTTTAAGGGTTTAGATTTTAAGGGTATGGAGGAGAGAGAGATAGAGGGAGTGAGTGAGAGAGAAAGACCAAAGAGAGGGAGAAGGGGTAGGAGGGCGAGACTTGATATAGAGTGAATGAGTGAGAGAGAGACATTAGAGAGGGAGTGGTGTTAGGAGGGAGAGACTTGGGAGAGAGAGAGATAAAAGAAGGGAGGGTTAAGGGTAGAGGGTAGAGGGTTTAAGGGTTTAAGGTTAAGGGTTTAGGGTTTAGGGTTTAGGGTTAAGGGGAGAGAGATAGAGGGAGAGGGGGTAGGATATTGAAGATACTTGAGAGAGAGAGGGAGGGAGTGGGAGGGAGATAGAAGGAGGGAGGGTTAAGGGTAAAGGGTATATGGTTTAAGGGTTTAAGGTTAAGGGTGGAGGGATAGAGAGAGATGGGGAGTGAGTGAGAGAGAGACCTAAGAGAGGAGAGGGGTAGGATATTGAAGATAGTTGAGAGAGATAGAGAGAGGTAGTGGGAGAGAGATATAGGGAGGGAGGGTTAAGGGTAGAGGGTAGATGGTTTAAGGGTTTAAGGTTAAGGTGGAGGGATAGAGATAGAGGAGTGAGTGAGAGAAAGACCTAAGAGAGGAGGAGTGAGTGAGAGAAAGACCTAAGAGAGGGAAGGGGTAGGAGGGAGAGACTTGAGAGAGAGACCTGAGAGAGGGAGAGGGGGTAGGAGGGAGAGACTTGAGAGAGAGAGAGAGAGGGTAGAGGGTTTAGGGTTTGGGGTTTAGGGTTAAGGGTTAATGGTTTAGGGTTTAGGGTTATGGGTAGTGATGGAACTTCAAAGTTTTGTTCTCTATGTTCTATTTTATAAAAACAACACATATGGACTAATATTTGAACACAAAAAATTTATTTGTTGTTATAAAAACAACACATAATGATTTAAAATACAACTTATATTGAACAAAAATGGACCAATAGTTGAACACTATAACTTTTTAAAAATCCTTCACATTTAATGGGAAAATACATGTTATTTTTTATGCTCACCTTTTATATTTGTGATAGGAAAAACTATTAATATAAAATTATCCAATGCTTGTACTGATGGAACTTCAAATTTTGTTCTTAATGTTTCATTCATGCCCCACCTTATGTCACTGGTCTTTCATGGTGTTGGAAAATTTCTTATGGCTGGGGTTTTAGCTTTGTTTTCATCTTAAACCCTTGTGTTTACCTAATGCCTTGGTTGGGATCTATTTTGCCGTTACCTTTTTTGAAGGGATTTAAAAACATCTTATGCACCATCGTTCCATCTAGGCCTGGTCCCTTTGGTCTTAATATTTTATTTCCTCCACAGGTTTTATTTTCCTAAGTCCTAGTTGGCCCTGTGTTGAACCATTTTAAAAAAACTTATGTTGTTTTCCATCTGCCTAGTAATGTCCCCTTGCCCTTTAATGAATGTTTTATTTTTCAGAAGGATGAAATTCGCATTGTCGTTGATCAAAATGCCTTCAAGATCAATGGTTTCCCGACATCCCATGATCAAGAATTGTAGGATGGCGATATCATGGGCGGACGACACGTGTCCCATATGGGGATCAAATTTGCATGATTGTTCATCAACTATCCTTTGATCTGAGTTGTTCCCCGCCATCCCGCAATGGTGCTTTGGTTGATTGCAAAATCACAAGTAGTTGCCACGTGGACTATACAAGGTGGGGCCCGAGGAAATTTTTGTGCGATATATTTTAAATGTTTCATTGCTTCCAAAGAAAAACATTTAAAATGAAATATTTCACAAGGCCGAGGTGAAATTCATTAAAAATGAGCAAAAGCGGAGAAATTAGGGCAACTAGTGATTTTAATGGTATACTAAAAAAAAATCATATTTTGATAGTTGAATACATTCAAAATATTTATAATATATTTCTAATTTAAAAAATATATTGTTTAATTTTTTAAATATATTTTTTTTTTCAAAAATATATTTTTATTTTTTAAAAATATATTATACATACAAAATTACATAATCAATAATAGATAATAGATTTGGGTGAATATATCTAGGTATGTTAATATATGCTTGAAAAACTAATTTTAATTAAAAACTTACTAACATCATTAAAAGGTAAGTTTATAATTATAAAAATTTAACATTAGAATTATTTAACATTTGAAATAGAAAATTTAAATATTATATTATAATAGTTTATAATTTACTTATATAGTATTTTGGATAATAGAAACAATTTTGATTGATTTACTATTTTCTAAGTTCATTATTGAATTTAAATCTTATAAATATAATTATATATCTTTAATCAATATTATAATTTAAAAATAATAATGAATAATAAAATCTTAGATTTTAGTATAACTTAAATATTAAAAATTTAATGTATAAGTTTATAAAATATAATATATATTTTTTTAAATAAATATTTAAAGATTATTATATATGTATATTTAAAGATCCATAGAATTATCTTTTTAACTATGAAATTAATATGATTAATTTCATTTATAATTTTATCTTATCTTATATTTTTAACAATTTTTTGGTATCCTACATAATTTGTTTTCTATATTTATCATGTTGTATACTCTTTATATGGAAGGTAGTGTTTTTTCATGGAGCTTAATAAGTTTTAATAATTTTTAGTTATTTTAAACATTTTTATTTTTTTATAAAGATAGGTATATTTAGACTTTTTATGGCTTATGTACAATTATGCATATTTTTTTATTTATTATATTTTTTGCAATATCATGTTTTTGATAAAAGGGATAAACGGGATTTACAGGGACCCGAAACCACAAAGTAACATTACAAGCAAAGACCAAAATAGAGGTCCGAAAGACAAAAAGGCTACCATAGAGATAAAAACTAGCTAAAATAGACATCCACAAAAAGCCGCAAAAAATCCATCAGACGGTCGGCAAACAGACAAAACTAGGCCCAGCCACAGTTATTCCATAGACTTTAGAAGCTCGTCAGTAACTTCTTCCAGGTCCACCATATCCTAGACTCCCTCCATGAAAATTTGAGTCATTTTTGGGGTAGTCAGGGCTTTTCTTTTCATACTAGATCTGGTTCGCTTAGAGATCCCTACTTCCTCATCCTGGTCTTTCTCCTGATCAAGGTCGACAATCAGCGCTCTTTTCTGAGTTTTCTCCAATCTTTCAATCATGGCTTTGATGATTAAAGAGTTATGTTTGGCAATTCTGCAGTTCTGATCAGCAATTTTTTTCATGGTTTCTTTAATTTTATCAAGATCTTTATCTATAGTGCTATCCTTTTGTATGTTATCCTTCACAACAGTATTCTTCTCCACTTCAAGCTGCATTAGCCCCGCAACTTTGGCTTCAATTTCCCCCAACTTACTATGAAGAGACATATTTTTGGTCTTTAACTCACTGATTTCAAAAAATAACTAATTGGTAAAATTAAATTGGTCTACAGAACATCTCTTGGCAGCTTCAACGAAGTCAAAAGGGGGGTCACAGTCAGAATTGACCCCAAAATTAACCGACTCCACACCTCTGGGAGGGTTGCAGTTCTCCGGTTGAATATTCTGGGGGAAGTGGGGATCCACATGACTGACCTTGGCCACTTTAGTAGAAACCGTAGGAGATTCATCAGGGTAGGAAACTAACTTGTTAACTGGAAAGCTAGAGCCCACCAATTTGGCATTAGGGTTTGTGCATCTAGGGGCAGGAACAGAGCAGGCACTAGAGGGCTGGGGGGATTGGCCAGAGGTGGAAGGGGAGGGCAGAGGAAGTGAGGAGAGCTTGACACGACTGGAAGAAACTTTCATTTCAGATATACTAGGCTCAGTATCATACTCGTCATGCTCCAAAGGTGCTATAGGGTTAGATAGGGCAGGCATATTTTGAAAGTGCCCATAGATGAGCCTTAAAAGACCCATGTGAAGAATTGGGTATCATTTAGGGCTCCTACTATGGTCAAAAAAATTATTTCTCAAGGAACATAGTAGGAAGAAAGGGATGGAGACATGCACCTTATGTCAGAAGTGATTAAGCAGCATGAAGTGATAACCATAATCCCTAGTGAAGCGGCTATCAAGAGTGATGTACTCCATGATAACCCTTAGCACTTTTCTCCATATAGCTTTTATGGTG
Source organism: Sequoia sempervirens (assembly GCA_007258455.2). Lineage (NCBI taxonomy): Eukaryota > Viridiplantae > Streptophyta > Pinopsida > Cupressales > Cupressaceae > Sequoia > Sequoia sempervirens. Next base: position 257,460,286 of record VDFB02193867.1, on the reverse strand, counting down.
TCCGCTTCATAGTAGCTGCTCATCATCTTGACAAGTTTTTGCTTCTCCTTTTTGGTCTTAGGAAACCTTATCACAGCTTCGTTAGAAAATTTCATGTCTCTAAAAAATTTATTCTCTTCAATTGGGATACCTGTCACCTTTGCTATCAACGCTTCATCAATCTGAACTTTCCTCCCGAAGACGAAAACCTCCCCATTATTCCAATTTTTTTCAAAGAAATCAGTAATCTCCTCCTGAGGGCCATGGAGTTTCTCGATGAACAGGAGTAAGCCACCCCTTCTTATATTACTCCACGCTTTAGTGTTCTTAGTGTGTGACTAGAAACTAGTAGGTTCAACCCTCTTCTGTTCCCCGCCCATTTTTGAGATCTCGGTGTGAATACTGTTGCGAATGGAGAACCTGTTCCAGATAGTTCCTTTGTTTCGCAGGACCCACAAAGCGTGCCAAGGTAAATCATTTATCTGCCGGATCCTCACGGCCCCATATCATCTACTTATTTTGTTAGTCATGACTCGTACATTCCTCATTATTACAATAAGCCGCCAAATTTCAATTCATTGCATCGAGCACCAATAAAGCTTGAACATCGGAATGGAGGTCAATCCTTTTGTGCCATGTGAGGATCTTATCACTCTTAACTCCCTCATTGGCAAAAAAATCTGCAACAACATTCGCCTCACGGTAAGCATGAGTGATTTTTATTCTGTCAAACTTACTAAGTAAAGCCTTAGCATCTTCAATCCAGTTTTTAATCGACCATGCGGGCTGGGACCTACCACAAAGGTTGTCTATTATATTTTTAGAATCACCTTCAAGCCATAATTTTTTGCATTTAATTTTCACAGCAAGGTTGATTATGTAATAAGCACCTGCCGCTTCTGCTACATGATTAGTTTGGACCCCGAGAGGGGTGGCAACAACTCCAAGAAAGTTACCTGCCGAATCTCTTAGGACCCCACCACACCCAGCCTTTCCTGAATTTCCTTTGGCCGTGCCATCGAAATTGGCTTTGGCCTAGCCATCCATAGGAAAACTCCAGCATACTAATAATATCATGTTATTCTTGATTAATCACATTATTTTTTTGTCATTTTTATTTGTTTTGTTGAAAAATATTTTATCTTTACTCTACATCTATGATAATTTCAAAATTATCAAATTTAAAAATTATAAATAAAAACTTATTTTTATTAATCTCTTGAAGTACGTAGGTCCTAATATTTTGTAGATTAATAACTATCTAAATAGCTATTTCTTTCCTTTATTTCTATAAATGTGTTTCGTGTCTCTATTGAAATTTATGAGATGTGTATGTAATTATTAGCACAACACTCTTAGAGATTAGGATTTATTTTCACATTTATCTTTTTTTTTTTTTGATCGGTGATAAAGGTTTATTTTATTGAATTTAAAAGAAGATTACAACATATTCTCCTGGATCTCACTAGAATAAGAAACAAAAGAAGAGCTCCACACCAAAACAAAAGACACCATAGAGTTACATTTAAAGCCAAAGCTTCTAAAACATAAACTTTTAACAAAACTATAACTTTGCTCCACCACTTGGCCTTCCTTTGGTCTGAGACCAAAGGACCATAGAAAAGCTTTTCCTTTTGCTGACTTTTCTCTCCTTGACAGTTTGCCAACCATCCTTCACCCTTGCAACCACCTTCTGCCAGTCCCTTCCCTTCACAGCAAACTCATATTTCATCATTTCAGCCTCCTCGATCTGCCTATCTTTTGATGCTTCATGTCGCATCCATGCATCATCTTCCACTGGTTACACATTTTTCCCTTCCTCCTCTCAACTACTTACCCCTTTTTATTTCTTCTTCAAAGAACCTGATTTCTCCCTACATTCTAGAGTTTTAGCTCCATGATGAGTTATCACTGCTTTTCCTTCATAAGTTTTTCCTTCATCAGCATCTTTTGAGCTAGGCATCTCAATCAAACTTGATCCCCCCCAGACCTGTTACTTTATTTGACTATGGCAGAATAGATTTTCTCACAGCCTCTAGAGTCACCTTATCTTGTTGTTTCACACTACTGTCCTACTTTTCAATAGCATAATGCTTCCTTGAAGCATCCTTCCACCAAGTAGCTGGTTTGGCCCATCTGGGTTTTGCACAGTTCGTAGGTATATGGCCAATTTGGAAACACCTCCTACAACATAATGGTACCCCTTCATAGTCCAAAGGTTGTACCCAACATCCTTTGTAAGTTTCAATTGAAATCTCGTCAGGAAGTGACTTTGATACTTCCATCTCCACGAAAATCCGGGCATACGTGGAATGTAAGAGATTTGAAGAGCCCTCATCAATCATAAAAAATTATCCTAAAGAGTTTCCAATGGCCTCCAAACAAGACTCAAACAAAAAATGGAGAGGCAAGTTTGGGAGTCTTACCCACAGAGGGACTTTATCAAAAGTCTTTGTTGTAGGGTTAAAAGCCTGATGCCAAGGCTTCAAGGAAAGAGCAAATTTCTCCTCCCAGCTCCAGAAGAAATCACACAAAACTTTGTTTCTATCAGCCATAGATTCAAACATCACTACAAAAAAACCTCTGGTAGTAGGATAGATTTGGATACCGCCATCTACTATGGGTTCCCAGTGTTCAGATATCCAATGATGTGAATCACATAAGTTGGGCCAAAAACCCTTGAACCTTCCAATCACTCCTAAATTTGAAAAAACTTGAACATTATGAAAAACTTCCTTTTCTATCTCTTCCTACAGAGAAACTGTCAGTTTCTATGACTTTACCTCTGCAAAAACCTCCCCTGTTGCATGATGCTAAGTTATCCCATGTGCCTTTGCCTCTGCATTGGTATTCTCTATTACTTGGTGCTTAGGCATCTCAGACGCTTTCCCTGCCTCCTCCATGGAAAATGCCTCCACTTCGCATCCCACTCCTCCATTGCTTACCCCTAGGCATCGTCTTTCAGACTGGGCTGGGCCCCCAGCAGCATTCCTACAGCTCTCAGTGAATAGAGTCATTGCAGCCCTAGCACGCAGCTCAAATGGCTTCATCTCCTTGAATATTTTAACAATATTTTACATTTATCTATTTTCTTATTGTTCCTATTAGTGGCTAATTAAATCTTCATTGAAAACCTACAAAGAGCTTGGGTCCTTCAATCTCAAAGCTTGTATAATTTCTTGATGAGAATCATTCACATTGATTCCCAATATTGTGCTCCTTGCATGATACATTTATAAAATGCACTTGGTAATTTAGTATGTGGTTGAAATATTAGAGTAACAACAAATGGTTCTTTTCATTTTTGGCACATGATTGGCCATTTTTAATATGTTAAAATTTTATTTTCACTTTTATTTTCATGGTTTTCATGTTGTCAAATTTTCATACATTTCTTAGTCTTTTTTAAAAAATAAATGAAGGTTCTATTAGTGTCCTCAATCTTGCTAAAAATCATGTATACAGAGAGTACAATATATAGATTATTAATTATAGAGTATAACAACAAAATGAATTTAAAAACTACTACATAGAAACAAGGTTTAGAATAATTCAAAATAGAGATACCATTCTCTACAAATACTATGTATAGAAACCCTATGTAGCCACACTTTCACTCTCTCCCACTCTCCTCCCACACTCTCTCCCACTCTCTCCCACTCTCTCTTGCACCTCTATCCCACTCTCCTACTCTCTTCTCCCTATTCCCACTCTCCCACTCTCTCCCATTCTCTCTCTTCACCCTCTCCCACTCTTTTCCCACCTTCTTCCTACCTCCTCCCACTCTCTTTCCTCCTCCCTCTCTCCCACTCTCCCACCCTCTCCCACTCTCTCCCACCCCTCCCACTCTACCCCACTCCTCTCCCACTCTCTCACCCTCTCCCACCCTCTCTCACACCCTCTCACTCTCCCAACCCAGTCTCCCCACTCACTCACTCTCTCACACCCTCTCTCCCACTCTCTCCCACCCTATCTCCCACTCACTCACTCTCTCCCACCCTCTCTCCCACTCTCTCGAACTCTCTCCAACCCTCTCCCACTCTCTCCCTCCTTCTCTCCCACTATATTCCTCCCTCCCTCTCCCACTCTCTCCCATTGAACCCCTTAATCTCAACCATTTTAAAAATAAACTAGTAGTTTAGAAAGTAGACTCATAGCACTTTGATCCTTGTTTTTGTTCCATCTCAAAATTTTGAGTGTAACTATCCTCAATTTCACATCCAAGGTCAGCATTTCCTAATTTTAGAAAAAAAAAGTGGCCACTTAAGCCCCCTTTTTGGGAACCATCTTGGTGCACATACCCAAAAGCTACCTTATATTTCATTAAGGTAGAAAATTTTTGTTATACAACATGCCCCTTGAAAATTGGAGATAGGCACTGCAAAAAGAAAGTAAACACTAATGAAAATGGTTAGTGGTATTATGGAAGATGTGATAAAACTTTCCCTGAATGTGATTATAAATATATACTTCAATGCAAAGTGCAAGACCATACTTCATTCACTTGGATTGCAACTTTTGAAGAAGTGGTAACATAAATTATGGGTGTAACAAAAAAAGAATTGAACATTTTGAAGCATGAAAAACAAGATGATGTTATGTTTTCACACATTATATAAAAGGTCCTTTTCAACAGATACATATTTAAAATTCAAGTGAAAAGAGATACTTATATACTTGAACAAAGGATTAAATGCACAGTCATGAAAACAACAAAGTTTGATTATTCATATGAGAGCAAAGCTTTATTAGACTCAATTACAAAGCTATAGGTTTCATGACATTCAAATGCTTGAATGTATATAATGTTAACAATGTATTCAAACATTTGAAAAAAAAAATAGTGGATATATCTCAGTTAGTTAATGCCATTTTGTCATGATATACTTCTTTGATGCTGTCAATACTAAATCTAATGATTGATGAACATTTCCGCTTTTAAATTTATTGTTCTTGGTTGATTGTTGTTATAAACAAGTTGGTATGATTTCAAATTTCAATGTGTACCTTTATATATGGGAATTGAGATAAATAATGACACAAACAATAATGAAATCAATTTGATTGCTTTCCAAATTCATATTCATGAAAATGTAAGTATTTTTTCAAGTCAATAGGCATCTTGATAAAGATAATTCTTAGCGTTTTTTACATATATTATTAATTAATATAGGTATGCTAGTTAATTAAATTACTAAGTATATTTTATTTGTATTATATATTGAATTGTTAAAAGATGTAAAAATATTAATACTAAATATATAGGAAAATGGTTAAAAAATTACATATTTTTCAAAAAATAAAATATAGTGTGTAATTTAAAATACAAATTATATAATTCTTATAATATTTATATTATTATTTATTGAATATTTTATAGAATTTAAACTAAAAAATTAGCCTCCCCTCTTTTCTCCCTCTCTCCCCCTCTCTACATATATCTCCCTCTTCCCCATCTTCTATCTCTCCCTCCTCTACATATCTCTCCCTTTCTCCCCTCCCTATCTCTATCTCTCTCCATCTCTCCCTGATCTCTTGATCCCTCCCTATACCCCTATCTATCTTCATATCTCAACCTATTTGCCCCTTTTATCTTCCCATATATCTCTATATCTATGTCTTTCTCTCTTCCCATTTATCTATCTCTCCCTCTCTTTCTCCTCTATATCCCTCTATTTCTCTCTCCCATCTCTATCTACCCCCTATTTCTATCTGCCTCTCCATCTCTATTTGTCTTTATCTACTTATCTCTCTCTCTTTCCCCTCTCTCTATATCTCCTTATATCTCTATCTTGCCATCTCTCTCTCTCTCTCTCATATACATATATATATATATATATCTCTATCTCTCTATATATATTTATTTCCCTCTCTTATCTCTCTATATCTCTATCTATTTTTATCCCCTTTCCTCTCTAATTTCTATCTATAGGAGAGATACAAAGGTGAAGCATTGACCTCTCTCAAAGATCCACCAATATCAACACTACTCCCAACTATTTTGAGCATTTAAGCACATATTGTATGCTAGATTAGGAGGCATATGTCAAAGCTCATATTTATTGATGAAAAATAGGTCCAAAGTCACAAATTTGATGTAGAGTTAGTTATAGTTTTGTACAAAATTTCAAGTGCCACATAGAGCAAAGATATTCCAGTTTTTTATATCATGTCATCAAATTTGGAACTTCATCAAGATTTTAATCATCATCAACATTAACAAAAGCAAAGGTATGGACTTGAATCCCTTGCATTTAAATTTTTCTATATATATAAATATTTTAATATTTTCCTTCAAATCCATAACTTATATATTAGTGTGTTTTATTTATTGCAATAAAGAATTAACCTAAGTAACACATTAAGAATTCTAAGGATTTGTGCTTGGAAAAAATGCATAACAATTTTTTTTGTTGGATGCCGTGTTGTATAGTTTAGAAAAGCTCAAAATATGAATTGGATTTTAAGGCCACATATTATGGTAGCTTACAATGCAAAAGAAGGAAGGAAATCTATTATCAATTTTAATCTACAATTTAATACCATATGAAAAACCACATGTAGTATTATCTAAAATTAATTCTTGACATATTAATTTTATAAAATATACTTACCATTCAATAAACTTCTCCCAAGAAAGAAACCCTAAATGAACATTAATTGAACCCTAATTGTAGATTCATAACTCTAATCATAACCCTAAGCGAACACTAATCCTAATCAAACCCTAACCCTAGCCTTAAAGTTATCATATAATATAATTATCTCTCTTGTCTAAATTTGGGTTGAATTATTTTTCCTTTATTTTTAATTGCATATATATTTTGTTTATTAGATCTTATTTTATGAATATATGCAAATATAATTTTACTTCTACATTCATTCTATGCCAATTTTTTTCATGATATTTTAACATTCATTTTCTGGAATATTAGATTAATCTCACACATAAATATGAAACCTCAAAATTTTAAAATTGAATTCTACCCAAAACATAGACACACAATTGAACAAATTCTCAAAAGAAGAATGACAACATCATTAACATTTCATTCAAAATTCACTCAAATCCACATAAGGAGAGAAAATATATTAGAATTATACGTTTATTCATGCTTATAAGTCATATCTGCGTACAATTTAAGATAATTTGGATATATTCATCCAAAAATCAAAACAGGCTATCTATTCTATTATGTCTGCTTGGGGTTTTAATAGCCAATGGCACCATAGATATCACTTCCTCATCAAAGGACAGATATCTTTCTACCCATATATTCAACTCAAAACCTAGCTAGAGCTTTCATTAGTTCTCTCCCTACAAATGAGCCTTGAATTCCCTTTTATATGAAAAGGGAGCAACAAGCTTTGGGCTCAAATGTAATTTCACCACAAATTTTCATTTGAACAAAATCTCCATTGCATTTGAATTTCATTACAAAACTTCCCACACGTTGAATCTGCAAAACATTTATAGTGCATGAACTAGGGAAAGGTAAAAGAAAAGGGAACACAAATTGTCATCACAATCCCCTTTGTATCCACTCAAAAAACTAGGCAACCAAATTAATTGCCACTAAGGCACCAAAACTTCTTATTTACCTGCCACCCTACCCTTACTAGCACTCAAACCTCGGTATACATGCCCGCTTCTAGTTGTTGCCCAATATGGTAGACCCTCAGCCTCCTCTTCTTTCTTTTCCTTGCCCAATATGGTTCTAGTCCATCCGCTTGGGGTTTTAACAGCCAATCACACCACATATATCACTTCCTCATTAGAGGACATATATCTTTCTACCCATATATTCAACTCAAAACCTAGCTAGAGCTTTCATCAGTTCTCTCCCTATAAATAAGCCTTGAATTCCATTTTATATGACAAGGGAGCAACAAGCTTCGGGCTCAAATGTAATTTCACCACAAATTTTCATTTGAACAAAATCTCCATTGCATTTGACTTTCATTTCAAAACTTCCCACACATTGAATCTACAAAACATAGTGGTACACAAACTAGGGAAATCTAAAAGAAAAGGGAACACAAATTGTCATCAAAATCCCCTTGTCGCTATCCACGCAAAAAAACCAGGAAACCAAATTTCCACAAAGGCACCACAACAACTTCTTATTTACCCACCACCCTACCCTTACCAACACTCAGACCCCAGTATACATGCCCGCTTCTAGTTGTTGCCCAATACGGTAGACCCTCAGCCTCCTCTTCTTTCTTGTCCTTGCCCAATATGGTTCTAGTTCATCCACTTGGGGTTTTAACAACCAATGGCACCATAGATATCACTTCCTCATTAGAGGGCATACCGTGATTGAAGCGAGGTAAATACCAATAGTAGTCAGAGTCGGTCTTAGTTACATCATCAAAAGTGTTGCTCGTAAGGTCAATGGGCGAGTGTTGGCATCTAGAGGAGCCATGCCCATACCTTATTTTCCTACCGACACTAGTAATAGAGCACACCGACTACTTGCCTTTGTCATCTACTAGTTGAGCAGCAAAGTTCTATAATTGCAACCTTCTACTACATCTAGTGGGCACAAGCCTAGGCTTGTCAACCAAAGCACATTCCTGAATAACAGGACCGAGCTTTTGTGAGCTCAAATGAACAGACCTCCTTACTAACTTACTCATTTTATCTTCTCAAACAAGCACTCAAACTTGATTAGACTCATCCCACAAAGTGCTCTAACTACTACAAGAATGACACTACTAGCAGTTAATTCCTCTTGTATTTATTGTGTGAGGTAATGACAACCTTCATCAATGCTTAGTAAAAATGCATGTGCAAACCTGGCAATTTGGTGGCATATTTACTGTCACCGTTTAACTAGAGGTACATGAGAATCCAAAGATCACCCTTCATGATTGCCAACAACAACATCTTCACAAAAATTGAGTTTGAGGTCTGTGAGTTGGCGGGGTATGATCAAAATTTTCTCCCATATCTTCAAATCTAGAAAACCTACACATTGCACATTTAGCATTTAATGAAAGGCTTTGGCTAAGCCATCAGTGACATGACCCCTAGAGTTAATGGCTTAGGCTTACGTCACTAGATTAAAATTAAAACCCAACTTTGATTTTAATACTTTATTTCCTCTGCAGGGTTTTATTTCCTAAGTCTCGGTTGGCCCCGTTAAATTCTTATCCCAACCCTAACAAAAAACAAATGATTAAGCTAAGGATTGCATTTGTTGTTATAACTTTAGTTCTAGAGAATTCTTAATTACCAATTCTTATTTGTGCATTTGTATATGAATCCAATTGAATGCCTTTCCATATCATTATGGAAAATTTTATTATTGCAACCCTAACTCTAACACTAATTAAACCTTGACCCTAACCTTTATTGAACTCGTATTATAACCCTAACTCTAATAGTAATTGAATTGTAATCGTAACCCTAGGTATTGTTGAAACCTAACCCTAATTGTATCAAAACCATAGAGAACTCTAATTGAACACTAACCCTAAAATAGACAATAACCCTTACCTTAATTGAACCCTAACTCTAATCCTAGCCCTAATTTAAGACTAACCTTAACCCTGACCTAAATTAAACCCTTATTAAATTATAACCCTAATTGATCCCTAACCCAAATTGAATACTAATTGAACCTTAACCCTAAGTGAATAGCAACCTTAATTAAACTCCAACCATAATCCTATTTGAATTTTGACCCTAATCATAACCATAATTCAACCCTAACCTTTAATTGAGCCTAACAAAACATGAGTTCAATTAAGTTTAAAGGTTCAAATAGGGTTAGACTTTAATTAAAAATTAGGTATAGGATTCAATTAGGATTACGGTTGGGGTTGGGGGTAAAGATTAAGGTTCTATGATAGAGCTTGGGGTTAGTGTTAGGGTTCAATTGGGGCAAGGGTTAGTATTAGGGTTAGGGTTATGGTTCAATTAGGGTTTCATTAATGTGAGTTTTAGAATCATAGTTATGTTTAGGATTGGATGTAAAATTAGAGTTAGTTTTGAAGTTAATTAGTGTTAGTTTTAGGGTTGGGGTTATGGTTAGACTTATAATTAATGTTAGTATTGGGATTAGATTATATCACTTTAATAAAAATAATCTTCTATAGATTCATTCAATTTTTTTTTGAAATTATATTGTAATGCCAAGAAAGTGCACAAGAAACATATTAGAAGCAAACATGCAACGCTAAAATCTAAAATGCAAATCTAATGTTAAGCAACAAAGAACAAAGGAAAGTAAAACGTAAACAAACTGAAACAATCTCACCAATTTCAAATGTATTTCCATGATTCATCTCGATTGCCCTTCTCCATTTTGCTTGCGTAGTATAATTTCCCTCAGATTTCTCGTAAGTTCGTGCAAGTATAGCCTAAGATAGTGATTAGCAAAATATCGAAGATTCAAGATTAAGTGCTCTCAAAAGTCATAAGATTTCGCGAGAGAGTTTTCGAGAGAGATTTCGAGAGATATTGGAATGAAGAATGACAAATCAATTTATAGAAAATTGATTATTCGAATGACAGGCCAAGATTGAAAGATCAATGGTCGGTTGAGATCGACATATTAGACATGCATTCTGATAACTATCAGTAGTGACATGAGTGATACAAACTAGAAATAGAATTAAAGATTAAATAAATGATTTAATCTTCAGTTTGGTATTTGAAAACAGAAGAAATATCTTTGCATGACAAAGATAAAGATTGATTAAAGCAACTCTTGTTCGAATGCACGCACAAGGTTTAATTAATTAAATAAGAATATTTAATTAATATGCATGTACACGCAAATGAGTTAGAACTAGATGACTGAATAATATGACGAAGAGATTACTCGAGAAAGCCACTCAGACATTAAATCAAGAGTTAACCGAGCGATTAAAATAGATGTCGAGTCAAGTCAAAGTGAATACTTAGATAACTCACACAATTATCTAAATATAGAGGAATGCGTTAAAATAGAATTTATGAATTAAATAATTCATTTAATTCAAGATTTGATCTTTGAAGAATAATTAAATAAATAAGATTTATTTAATTAAATGATGAAGGGATTTAAATGAATAATTAAATAAATAAAGAATTTATTTAATTATAGTTGAAGTGTGATAAAGGGTAAATTAAATAGGAATTTATTTAATTCGACAAGAAGAATAAGGTTAATTAGTAACATAATTAAATAAAAAGCATTTATTTAATTAATCAGATAGAATAAAGAAAAGTGTGAATTAATTAAATAATTAAGATTATTTAATTAATAGAATAATTAAAGTTAAAGTGAATAATTAAATAATTAACATTATTTAATCATGACCCTGAAGAATATGAATTATGAAGAATATTAAAGTCGCAGGCTTAAACCAAATTTCGGTGTCTACATTTGCCCCTCTTTGACACAATGTCATTTTAGCGTTGTGTCAAAGAAAACTAATAATAAATATGCCCCAGTAACGCTCTAGATTAAAATAGGTGAAGGTATGCCCCCTCGGGAAAATTGACAAATTTTTGAAAAAGTTCAGAAAAATTTGGAAATGCTCCCGATTAGTCCATAGGATGACCAGAAATGTAGTGGAGTTTGCAGAATTGAGGTTGGAAATGTTAGGGATGAGTATGGGCTAATCAAAATGGGAAGTTAACATGGCCAGTAGGATAGAAATGCCACCTAAGCCCTAGCTATATATAGGAATAGGGGTAAAAACCAATTCATTTTCACCCACTTAGCCCTAGAATTGAGATTTTGCTCTGCACCCACAGCGAGGATGTCACCTGTTCCGCACACTCACCATCGAGCATACAGGATCCGGACCTTCCAGAGACCAGCTGACACGGACCCCCCGGTATGTACCTCAAACTTGGATTTTGAAATTTTTTGTTTATGCATATTTTTATGCCTTTAACTAAAGTTTTAGATATGTGTCATTTTAATTAATCACCACATTTGTGTGCGTGAACGACGCATATTTCTATGGAAAGCTACATTTGTAATTTCACGTTAGCCATTTTGCGTAGTTAATCTGCGATTGAATACATTTGTATATTTATGAAACACATTTGACATTTTGCATCGCATTTGCATTTAGAATAGCCGCATGTGTTTATTTTGAAACGCATTTGAATAATTTGCAACGCAACATTTATTTTTCAACGCATATCAATTTAGTGTAATGCATGTGATGTAATTAGCCACATTTTTTTAATAACGATGCATTTGAATTTTATGAACCGCATATGTTAAAAAGTGATGCATGTGAAAAATAATGACGCATGTGCAAAATAACGACGCGTTTGAATTTTATTTAGTATAGTCAGTTTGTACAGGAATAGATGATTGAGGCTGACATGAGGCATGTATAATGAAATTGCAGGTTGTGCTAGACATGATATATACATAGGAGTCTAGACCGACTACATTTCGATTCAGAGACAGTTTGTGGCCAGTAGAGCGACGGGTTATATGGCACCTAGTTCTACTTCACGTGATAGATATGCCCCAAATTCGGGCGAATTGGGGATTATTGATAGCTTTGTGTGAGCGGTGGCACTCGGAGACATCGTCCTTCCACCTACCAACTGGAGAGGTGACTGTTACTTTAGAGGATATCTATAGGATCCTCAGACTTCCTATTAGAGGCACACGGGTGACATATGATACCCAGAGGGGTGCAACCAAGATGTGTAGATACTACCCACATGCTGACATTAGGCAGTTAGGACTTGACGATTATGAGATTAGATGGCATGTGTTGGCTCAGAGGTATAGGCAGCTAGATTGTCTATTGTGTACATTGATAGGCAGCATAGTACTTCCTGACCGTCGAGGTCATGGTTTTCCCATGGGGTGGGGGGAGATGTTAGTAGGCATGCTAGAGCATCGAGTGGTATATGCCTAGGGTTCATGTGTGCTCGGGATGTTATATTTTCATCTACATGGTATTGCCTATCGAGAGGCACAGTGAATGAGTTGTGGTACCACGCTTCTGATGGTATGGGCGTGGGAGCACATTGCCATTTTCTGGCCACCTGTGACAGTTGATCTTCCACGTGGAGATCCTTACGCCTTCCGTTATGTAGGGGTGAATACTCAGCACCACATAGGAGATATCGGTTACTTCAGACATGCCATAGACACTATAGAGCAGTTTACATGGAGACCATACTTGGGCTGTGACGAGTGGTCAGATGAGGATGAGCATTTTCTATTTTTCCAATAGGAACAATTCTTGGTTGGGCGGACAGTGTCACATGTCCACATCATAGAGAATCAGTTGCCAAATCGTGTCCTGCGATAGTTTGGAGAGGTGTAGGATGTGCCTAGAGGATGGGCAGAGTTTGCGAGATCCTCGCGAGAGGTCCCACTATGGGGTCTAGAGATTCTAGTGGCCATAGCAGAGGCAAATATTGATGCACTATAGGTAGTTCCATTGGGATGGAGGGATGGTCCAGTAGATCCAGGGATGACAGAGGAGTACGACCAGTGGTGGGCAGTTCATAGGCCGATCCCCTTGACAAATCCAGAGCAGCCAGCACTGGTAGAGTGGTGAGGGACAAGTCCACGAGGTAGGCGTGGCAGAGGTAGAGGTTAGGGAGGCAGAGGAGGCCGTGGTGATGGAGGAGATGATGGCCAAGGTGGACGGCATGGAGGCAGGAGAGGGAGACGTGGTCAGAGGGGACGAGGGCCACCATTATCACCGATCCATGAGGAGGGATGAGGAGAGGAGGATGTGGCCATGCTAGATATTGGGAGATGAGGGGAGGAGGTGGATATTGTGATAGGTGGAGATGAGGTGCACCCCGTAGAGGCAGCTATTCCAGACATCCCAGCAGAGGAGGAGGCAGGCAGAGAGGAGGCAGAGATTGATGCCTTGGGTTTGTTGGGTGCCTACTAGGAGGATGATGAGGAGGATGATGATCATGAGAGAGAGATTCAGGATGGGATCCTAAAGGAGATAGATGAGGAGGATGGGAGAGTGAGGGGAAGACAGGATGAGACATGGGCAGTGGATCTTGATATTGCTACATTATGAGCCCAGGTTGCCTCCCTAGAGGAGCAGATGAGAGTCCTCATGTCTGAGAGGGATGCATATCAGATGGAGAGGGACAGAGTAGTGATGGATAGGGATCAGGCCATAGCTCAGAGATAGGAGACTGAGCAAATATTTACAAAGATTAGAGTCTTATGTATGGGGCCATTAGCTACATTTTCCAAAGAGCTAGTCAGAGTTGGGGAGAGAGAGATACTATCGGGATCTTTATGAGGCAGAGGTTCCGCTAGAGAGATGGGTTCCCATTTTTTCAAAGGCACACAGTAGTAGGTCCTAGACCAAGACCCATAGTAGGATAGTTAGCACAGAGGGGGTGGAGCAGCCATGCAGAATAGGTTCATATGACAGACCTCCCTCAGCTCATAGGTCATCGGTTTCCCATCATCATTCCTCCACACACTCCAGGCATGATAGCAGTGGCAGTTCAGGATAGGGATATTTCTTGAGATGCATCAAGACATTGTATTATGATCCTATAGCCTACGAGCTTCCATGTATTATTGATACATTATGACATTGTGATGTGACATAGTTGAGCAAGATATATATATATATATATATATGATTTTGGTGGTGATTCTCATGATATGCATTTCCATGTATTGATTATGCAGTCTTTATTTATACATGTGATGTTTATGTGATATTCCTATGTGATGGATGATGGTATCTATTTTATGATGTTCATATGCAGCTAATGATATAATGTTGATGCTATATGATGTATATGTATGATACATACTACATGTGATGCTTATACAAATGTAATATGATGCATATATTTACAGTTGCTTTGTACATGGAATGCTTATGATATGTATTATTTGATGATGAATGTCTATTATACCGTGATGTTCTAGATATGAAATATTCCTATATGTATGTATTTTTCTAACATGTATGTTGATGTAGGATGATGTATAATATTTTGTGTCACAAGACTCCATCATAATGCAAGAAAGAAGAACTATTAGTGCAGAAAGAAAGATCGAGAAAGAAAGAAAGATACGAGATAGATGTTAGTATTAGCAATCTTCGATATTTCACTGTATCACAAAAGGTATTTGCACTTTATCATCATTGGGTGGGACTAATACAGTGGAGAAAAACACCATGATATGACATAAATCAAGGTGTGCAAGGTCATCCACTTGCTAAGAATAGACAGTCATAGACAAGGATTGTCATTAACTCATACTAAGGGCACAAGTTGCCCCAGTCATTTTATTAGGACAAACCATAGACAACAAACAAAGTAAAAGACGGGTCGTGAGATTTCATTGCACCTCTAAATCCTTCATGGGACATCCTTGAGGAAACTAGTAACATGACTCAAAATCAAAGTTAAAAGATAGTCAACAAACAATAGTCAAAGAAAATAGAATTCTGATACATCGTTGCTTCTCTAAATCCTTCATGGGACATCCTTGAGAAAACTAGTAACCTAATTCCCTGTCATCAATTCAAGATAAATGATAAGATAAATAAGCCATAAAGTCAAAAAGCCAATAAAATATTTTCCAAAACTTGATTTGTTTTGATTGATAAAATGATTGATTGATAAAGCCTGATTTCAGGAGATACACATACCAGATAAGACTGTGAGTCTAGTTTCGATGTTATGACTATCTGTATAAGGCATGACAAAGTCTAGTTTCAGAAAGACATGTATCGTATAAGACATTGAGTCAGATTCTGTTGATGTGATAACCTGTGTAAGGCTATGTTTGATTGTTTAACAATGTCGATTATATAGGAAGGACTCATCCTATATAAGACAGATTATTTTTTCCAATATCAGTATTCAGGAAGGACCCATCCTGAATAAGATACAGGTTGATTGCTATGATGTCTGTTTCTAGGAAGGACATATCCTATAACAGACATTAGTTGATCTTTTTTGGTTGTTTTGTTTGGAAAGCTATTTGATTTGACATAGAGACATTGCTAACTTGTTCACTAGATTGATGCATGACTTGAGACAATGCATTGACAATTGACTGTGTGTGATGACAAAACCCTAAAGGACTGACCTAGTGTGGCCTCGGGGGCTCATTGATTGATGGCCTTGCCTACGTTATACACACAAAGACCTCGTAGTTCAACTTGACTTGACTGACAAGAATGACTACAAATAGAAGACATGTGCGAAGTGAATGTGACGAACCCTAATAGATTGACCTAGTGTGGCCTTGGGGCTCATCGATTGATGGCCTTGCCTACATTATACACGTAGAGACCTCGTAGTTCGACATGACCAACAACCTTGTCATATAAACATATGGATTAAATCACGAATTCATATAGACAAACCTAAACAGACTGACCTAATGCCTCAGGGGCACATCGGCAAATGGCCCTGCCTATGTCCAGCCGCAGATGCAACATAGTTTGACAAGCGAGAAAGACTAACAAGTACGACTGACTTTGACTCTATTTTTTGGATTTTTGAAATGTTTTGATTTTTTTGTCTTTTTGAAGTTTTTTGATGTTTTTGTGTTTTCTCAAGTCATTTTGCGATGTTCGTAGATTTTCCATGGTTTTACGTCTTCAACACAACCAATGTAAGAAGCAATATGACATATGTCAAGTGTTTGCCCCAGTCGAGTATAAGACCAATTGACTATGAATAGGGTAGAATGGATTATATGAACTGCACTCAATGTCAATCATTCCAAGTTATGGGAAAGACTACCACTTAATTACAAATGGTATATACAAGTGATGGATACGAAAGATAAGGGATATGTACAGGGATAGGTAGTATGTACAGGGATAAGGGATATGTATAGGGATAAGGGATAATGTACAATGATAAGGAATATGTACAGGGAAATGGACTATGTACAGGGCCATGGACTATATACAATGATAAGGACTATGTACAATGATAAGGACTAGATTAGAATAATAGTAGACAAAGGAACATAGTTAACTACACATGGTGCCTGTTTGCTAGGTTTTCACCATGGTACCTATCCAAAGCACCACCGAAGTGGTTTTCACTATTGGATGAATGATTTTTCTTTACTATTTTCTAGATTATCTAATTTTTTTGATGCTACCAAGAGGCCTGTTTACTAGGTTTTCACCTTGATAATTATTTTTTATGATTTTTTGATTTTTTTGTATTTTTGCTAATTAAGATAAAGGCTCCCAGAAGCTATGCATAGAACTTCTTTAGATGCAGACTATTGATTGGTGAGGACAATGGTTCCCCTTCAGGAGTAGAGAGTTGGTACGCTCCTGATCCAAAAGCTTCTGTAACAACATAAGGTCCTAACCAATTTGGTTCAAACTTTCCTAGTTTTTCTCTTTCTACTTGATTCTTTGGGTTCTCCATTAAAACCAGGTCACCAATGTCAAAGTTTTTGTTCAATACCTTCCTGTTACAGCTACAATAAAGATGATTTTGATATGCTTGAAGATGGTCTAGTGCCTTCTTTCTTCACTCATCTAGGAATTCTAGCTCATGGAGTCTCAATACTCTGTACTCTTCATCATCAATGTGGCCTTTTAGGAATACCCGTAGGGAAGGAATCTCAACCTCAATAGGTAGAATAACTTTAGAACCAAATACAAGTGAATATGGAGTAGGACCAGTGGGAGTACGGATACTTGTACAATAAGCCCATAAGGCAGGGTTAAGCTGTAAATGCCAGTCATGACCAGCATCATTGACAGTCTTCTTGAGGATTCTAATGATGGTCTTATTAGATGCCTCTGCTTGGCCATTACCTTGTGGGTAGTATGGAGTGGAAAAGTGATGTTGGATATGAAATTCATCACACAAGTGGCAGACTTCTTATTTTTTAAATGGGTGGCCATTATCAATGATATAGTTTAGGATAAACATAGAAATTTGTGTGTCAGTAATGTATGTCATAGGAATGGCTTCAATCCACTTCATAAAATATTCAGTGGTACTGATAATGAATTTTTGTCCATTAGATGATGTGGGATGGATCTTACCTATGAGATCGAGTCCCCATTGGGCAAAGGGCCATGGTGACGTTATAGGACGGAGCTCCTGTGCTGGCACATGTATCAAGTCTCCATGAATTTGGCATTGGCGGCATTTCATTACAAAGACATATGAGTCTTTTTCCATAGTAGGCCAATAATAACCCAGTCTCATAATCTTTTTGGCTAAGGTAGGATAGCTAGAATGGGAACCACATATACTCTCATGCACCCCATGCAAGGTTGCTTGTGCTTCAGTAGAATCAAGATATCTCAGTAAGGTATTATCTAAGGCACATCTATATAGGGTGTCTCCGATGATGGTGTATTTGGCTGACTTACGGAGGAATGTCCTACATTGATTATTTGATAGGCCAGTGGGTATGACTTTGGCATGAAGGTAATCATAGATTTCTTTGTACCATGGGGAATTAGGACCAACAATGTCACACACCATTTTAGAATCTAGGATATCGGAGGTTGGGACCAAAAGTTGTTCTACCAAGAACTCAAACTTAGGCACGTTGTTAGGTATGTCAACAAGTGATGCAATTGTAGCCATAGCATCTATTGCCCTGTTTAAAACATGAGGAATCTGATGAAATTCGACTTTTTCAAAGTACTCCTTAAAACTATCAGCCATGCGCTTGTATGGAGCAAACTTCTCGTCCTTAGTCTCATAATCATCATTTACTTGTCTGATTACTAGTTGAGAATCCCCATATACCTGTAAAATCTTAATTTTCCACTTGACTGCCATACGTAACCCTGTCACTAGAGCTTCATACTCCATGATGTTGTTAGTGCATAGGAATGCAATCCTGAATGACTTAGGGATGGAATCAACCTATGGTTTAATAAATAGTATACCAGCCCTTGAACCATGATTTGTATGTGAGCCATCAAAGTATAGTTTCCATGTTATGTTTGTGTCAATTGTGAATATGAACTTATCAGGAAAGTCTACGACTAATGGGTGATCTGCTTGTATGGGTGCATCAGCTAACTAATCAACAATGACCTATCCTTTAATAGCCTTTCTTTTTACATATTGGATATCATACTCACTAAGTATCATAACCCATTTGGCCGTCGCCTTATTAATGCTACCTTGCTAAGAAGATATTTCAGAGGGTCTATTTTAGCAATCAACATTGTTTGATGGTTTAGCATATAGTGCCTCAGTTTTTGAGTAGCAAATACTATTGCAAGATAGGCACATTCAATGGTACTATAGTTGAGCTCATAACCTACCAAAGTCCGACTGATATAATAGACTGCCCTTTCATGACCTTCATCATCATTTTGTGCTAGCAATGCTCCGAGTGATGAATGGGTTGTTGTAATATAAAGAATCAATGGTCTTCCTTCAACAGGTGGCATTAAGAAAAGTGGTGTGTGTAAATATTCTTTAATCAGTTGAAAAGCTTCTCCACACCTAGCTATCCATGCAAATGATACCCCTTTCTTAAGTAGATGTTGAAAAGGATGTGTCTTATCTGCTAACTGCACTAAAAATCTTCTTATAGATCGCAACCTTCCCTGTAATGTCCTTAGTTGACTAAGATTAGTGGGTGGAAGCATGTCCATGATTGCTTTGACCTTAGCCGGATCTACTTCAATGCCTCGTCTAGAAATGAGATAACCTAACAGCTTTCCTGACTTGACTCCAAACACATATTTCTTTGGATTGAGTCTCACTTTGTACTTCTCTAGCCTCTAAAAGACCTTGTCTAAAACCTGTAAATTTTCTTCCCTTGTCTTGGATTTTACAATAAGGTCATCGACATAATCCTCCATAAGAGTGTGTACTAGAGCATGAAAGATAGTAGTCATGGCATGTTGATAGGTTGCTCCAGCATTCTTGAGTCCAAATGGCATAATATTCCAGCAATGCATTCCCAAAGGACAAGTGAAAGCTGTCTTAGGTTGGTCTTCAATTGCAATTCTAATCTGGTTATATCCTGAAAATCCATCCATAAGGGACAACATCTCATATCCTGATGTCATGTCAACTATCATGTCTATGTTAGGAAAAGGAAAGTCATCCTTAGGACAAGCCTTGTTGATATCTCTAAAATCAGTGCAGATGCAAATGCCCCCAGTTGGTTTAGTGACTAGTACAAGATTGGAAATCCAATCTGCATAGTTGATAGATCTGTTGAAACCAACGTCTAAGAGTTTCTTGAGTTCTGCCTTGACCAACAAAGCAATCTGTGTGTGCATTATTCTCAATTTTTGTTTCACTAGTTTGGCACCTGGTTGTAAGGGAAAATGATGTAGAACAAGTTCAGGATCCAAGTCCGACATGTCAGTGTATGACCAAGAAAAATTTGTCTCTGTGCAAAGAAGTTATGGAACTCTGGTTGCTCTTCTGTTGTCAATGACGCAACAAAATAAACCGATCAAGGATTCTCTTTGGTACCTATGTTGACTTCTACTGATTCTTCTACGAGCATGGGTGACCTTTCCTGTGCAACGAGGAGAATGTTCAAACCTCCATCTTTAGGTGCCTTAGAGAATTTTTCACCTTCAGATGCATCCTTTCTTTTTACTTTTTCATTATCTAAAGGTGCCTTTCGGTTTTCACCTAGAGACTCATCCTTTTTATTTTGTTTATTATTTTTCTCATTTTTGCTACTAGAGGGTTGAACAGATTCCCCAAAATATGCTTTGTTGTCCAAGTCAATAGTAAAACCAGCCTTATGATCACCATTTGGTATGCCTTCTTGTAATCCCAGGAACTCAACAATTGCTTCGTCGTTCTCAAAAATGTCTAAGACGGGTGTGTCTTGTTGATCCCAGTCAATGAGTTGGGGATAGACTAAGGGCATGTCATCGTCAGAGTTGTCAAAGTTTAATGGGGTCAAGGTAAAGATTGAATTATTCATATGGTTACAAAAGTCTTGTACCAAGTCCTTTTTTCTCTTAGGTTTGGGTCGAGGTGGATTGATAGGTGGGCCTAATGCCAAGGTTTGACTATCGGAAATAGGTGACTCAGGTTGCCAAGAGGTAGGATCAAGTGATTCCCAATAGTAGTGTTTAAACCATTCCTCTTTTGTCATTTTCTTTGGTGGAAGGGAATTCAAGGGACTGGGTGAGGAACTTAGCATCAAGTCAAGTTCTCCAAATAACTTGTCAAGGTCCATGGAAGAAGTAGAGGATAGGGAATCCCACTCATAATCATTAGAGTCAGGGGAGTCACAATGATATTGGTCCACTGGTTCGTGAGATGTCTTAATATCTTTTGAAGCACTTACTTCCTCAAGTAAGGGTAATGGGGTACTACGAACACCAATCTGAATCGATTGAAACCCTATCCCTACTCCTTTTGGCCACTGAGAAACAAATATTGGTTCAATCCTCCCATCTTGGTTTAAACCTAAACCACTATGTCCATCATATCCTTTGCTTTGCATGATTTTGAAACCCTTTCCATATAGATTTGTAGGAATATGAGCAAGTATGAGGGGTTTTTCATCATCTTCCCTATACAGCCAGGAAGTGACATCTTCTGTATTTATGGCCTCTTTGCTTAATTCGCCCCATTTAGTAAAAGTTGTTGTGGGAGGAATGTGTATAGTGACCATAGATTGTCTCCTATCTGATGTAGGTAAACCATATGACTTAGGAGGGATTAAATGGCTAACATAATAAGAAGTCTTCATGTAATATTCTCCACAACCCTTGTCTTGGATCTCAACCCTAGGAATAGTAGGAATTGAGGGTGAAATAGATGTTCGAGTCAGTGTGGCTAGGTCAACATGGGAGGATGAATTGGACTATGAAGCCTCTTGGTTCACTGGCACTTGGCGTTGGGGGATCTCTTTTAGATTGGTACAATACTGGAAGGCATCTAGATCACCATCTATAGTTATTTTTGTGCCATTGTAAGGAAATTTAAGAAACTAATGATACGTGGAAGGGACCACTTTCATGGCATGAATCCATGGTCTACCTAGCAAAAGGTTATAAGGAAGGGTGAGATCCAAGACTTGGAACTTTGTCTCCATCACTGCAGGATCAATTTTGATAGGAAGTGTTACCACAACCTTTGATTTTCTTTCCTCATCATCATAAGCTTTTATGAAAATACTCATGGTTGTGTCTACGCATGCTTTTGAGATACCTAAGGCCTTAATTAGTTTTAAAGTGCATAGTTTTAACCCTGCTCCTCCGTCTACCAAAACTTGTCTAACTTTGGTGTCATCAACAAGGACTTCTAGATGTAAAGGGTCATTGTGGTTCATCTTTTCAGTTGCATAGTCTTTTTCAGAAAATGTGGCATGGTGATTATTGGTCAAGTAGCCTACCATTTCCTAGAAATGATTGATATCAATATAATTAGGGATCGTGGTGTTCTGTAAAGCCTGATCAAGAATAGATCGATGCTCAGAGGAAATACACAACTCCAAGATTGAGATTTGGGCTGGGGTCTTCCCTAGCTGGTCAAGAAGGTTATATTGTAACTTGGAAGGTTGGGGTGTTTGCTGCGATGGAAGGCCTTGGATAGTGAACTTAGTACGACGAGTATTGACTGCACACTTAGGATTAGTATTGATAATAATGGTATTGATATTCTTATCGACGATGCGAAGTCAGTGAATGATTTTTCCACTATTATAATCATGCTTGACACTAGCATAGTTGGCTGACATATTGGTCTTAGTACTCGAATTAGGGATAGTTCCTTTCCCATGGTCATGTAGTGGGTCCGAAAATACTTGATGATCAGTGTTTGATGACTTTTTTTTTTGTCCACTAACTTCAATAATTCTCCTTTCGACAAGATCATGTATGATATTCTTTAATTATCAACAGTTTTACAGGTTATGTCCCTTAGTTCTATGATAATCACAAAAGGCATTGTCATCCCACCAAGCTATTTTAAATTGTCCTGGATCATAATGTCTTGGTTCCTGCAGCTGTATAAGATTATGTTGTAACAGTTGTTTGAACACCGACTCAATGGGTTCCCCTAAGGGAGTGAAGTCATGTTTTTGAAATCTTCTTTGTTGTGGACATTGAGTATTTTGGACCACGTTAGGACATTGATTGACAACATTAAGCATGTTGGAAAAAGTATGAGGTCCTTGTAATGTGATGAGGGGTCCTGCTTGTAGGGTTTTAGCATCAACTACTCCATCATTGCTGACATTTTTGTTGCGAGACCAAAATCTGTTTATGTCAGTAGGGGTGTTTTGTATGATTGGGTTTCTATTGGATGTTGATGTCTTGAGTTCACCCTTTTCGATAAGATCCTTCTCTATTATAACCCCTTTTTCCACTAGTTCCGAAAAGGATGTACAACAATGTACCCTTAAGTTACTCCTAAGTTTTGCATGAAGGTTTTCTTGAAACATTGTAACTTTTTTTTTGGGTATCTCAACAGGACACCTACTAGCTATAGTTTTCCATCTCTGGAAGAAAGAAATGAATGTTTCCCATTTGTCTTGCATTGTGTGACACAAGGTTTCTATATTTATCTCATGGTCTATGTTGAAAGAGAATTGCTCTACAAATTTCTCAACCAGTTCACCCCAAGACCTAATGCTAGAATCTAGACCCGAAAACCATTCTAGTGCAATTCCTATAAGAATTCTTGGAAATAGTCTCATAAGATACATGGGGTCATAAGCGTCATCTATGCATATGGTAGAAAACTCCCTTATATGTTCTATTGGATTTCGTTTACCATTCTACTTAGGGAGATTTGGTATGACATATCCGTGAGGGAAAGGGGTCATGTACAATGATCTATCAAAGGGGAATGGGCATATATCCTTTGTTGAAAATGATTTCTTAGTTGAGACCGACATGTTATCCATTTGCATTTGTAATGCATGCATTTGTGTTTGTAAGATGTCAACTTGGGTCAAATATGTGCTAGGGGGATTATGCAGATCCGTGTATGTATTCTGAAATCCAAAGTCTCATGATGGGTTTTGGTTGAACATTGGCATCCAAGGTGGATTTGGATTCGGAATGTTGGTAAATGTGTTCTGGTCTAGAATCTACATAAATTGGTGTTGACTTAGGATCTTTGTTAATGGATTCTGACTACCAATCTATGAAAAAGGATTATGATTGCTAGTTTGGACAAAAGGATTCTGATTCAAAATCTAAGTGAATATATTCTAGTTACCCATCTGGGAGAATGGATTCTGATTACCATATTGGAGAAAGGGAATGCCTCATGTTTGTGTAATATGTGGTATAGTACTAGTGACTTGAGCACTAGGTATGGCCATTGATTGTGGTATGGTGCTTGTGACACTAGCATTAGGTATGGTTGTTGATTGGGATATTGTATTTGTGACACCAACATAAGGTGTAGAGGCTGAGGTTTTAGGCATTTTACTCCCAACAAGAGGACCAAAGGGAGTAGATGATGAAGCCCCTATAGTGAAATTAAATCCCGATGTCATGCTAGATGTACCAAATGGGGAACTATGGACTGTCGTACTCTGTGTAGGTGTACTAGATGGCATAATTGTGCTGACCTAAGGTATAGTAGTACTAGCAGTTGTGGTATTTGTCCCTTGTGTAGGTTGAGTTTGTAAGGTGCTGATATCAAATCCTGGAGGTAAGGTAGCACCTTCAGCTAGCAATTTGGCTAAATATCGTTATCGATCATTTGCTAGGTGCTCAACTACGAAAGAGGCAAACTCGGGGTCCTATGCGGCAGCCTCTATGTCTTCTACTGCAATATGTCCTTGAGTGTTTCTAGTGGTGAATTTGTCTAATAGAGTCTTATGAGGTCTTGAAGAAAATATATTGATGAATTCATTTGGGTTCGACATGTTTTCTCTCTCTCTTCTCTTAGACCTAAATTCAACCATGTAAGAAAAGCTCAATATGCGAGAAATGCAAAACTATACCTATGAACAGTATGACTCTAGTCTATGTTTTTGTGATTTTTGTATGCAAAATAAGGAATGTTCTAGGATGACTCTAGCCTAAAATCTAAAGATGCAAGGTCTAAGCAAGGTTCTAAAATAATCAATTCTATAAACTCAAGATGAATGGACCAACTACCTAAAGTCTAACCAAGGCGTCAATTTAGTTTAAGTCAAGGAACCAATGTAGGACAAGGATCTAAGACAAGTTGTGTTTCCTAACTAGACTGATGAGCTAGGATGAACTCTTTATAGGACAAAGGATAAACTAATAAGACTAGGTTCAATGATAGATTTTGTTGATGCTATGACTTTTCTAGAGTGTAGATGGTGAAGTAGTCCTAAAGTTTGTAAAAGTGACATTTCTAGAAGTTTAATGCAAGGTAAGAATGTATTCTAAGATGAAACTAAATTCTGAATTAAGACAAGTATGGTAATGACCGAATGAACCTAAAGGATGCAAAATTGAGCAAATCATTTCAAGTTTCTATTCAAGGACTGTTTGTGTAAAGAAAACTGAAACTGGTATAATCGTGTTGACTGGACAGTGACTATGAATTCTAGTTTTCTAATAATTAGACAGATGCATTTTAGGATTTCACAGATACGGTTCAAGTTAACAGTTGCGGTTTTTCAGTGATCAATTGCGTTTCTCTGGTAAAGTTTAATGTGTGACTCTGACAGATGCAATTAACCTTCTACAGATGCGACTTGTAATGACAATTACAACTCAGAATATAACACATGCAGTTTTTGCAAAGCAATTGTGAGCTAAACTAGCAGATGCAACTCTACGCTAAATAGATGTGACTAATACTGACAGATGTGACTCAAAGCTAAATAGATGCGACCCGTAATAATAGACGCGACTCAAAGTTCAATAGATGCGACTTTTAATAACAAATGCAACTCAAAATTAAATAGATGTGAATCTAAAAATCAATTACGACTTTCTGGTGAACAGTTGCAACTCTCTGTGTATTTTAAGTGATGAGATTTAAACTGACTCCATTTTCTGTGATCAAATTCTGACAATCAAAGATAATCATAAGACAAAGTGTTTTTAGTTTTGATTTTGGACTCAAATAACATTTAAGTTGATAACAGACAAGCACATCCTAATAGGCCAAAGGCCTAGGGTTTGTATACTTGGTATAGCCCACCCAAATACCACAGATTGGTGATAAACACCTTTCCTTCTCAAGAGCAGATAGCTTAGAAATTTGGTGGCATTGGCTCCCCTCCATGGCTCATTAACATCTTTCAAGCACACCAATTTCAAATTCTTTGGGAAATGACCTCCAAAGAACTGCTATATCTACTCAAGGGGATCAATAGTGAGTATCTTCGGGCATGATACTATACCCTACACTATACCAAGCAACGGCCACAAATAGGTTGGTCTCTAAAAACAAAAGGTATTTAGTATGGGCATTATGTTCGTAGGGCATGATCCATGCAGCGAGAGTCCCCTTTCAAATCCATCTCATCAGAACCATACGCATGATTCTTGGACTTTCCCCAAGAATCCACTTTTATATATTGGCTAGAAGTCCCTCGGGTTCAGGGTGCTACCGGTCTGAGTCATCTTATGGTGAGTATTTTTTCCCACCAGAACAGGCCCAAGTTCTAGAGTTGGTAATCATTTCTCTTACACTTAGGATCACACGAATGCGCAAGGGGAGAGGATACTTCGATGTACCAAGTCGTAAGGGTAACCAAACTTGTGCTTTCACACCAAACACAGTAGACACTTGTTAATTTTAAACCAAATGAAATATTTACTACACTACCAAACAATCTATTTCAAAATTAACTAGGGTCTTCAACAAACATCCTACAGAAAAAATCATTAGTAATTTTCAATATCGTCTTTGTCAATCATCCTGCAAAATCTTGTTAACTCCAAAAGGCCACACATTGAAAATCAGATATTAGTAACACACAAATCAATTGAAAATTTTACATTTTCAAAAATAGAAATAAAGGTTTACCAGTCAATTGGGTCGCTGTGTTACCAGTCAGATGCATCGATATTTTCTTCAATTGTGGCTCGGTATTCACCAGTCAATTGTGGTTCTGGAATTTTTAGATGCGTCCTAATTTTTCAGATGCGTCATTTCTTCTGTCAGATGCGGTTCAGGAAGTCAATTGCGTCGCTTCGTCAAACTGATGTGTCATTTTATACGAAAAACCTGCAAAAATAAAAAAATAAAAGTCTACAGATTCTCGAAGATGGTGTCTTCATGTCGGGTTCACCAAATGTAATGCCAAGAAAGTGCACAAGAAACAGATTAGAAGCAAACATGCAACACTAAAATATAAAATGCAAATCTAATGTTAAGCAACAAAGAACAAAGGAAAGTAAAATGTAAACAAACTAAAACAATCTCACCAATTTCAAATGTATTTCCATGATTCATCTCGATTGCCCTTCTCCATTTTGCTTGTGTAGTATAATTGCCCTCAGATTTCTCGTAAGTTCATGCAAGTATAGCCTAAGATAGTGATTAGAAAAATATCGAAGATTCAAGATTAAGTGCTCTCAAAATTCATAAGATTTCGCGAGAGAGTTTTCAAGAGAGATTTTGAGAGAGATTGGAATGAAGAATGACAAATCAATTTATAGAAAATTGATTATTCGAACGATAGGCCAAGATTGAAAGATCAATGGGCAGTTGAGATCGATAGATTAGACATGCAATCTAATAATTGTCAGTAGTGACATGAGTGATACAAACTAGAAATAGAATTAAAGATTAAATAAATGATTTAATCTTCAATTTGGTATTCAAAAATAGAAGAAATACCTTTGCATGACAAAGATAAAGATTGATTAAAGCAACTCTTATTCAAATGCACGCACAAGGTTTAATTAATTAAATAAGAATATTTAATTAATATGCATGTACACGAAAATGAGTTAGAACTAGATGACTGAATAATATGATGAAGAGATTACTCGAGAAAGCCACTCAGACATTAAATCAAGAGTTAACTAAGCGATTAAAATAGATGTCGAGTCGAGTCAAAGTGAATACTTAGATAACTCACACAATTATCTAAATATAGAGGAATACGTTAAAATAGAATTTATGAATTAAATAATTCATTTAATTCAAGATTTGATCTTTGAAGAATAATTAAATAAATAAGATTTATTTAATTAAATGATGAAGGGATTTAAATGAATAATTAAATAAATAAAGAATTTATTTAATTATAGTTGAAGTATGATAAAGAGTAAATTAAATAAGAATTTATTTAATTCAACAAGAATAAGGTTAATTAGTAACATAATTAAATAAAAAAAATTATTTAATTAATCAGATAGAATAAAGAAAAGTGTGAATTAATTAAATAATTAAGATTATTTAATTAATAGAAGAATTAAAGTTAAAGTGAATAATTAAATAATTAACATTATTTAATCATGACCATGGAGAATACAAATTATGAAGAATATTAAAGTCGCAGGCTTAAACCAAATTTCGGTGTCTACATATATAATTTAGAATATTTTCAAATTTACCTATGTTGATATATGACAAGATATAGCAAATCTAAACTCTATACCATTTATAGTTAACTTGACATTGTGTATAAAAAGGTTTAAGTTATGAATGTTATAATATAAAAAATAAATGTGTTTTCAATGTTTATTTGTCAGTTTAAAAGATGTGCCAATAATGTTGGAATCACTAATGATTAATTTCTTCTTGATGGTTAAAATAGATTGGTAACTAAATTTATCTATAATAAGTAAATTTATCATTGATTTTTTCTTGATAAGTAAATCAATATTTCATAAATTTATCTATAATTCTTATTTAATTTTTCTTAATTATATTAAATTATATTTTATTAAATTGTTAAAAAAATTAAGTTGCTTATAAATAATTTTATGTGTTTTTTATAATTAACTTGATATTGTGTATAAAAGGTTTAATTTATGAATGTTATAATATAAAAAAATAAATTTGTTTTCAATGTTTACTAGTTAGTTTGATGTGAGAATAATGTTGCATAGTAATGATTAAATTTTTCATGATTGGTTAAGTGATATTGTGAAACTATTCTATGTTAATTTAATGTTATGAATGCTATATAATATAAAGAAAAATATTTCTAATATATTTTTAATGCATCTTTATATTTTATAAACAAACATCTAAAATAAAAATTTGATTGTAAAAAAAATACAACTTAATGAGTGAACATACATTTAAAGTTAAAAGTGAAATTATAAAACAAATTGTAAATTTATTTTATTTTTCTTCTATAAATATAAATTTTTTATTTGTCGTCCGCCTAGTAATGCCCACTTCTCCTTTTAGTGAATGTTTTATTTTGCAAGGGTTGATTTAGTGCTTCTGTTGATCTATTTCCTGTAGATATCAATAGTGCCCACTATCCCATGATCGTGAATTGAAGGATCGCAAAATCACGAGCGAGCGCCACGTGTCCTATCCAGGAGATCAAATTTGTGCTATCATTGACCAACTACCATTTGATCTAAGTTATTCCCCACTGTCTCGCGATGGTGCTTGGGTTGATTACAAAATCATGGGTGGGCGCCACGTGTCTCATCCGATGAAGCCTAAAGAGTAAAGGAAACACTAGCCAGCTTTAAATATATCAAGGGGTGGATTACTAAAGTGTTCTCGAGATGCACATGTTCTAAATTGATGGATATGTTATAATCTCATTGGAAAAGTTGCTCGAAGGTTAATGACATGGCTAGAAACTATGTTAAAGGAACAAGATCATTGATGCTCAGGATCAACAGTTGCTCGCCATCGCGTGATCAGAAGTTTCAAGATTGCGATATCGCAGGCAACCGCCACATGGACTTCCTTCGTAGTGTATGGTAAGGTGGGCCCCTTATCACCATGTTGGCAATTGTGTTAGCTTCTTTTGAAGGTGGTTCTCGATGATTTTATTTTGTAGAGGGTTGAATTAACATTGCCGTTGATCTATTTCCAATAGATCAATGGTGCCTGCCATCCCGCAATCAGGAATTATAGGATCACAATATCACAAGCGCTTGCCACGTGTCTCATCCGATGAGGTCTAAAGAGTGAAGGAAGTATTAGCAAGTTCTAAATGTGTTAAGGGGTGGATTACTAAAGTGCTTGTGAGATGCACATGCTTTATTTCAATGTAGATGTTATAATTTTGAGGGAAAAGCTGCTTGATAGTTAACGGAAAGGATGACAGCCATTTTTGAAGGAGCAGGATCTTTGATGAGAAGAATCAACGGCTGCCCGCCATCCCATGATGGTAAATCAAGGGATTGTGGTATCGCAGGAAACCGCCACTTGGCTTTCATTTGAGGCTTATGGCATGGTGGGCCCCTTATTGCCATGTTGGCGATTATGTCATCCTGTTTTGAAGGTGGTGATCACTGATTTGATCAAATTGGAGGATCAACAGTTCAAATTTAAATTTGTATCAAATGTGGTTAGAGTCATTCATGCAGCTTGCGAGTGGGATTTAATGGTGGATGAGACATCTATTGGAAAGATTTGATTGACATAAAATCAATTTACTTACTTCATTTATATCATAAGGCATCCAAGTATTTTGTAAAAAATAGTTTCAGAGCCAAAGGTGAAATTGCGAGCAGCTGCAGCTAGAAATTAGAGTTTGTGCAAAAAAAGTCGTCAGTTTATTTTCTCTATTTCCCAGTCATTCTACACCTAAATTTGGGAAGGGGGGTCTACTATGTGTGTCACTAAGCTCATTAAAATATTTTTTTGGGGCTATAGTTTAATCATAAATTGTGAGGAATTGTAGTATTTTTACTCTGTAATTTCCTATCTCTGCATAGTCATAGCCACTTGAAGTGTAACATTGTAGTGAAGCCCTAGTTTGTCTAAAATGGCACTACCCAAGTAGCACTCTGGCCACATTGATTATTTGAAAAGAAACTTGTACGATGATTTCCTAGATCAATTTCCATTGTCAACAAATGATAGAAGGAAGGGTGTAGTGTTATTGCGAGGGAAAATCCTAGGGGAGGGTTTGGTGTATAATAGTTCCAACATTGTTGATGCTAGGGTTCCACTCACTGGCTTAGAGATGTTCAAATTATGGTATGGACAAAGGAATTTGTCTCACCCTTTCTCAAATGGATGGATGTATGACATGGGTAAGTTGGTTGTATCAAATGTGTTCCCTGATGTGGACTTACTTAGGGCAGTGGCCATGAGATATGACCCCATCACACAGGTAATTAGAGATAATGATGGAGGGGTTCTATTAGAAATTAACAGAGATGTTATCCAACGGACTTTTGATTTGAGTGAGCCGAGTGATGACTTGGTTCCTATTAATTTTGAGGAAATGAAGCAGGAGTATACAAAACTAAAATCTCTTTTTAGGGTTAAGCTGCTTCCACCTCATCTGGTTAAGGCAGGAGGTTCACAATTTCACATCAGCCCTAGTGACCAAGAACCCTTCAGATTGAATTGTTTTGCAAAGCCTTTCCTGGCTACTTTCTATTCACTATGTCAGATTTTGGGTTTCAGTCTTGGTATAGTAATGCCAATTGCATACATGTTCATGGGGGTACAAATACAACACCCTAACTTCTCTGTAAAATATGACTTTGCTTCTTTTTTGGCAAAGAGGATAGATGAAGGGTTGTCAAAGCTGTAGAAACATGATACTGGTACTCAATTATTTTGGTATTCCATGTTGATGCATACGTTCCTATTTAGGAATGTTGATTTCTTTGCTGAGAAGATGAACTTAAGGCAATCAGTTGATGGAGAAATATTGTCGGTATAGATATGGGCTACAGATTTGTCCTGTAATAAGGAAAACACCAGTTATGTGCAATTTGATAATTATTTTGCTTAAGATTAAGGGCTATATTGATGGTAAATGCACCTAGGATCCCTGAGGAAGTGCATGATTTCCTTAGGCCAAAGGAGAGAAAACAAGAATTGAGGGTTTTACATAATTGGGGTGACATTATCCCATATCTAGTCAGCATTGTCCTAAGAATATATGGATTTCAAGGAACCCCTCACATACTGCCATACAATGTGCCACCAAGACTAGGGTTTGTAGAAGTTATGTGGCAGATGGGTTGTATTCATGAAGACAACCTTACTGGAAAGGGGAAGGGAACATTATTCCATGATTATACAGTAGTGTCTGACTTTACATTTTTAAAGGGAGGTTGGACACATTTTGATAAATTATTTGTTGATTGCCATTTGAGATTTGGTCCAAGGTGACAACATGATCCTGAAGGTTTATTTTCTCTTTTCAGACAAAGAATAAAAGGTGGCAAGTTTGCACATGAGTTCAATTTCCCTGAGGACCTTATCAGAAATGAATTTGATTTAAATAAGTAAGAATTGAACAAGAAGAAATGGATAGCTGATAGTAAGCCACTAGATATTATGCATGAAATGGATCTGAATTATGATCCACTGATGGAATTCACTCCATACCATAAGAAAATTGATTTTTTGATGAAAATTTTCAAGGAGATTATGGACACCTTGACAACCAAAAGGATAAATTTAAGGCTAAGTCTAGATATGCAAAGACAAAGTGATAGGCCAATTGAAACAAGGTTAGTATATTAGCCTACAGAAAGGTGGCCCATCTATAGGAGGAAAAGGGATACTAGCAATGATGAGGAAGAAGTAGACAGAAAGGGGAAGCAAATAATAAAGGCGCCTCCACAACCAAGTCCAAAATTAAAAGTGCCCGAGGCATTCAAGATCATTGAATTATAGTCTTCACCAGAGTGTAGTCCTCCATCACCACCATCTGAGCCACGTCCTAAGAGGAAAAGAACTGATCACCCACTTGAGGATCTGATAAATGAAATTATTGTTACTGATCAGGACATACAGGTTGGTATGCCTTCCCCTCCTAGGCTAGCTAAATTAGTTCTATCTGATTTGGATATGAAGGGTAAGAGTGTGCAGGATACAAGAATGAAGGCTTGCAAGGAGTTCTTAGATGACAATTCATTTGTAAAGACTCCTGTATTCTTGCAATTGGCATGGAGGATGAAATTTGAGGAATATCAAAATAAATGCAAGGAGAGAAGAGAAGTAAGGCCTAGCAAGTCAAATCAGAAGAATGATGAAGTAAAAGCTGAACTAATGGAAGAGTTCAAAAATATCACTCCTGAAGAAGGGAGACAACTTGTGAGTTAGGCTGGTGTTTTTATTTTTCCTAAATGAGACATCGCAGATGTAGTGGCTTTCAATGCCAGTATGAAGTCCAAGAATCTTTTTTAGGATTTTGAAGAAGAAGTTAAGGAAGCATTGCAAAAATCTTCCTTCAGTGAAGAATATCAGACCTTAGCAATTTGGGCATTGGCTCCACAAGGAAGAAAGCCAGAAATTGCTGATATTAATCCAAATTTCAAAGGAGGATTAATAATAAAGAGGGCTTCAAAGACTTCAACCACCAAAGCCACTAATTTAACTGTGAATGTGGCCAAGTTGGCACCAAAAGACTATTGAAAGGGAGGAGGCTGAAAGAAAGAGCCTAATGGAGAAGTATAACATTTTAATTGAAGAATATAGTAAAATGCAATAGAGGAATGTTGAGCTACAAACTAAAGTGGAAAGGTTCAAGTATAGACATATTGGGGAAACATTTAGTGCTCCAAGAACTAGTACATTACCTCCCACAATAGGGTCAATGCCTCCTACTTCTCCAAATGTTTCTACACCAAGGTCTCCTATTCAAAATCCTACCCTCACCCCTCCTCTAAAACAAATTGATGAATAAACATAGTGCTCTATTGATCCAACAAAGAGGCAGCTCATACAGAAAATTGATGAATTACAGACATCATTGAGGGTAAAAGAGGAGGGTTTTCTTTCAAAAGAAAAAGAAATTGTTACTACTGTTTTGGAGCATTTAAATGGAAGGGTAGATAATAAATTTCCCTCTATACATTCTTTGTATTCTTTTCTATTTGAAGCAATAAAGAATATTGATAGGGATCAAGGGATAGTGATTCCAATAATTGAAAATTGGATCCCTAGGGAAAATGATCTAGATATTATGAATAAAGCCTCGAGGTTTGATGTAAATAATAAGCCCGAATCATTGAAGCCTACTTATATATTAGTGAAATCATTAGAAGGTTTTCAAACCTTACCAGATGATTTAAGTAGGAAGATTAAGGAGTTGGTAAAGAATTTCAAAGATTGGGGTAACACACTGTTACCTGATATAATTGATGAGAAGGGGGAAATCAGAACACTCCAACAATGGCAAGATCAAGCGAGTAAGGTCATAAATAATTAAATTAAAGTAATTTGTGATGACTCAAATTATGATTTATTGGTGAATTGTATGGATAAGATTATTGGTACCAACTCATTTTTAGAATCTTTTGAAAGAAATGTTAATCAGGTAGCAGTAAAGTATATGCCTTATAGTACAAAGGTAAGTGAGGTGATTAATTTTGACTGGCCAACTGACGAAGAATACCAAAGGTGGGTGGCTAAGTATTTGAATGATGATGAGTAAAAAGAGTGTGTTACCGATAGGTGGAAAATTAGATGTTGCAATTACAGTGATTCCAGTTTTGTGTTGATGGATTTCTTGGCATGGGTTTCGCATGGTTTTTTGTTATTGCATCAACCTTCCTCTGCTGACATGATGAATGAGAATATGCTCCAGGATTATTGAAGTTGTAATGATTTTTGGAATATCATCAGGTGCTCTAATCGGTTGGTGACGTGTGTACTTTCTGGCCTGAAGATTGTTTGCTCCTTCATTTTTCTATAAGAAGGATTTTAAGGCCAGAAGTACGGGTTAGCAAGTTAGATAATTTTGATCAAGTTTAGGGGAAGTTGTAGAGCTGTTTGTAAAGATCAATGGTTTTAGCGAGAAATGCAATTTAGGTTCTGAGTCACTTTGTGATAGGTGTTAATTTCATGAGGATTTAATGTTGCATAACAATATTAGCATTTGAATTGAAATGATAATTTCAAGCTCGTCTCTCTCCATTATATGTGCATATCTAAACTTTGAATAAAATAACTAAGGGTTGTTTCATTCAGCTCATTGTTGTAGTGTGTATGATTCCATTTTAGTTTTAATTCAAGGAATTAATTAAAATGCTTGAATGGGATTATAAGCAGATATGTTCTGCATATCTGATGGTTTTAGAGAAATGCAATTTAGGTTTTGAGTCATTATGTAACAAGTTTTGAGTTCATAGATATTGAATGTTTTATAACAGTACTAGCATTTGAGTTGAAATGAAAGTTTAAGCTCATGTCTCTCCATTGTACATGCATATCTGAACTTTGAATGAAATAACTAAGGGATGTTTTATCCATCTCACTATTGTGGTGTGTATGATTCTATTTTAGCTTTAATTCAAGGAATTAATCAAAATGTTTGAATGGGATTATAGGCAAATATGTGTTGTATAAGGATTTGATAAGTAGTCATGGGTTAGAATGCATATTGATGAAATTGTAATACAATATTGTCAGGGATCTTATATGTGATGTATTAAATCTATTATAAACCTCTAGATGCTTATGAATTTGACTCCTGCAATGGATATATGGCACTGATTTAAGTTTTAATTATTAGTGTAGTTCAATAATTGTTTGTCTTTGCCTAGAGCTTGCTATAAATTACAAATAATTGACTATCTTATACAAAGGATTGTGTTTAGTTATCTCACACTCCAAATAGTTGATATTGTTTATGAACAACCAATTCTAGTTGATATTATCTTATCATGTTGAGCTATTAAGTGAGATCATATGCTATTGTTAATGTTGTTTATAATAATGGTGTAGAGGTTGTAAACACATTAAGGGATCACCCTCCTGGGTCTTGCAGAGCCCGAAGTGTAGGAGGCTTTTAAAGTCCTCATTAGTTGGTCCAAGTCCTTCGAGCTGCCTTCAATTGGAATTGGCAATTCCATAGGTATATTAGAAGACAAACCTAGTTACATTGTAAAAAGAACCAACATACAGGTCAACCATTGAACAACCACCTCTACAACTAACTTTTTAATCTTTTATGATCACATGAAACATAAAACACACTATTTTCAAGGTTGTTAACATCACTATTGAAATATTTTAATTTTTTGACCTTTCAAACATTAAAAAGTACATCATTAAATTAATTATGTAATGGCATAAAAATTAAAAACATCATGAATTAATTATGTAACCACATAAGTCAATTATAATTCTATCAAGAAATTAATATCAAATAGATAATATAATCACATAACTTATACATCTCAATTTCATTGATCTTCTTCTTCTTCTTCCAACTCTTTGTTTGTATCATCTAATCCAGATTCGACATTGTAAGGATTGGTCATATCATCATCATCGTCATTGATATCAGTTTTGATAATTCATCATCCACACGGATGTCATCTTCATGAACATTAACTCCTACATCATCATCATCTAGTTCCTCCTCTCTGACATCTTTGTCAGGGACATTATCAAATAACTGTTGATCTTGATCATCATCTGCATCATCTTCTAGTTCTTCAATATCTTCTTCTTCCACCACATTATACTTTACCGACCTTCCTCTTGGATCATTTCTAACAACAAATTACCAACCTGGTTTACCTAGAACCTCTAAGTAAAATGCCTGCTCACATTGACTTGGAAGAACATAGGGCTCATTTCCAGCTCTCTCGATCAACCTTATATTAACCATGGTAAATCCATTATCATGTTCAATAACAGTTCTCTCAGGATAATTTTCATTCAATCGTAGCCTGTACCATAGGATGATGAACAAAATTAATCTGAAGGACTTAAAGTCACACTCAAGTATATCATCCAAAATCCCATAGTATCGATTTTTTAAGACTTCTAGATGTATGTCACTTCTAGATGAAACATTAGTTACTTGAAAGACTGTAGTTATACCAGAATCAAAAGTTTTATTCATGTCATCCAACATTTTGATTCAAAATTTACAACCATTTCACCACATAGCCTTGTTGTGTTTCACTTGCAATATGTCAAACATGTAAAAATTATTGCAATATTGTCAGCTGATAAACATATTTATTCTTGGCCGAATGTATGCAAAGAAAACAATCTCAAGATATATACATCAATATACTTGAAAATAATTATATAATATGGGTGATTAATATATTTATACGTACCTTTTATCTCTTAAATCATATGCTAAATCAATTTCCCTTTGTGTAACATTAGAATCTCCATTACGATGAGCTTCTTTAACCAATGAAGCTACACCTTCCCATGTTAATGCGCGACCATATTGTTGACATCATTCAATCCATATTGTCATCCAATCAAGATTTTTGGTGACATACAAATGTAGTGCATCCCACTCTCGACCAACTGTACCAAAAAAAAATAAAATTCACAAATGACGTATAACTAGTTAAATACCACAGTATACGACCTTAATTTATAATTGATGTATATTGAAGATTAAAAATTAAATAAGTACAATATACATAAAAACCATATGTAAAATGTATTCCAATTAATCTTCATGTCCATCTTATAATTACCTCTCACTTTCTTCAATCTACCTTTCCCCAATAGGTACTCCCCTTCCAATTTGTTAATGGAGTTGGGATCCCAAATGCGATCTACATGGATCTTTGCTGCAAACTTAGGAAGATATTCACTAATGTACACCATGGTCTAGTATACCATATATCCCTCCACCATAGAACCCTCTAGATGTGCTCTTTGTCTAACCAAAGCCTTCAAAAATTTCAAGTGCCTCTCAACCATCCACATTGACCTTGTGTGTACAGGTCCACACAATTCAATCTCCTCAACTTGGTGTATGAGGTAGTGTTTCTGTGCATTGAAAAATGTTGAAGGTAGACACTTTTGCATTTCACACATTAGATGAGGAATTTTTCTTTTCCAATAATTTATATCTTTTTTATGGATTTCTTCAGATGATAGCCATTTACAAGTGATTCAAGGCACAAATATATTAACGAGATTTAACAAAAATATACGGTATATTACATAACAAGTAAAATAAATTACAATTACAAGATGTATACAATGAATTAAACAAATCTCACTACTTACCTCATGTATTTTCCAAGATCATATATAACTTGCTTGACATTGTTGTCAAAGTTGTCTAGGAGAGATAGAGGTAGAATATACTGCAACAATTATAAAATGATCTTTTCATTATTTTTTCAAAAGTAGTAAACACAATACACTAAAAAGTACATGGATAATACAAGTGTATACAATATACCAGAATAATTACCTTAATGAAGGTATGCCAATCATGCATTTTCATCCTTGACCCAAATTCACCTTTCTTTGTTATTATATTGTTTATGTTTACAACAAATCCTGTGGGAAATCAAATTTTTTGTATGACTTCTTTTATAGCATTGCTTTGCTGCTATGTTAATAACCAAGGAAGGGCACTTATATTAATTTGGTCTCCATCACTATTTAATTGAATGACATTTTTCATTGCATTATTGGCTTCCTGAATGTTACTACAAATTTTGACAATTTTTTCTTTGTCATGCCTTCCATCCAATATTTTCCATAACATTTATGTTATATTTTTTCTGATATGAATTGTATCAAACAAATGCACAATTTGTAGTTGCTCATAGTAGGGCAACCTACTAAATTATCTGGGATAAATTTTTAGTCCATGTGGAATCCGACCATTAATGCCTTGATGACCTTCATGAAGCATATAAGTTAAACCAATTAACAACGACAATCATTGTCAATTACAACATGAATAAACACAACACAATATAAAAATATAAATTCAAAACATATCATATATGATAGATAAACAATTTAATTTGATGTATAACCTTGATGATTAATTCTATTATATTCCAACTTCCATAGGTGAGGTGACATTCTTTGTGGTTTTGATGTAGTCTCCTCTTTCCCATTAAAAAGATGTTTTTTAGTAGTTTGATACTTATGATTTCTATGGAGGAAGTGTCGATACTCATCAAACACCTACTTTCCTAAACTTGTTGAACGACGAGATTTCATCTTTGGACCACAAATTGGACATGCAAATTTTCTCTTTGTTTTAAGACCTGCAAGATGATATATAATTGGATTAAATATGTCAATTTTTATAATTATATATAATGAATAGATTATTATAAAAACATGCATGATACCTACTTCATCAAATTAAATATTGTTAAAGTGCAGTCAAACATTATAACATACCACAAAAATGTGTTAGCCCTGGGGCATCATGAATTGTCCATACAAACATTGCATGGAATTGAAATTGTCTTTGTCCTATTGGTTTGGAGACATCATACATAGTGGTGCCATTCCATAACTTTAGTAACTCATCGATAAGAGGCTCAATATATGCATTCATATCTTTAACTTGGTACTTACCTAGTTGAATGAACATAAACATTACATAATTATTATAACCATTTTGCTGTAATATATATAAATTAATATACATGACTATTGAATGAAAAAAATATGTCATTATGCAACAAATAAGACAAATGAGATGCTACAATGTTAAAGAAAATTGATGTAAGCAAATACGTAGAACAATCATTGACAACATTATGTGCTCCCTCTTTATTGACATCCATGGAGGAATGTTATTGTTGATAACAAAAATAGGCCACATTGAGTAAATAGATCTTAGCTCTCCAAATGGATTGACACCGTCTGCTCCCAATGAAAGCCTAAGATTACGAGGTTCTTCTTTAAAGTGTGGCCATTTTTCCTCCATGTCCCTAAATGCAAAACCATCCGCAAACATTTGAAGAATGTCATCTCCACTTCTATTCCATGCATGGTAATCCATCAATTGCACTAAGCTTTCACATCTAAATAATCGTTGCATACGTGGAATAATGGGAATATAACGAAGAACCTTGCAAGGAACCTTTTTTGTTAGTTGATCTGTTTGATATTTATTACTATGACATTCTGGGAATTCTATTGCAAATTCTTGTTGTTTATGATATATAATATGATTATTGGGATATGCATCTATTGCTTGATACCCCATTCTGATATCTTACATAATGGCATATAAATCTCGATATGAGCGAGGTAAAATATTTGATGGTGGTAACAAAAATTCACTAATCAATCTACAACAAAAAATAATTTGTTCATATAAAGAATATTAATGGTACATATTCCATCCTTTATTTAGTAGTGATGAACTAACAACAATTAAAATAGATGAAAAAAGATGACATATATGACACCTTAACATCCGTGAGATTGCTATGTTTGATAAACCATTCATAACCTTCAAGTTCAACAACAACAATACAGCAAAGAGAAGAGTTGTTTCAAAGCCTTCATAAAGGGGCTCGTATGCCTTGTCAAGTACAGGTAAATAATGAACATCATCAAAGTCATCTTGATCATCATGATTAGCTCTACCACTAAATGTGTCATGGATCAATGTATTCATACCATCATCTTCAACTATTTGTTTTGGTGCATGAACATCTTCTTCTATAGGATCATTAACTTCATCTCTAATACTCACAACTACATGTTTGTCTGCTTGCAAAACCACATTCTTCAAGCTATAATAATCCATATCATCTGCCCTAGGGCGCCCCACCTTTATAATAATGATAGCCACAAATAAACCATGATCATGATCAAGTGATTATATATATATATATATATAAAATGTTAAAACAATATAAATATTTACAAATTCGATCAATATAAACACATATAATGAACAACTTACCAATGGATGATAATCATGCCCCCCTTCAATGTGATCATGTTGCCTACAATGTTTCTCAGCTATTGTGATTAAAAGTTGTCTCATCTTTAAGCCCTTGCAATTATTGCAAGGACAATAACATTTCC
The DNA here is from genome assembly GCA_007258455.2 of Sequoia sempervirens. Taxonomy (NCBI): domain Eukaryota; kingdom Viridiplantae; phylum Streptophyta; class Pinopsida; order Cupressales; family Cupressaceae; genus Sequoia; species Sequoia sempervirens. The sequence continues at coordinate 257,419,524 of VDFB02193867.1, read as the reverse complement.
CATCACCCTTTCTTTTCAATATAGCCCACAATCTATCAAGTATCTCTTCATTTTGTTCTAGACTAATATTATCTGACATAATTTTTCTTTACCAAGCTTGACTATTTAGATCTTCAAAAAATATCATACTCACACTCCAATAATTTTTATGCATAGACAGGTAACATAATCTAATAATTCTGATATTTTACACCAAATTTTTTTTGCATGCAACCACCCCTGCAAAAGAGAAGATAGTCTGAAGTTAATGACCCCAAAAAAAACTTTAAAATGCTAATTCCAAAACTTATTAAATTCTAATTTTACTATGATTTCCAACCGTTAAGACTCCTAAAATCATAATATTGAACTTGATCACAAAAATCCTACAACAATGGAGGTAGCGAGCTAGTAAGAGCAAGTGACTCATTCCTAAGGAGCAACAAGTCAAAATCATCATTGCTAATGTCAATACAAATTTATCCTTTTAGTTAAAGATGCAATGTATTACTTCTTATGACGAGCTTATCCCTAGGGCCCTCAACATTGAGAGAGCTCTAATAAAAAATAACAGAAGCATTGGTAAGAGCATGATTAGGGTACAAACCCTAGGCCTCCATAGAAATATAAACAATAACAATAGCGGATTGGTGAGGTTGCAATACTAGAAAGATTGAGACATTGTAAGTAATAAGAAAATATTGCAATCTAAATATTGTAGCCAATAACAAGCACACTATGTAGCTTAGTGACATTTGTAAATGTAATTTACGGTAAGAAGAATGACAGTCACTTGAGATGTGACAGTCAAAAATAGGCTGAGTAGTGACAAGATAATAAAGCTCAAACCTTGCATAGTAAAGTGGAGATTTTACCAGTGAGTTTCCTTACCCCCTTCCTAACCTTAAGGGTTTTTCAAATTCTTTTGGTAGTGTTAGACAAGGAAAATGCAATCAGGGAATGACTGTCCAAATGAAGTAATAGTGGTAATCATAGGTTCAATGTTTCTTCTTAGCCATTAATGTATAATGGAGGTAGTGGATTGCATGTTTGAGAAGTGTTTTGAGACTCAACAAAGATGGGAGAATAGTGAATAATACCTTGTTGATTGTGAAGTAGTATCAATAAGGTTGAAAGATCTTAAGAACTACAATACCATAAAATAATGAGTCCCCTGTAGTAAGTAGGCAGTCTATAGGGCATAGTTTGATTTTATAGAAGGATGCTCATAAAATGAATCTTCAAGTGATAGTGAGTGAGTTGTTTGAGATTGCAGCTGAGGGTGCAATACCCAGTCTTAAAGGAAGTTAGAAAAGTAGTAAATGTGCAAGAAAATCGAATCATACACAGCAAACAATTCACAATGTTATCTTCCATAATGCCTTGAGTTTGAAGACAAAAATCTTATTGTATCTTCATGATGAAAGTGGTGACCTTAATGGTCAATCACTGTCAACCATGATTTAAAAAAATGATATTGTGCTTATGGAGGCAACATTTTAAGCAAGGCAGTGAGTGGTGGTTTGGAACAATGGTAGGTATGAAGGACTTGCTTTATATGCATACTATGCAGTCTCACTTAAGACATCGTTCTTAGAAGAGATTGAAGGTAGATTATGGAACTCAAGGGTTACCATGAAAAGGATTAAAGCAAAGACTAGGATCTATTTAAAAGCCACAGTCATGAAGATATTAAAGATGTCACATGCAAAACCCTAGTAGCTGGAGTAATGAATACAGTGCCAAAGAGGATAGTGTGTTGGGGTAGATTTAGGAGATCTCCACATTATCTAATTACAAGGAAATACATCATTTATTTATTTTTTTAATTAAAATAAATCATTCTAAACCCTATATAGGATACATTGATACTTCAAAAGCCTCTGAAGGAATTTGAGATTATGCAAATATATGTCAAGTAACATTCATAAGGTTTAGAAAATCTTGATCACTCTCTAGAATAGCCCATTAAATATGGGTTGTGCTTAAATGCACTACATAATTGATATAACACAACCACTCTGCATATCAACCAAAGTTATAGGCTCTTTATTGCAGCAAGAGGTAATCACTCTTCGATCATGCTATAATTGCATCCTAACCTGTTAAACTTGAGACAACTTGAATGCACCTAATGATGATTGACACCTACATTATACAACCTAAATTAACTACATTATATGATTGCCTCCATTTCTATCACAACATAGCCACATTAAATTTGGGTCACACATGAATGCATCATGTATTTGTTATAGCACAACTATGCCACATGACCAATAGAGTTATGGATCACATAATTACAGTCACAAGAATATGTTCCTTGGTTGTGATCTTATGGTGATTCCACACAAAAAAATCTGGACATGAAATTCTCAAAACCCTTAACCTCTAAAAATGAAATCTAATGAGATGTTGCTTTAAAATATGATTTTCAAACTTAGAACTACAAATCTAAATTCACAACTAAATTATGCAAAAAGACAATGACTACCCTCAACCTGGTGATATCTTCTTATTATTTTTATTTTTCCCAAGAAAATCGTCCTTAGTTCTCCACAAACTGTCTCAAGTAGAGCAAAACATTGTCTCAATAAATCAGGCACGAACTCACTTTTCTTTATGTCGGCCACAATTTGATTTTTTTTTTTAATTTTTCATGTTTGTTGAAAATTCGATGAAAATGATAGTCAAAATTTCGACAAACCCCAGGTTCGTCAAAATTTTGACAAACGTTGGGGATAAAATTTCAAAAAATTGGAAATTACACATCAAATTTTACAAGCACCTCACGAACATCAAATTTTACATATTTCGTAAGACAGTTTCATCAGATTTTGCAGTCAAATGTATTAGTGCGCGTGTAAATGTTGAAGAAGTTAATGAATTTTTTTGATTTGGTGGTGCTATGTTGGTATCAATTGTTCGTTGAATTAATTGAAGATATTATCAGGTTGCTTCCAAGGTTGATATTTCTTTGTTATTTTAATTGACATATCATGTATATATTTAATTTATTGATGCGCATTTGTTGTATTTGTATGGTATGATTAATTGGTTCTTTCAAGAAAAGATTAAATCCTTTTTGTCGTTCACAGCAATTTAGAAGTGTCATTTGGATCATTAAGAATAATTTGGTAATTACATTTTTACATGTTTATACAAATTATAAACTAATACTGATGTGCCAAAAAATTAGAATTTCTACCAAGTATAAGCCACTCATCTTAGGTTTTCATTTAACTCCATATACCCAACAAGGCATTGGTCTCACCCATTTTATTTATTTAGTTTTATTTTACCAAATACAAACTTTACATCTGTTAACTGAACATATTTACCTTGATATTGCTTATACAACTTATACCAATTAGGATTTCATCTCTCCACTTCCAATTTCCATTGTGGATAGATTGCTTAAGGAAGAATCACACAATTCAAGCCTACTTCATTCACATATGTATACCTGCCTAGGTCTGGTAAAGCCTAAAGAGTAGAAATTTAAAATTCATCATTTGGCCTTGTACGTTAGCCAAAAATGTATCAAGAGATTGGCAACCTCTTGTGGTTTCAAACCAACATTTTTGAGACCTAATAGGGGTCATTCAACTTGTTTGTGTGATGATTCACTAGTGAATTTAACTTATAACCTTTACTCTTGGTCTTCTTCTAATGGTTTCTCTACATGCTAAGTCAATTTGTACCAAAATTATAAGTGTTAAGGCTTTGTAGAAATTTTGTGCAAGTATGTCATTAATCAACACTGGACACCCTCAACTTTTGTAGTTGCATTTTTTTCATTTCTTAGAATGGGAAAAATCATCAAGTATTAGGTCTAGGAACTCTTCCTACCCATTATCCCATGTACTTGAATTGATAAAAGTCAAATTTTCAATTGTTAATGGTTTGTAGAAATTCTATGTGGGTATGCCATCAACCAGTGTTGGACCCACTCGACTTCCATAGTCACATTTTTTGCATTTCTTAAAATGAGAAAAATCATCAACTATTAGGTCTAGACACTCTTCCTCCCCATTCTACCATGTTCTTGAATTGATAAAACTCAAATTTCCTAAGTGTTAAGGCTTTATGGGAATTCCATGTGGGTATGCCATCGACCGGTGTTGGACCCTCTAGCTTCTATAGTGCTTCGACTAGCAAACCTCTAGCTTCCACAGTCAAGTTTTCTATAACTCAAGAAATGGGTGAAAATTTGAAGTATAGAATATTTAGTTCATTTAATATCCAAGTACCTATTGTGTGGTCTCACAACACTTCCCAAGGCTATAAGACTTGGGGACCCAAGTGAAAACTAACACTTATGGTAGGTGTTGGCTAGTTGAAGAGATCACCAGAAGTTTAAAAGTAAAAGAAAGTTTTTGGAGTACTTTGACATTTGAGTGTACCAGGTACCGGAAAGCCATAATTATAAAAATGTTAGTGAAAAGTTTTGAGTGAAATGTTCTTATCCAAGAGCAAAGGTTCGATAAAATGTGGAGTTCCAATAAAATCTAGTGTCTCCGAAAATTTGTTGGTAAAAGCTGAAGTAGCGGGTATTGGCTACATGGTAACAGTGTTGAGTTAAAGTTAAATAAAGTTTTCTTAAGGGTCCAAAGGTCTAGTAACCTAACTAAGAGGAAATAATTACATGAGAATATGATTTTAAAAGCATGATTTTTATGATGTGTTTAAATGATGATTTATTAATAATGGTTTTGTTTTCATTAGAGCTTTATGAATGTTTTAAAAGGGATTTAATATGTGGAATTTGTGCTTACAGGACAAGTAGATTGCAATACAAAATTCAGGTATGGAAGGTCAGGAAATTTTGAATCGTGAATAGAATCATATCCAGATCAAGTGATACATTTCAGGATTCTATATGTGGAGGAGCTTGAGTTCGTCAAAATACTAGGGACAATAGTATTATGAATGAGGCAGAAGGAAGTGCCAACCTCTAGTGTGATTCAATCCCGGAAGTATTAAGCCCAAGGTAGAACTAGAATGTAGGAACAAAATGTCCACCTAATCATTATGAATACATGGGAAATTTATACATCCTATTCAGATTCAAGTTACTATACTAGTGATAGTAAAAAGATAAGAGACCCGAAAGACATTAAAATTGTGAGAAAGGTTGATATCCATTAAATTCATCAAAATTCTACTACCAGTTGTCATATTCCATGTGCCTTCTTATGTTTCATCCCTTGTATTTCCTCTCATGTATTTTTCTTATATTCCCTATGTCTTGTTCTTATAAAAGGCCAAGGGATGGTTCATTTTAAGTTAAGTTCAAAATTTTTGGATGTTGAAAGAGCCAAAAATTCTTTAATTTTTCTCCTTTTTTCTGATTTTTTGAATCATTCTAGATTAAAAACTTGTATGAACATAGAATCTAATCAATATCAAAGCTAATTTGAAAGCTACCACCTGGCATGAAATCTTTTGTAGTTGGTTGTTTGTTCAACTTGACAAGACAATATGTTGCATCATATTAGGGTGCATACAAAACCTACCCGATGTCAAAATAAACCTCCCTTTCTTTAAAATTTCACATCATTCTATGCCTAGCTATGAAGCAATCTAGTGAATTATAGAGTGGTTTTCTTTGATTTGGTTAATTCTTGGGGCATGCATGGATAATACCAAAGAGAAATTCTACTTTTCAAGTATTTTTTATGCTTTATTTTAGAATAGATGTTGAATTTCAAAAAATGTTCCAAAAAAGAGATTAATGAATGAAAATTTTATTGCAAATATTTCGTTTCCATAATATTACTAAATGGTTAAAGCTAAATCTACTTAAGTGATAGAAAAGTTGTTTAAAAGTCATGAAATTTTATTGCAAATCTATTGATTTCATGAAATTATCTTATAACTAGACCACGAATATCTTCACCAATCTTTATGATTCCTTTGAGAACTAGAAATTACCGTTTACCCCTCTTGATTAATAGCATTATCACAACAAACCTTGATGCAAACCTACTATGGTCAAGACTTGACTTAATTGAGCCTTGGGATTAAGTTGAGTCAGCCTAAGATCTAGGTTGTCCTGGTTTAGTCTTTCAAGTAAAGATAGATTCCCCTAATCTATTTGCGAGGAAATATTTGCACTATTGGTGTACGAATAACATCATGATCAATAGGAACTGGTGCTAGAAGGAGGACCGCTAATATATTTCCCTCCAATTTTAGCAAGAATCAATATTGTTGTCTTGGTTTTGGGTTTGAGAGTTTCTTGTAAGGCAACAATCTATGCAAGTTGGTAACATGAAAATGAAATTTGATAACCTCTGAGAAATTCTTAACAAGAGGATGCATCCTTTGAGTCTATTCACCTTTGGTAGGGTCACCAAATGTAGAATTCATGATACAACTGACCATGGTGAACATGATTGTGAATTTTTTTTAACTAGGGTAAGTTTGGCCACACATAACGTGATTTCCTTAACGGAAGACGTTTTAACCGCTAAAAGAAAGGAACCGTTATTGAGAAGAAGTCAAAATGCTAAGGAAATGCCTAACCCTAGTGAAATTGGAAGCATTAAAAAATTAACTACTAAGTCAAATTATTTTATTAACTACAATTGTCATGAGGAAATTCTTGAGTTTTTGCACGAAAAGAGGCAAAGATGTCTAGATTTGGAAACAACGCGGCAAAAGCGAGAAAATAAAAATGATGATCCATCAGTTGCTTCACATGTGGAAGGTGATAGTGAAGAGAAAAAGTGGGAAAAGTGAGTGGGAGATACGTGTTTTTTGTTCCAAACTAAAAATTCATGAGTTAAAAAGGGAAATTTTCTTGACTCCATTCAGAATACATAATATCAAGTTTTTACTTTCTCTTTGATGATAATGTAAATTGTATTACTACTTGGTTTGAAAAATTTAAAAGAGAAGATAGGGCTGAAGACTCAGAGAATCTTGGAGAGGAGAATCAAGAAATATACATAGTTGTTCATGGATCTAAACAAAGTGGAGAAGAAAACCATGAACCGAGACTAGGAGGAGGTAGAGCATGGAAGACACAACAAATGTGTGTGCAATCAACCTTTAATGAGGTTATTTTCATACATATGAGCCAACTTATTGGTAAGTACTCATTTGAATTTATGTTTGTTAAAACACAAAAAAATAAAGATAATTCATTGTTGTAGTGGGAGATTTGAAATTTATTCAAGTGAATTTAAAGACAAGCTTGTTGTAATTTGTATGAAAACTACTTAGAAGATAGTGATAGAAATTAAAGTAAATTGCTTAGTTCTAGGGTTAATCGTTTGTTAGGGTAAATCTTGATTAGTTAGGTTAGTTTACTTTTGTAGGGTTTTTTTTTTGTTTTTCTAGTTTGTTTCCAAAATTAACAAATTTTTCTTAACTTAACTCATAGATATGAGAGAAAATTGAAATATTCTAAAATATTGCACTGTGAAATGAAGAAATGAGACCATGCATAGTAAATACACACTTTAAGTATGAAAAGAATTTTTTTTCATATATATATGTGTATACTTCATATATATACATGAAAATACAAAATTTATTACCGTAAAGTGCAAAAGAGAAAAAAGGAAGGGGCCAAGTTGCAACAATAGGGTGGTCATTCAATCAATCTAGGACACTTCATCCATGAGAGCAGTGTATCCTAAGTAAGCATTGTCCTCGTGAACATCAAAGTCAGGGGTATGGAGATCAGTCAGAAAGGGATAGAGAGGAACTAATTCTCTTTGTTCCAAGAACATAGGAATGTCATCAACAAAAGGAATTCTAATGGTTGGGTGTGCAACAGATAGAACATAGTCCAAATTCCCTAAGAAATTAGGTTGTACTATCATATTTGTAGCTAAGTGAACTTCTTCAGCAAAAATCCCAAGATCTAGGAGTGAGGCTACGAACTATGAACCCAAGTCCGAATTTAGCCAGTACTATGCTTTGGATTCTACAAACTTTTCCCCGATGCCTAGGCACAAATTTGGTGCAGTAACACTGAGAGTCCTAAGAAATAAAACTTTTTCAAGCCGCTAGGTAGTAATGTGACCCACGAAGCCATTTTAGTAGCAAACACAAGTCAGAAAAATTCGAGTGTCTATGGCCTAGAAGCAAGGAAGCACAAGTAGAGCGGAAATGCAAAATGATAATTGAGCGAAAAGAAAATGTGAAGAATTTGAGAGAGGTACAAAATTTATAAAAAAATTTGAGGAAGTTGAGGTACATATTTGCTTGGATCGAAGTCTTGGAAAATGCAAGTTGAGGTGGCAATTGGACAAGTTTCTGTAGAGCGAAATGTTAAATCAAATTGATTCTCACAAATTGGTGGTAATTTGCTTCAAAGTTTGCTAGTATGAAGACCACAAATTGAGCAAATTGAAAATTTTAAAATTAATTGTGGTGATTTCATTAAGTTTAATTGAGTCGTATTAATCATGAAGGTGTCCATGTTTGTAATGCAGAAAGGAAAATTGAGCCGGTAAGGTAGCACATCTTAGCATCTGGGAATTGAAAAAGAATAATATATGTGTGTTAAGATGTGTGAATTAAATGCAAAGTATTATGGCGAGAATTAAGTGTCATCATGACAAATCTGATGCATTAAGTGGTGTAGAGCTATCAAATCTGAATTGCTAGTAGAGTATTTAGTGATTTCCATAAAAAATAAAATGGAAGGGTGGTAACTGGTAGTTCTAAATTTAGATTTAATTTGGTGATTGAATTGTTTGCTGCTAAATTTTAACTTATGCATATTTTTTAATAGATAATGCATTGCAGTTAGTTGGGATTTGGCATAAGGATGGTAAAATTTAACTAGGAGGTCGCACTTACAAGGAATAATTAAATAAGTTTCTAGTAATTGGTGAAACAATGAAGGGATTTGCATTGAATGAAAAATAAAAAGGTAACCTTCGCTACCATTGTAATTCCCAATCTAATAGCAGGCTTCATTGACTACAATTTGAAGTAAATGGGCTTACATTGCAATATAAAAAAAAATGAGTATCAAATAAAATATCAAAAGAGAAAACTCAACTCTTTAGGCTATCCAAATATCTCTACTGTGACTATGGATGCCAGGTTGACAATAGAGCTATGTTTGGGGAGATTACAAAGATAACCTTGTCGGGGCTATGGATGGTTGACTGGTAGCAAGGTTCTATCCATGGTTGGCTTTGGAGGATCACCAAATTATGTAGTTCAATGTCAATGAATTAATTTTTTCACTGAGTTCTGAAATCTAAAATTAATCAAAGCACACACTGATACTTCTTAGAGAAATTTTATTGTCTTTATGTCAGAATATAGGTAAAGGTAAGGCATTATTGTGTCAAAATATGTATAAGTTATAATTTTAAGTGGGTGATTTGGTCCCAAGTTTCTTTCAAATTTGGTTTTATTGGTTGTAATTTGTTGTGTGGTCTCAAAAAATTTCCCAAGACTATAAGACTTGGGGTGCCAAGTTAAAAATAATGCTTATGGCAGGTGCTAGCTAGTCGAAGAGATCACCAGAATTTTGAAACTCAAAAGGAAATTTTTGGAGTACTTCATGATTTGAGTGTATTGGGTACGGGGTATCGAAAATCCAAAATTATAAAAAAATTAGTGCAAATTTGTGAGTGAAATTTTTCGGTCCAAGAGCAAAGGTCAGATAAAATGTGGAGATCTGGTAAAATCTAGGGCCTGAGAAAATTTCATGGTAAAAGCTAAAGTAGCAGGTACTGGGTATCGGGTAATAGTGTTGAGTTAAAGTTAAATGTTTAATTTTTCCTGAGGGTCTGAAGGTCCGGGAACCTGACTAAAAGGAAATAATTATGTGAGAATATGATTTTAAAAGTGTGATACTTATGATGTGTTTAAATAATAATTTATTAATAATGGTTTTATTTCCATGAGAGTTTTATGAATGTTTTAAAAGGGATTATATATGTGGAATTTTTTCTTGCACGAGAAGTAGATTGAGATACAACATTCAAGTATGGATAGTCAAGAAAATTTGAATCATGAATAGAATCATATCTAGATCGATTCATACATTTCAGAAGTCTATATGCATAGGAGCTTGAGTTTGTCATAATATTGGGGATCCTGGTATTACGAATGAGGTGGAAGGAAGTGCCAACCTCTGGTGTGATTCAATCCCAGAAGTATTAAGCCTGAGGTAGAACCAGATTGTAGGAACAAAATGTCCACCTAATCATTCTAAATATATGGGAAGTTTCTACATCCTATTGAGATTCAAGTTACTATCTTAGCGATACTAAAAAGATAAGAGACCCAAAAGACATGAAAGTGCTAAGGAAGGTTGAAATCCATTGACTTCATTAGCGATTATCCCACCAGTTGCCATATTTCATGTACCTTGTTATGATTCTTCCCTTGGATTTCCTCTCATGTATTTGTCTTATCTTCCTTATGTATTGTTCTTATAAAAGGCTAGGGGATGGTTCATTTTAAGTTAAGTTCATAATTTTTGGATGCCAAAAGAGCTAAAACTTCTTTAAGTTTTCTTCTTTTTTCTCATTTTTTGAATCATTCCAGATTAAAAACTCATATGCACATAGAAGCTGATCAATATCAAAGCTAATTTGAAAGCTACCACCTAGTATGAAATAATTTGTAGCTAGTTATTTGTCTAGCTAGACAAGACTATATGTTGCACCATTTATGGGGGCATACAAAACCTACCCAGTGTCCAAGTAAACCTCCCTTTCTTTAAAATATCGCATCATTCTATGCCTAGTTGTGAAGCAATCCAGTGAAGTATAGTGTGGTTTGCTTTAATTTGGTTAATTCTTGGGGCATGTGTGGATAATACTTGGGAACAATTTTACTTTTCAAGTATTTTTCATGCTTTATTTTAGAATAGATGTTGAATTTCATAAAATGTTCCAAAAAAGAGGTGAACAAATGTAAATTTTATTACAAATATTTTGTTTCCATAATATTATTGAATGCTTAAAGCTAAATCTACTTAAATGATATCAAAGTTGTTTGAAATTCATGAAATATTATTGCAAATCTATCGATTTCATGAAATTATCTTATAATCAGACCGAGAATATCTTTGTTGATCTTTATGATTCCTTTGATAACCAAAAATTACCATTTACCACTCATGATTAATAGCATTATCACAATGAACCCTAATGCAAACCTAGTATTGTCAAGACCTATCTTAAATGAGCCTTGGGATTAAGCTAAGTCAGCCTAAGATTTAGGTTGTCCTGGTTTAGTCTTTCAAGTAAAGATAGGTTTCCTTGGTCTGTCTATGAGGAATTATTTGCACTATTGGTGTGCGACTAACATCATGATCAACACTATCCACATGCCTAAATAAACTAGATCCAAAATGACTAAGTTTTGAAACACTGTGAAAAGTTGGTTACAAAATGTCAGGTATGGGATGTCATTCCATCCACGTTTTATGGCACAAACTTGTTTCACTTCCAATCTAGTGGCTTCCAAATTCGATTTTCTTGTATTGATCATTCTTTGAAAATTTAAAGTGTGTTGTGATTCATGCCTCAAAACCATCATTTCCCTACGTGCCAAAATAGATAAATCCAAAAGTAACTAAGTATTTGGGCTTGTGCAGGTATGTCATCGATTGGCATCGAACCCTCTAGCTTCCACATTGCGAGCTGGCTTGCAAACCTCTGACTGCCGCATTGCTCTAGCCCTTAAAAATCAAATCCCCTCAAAAGTACATTTCCCTAAATGGAAAATTTCTCGAAAAGGAAAATTTTCTGAAAAGGAATGTTTCTCAAAAAGGAGAGTTTCCAAAAATGGAAACTTTTTTGGAAATAGGAATTTTCTAAAAGGAAATTTTCCCAAAGATGGAAAATTTCCAAAAGTGGATTTTTTCCCAAAATAGATTTTTTTTTAAATAGAAAATTTTTCCCAAATGGAAAGTGTTTTGAAAAATGAAATTTCTTGTTGGTCTATAAATTGATAAAATTTAATATTTTAAATAAGGGAAATTTATCATTTATGGAGGTTTAAATTATGTATTTATGACATAGGTGCTTCTCAAGATGCTTGAAGTGATAAAAGGACCAATTCATTGAAGGAACAACATATGAAACTATGTTATATATTTGAGGGAGGAGTAAATGAATACAAATCTACATGAGAATCCATGCCTACTAGTTGGAAAGGTGATTTTAAGAGGACTATAAAGCATGCTATTTTCACTTCCCCAATAAGGTGCTAATCACAAAACTCAAGGAATGGGATATTTATTTCTCTATGGGTCATATATGTAGCCAAATCACCTAATTGGATGTAAAAGAGGCATGTATTTCCAAAATTCAATGTACTTCAAATATTTAATGTTGATTAAATATGGCCCCTTGAATTGCATTCAATCTTGGCCATTGATTTGCAATGTAGTTTATCACTTGTAAGGAGAGAATTCAGTAGTAGGAGTAGAATAGTAGAAAATAACTTAGTTTAGGAGAGAGAAGTGGAGATTGTTAAACAAATGCTGGAGAAATTAATGCAGATAGGCCATTGATTTGGTGAATTTTTGTGTTAAGATTGAAAGTGTTATGGTTTCTTGCTTCTTCTTCTTCTTTTTGAATGTTAGTTTCAGTTCTTTCATAATAATGGTGAAATGTTAATGATGTTCTGATGAATCTACTACTCAAACCTTTTGTGATTTGTTGATTGTAAATTTCTTTGTAAGGTTAGTTTGAGCCAAATATTGCATTAAGTTCAACTATGAATGTTTTGTTCGTGTCATTCCAATTATTAGGTGTATGCATGGATATTTATAGTTTGAAAATATTTCAGTTTCCTTTGACGATTGCACCATTTTTGTGTAGTTGTAGGCTGTTTCTTAGAAAGGGAGAAATATGTTTTATGAAGATTTGTCCATCTACAACATTATCCATTATGATTTTTCTTAGGAGTTAGATTAGGATCTCTCTCAACCCTATCTTTTGATCTTTCTCTAGATTAGTTTTAGAATCAAAAGCATCACCACATTGCCACATTTGATGATAAGTCATTTTTAGATCTCTAGTATGGAGATTAAAGTTGGGGTTTGTATCCATTTTCAAATTTCACAAAACCTCATTCGGGTTTGAAGCTCCCAACATTGTTGAATTTTAAGACTCCTTGTGATTACTAGAAAATCACATTATCACTGAGCTATATTTTGCATTGTCAAGACCTGACTTCTTAAACCTTGGGGTTATTTTCTAAAGTTAGTCTAAAGGAAGTCACCTTTGAAAAGAGATAAAACACACATTTTATTTGTGTTGTGTAGTGCAAAAAAATTCATCAATAAAATTGGTGTGAGAAGGACGTTTGAGCCAAAGAAACAAAGCTAGTAATTAAATGAGCCTTCATGTATAAATTTGAGATATGGGTAAGTGCAAAAATATGGGGGGTCAAAAAGGGGGCTTAAGTGCCCACTTTTTTTTTGAAATTAAGAAATACTGACCTTGGACATGAAATTGAGGGTAGTTACTCTCAAAATTTTGAGATGCAACAAAAACAAGGATCATAGTGATCCAAGTATATTTTCTAAACTACTAATTTATTTTCAAAATGGTTGAGATTAAGGGGTTCAAAAGAGTGTCCCAAAGAAATTGGTGATATTTTTGTCAAAAAAACATAACATGACAACTTTTGTGGGTACGTAGCATGGTGAATTTTTTTTTAGTATTTTAAAAATCACTTTGGTGAGAAATTAGCTAACAATGTGTAGTTTATGCCTAATTTTTATGATAATTTTTTAATGAATATTTGATTTTTTACTAATTTTCAAAGTGGACACTTCTGAAGAAAAAAAAAAATTGGCCATGCTACCCCTACAAATTTTGGAAACTATTTTTTTTTAATGTGTAGAATGGATTCTAGTTTCTAAAAATGAAATTTATTTGAAATTTTGATGAATGGTTAATTTATAACAAAAAAACACCAAACACTGGTTTTTTCCAAAAAAGAGACATAAAAACAAAAGAAATTATAGATCAAAGGCTTAACATTGTCAAAAAGTGAAAAATATTACATTCTTAGATAAATAAGAGAGAGCATAACATTACCGAGGTGTTTTATTTATTCGACATTGAAACACGTGCAATCCTGATAGTGAACATGAACTCGATTATGTGAAATATTGTTGAATTTGCAAGAAACACATCTTTGGACATTGGGAAAGCCCTCCAAGACTTTGGGTTTGTATTCCAAGGAAAATACCAAGCCCAAGGCTTAGGGATTCCCAAAGAAAGATATAACACAAGCGTGTTATAACAAACTCACATTATAATGTGAGTGCATAATAACATGCTCGCGTTATTTCCTAGTTTTAACATGGTTTTTGCATTTGTGCAAGACATTTCTAGAAAAACATAACATGAGCACATTATAACACAATCACATTATTTCTTGCTTTGCATATGTTTATATATTTGTATGTTTGTATCTACATATTCTTTTATGTCATGTATGTATGTATGTATGCATGCTTGTATGTATGTATATATACTTATATGTATGTATGCATGTATGTATGTATTAGTGCATGTATGTATGTATGCCTATATGTATGTATGTAAGGTTGTATGTACATATGTAAATGTATGCTTGTATGTATGTAAGATTGTATGTACATATTTATTATGCTTCTATGTATGTAATTATGTATGTATTTATGTATTTATGTATGTCTTTAGAGGGAGGGATAATTTTAAGAGAGAGAGAGAGAGAGAGTTGTCTAGGTAGGGTGGGAGGTAAAGAGGGAGGGAGGGAGAGAGAGAGAGAAATGGGGGGTGGGAGAGAGATAACTAATAGAGAGGGAGAGAGAGGGAGAGAGGGAGAGAGAGAGAGAGGGAGAGAAAGAGAGTTATGTAGGTAGGGTTCTAGAGGAAGAGACTTGAGAGTGTGAGAGGATGTGAGATGGAGAGACTTTAGAGATAGGTAGTGAGAGGGAGTGTGAGAGAGGGAGTGGGAGAGAGAGAGGGAGTGAGAGAGGGAGTGTGAGAGTGAGATATGTAAGAGAGGGAGAGGGTGTGGGAGGGAGTGACCTAAGAGATAGGGAGAGAGAGAGGGGGTGGAGTGAGAGGGACTTATATAGGTAGGGTGGGAGGGATAGATAGAGAGAGTAGGAAGAGAGAGAGAGTTTCCTAGGTAGGGTGTTAGAGGGAGAGACATGAGAGAGAGAGGGGGTGTGAGGGAGAGACCTAAGATATGGGGAGAGAGAGGGAGTGAGAGAGAGAGAGGGAGTTATGGAGATGCAGTGGGAGGGAGCTAGAGAGAGATAGATAGAGGGAGCAAGAGAGAGTGATTGGGATTGATTGAGCGAGAGGTACATAGAAAGAGGGAGATGGTAGATAGAGACAATTAGAGAGGGTAGGGGAGAGGGAGGGAGAGCAATGTGAGATGAATAGATAGAGAGAGAGGGATAGGGGTTGAGGATATAGGGTTAAGGGATTAAAGTGGAGGAGCTATAGGGTTGATGGTTTAGGGTATTGGGTTGAGGGTAGAGGGTATTAGGTTGAGGGTAGAGGGTAAAAGGTTTAAGGATTTAGGGTTTAATGGTTTAGAGTTGAGGGTCTAGGTTTGAGGGTAGAGGGTATAGGGTATAGGTTTTATGGTATAAGGTTGAAGGATTAGGGTTGAGGGTCCAATGTATAGGGTAGAGGGTATACAGGTTGATGGTTTAGGGTTTAAGGGTTGAGGGTTGAGGGATTAAGGGCTAAGGGTTGAGAACTGAAGGTTGAGGGTTTAATGTATAGGGTAAAGGGTACAGGGTATGTTGATGTGTTTTTTATGCATTTCTTAACAGACGTAGTGCATAGGTGCACTACCTCTCTTGAGAGACAATCTTCCATAATCAGATTGCATAACACTATCCTAAGGTCTCTAATGTCAGGGCCTGACAGTGCTTGGAATATTTCAATTGTTTGATGTGATTTGTTGGAATCACAAGGCGGTCTTATAGATGAGTTACAAAGCATGGGAAGTTGGGTTTGTTAATGCAGTTTCAAAGTGCTGGAAGTGAATGAACAGTGGCTATCCACTCAAAACAACAAGCTGAAACTCATCAAGTTCATCTGATTTGGCTTCATGGTGATGCTTTGGATCCTACTCTAACCAAGGATTAAAAGAAACAACAAAATGAGAAGGGTTAAGAAAGCTATTCTAATCCTAAGCTACGAATGAATAATAACAATGGTGGCTGCTAAAGTAGACAGGCTTCCTAAACTGAGTTTTGCTTGACCAACAGAAACCTACAGCTACACAAAACTAGTGCAATCTTCTAAGGTCTACTGATTTTCAAATTACACATATTTTCAAATTACACATACACATCATGAACATGCAATTGAACTAGATTGCAGCAATGATAGAAAGAAGCCTAGGCTAACTTTGCACAATAGCTTGTCAACAACAAATGCTAAAAGTATGGGTTGGAAGCTCATTAAATACTATAAAAACAACACTATCATGACAGCCATCAAGAAACTAATACTAAAACTAACATGGAAGGAAAAACAATGCATGCAAGATGAGCAAAATCAAAGAGAACATCCATAAAATTATGCAATGCTATCTTCTATTGCTGCAAATATCTTTTACAACAGCTCTCCAACCCTTACAAATGAGGGGCAAGCCCCTATTTATGGTTTTCCAAAGCCCAAATGAATGGATAGGATTGAATTACATCGAATGGCGTAGATTTGATTACATTAGGGTTTCACCTACCCCACAATATTCAGCAATTTTAAAATACATCATTTGTCCTTTCCCTGTTTTGTCATCTAGTGCCCAGGTGTTGTAGCACTTTTGTCATTTAGTTGATTGCCCTTTTACTGTAGTTGAAGCTGCCTGAAATTTTCCTTCTTACTTGATGTGTTTGTAGTGTTCTTCCTTTGATCAAACGAGCCTGTCGATGATTGGTATCAATTGATTGGTTGCCCCTGATTCAAGCAGACAACTCCCTTATGCTTTCTTCAAGGCCACCCCCTGGCATTTTTGTCATTGACTTCCTTGGTACATGCCTTCTTCTAACGCCAACCTTGTTGGTAGGTGTGAGGGGAAGAGGTGAACATGAAATGAATGGTGACAGGAGCTATGTGCATTCCTTGTTTAGCTTTCTCGATGGGTCTCCTGATGGACCTACAGTAGGCTCCTTGAATCCTGCATACATGAAGTGTCGTAAGTTCTTTCATACACAAATTAAGGAAAATGTTAGTAAAATCTTGCAAAATCCTTGTTAGATCCATCCATGCATCATCAAAAAATCATAATATTCATATTTGGGGCTCATTTGGATCGAATACATCAATGCAGGCCCAAGGGGGCAGGCAGCAAACAAGGGACAACAAACTGGAAGGGAAGTTCCTAGACCTCACAAAACATAGAAAAACTAATATTTTTCAATTATAGCACATGGGAAAAGGGGAAGGAAGAGTTCCTAGAAAACCTCCTTAAAATTGGACTCATTTTACAAAAAATTGAAGCTCAAAACGGCCACGAAGAGACGGAGTCCCAAAAATGGCCAAGGAGGGGCCAGGCTCCAGAAGTCGGGCCACCGAGGGCTGACGGATGTTCAAAACGGCCATGGAGGGATGGAGTCTCAGAAATGACCATGGAGAGATGAAATCCCAGAAACGGCCACGGAGGGGCCGGGCTCCGGAGGCTGAGCCGCCGGGGCTCCACGAATGTTCCAAAATAGCCAAAGGGGGACGAAGCTCCAGAACCACCAAAACTTAACTGAATGTTGATGAAACCTTGGCAATTCATTTAAACACATCAAACACATCTCAAATCCCAAAAATGTTGGCCCCAAAGTCAAAAATGTGGAAACTGGAGCAATGGGGGTCCATAGATGTTTCCAAACAACCAAGGAGGAAGGGAATTCCAAAGGGAAAGTTCCAAAACCATCGAAACTTAATGGAACATTGACGAAACCTTGGCAGTTCATTTAAGCACATTAAACACATCCCAGATCCAAAAAAGGTTGGCCACAAAGTCAAAAATGTGGAAACCGGAGCGACGGGGGTCCACAGATGTTTCCAAACAGCCAAGGAGGAAGGAAATTCTGAAGGGAAAGTTCTAAAACCATCGAAACTTAATGGAACGTTGATGAAACCTTGGTAGTTCATTTAAGCACATCAAACACATCCCAAATCCCAAAAAGGTTGGCCCCAAAGTCAAAAATGTGGAAACTGGAGCAACGGGGGTCCACGGATGTTTCCAAATAGCCAGGGAGGAAGGGAATTCTGGAGGGAAAGTTTTGAAACCATCGAAACTTAACAGAACATTGACAAAATCTTGGTAGTTCATTTAAGCACATCAAGCACATCCCAGATCCAAAAAAGGTTGGCCAGAAAGTCAAAAATGTGGAAACCAAAGCAACGGGGGTCCACGGATGTTTTCAAATAGCCAAGGAGGAAGGGAATTATAGAGAGAAAGTTTTGAAACCATCGAAACTTAACGAAACATTGACAAAACCTTGGCAATTCATTTAAGCACATCAAACACATCCCAGATCCAAAAAAGGTTGGCTCCAAAGTAAAAAATGTGGAAACTGGAGCCACGGGGGTCCACGGATGTTTCCAAAATGGCCACAAAAGGACAGAGTCCCAGAAATGGCCACAGAGGGGCCGGGCTCTGGAGGTCAAGTCGTCGGGGCTCTATGAATGTTCAAAACGGCCAAAGAGGGATGGAGTCCCGCAAACAGCCATGGAGGGGCCGGGCTGTGGAGGCCAAGCCATCGGGGCTCCATGGATGTTTCAAAATAGCCAAATGGGGACGAAGCTCCGAAACCACTGAAAATTAACTGAATGTTGACAAAACCTTGGCAGTTCATTTAAACACATCAAACACATCCCAAATCCAAAAAAGGTTGGCCCCAAAGTCAAAAATGTGGAAACCGAAGCGACGGGGGTCCATGGATGTTTCCAAAATGGCCACAGAGGGACGGAGTCCCAGAAATGGCCATGGAGGTGCCGAGCTCTGGAGTTCAGGCCGTCGGGGCTCTAGAGATGTTCAAAACAACCAAAGAGGGACGGAGCCCCAAAAATGGCCACAAAGGGGCTGGGCTCTAGAGGCTGGGCCACCGGGGCTCCACAGATGTTCCAAAACAACCAAAGGGGGATGAAGCTCTGGAACCACCGAAACTTAACCGAATGTTGACAAAACCTTGGAAGTTCATTTAAGCACATCAAACACATCCCAAATCCAAAAAAGGTTGGCCACAAAGTCAAAAATGTGGAAACCGAAGCGACAGGGGTCCACAAATGTTTCCAAATAGCCAAGGAGGAAGGGAATTCTGGAGGGAAAGTTCTGAAACCATCGAAACTTAACAAAACATTGACAAAACCTTGGCAATTCACTTAGGGACTCCAAACACATCCCAAATCCACCAAAAAGTTAGCCCCAAAGTCAAAAATGTGGAAACCGGAGCAGTGGGGGTCCACAGATGTTTCCAAATAGCCAAAGAGGAAGGGAATTCTGGAGGCAAAGCTCTGAAACCATCGAGACTTTATAGAATGTTAACAAAACTTTGGCAGTTCACTTAGGGACCCCAAACACATCCCAAATCCACCAAAAAGTTAGCCCTAAAGTCAAAGATGTGACAACTGGACCGGCAGGGATCCACAGATGTTTCCAAACAACAGGAACAAGACAAAAGGTAGAAAGGGGATGAGCAACTTTATTTCTCCGCAAATTTGAATACCCTAAGTAGGTGAATTTGGTAAGGGTAATTTGATCATTTGATGGCACATGACCATTTTGGGCTTGGAAAATGGGGCACGTAAAACAAGACAAGAGCAAAGCATCTTGTCGAGAGCAAAAAAAAGGGGTCCCTACCTACGGCAGGGCATGTGTGCAAAACATGCACAACAGGGTATAGGGTAGAGGTTATATGGATTAAGGGTTTAGGTTTAAGGGTTGAGGGTTGAGGGTAGAGGGTTGAGGGTTGAGGGTATAAGGTTGAGGGATTAGGGTCGAGGGTCCAATGTGTAGGGTAGAGGGTATATGGGATAAGGGATAAAGGTTTAAAGATTGAGAGTTGAGAGTAGAGGGTAGATGGTTGAGGTTTTAAGTATTGAGGGATTAAGCATTGAAGGTTGAGGGATTAGGGTAGAGAGTTTACATGGGTTTAAGGTTTTAAGGGTTGAGGGATTAGGGTTGAGGGTAGAGAGTATTGGGTTTAGAGTAGACGATAGAAGATAGAGGGTTTAAGGAATTAGGGTTTAAGGGTTGACGGTTGATGGTTGAGTGTTTAGGGTTGAGTGTTTAATGGTTTAAGGGTTGAGGGTATAGGGTTGAGGTATTAGGGTACAGAGGTAGGGATGGATGGAGAGAGATATGGAAGGAGAATTGAGATAGAGAGGAGAGAAGACAAGCGAGGGACATTGATATATGAGGGTTGAGGATCCAATGTTTTGGGTAAAGGTTTAAGAATTGAGATTATAGGGTTGAGGAAATGTAGGATTTATGGTTTAGGGTAATGGGTTGAGGGCATAGGGTTGAGGGATTAGGATTAAGGGTAGAGGGTATTGGGTTGAGGGTAGAGGATAGAAGGTTTAAGGATTTAGGGTTGATGGTTTAGGGTTGAGGGTAGAGGGTTTAGGATATAGGTTTGAGGGTATATGGTTGAAGGATTAGGGTTGAGAGTCCAATGCATAGGGTAAAGGGTATAGGGGTTGAGGGTTTAGGGTTTAAAGGTTGAGGGTTGAGGGATTAAGGGTTGAGGGTTGAGAATTGAGGGTTGAGGGCTTAATGTATATGGTATAGGGTAGAGGGTTTAAGGGTTTAGTGTTGAGAGTTTAAGGTTAAGGGTAGAGGGTTGAGGGTATAGGGTTGATGGATTAGGGTTGAGGGTGTAATGTATAGGGTAGAGGGTATAGGGGTTGAGGGTTTAGGGTTTAAGAGTTGAGGGTTGAGGGTAGAGGGTAGAGGGTAGAGGGTTGAGGGTTGAGGGATTAAGGGTTGAGGATTGAGGGATTAGGGTAGAGAGTTTACTTATATTTAAGGGTTTAAGGGTTGAGGGATTAGGTTTGAGGGTAGAGGTTATTGGGTTGATGGTAGAGTGTAGAGGGTTTAAGGGTTGAGGGTTGCGAGTTTAGGGTTCAAGGTTGAGTGTTTAATGGTTTAAGGGTTGGGGTTGTAGAGTTGTGGGATTATGGTACATAAGGAAGGATGGATTGAAGGAGAGATGGAGGGAGAAGTGAGATATAGAGGAGAGAAGAGGATGGAGAGACATAGATATATAAGGGTTGAGGATCCAGTGTATAGGGTAGAGGGTTGAAAATTGAGGGTATAGGGTTGTGGACATATAGGGTTGATGGTTTAGGATATTGGGTTTAGGGTATAGGGTTGAGGGATTAGGGTTGAGGGTAGATGGTATTGGGTTGAGGGTAGAGGGTACAAGGTTTAATGGTTTAGTATTTTAGGGTTGATGGTATAGGTTTGAGTATATATGGTTGAAGGATTATTGTTGAGGGTCCAATGTATAGGGTAGAGGGTTTAAGGGTTTAGGGTTTTAGGGTTGAGGGTTAATATTTTAATGTTAAGGGTAGATGGTTGACAGTATAGGGTTAATGGATTAGGATTGAGGATGCAATGTATAGGGTAGAGGGTATAATAGTTAAGGGTTTAGGGTTTAGGGTTGATGGTAGAGGGTTGAGGGTTGAGGGTTTAAAGGTTGAGCAATTAGGGGTTGAGGGTTGAGGTATTAGGGTAGAGAGTTTACTTTGGTTTAAGAGTTGATGAATTAGGGTTGAGCATAGAGGGTATCGGGTTGAGGGTAGAGGGTTTAGGGTTTAACAGTTGAGGGTTGAGGGTTTAGAGTTCAAGGTTGATTGTTTAAGGGTTTAAGGGTTTAGGGTTAAGGGTAGAGGGGAGAGTGATAGAGGGAGTGAGTGATAGAGAGAGAGAGACTTGAGAGGGGGAGAGGTGGTAGGAGGGAGATATTTGAGAGAGAGAGAGGGAGGGAGTGAGAGAGAGATAGAGGGTTAAGGGTAGAGGGTAGAGGGTTTAATTCTTTAGGGTTAAGGGTAGATGGGATAGAGATAGAGGGAGTGAGTGAGAGGGAGAGACTTAAGAGATGGATATGGGGTAGGAGGGAGAGACTGTACAGAGAGAGAGAGAGAAAGGGAAGGAGTGGAAGAGAAATAGAGGGTAGAGGGTAGAGGGTTTAAGGGTTTAGATTTTAAGGGTTAAGGGTTTAGGTTTTAGGGTTAAGGGTAGAGGGGAGAGAGATAGAGGGAGTGAGTGAGAGAGAGAGGGAGTGGGAGAGAGATAAAGGTTAGAGGGTTAAGGGTGAGGGTTTAAGGGTTTAGGGTTTAATGGATAATGGTTTAGGGTTAAGGGTAGAGGGGAGAAAGATAGAGGGAGTGAGAGAGAGAGAGACCTGAGAGAGGGAGAGGGGGTAGGAGGGAGAGACTTGAGAGAGAGAGGGAGAGGGAGTGGGATAGAGATAGAGTGTAAAGGGTAGATGGTTTAAGGGTTTAGGGTTTTTAAAGGGTTAAGGTTAGGGTTTAGGGTTAAGGGTAGAGGAGGGAGAGATAGAGGGAGTGAGTAATAGAGAGAGACCTGAGAAAGGGAGAGGGGGTAGGAGAGAAAGACTTGAGAGAGAGAGAGGGAGGGAGTGGGAGAGAAATAGAGGGTAGTTGGTTAAGGGTAGAGGGTAGATGGTTTAAGGCTTTAGGGTTTAGAGTTAAGGGTAGAGGGGATACATAGAGAGGGAGTGAGTGAGTGAGAGAGAGGAGTGGGGGAGATAGAGGGTAGAGGGGAGCTCGAGATAGGAGTGATTGAGTGAGTGAGAGAGGGAGAGAACTGAGAGAGGTAGTAGGCATAGGAGGGAGAGACTTGAGAGAGAGAGGGAGGGAGTGGGAGAGAGATAAAGGGTAGAGGGTTAAGTTTATAGGGTATAGGGTTTAAGGGTTAAGGGTTTATGGTTTATGGTTAAGGGTAGAGGGGAGAGAGAAACATGGAGTGAGTGAGAGAGAGAGAGAGAGAGAGAGACTTGAGAGAGGGAGAGGAGATAGGAGGGAGAGATTTGAGAGAGAGAGAGAGAGGGAGGAAGTGGGAGAGAGATAGAGGGTATACACAAAATTGAATCCTTTCTATTTTCTAAATATTTTACAATATCCTTAATTAGAGGGTGCCTTTGAATTTTCTTAGACTATAATAAATAGATGTTCTCATAGTATATGGGTGTCCTTTCTATTTCATATGGATCAACAAGCCATAAAACCTCATAGATATAGCTACACTGCTCCTCTCCATCCACAAAGATATGTTTGACTTTCAACCTACTCACCTGCAGCCAGCTTCCTTTTGTTAACCATGAATTATTGATAATGAATTCTTACTGCTTGAATTATGGGTGTGTACTGAATTTTGGGTGGGCCCACTAGCTTTCCAATTCGTTGAAATTGGCAACCTAACTTGGCTTGTTTGAAAAAATGGGTTCAAGAAATGGGGTTTCCTAGTGATTTACCTAACTTGGCTTGTTTGAAAAAATGGGGTCTTCCAGTGATTACAATCACCATGGGACCAAATTTCTTTGAGGCATTTTTTAAAACTACTCACCACGAGACCACGTTTCTTTGAGGAATTTTTTCAAACTACTCACTACCTTGTCTATGCCATTGCTTACTATTAGGGTTTGATATATTTTTTCCAAGCATCCATAGTTTGTTGGAAAGCACCCTTTTTAGGATTTTAACCATAGCAGCAAGAAAGTTCAAGTAGTTTGATAAAATGCTTTGGTAGACATGTATGGAAAATGTGGTAGCATAAAAAGGGAAGTGAGTTGTTTGAAAAAATACCTCAAAGAAATGTGGTCTCACAGTGATGGAATGGAATTCCATCACCATGAGACCACATTTCTTCGAGGAATTTTTTCAAACTACTCATTGCCTTGTCAACGTTATTGCTTACTATTATGCTTTGATATATTTTTTCCAAGCATCCATAGTTTGTTGGAAATCACCTAATTTAGGATTTTAACCATAGTAGCAAGGAAGTGAGTAGATTTATTAAATGATTTGGTAGACATGTATGGAAAATGTGGTAGCATAGAAAAGGTGGTGAGCTATTTGAAAAAAGCCTCAAGGAAATGTGGTCTCATGGTGATGGAATGGCATTACATCACCATGAGACTACATTTCTTCGAGGCATTTTTTAAAACTACTCATTGCCTTATCTATGTTATTGCTTACTATTATGCTTTGATAGATTTTTTCCAAACATCCATAGTTTGTTGGAAAGCACCTATTTTATACTTTTAGCCATAGTAACAAGGAAGTTAGTAGATTGATAAAATTCTTTGGCAGACATGTATGGAAATTGTGGTAGCATAGAAAAGGCAGTGAGCTATTTAAAAAAATGCCTCAAAGAAATGTGGTCTCATGGTGATGGAATGGCATTCCATCACCATTAGACCACATTTCTTTGAGGGATTTTTTCAATCTACTCACTGCCTTGTCTATGCTATTGCTTACTATTATGCTTTGATAGATTTTTTTCCAAGAATCCATAGTTTGTTGGAAAGCACCTTTTTTTATGCTTTTAGCCATAGTAGCAAGGAAGTGAGTAGATTGATAAAATTATTTGGTAGACATGTATGGAAATTGTGGTAGCATAGAAAAGGAGGTGAGCTATTTGAAAAAATGCCTCAAAGAAATGTGGTCTCATGGTGATAGAATGGCATTCCATCACCATGAGACCATATTTCTTTGAGGCATTTTTTCAAACTACTCACTGCCTTGTCTATGCTATTGCTTACTATTATGATTTGATTGATTTTTTCCAAGAATCCATAGTTTGTTGGGAAACATGCAACGTGATCTATCCTTTGTTGCATTCTCAATTGATTAGAAGGATGTCAAAATTGCCAAAGAATCAAGAATTCAGCATATGATTGAGCATATAGAAGATCCCCCAATAATTAACTTTGTGGACACTATTATTGACAACTCTCATGTGGAAGAGTTGAAGCAAGAAGAAGAAGAAGAAACTAAGATTGCACCAATTGTTAGAGAAATATTGCAAGCACCACAAGAAGCTACTCTATGTACATTGTATTTTTATGGAGCCTGTTCAAAGGAAGGCTCAAGTACTGGGGTGATCCTTATATCTCCCTAAAGTAAGACTTTTAAGTACTCATTTTTGTTGCAGTTTTCATGTACAAATAATGTTGCTGAATATGAGGCCTTATTACTTGGTTTGAAGTTAGCTTCCAAACATGGGATAAAATCATTAAAAGTATTTGGGGATTATGAGTTAGTAGTTTCCCAAGTCAGGTCTAGGTTTGTCACTAAGGACTAAAGATTGACATAATATAGAAATGAGTTCTAGGATACTATTGAGGCATTTGATGCTTTTGGGATAGATTGGATAGAGAGAGGATAGAATGTCAAAGCATATTCACTAGCTAATATTTCAATCAAGCTAGATGATGTGACTTTTGATGGTGTCTCAAGAATTGAGGTACATACATGACCTGCAGTGCCTAAAAAAATTTGCAATTGGCAAGTGTTTGAGGATGATAATGACATTCTGAAGTTCCTGCATTGCATTGAATAGTATGACAATCAAGAGATTTACTTTAGTTTGTATGTAGTGGAAGTTTAGGGAAGGGAGACATTGTTTAGTAACAAGGTAATTCAGTTGAAAACCAATAAAATCCTTAAGGGGTTAGTTGCACTCGAAAGGGTCTTCGATGGCCCAGATAGATCAAATTCTAAGCAAGAATCTACACATAAAGAAGACCTAGAGGAGATAAATCTTTGAATAGAAAATGCTCCTAAGAAGGTATGTATTGGTAAAAAAATGAAGCCACATGTGAGGACTATGTTAATTGCCTTATTAAGGAAATACAAACATGTATTTGCATGGTCCTATGATGATCTAAAGGCCTACAGGGAAGAATTGTTCCAGCATGAGATCCCATTGAAGCCTGACACAAAGCCTTTCAGGAAAAAATTGTGACCTATTAATCCAACCTTGAGACCTAAAATGCAAGCAGATCTTGCTAAGTTGAGTGATGTAGGAATTATCAAACCTATAAGGAATTCCTCATGGGTGTCCAATTTGGTTCCAGTCAGGAAAAAGAATGGTGACTTAAGACTGTGTGTGGATTTTAGGAACCTCAATGTTGTATCCTTGAAAGATAATTACCCCTTACCTAACATGGAAGCAATGTTACAAAAGGTAACAGGTTGTGAACTACTTTCTATGATGGACGAATTTTCAAGTTATAAATATGTTATGGTGAGGGAATTAGAGCAGTACAAAATGGAATTTACCACACCATGGGGGACCTATGCTTATGTGAGCATGCCTTTCGGCCTGATAAATGTTGGTACCACCTTTCAAAGAGCCATGGATGTGGCTTTTTCCAATTTCTTAGATTTGTTTCTTGCTATCTACCAGGATGACCTTACTGCTCACAGTAAGGAGGAGGATCATTGTTTGCATCTAGAGAAGATTTTCATTAGAGCATTAGAGTATGGAATTTTGTTGAATCCCAAGAAATGTTCCTTTAGGGTCAAAGAAGGTAATTTGATAGGGAACATTGTCTCAAAATTTGGTATCAAGATTGACCCCGAAAGAGTAGCATCTATAGATAAAATTACACCACCAAATAATGTTAAAGGGATTCAATCTTTCTTTGGTGAGATAAAAATTTTAAGGAGGTTTGTGACTATTTTTGCGGAGATAATTAGGCCTATCTCAAGGATTCTCAAGAAAGGAGAAAAGGTGATATGGTCAGAAGAGCCTCTCAAATATTTTCAAGCCATTAAGGATGTTATTAAAGCTACACCTATCTTGAAAACTTGAGACTATTCTAAGCCATTGCAATTGTTTATATTTTCCTCTTTTCATATCGTAGCAGGAGTGTTGTTACAAAAAAATGATGAAGGTTTTGAACAACCAATTGCCTTTTTTTATCAAGTCTTTACAAGTAGCTAAACTCAAGTATGATTCCACTAAGAAGTAAGCTTATTCCTTAGTTAAGGATATTAAGAATTTTAGGACATATTTGATTGGTGCAATTGTGGTGGCCTATGTTCCAAGCACACCAGCCAATGAAATTTTCACTCAACAAGAAACTACAAGTCAGAGATGTAGGTGGATTAACAAAATCCAAGAGTTCAACATAGATGTTCAAATTACAAAGTTGGTTAGAGGCCAAGGTTTAGCCAAACGCATGGCTAAAACTAATTTGGAAGCCAAACAAATTAATGAGGTTGAACAAGAAAACATTACTCCCATTTTTGATATGTAGACATGTGGCTAGTACAAAAGGATACTTGAATATCTGCAAACCATGAAGTGACGTGATGGCATGCCAAAAAAATGAGAAGATAACTTTAAAATTGTAGGTAATTAGGTATGTTATCATTGATGGTAAACTCTAGTGGAGAAGCCCAAAAGGTGTGCTTCTCAAATGTGTAGATGGTGACCAAGCAGAAGATTTGTTAATTAAAATGCACAAGGGTGTGTGTGGGAATCACTACATGGCTAAGAATACTAAAAATAAGGTATTAAGAGCAGGTTTTTGGTGGCCCAAAGTGTTCAAAGATGCACATAGACTTGTGAAGAAGTGATTCTTGTTAGATGTTTACCAACAAACTAAAAAATTTAGGTAACCTACTACTTAGGAAAATCTCAACACCAGCCCCCTTCCAACAATGGGGTATTGACTTTATTGGAGAAATGGTAGTGAAGTCTAGTCGAGGACATGCCTGAATTTTGGTTGCAACTAACTATTTCACAAAGTGGGTTGAAGCTATTCCTACCAAAAAGGAAATTAGTAAAGTTGTCATTCACTTCTTGATGAATAATAGTCTGAGTAGGTTTGGTGTTCCTAAGAGAATTGTCTCTGATAATGCTATGTGCTTTAGGTTTGAGGAATTTATGGATTTCTACAACCAACATGGCATAAATGTATCTTGTTCATCCCCATACCATCCCTAAGGAATGGACAAGCTGAGTCTAATAACAAGAGCCTTATCAAGATCATTAAACAGATGTTGGAGAAGAATAAGAAAGCTTGGGACTTGAAACTGAAATTGGAACTATGGGAAGATAGAACCATGGTGAAGAAAGTCATTGGACAATCCCATTTTAACTTGGAGTATGGGGTTGAAGCCAAAATACCACACAATAATCTAATGAAAATGTATAAATATTTTTAGGAATATGATATTGATATTTTTTATGAGATGCAAAATTGGATGGATGAGTTGATTGAGCTAGATGAGAAGAGAAGAGAAGCTCATTAGAGAAACGAGAGGTTGCAGCTTCAAGTCAAGCACTTCTATGAAAAAAGGGTTGTTTAGAGGAAGTTTGAAGTAGGGTGTATGGTCTTGATGTGGAAAACAAGACATGAGGACAAAGCAAAGCATGAGAAGTTCGACCCCCTATGGCTTGGGCCTTGTTTGATTGTAGACATTCATGGGAAAGACTCCTACTTTCTATAATCACTAACAGGTGAATTTCTAGAACTGCCAATACATGGATAGTTCCTGAAACCCTATTTATCCTTAATTAGGTTATATCTCCATGTACATTGTATAGTCCTATAAATTTTGTACATATGGTTTGGTGTGTTTGCATTCTACTGCATCTACTTTCCTTGTCCAAGTGAGGTTCTATTTTTTTTTATTTCCTCTGTGTTTGGTCTACTTCACCAAGATATTTGTTTCTCGCCATACCCACTAGGGGTATGCGTCCCCGAGCATGAGCCACTGATGGAGTCCATAAATTTTTTGGCATTTACAGGTCCTTTTGAGCTTGGTAATAGCATGTCACAAGTTTCTAACATGAAGGGCTTAAGGTTTTGCTTATGTAGCATTTTTTTCAAATGATTCACTTACAAACCTTGGGATTTTTAATTTTGCATTGACTTTCCCTACCTGGTTATTGATTGTTTAAGTTTCCTTTTGATCCATTTATGTGCATCCCTTACCAACCCCTTTGTTTAGGTTACTCGATTACCTTCAACTATGAAGCGCTTAATTTTTCCAAGGTCGAGCTTTAATATTTCACTCATAAATGACTTAAGTCTAAGTCATCCGTCTTCAAGGGTAAAATGTCATCGGCCTAGTCATGGCCCTCTTTTATAACTGACTTTGTCACATGTTCAAGATTGATAATCACTAGATCACGGGATTTAATTTGAGCTATTCCCCACTTTGTCATGTATCCCAAGTGATGGTACTTTAATTGCTACATGGTCTGCGAGATGTTGAAGAGTGTTTAACCATGGGTACCGACCCCACCATCACTTTTCATTCCAATGCTCAAAGTTTTAAGATCAAGGGTGATTTTTAAGAGGGAAGAGGTTATGGTTGCCATTCCCCACCATCTCATAGAGGGAAGATGCAAGCTTGTTAAAAGTTGTGAGGTCTATGAGAAGTCACCACATATGTCCTATGACTACTAGCATGTGGAGCCCAAAAGTACATGAAAGAAGATCTAGTTGGCACATTTCTATTAGCCAATTTGTCTAAGCTATAACAATGATGAAATTTAAATGTGGTTAACTCAATTTGAGTCTTCCAACATGGCTATCTCAACTAAAGATCAATGGTACACATTCAAAACTTTGAGTACACCCATTGTGATTTTTTGCTTCATGCGAGCGAGTAGTAATCGCAGAGGTGACTCATAAATCTACTCAATTTTCCTCAAAATTTACGAATATCCTTAGTTCTTTCCTAACTAAGGTTTGAAGATGTGTTGGGAGCAATAAAAAAAATAAAAAGAAGTGACTTGTAGAGTTCATCTTGACTGCCATTAGGGTTATTGCGATTGAAAGCCGTAAGTACGATAAATGTAGTTTTATGCTTTATTTCAATATTTTTGAATTAGGATTGGTTTTAAATTTGCTTTCTATGAATGCACTTTATTGCTTTGCTTTAATTACTCAGAATTAGGGTTAATGCCATCTTTAAAAGCCATAGTCCTATGAAAATTTTCAAAATTAGCATTCACATTGAGTTTTAGGTCTAAATTAAGAGATTGGTAGTTGAAATATTTCTCGTTAAAAGCCTGGTCTGCTTAAAATTCATGGCTCCCAAAGTACAAATGGCTGCCCCTTTGACCTAGTCCAGAACATTCTCCCACAATGTAATTGACCTGTTACCCTCCTCTACAAATAAGAAACCTAAAGGAAAGGCCTTGTTCTATGTTCCTAATATTAAAGAGCAAGTGATGGATAAATAGTGCTTCATAAAGGATGTTGAATTACCTTATACTGGATGGCAACTCTTTCAACATTGATTTAGGAATAGGAACCTTGGAGCTCCTATCTGTAATCACTGGAGGTTAGATATGGGAAAATTAGTTGTTCCCAATGTGTACATGGATGTGGATCTTCTAAAAGATATTGATTCAAGGTATGATCTAGTTTCTAAGGTTGTCAGGACATTTGATGGGAGGGATATGGTAAAGATAACCAAGAAAGAAATTGAAGATGTTTTTGATTTGCATGAGTGGAGTCCAGATTTCGTCCCTCTAGATATGGTTGATACTAGAAAGGAACACAACAATACCAAGATATTCATCAGGACTTGTTGCCCTTGGATACTTTTGTAATTGGTTCTTGGAAGCATAGAAAGCAAATCAAAATTGGTGAGAAGGAGCTTGAGCCTTTCCCAATGAGCTATTTTGTGAGCTATTTTAGGAAAAATGTATATTCTTTGTGTCAAATCATTGGTTTTTCTCCACCTAACACATTGCAGAAAGAATATAGCTATCTAGCAACACATCTACAACACCCAACTTATAACATAGTCTATGATTATGCTACTTATCTGGCATAACATATCCACAGGGGTTTGGTTGAGCTGAAAGAAGGGAAGAAATGGGTGAGATTCTAGTAGTATTCACTATTAATGCATATGTTTTTTCATAAAGGGCAGAAGTTTTTTTAGAAAGATATAACTTTGAAAAGGAAGGAAAAAGGTATTGATTTTCCTATTCAATGTTGGACCTAGATTTTGGACAAGGATTATCTGAAGTATAATTATGTGGTGTTCTAAAATGATTTTGGATCAATAATAAGGAGATCCTTGATCTATGAAGCACCAAGAATTCCTAAATAAATTCATCATTTCTTGAGACTTATGAAGTTGAGGCCAAACTTGAATTTGAGTCACAATTGGGGAGAATTTATTTTATACCCTGATAAAACAATTTTCAGTGTATATGGCAATGGTCTAGATCCATATATTTTTCCAAGAGATGTGCCACGAAGGATGGGATTTCTTGAAATCATGAAACAGTTGGGAGCTTCAATGACAATACACTTACCTGATAAAACAAGGAAAGGTTCATTCTTTCCAAAGTGGAAAGTGTTTGCTGATTATGTTCTAGTGAAAGGGGCATGGCAGCAATTAGTACATCTTCTAGTGCCTTACAAGTTGGAGACTATGTTCCCAAGGAATCATGATCCTAAGGGCTTTATCACCAAATTGAAAGAAAATTTAAGAGTTTGGGTAATTTTGTGCATATCTTTGATTATCCTGAAGATGTCATTAAGAACATTTTTATCTTTCAAGAGCAGGATGAAAGTAAAGCTAAGTACCTTGCTTATAGGAAGATGTTAGAAGAAAAATGGAAGAATGATCCTAATTATAATCCTTTGGAAAATATACCTGATGAGTTTAGCCAGGTCATGTATGTTATGAATAATTTTGAAAATGTAGTTGGTATATTGAGGGACTGACGAGAGGTTATAAAAAAAGAAGAAAGAGTGATTGAAGAAGAGACCACTATAACATTGGAGAAAAGGCCTACTAACCAACCACCAAAGCAACTGAGAATCTACTCAAGGAGGAAGAAAGCAATGGATGAAGAATAAACCTTGGCAACCCCTATCACCTCTAAGGGATCAAGGGAGGCTTCTCCTGAAAGTGCAATGCCATTACCTCTAGGCCAGGTTCCTCCACCTATAATTGATCTTGATTCACCCCCAAGGAGTCCTGCACCATTGGATCAACCACCTCTTAAGAAATAGAGAACTGAGGCAGCAAGAGTGGTTGAATATTGTAATATAGACGAAGATGATATCTTTATCACTCCTAAGGATATGCAACAAGGAATGCCTCCCCCTGTGGGGGAAATTTCCTCAAGTTTAGGACAAAGAAGTCTTAGATTGGGAAAATTGGACATCAGTAGTCTAAATAGTGTAGATGACCTGGGGATTGAAGCTTGTAAGGAATTTATGGAAGATAACTCCTTTGTTGAAATATTCGTGTTTAGAGATTTCTGGGGGAGATCTAAAGCTATAGAATATGAAAAGAAAATGGCCACTAAAAGGAGTTTCCATCCAAAATTACTTAAAAGTGTCATTCATCCAATGTGAGGAGCATTATGAAGAATGAATTTCAAAAGATTAATTCCCAGGATGGCAGAGAGCTTGTAAAGAAAAGTCATGTGTTATTAGTACCAGAATGGGATATTGTTGATGCTATAGTCCTAGATGCTATAAGAAGGGATAAAAGGCCTCTAGTACAAACATAAGATGAGTTGGATATGGTACTTCAGGGGTCTCCATTTAGTTCATATTGGGATGCACTAGCAATCTGGTCATTATCCATGGGATCCAGGAAACCAGTACTTGTTGAGTCATTAGATGTTAGTGGGCAGTTACTTGTGAGAAGAGTTGTTGAGACCCCTTCCTTGGAGGGAGCAGAAATGGTAGTTAATGTTGCTATATTCACTAAATAAATTGTGGAAAACCCCACCCTTGAAAGGGATGACTTCAAGAACAAGTACCATGAGTTACTCAATGAATATGATAGAAGTCAACAAAAGGTAGCTGTGCTAGAGACAGAGCTGGCATTTTATAAGTAGAAGGAAGAAATATAGAGAGATCAAGGCCAAGCTAGTTCAAGTCTCCCATATCCATCTTCTCCAATGGTACCTTCTCAATCTCCCCCTGAAGATCATGCTTTGGTAATGGTACCATATAATTTGGGACAAGAGCCACTTTTAGTGGAGGAACCAACCAAATCAAGTTCCAACTCATCCAATGAACCTACAAGGGAACAACTTCTTTCACAAGTTGAAATATATAATAATTTGTTGGAACAGACACAAGACACAATGTATGAGAACATCTTGAAGATTGTTCATATTGTCTTGGAGCATCAAAATATTAAGATCCAGGCCAAACTAAATAGTGTGCATGACAATTATGCCATGATGATGCAAGCAGTGGGATTATCTCAAAGAGATAAGGAGTTGGTTATGCCAATCTTGAACAAGTGGATTCCAAGGGCTGAGAGATTGAAGTTGATAGTAGTTGGAGCCAGCTAGCATGAGGATAAATATCCTAATGTTCTTCCAACATATACATTTGTGTGTGAACTCAGTGATGCACACCTGTGAAGCTCCAACCTAATAAATCTGATAACCTACCTTTAAGAGGTGTCTAACAAGATTAATATGACCTATTTGAGCAATCCAAACAACCCTCAAAGCTTGATAATCATCAAAAGTTATATTTCACTCTTTCACCCCTTGAACCCTAGTAGTAGTGGGAACTCAGCTTTTTCCCAAAAACACAAATGTCCTCCAAAACACCAAATTTTTTTTTGATGGTTTTAGACACCCATTTTAGAATTATTACACATATCCCAATGATAGGTACAAGTCATTTGGACCAAATCCAAAAAATCATCCCTTCTACATAGACCTAATTAGGTTGATTAGGCCTAATTTGCAAAGCAACATGCCTTCAAACTTATCATAGGACCTTGAAACCTTGGGGTAGAATTTATTATGTACTCAAACCTCCAAAATAACAAAAGGATTCCACTGGTATGGACAAATTCATGCCAAACCTGAAAACCCTTGCTTTGTGCACTATTCATGAGGATTTATTAAAATTCCTATAACCATACCTTTCCAA
Source organism: Sequoia sempervirens (assembly GCA_007258455.2). Classification (NCBI taxonomy): domain Eukaryota; kingdom Viridiplantae; phylum Streptophyta; class Pinopsida; order Cupressales; family Cupressaceae; genus Sequoia; species Sequoia sempervirens. The sequence continues at coordinate 257,385,647 of VDFB02193867.1, read as the reverse complement.
ACTCAATGAATGCATCAAACAGGTTCTATGGACCTTGCACAAAGTTAAAAATTCATTACATGGACCATTATTTTTTAGAAATTTTCAAATCACCACCATGGCACATCAACTTCATATGGAAAAATGCTTATTTCTGATCAAGAACACCAACTCATCAGCTTTGAACTCATGCTACAATAGTCAAACAAAAATGAAACCCTATAATAACATACACCAAGCCATCCCAATGAGTAACAGGTCACAAACAAGAGGTGGGATGGTCATTTCATGGCTTAAATCTCACACAAACCCTTGTCTTAGCAAAACATTGCAGTTTTTGAGATTTGATGATTCCACATACCAAATGATAAGTTAGAGCTTCAAACCAAAATAAATACAAAGTAAAAGCATGTATCTTGAAAAATTCATGATATCAGACCATGAACAACCTATACAGTTTTGTACTAGTCTGAAAAGAAGCAAAAACACATAAATTCTGAGAAATTAGCAGAGTTTTATTGATTTCTTTTCTTCAAATCTTCTAATCAACCATACAAAATGTGATTCTCATTCCTTTAAAAGTTTTTCCTAGTCCCAACCATCGTCCAACCACCTTACAACTGAATTTTGAATCACTAATGACCGTTGGAGGATTAATTACCCCCTTTTACACAATTTGTCACATTTACAAGTATATTGAAATGTTTGTGCAATGTTTGCAACTTATGACTCCTAAGACCATATCAAAGGCTTGTAAATAGCCTTATTAAATCCACTAGACTCAAATCTTACATCTCCCTATATAAACTCAAAAGTTTTCCTTCAAAGGCTACAAGAACACCTTGAGTGCAAGATTGCAATACTTCACATTTTGACTCCAAAACTTAAAAACTCAACCTAAAACATGTCTAATGGTCTTGATTGACCTTATTCAAGAAAAAATACTCAAAAGACTCACTATAACCTACTAACTATCTATTCACCATCAAATGATCACAAATTGAGGATGAGGTGTAGGTGCTTCTACACCACTTAGTGAGAAATTTTTTTAGGGATAGATAGCCCCACTAGAGCAAAAGGTAAGAGAACTAAAGGCTCATTATGATTTGGACAATTTTTCACTGCTTCCAGATATTCAGCTCACCAATAGTGAACTAAAGCCATTGCAAATATGGAAAAGAGAGATGGATGATGTTATTGCTTCCCAAGTGAATCAAAATTGCAAAGAGGTAAACATCTATACCTTTAATGACACTTTGGGAAAGTTGACATTTATTATTAGCTCTCTGGAAGATTTTGACAAGGAATCCGATTTTGTGGTGACAAAGTATTCCCCATATAGGAAGAAGTTGGATGAAATCATCGATTTCAACTGGCCATCTCATGAAGAATATGAAGAATGGGGAAGGGTATTGGTTGGTTGATTGGGTTTGTAAACATGGTTGTGAAACATATAATTGGTCAAGTATTGTACAGGTATAGCCTCATAAGTTACAATGTATAAAATGTATTTTTCACATGTAAATATCAGTTGTTGATGATGTGGAATGCTGACCAGGATGTTGATTCTTTTTTGTTTGGCATCATTTTTTCATCTTGCTCGATGAGATGGATGTGCTACAATGTAGAATATTATTCTTTTTGGCATGAGCCTTTTGGGAAGGTAGTTTTGCAACTTACAACAAATGTAAATAATCTTTGTCTTATGTGTATTCCCTCCAATTTGAAGAATGCAAATATAACTGAATTAGGTAATATGGTTTGTAGCGGTCCAATTAGAATGTGACATGTGTACATTTGGCCTAAGGCTTGTTTTTCTCCCTTGTTCTATAAAAGAGAATTTAGGGCCATTTGTGCGGGTCTTTTGTTGAATTCTAGAATCGAATTGTGAAAATTCAGAACACAAAGCAAGTATGTTAAGTCCTAGTATAATGCTTTGAGTCTACATAGTAGATTTTGTCAAATGTATGGTTCATGAGCATACCTGAGTGATAATGGAAATTTTTTGAGTCTATAGTCTCTCCATTTAGATCTGTACTTGAATTATTAATGAAAATTCTGATCAAAGATAGTTTCATTAATTGTCATCATTTTCTTATTTTGATATATGTTTTGGTTTTAGCTTTGGTTCATAGAATGGGTTAAAATGCTTAAATCAACTCATAAATTTGTGTTCTAGATGATTGGATCTAATAAGTAGTCTTTAGAGTTTGGTTACCAAATCGTGAATTACAAAGTAATATGATTGAGATCACGAGTGTTCAAAATTAAATATACCTTATATTTCAATTTTCTTAGACTCCTAGCCCATAGATAATGGCACTGATCCTAACCCCTTTATGTCATTCTCTTGGTTCCAGTTACCCAACTTGAGAACAATCTTTTTAAATAATCATTGATCTATCTTTAATTTGTTGTAATTTGTGTTGTCTCATATTCTCGGCTTAGGATGCATAATTCATTCAAGGAAATTCCTACTTCTTGAGTAATTTCATCTTATTAGTCATTAATGAGAATATATCTGCTTGAATATGCAATGTATGCATGAGTTGTGTGAAAGAATTTTATAATGTACATTGTGGGACCACCCTCCCAAGTTTTGCATAGCCTAAAGTGTAGAAGATAAAGCAATTGATGCTATATCTCATTCATTGGACAATTATCTTGCCAGTATTCAAGAATTGAGTATGGAAAACTCATAGGTATCTAGAAATATCTGATTGGTTCATTGAAAACAAGCAAAAAAATGGTGACTCTACTGGAGACGTAAGCTTTACAATTATTAGTTCTCTAGAATGCCTTATCATAGATCACTATGTTATATGGCGATATTTACTTATAGATTCAGTCAAATAAAAGCGTTTGCTAAATTTAGCTCATATCTTTGTCAAATATTTCACCTACATTCCTGATAAGTTTCCTGCCCATTAGTCTCCCAAGCTTGTGTTCAAAATTCATACAAATGCATGTCATATGTGTCAAAGTTTGTCTCAGGCTCTAAATATCTATTGAAATTTTCATAGAGCATAACAAAATTGCTACTAATTTGTCCCAAGGAATTTGGGTGGCAACTCTAACATCTCTGCACTAGTGTTAGCCATTGTTTAAGGATATTAAAGAAGTAAATAAGAAATTTATAAAGAAATCAAAGAAGGTGACGAACATGAATAAGACTCAAGTTCAAATGAGAGGAACATGAGGCCACATGAAGAGGCATCAGGAACAGAAGTTGGAAGGTGAATTATCAAAGAACATGAAATTAGGAGGGAAATGGATAAAATCAAAAGACACAGGAAAAGGTAAGTCTACCTCTTAGCCCATCCCTGAACATGAAATGAGTTCTAGTTCTAGTTCAGAATGTGAAAGGAATCTATTGGACTTCAGTGATAATAATTCTAATGAGAGGGGAGACATTTTTATGAAGTCCATTATAAATGAGTACTCCTCAGATCCAGGCATGCAATCCCTAAAGAGGAGAGAAAATGATAGAATAGAAAGGGATAGAATATAAAAGGATAATTCTAGTGCTAGGCATGCTAGAGCATAAGGATATATCACCCCAAATTCCCATATGTATACCCCTGTCCCTCCTAACTTGTTAATCGAAGAGGAATATTCTCATGATTCTACTTCCCACCAAGTTGAGACTACAATAGTATCTGATAGAGAGTCTACTTTTCCAGATGAAGAAGAGGTTTTGAATGATATGCATTTGCTCAATCAAAGAGCCTCTAAGTGAAATGAAAATAGAAAGAAGAGGGATGCAGAGAAGGAGAAGAGAATTAGGGATTTTATGATGCAAAGGGATATGTTGAGAAGGAAGGTTGAGGAGATGGATGCCTTAAACCAATTGGCAGCCCAAGCTAACCAAGAGAATGATCTAGTTGTGCAAGAGATTGTGGGAAAAATCCCTATAAATTCCTCAGCTGATAATACTACTACAGATCCACAAAATAATACTACTGAAAAGACTTCTATCCCATCTACTCCCCCTCCTAAAAATAAAAAGCATGAGTCCCATTATGTTGATAAAGGGAAACAACCTATGGGAAAGAAAATGGAAAATGAAGGGGTAAAGATTGAAGAGGGGGGTGCTTCCAAGAAAGATACATCGCAAGATGCTTATGTCCCATTACTAGATAAATTGATGAAAGAAAATGAGGGATTGGATAGGAAGATGAAGGAGATAGAATTACTTTTTGTAAAAAAGGAAATGAAAAAGAATCTCAGCTTCTTAGAATCCACTTTAAAATATCTTGTCCCTGCAACCTAGATCCCTCAAGGCCACACATCCTCTTCAAATCCTCACACTAATGACAAAACTTCATCTACTCACAACCCCTCTAGTTCTTCCTCACAACTTGAAGATAAATCTAGAATAGTTCATTTCAATGATCAACATGAATCCCAACATAGAAGGTCTGGACACAATGGTGATAGGAGAGATAATGATAACCAAGATGATGAAGGACATGTTGGGAGGAGATTATTGCATACTAATAGGTATAAGAAGTTATGTTCTGAAAATATCCTAGGATACCCAAATCAAGTGCTAGATAATACTAGGAAAGATGTTCCCAAGTTTACTAGAAACAATGCTCTCAGGACTTTCAGAGTTTTGTAGAAGAATTTGAATTGTGGGATGAGGATGTGGCTATGAAGTACTTTATGCAACCCCTAACGTGCAAGGGATTGGTATAGAAGCTTGCAAGATACAAGAATTGATTCCAAGGATTCATTCTTTTGAATCTTTAGAAAGTAATATGAAGACCAAACTGATCCATGGTTTAGATTGAATGACTTTAATAACATCACAAAAGGGCACAATGAAATGGCTATTGAGTTCAATGTGAGGTTCTAGAAGACAATGTATAAATTCCCTGGATTCCTAAGGCCTAATGAAAGAGCATGTTTGGTTGTGTATTGTAATGCATATGACTCTAAGATGTGTTACTTTCTTAGAGACAAGAATAAACAATCCCTTAGGGAAGCCTACAAGATGGAGGTAAACATTGAAAACAATAGAAAGGCATATGGTAAAGTTGGTAGAAGGGAAGACCCTAGGCCTTCTAAGAACTCAAAAGCTCAAAATGAGAAAGAAGTTGATGTTACAACCCTAGATGAAAAGTTGGATCAAGTCCCAAATTTATTGTAGAAGCAGGAAAAGAATGACAAACCTCAGTTCTAGAGAAACTAGAGGCCCCCAAGACTTCAAGATTATCCTTACCATACAAATTGGCATAATGGGAAGCCAGTTCAAAATAATCAGAAGAAATTTCAAGCTACACTTGACCCTCTACATAAGAATACAACAAATGTTGTCGAAGAATTACCATGGTGTGGAGTGTGTGAAATGCCTGTTTCGTCAGAACAATGTGTACTTGTGAGATCCTTGGAAGAAACTCAAGATGATCAAAAGGAATTTGATTTTGCCCATAACCCAGATGAAACTACAAATGTATTTGAGTAGGTCAGACTTGGAATGTAGTGATTATTCTTCTAGTGATGAGGCTGACACAAATGATATGGATGTACAAAGACACGAAGTAGTTTTGCACCATCAACAAGTTCTTTTAGATGAGGAAAGAGAAGATGAATACACTGCTTATAACCTTGAGGTATGTAGTGTTTCTCTAAGAAGACCTTCGAATGAGGAAATAGAGAGATATACAATTGCACTAGCTACTAGGGTTCAAGAAAGAAGTGATCTCCACCTAAGGAATAGGGTGGTGAGTGGCAACCAAGGCCATCCTGGAGGCATGTTCATTAAAGAGAACAATGCAAAAAAAAAAGGAGTTAAGACAAAGAATAAGAAGGAAGAGATCAAGCCCAAAGAAACTAAAGAAATGATAATTTGGGCTAAAAAAGGTAGAAAAGCAAAGGTTATCAATGAAGCCACACATTAGGATCCAAAGGACAAAGAGTTGAAGCCTACCATTGAAAAGATTGATAAAAAAGCTAATAAGGTAGTTCCTCAAGAAATAGTACTTCCAGAGTTACCAAGTTATTCTCCCATTGATATGTTTCAAGTCTTGTCTCAAGTCCAGGTCACAGTCCCATTTCTTGAGATGATGAGGATTGATGACCATAAAAACAAAATAGTGGATCTCATTAATAGCATTGTCAGGGGTAGAAAAAAAAAAGTAGAGGCTGATGCACTTGAAACAAGTAAGAATCAAGAAAAGAATACTGAGGTAGGAGCAGTAATTAATTAGAACCTTGAGATTTATTTTGGAACCACCATCACTGCAAATCCTAGTTTGGTCAATCCTTTCTTTCTTAGCTTGATCATTGATGGGAAACTACTCAAGAATTATATGATAGATTATAGTGCTTAAAATAATGTTATGTAAGTTAGGATAATGGAGGAAATGGGCTTGAAGGTTGATACCACCTATGGAAAGTGCTATTTCGTGGATTCTAGAGAGGTCCTTGTAATCGGGGTAATTTATAAGGTCCCATATAAACTGACTGCATTTCCTAAAAAGGAGCTAGTCATGAGTTTCATAGTGGTGGATATTCCACGAACTTATGTAATGCTACTTTCAAGAAAATGGTGTGCTTCTATGGGAGGAAGTATGCAATGTGATCTATCCTTTGCTGCATTCTCAATTGATTAGAAGGATGTCAATATTGCCAGAGAATCAATATTTTTTCATATGATTGAGCATATAGAAGAGCCCCCAATAATTAACTTTGTGGACACTAGTATTCAAACCTTTCGTGTGGAAGAGTTGAAGAAAGAAGAAGAAGGAGAAGAAGCTAAGCCTGCACCAATTGTTAGAGAAATCTTGCAAGTGCCACAAGAAGATTCTCTATGGATGCTATATTTTGATGGAGCTTGTTCAAAGGAAGAATTAGCTACTAGGTTCGTCCTTATATCTCCCCAATATAATACTTTCAACTACTCATTTTTGTTGTAGTTTGCATGTATGAATAATGTTGTTGAATATGAGGCTTTATTACTTGGTTTGAAGTTAGCTTCCAAACATGGGATAAAACCATTAAAAGTATTTGGGTATTCTGAGTTAGTAGTTTCCCAAGTCAGGTCTAGGTTTGAAACTAAGGACAAAATATTGAGACAATATAGGAATGAGGTCTAGGATACTATTGAGGCATTCAATTATTTTGGAATAGATTGGATAGAGAGAGGATAGAATGTTAAAGAAAATTTACTAGCTAATATTGTAGTCAAGCTAGATGATGTAATTTTTGATGGTGTATCAAGAATTGAGGTAGAGACATGACCTGCAGTGCCTCACAACATTTGCAATTGGCAAGTGTTTGAGAACGATAATGACATTTTGAATTTCCTGCACTACATTGACCAGTATGAAAATCTACAGATTGACTTTAGTTCATATGTAGTTGAAGTTGATGGAAAGGAGACATTGTTCAGTAATAAGGTAATTCAACTAAAAACCAATAAAATCTCTAAGGGGTTAGTTGCACTTGAAAGGGTCTTTAATGGCCTAGATAGATCAAATGCTAAGGAAGCATCTACACATAAAGAAGACATAGAGAAGATAAATCTGGGAATATAAAATGCTCCTAAGAAGGTATATATTGGTAAAAAAATGAAGCCACATGTGAGGACTACTCTAATTTCCTTATTAAGGAAATATAGACATGAATTCGCATGGTCCTGTGATGATATAAAGGCCTATAGGGAAGATCTGTTCTAGCATGAGATCCCATTGAAGCCTGACACAAAGCCTTTCAGGAAAAAACAGTGACCTATTAATCCAACCTTGAGACCTAAAATGCAAGAAAAGCCTGCTAAGCTAAGTGATGTAGGAATTATCAAACCTAAAAGGCATTCCTCCTAGGTTTCCAATTTGGTTCCAGTCAGGAAAAATAATGGTGACTTAAGACTGTGTGTGGATTTTAGGAACCTCAATGTTTCATCATTGAAAGATAATTACCCCTTATCTAACATGGAAGCAATGTTACAAAAGGTTACAGGTTGTGAACTACTTTCTATGATGGATGAATTTTCTAGTTATAAGTAGGTTAGAGTGAGGGAATCAGAGCAATACAAAACAACATTTACCACACTGGTCATGGGGGACCTATATTTATGTGAGGATGCCTTTCGGCTTAATAAATGTTGGTGCCACCTTTCAAAGAGCCATGGATGTGGCTTTTTTCTGATTTCTTATAGTTGTTTCTTGCTATCTACTAGGATGACCTTACTGCTCATAGTAAGAAGGAGGAGGATCATTGTTTACATCTTGAGAAGATTTTTATTAGAGAATTAGAGTATGGCATTTCGTTGAATCCCAAGAAATGTACCTTTGGAGTAAAAAAAGATAAGTTGCTAGGGCACATTTTCTCAAAAGATGGTATCAGGATTGATCCTGAAAGAGTAGTAGCTATAGATAAAATTACACCACCAAAGAATAATAAATGGATTCAATCTTTCTTTGGGAAGATAAAATTTCGAAGGAGGTTTGTGACTAATTTTGCAGAGATAGTTAGGCCTATCTCAAGGATGCTCAAGAAAGTAGAAGAGGTGATATGGTCATAAGAGCCTCTCAAATATTTTCAAGTCATTAAGGATGCTATTAAAGTTGCACCTCTCTTGAAAATTCTGAACTACTCTAAGCCATTCTAATTGATTACATTTTCCTCTTTTCATACCTTAGCGGGATTGTTGTTACAAAAAAATGATGAAGGTTTTGAACAACCAATTTCCTTTTTTAGAAAGTCTTTGCAAGCACCTGAACTCAAGTATGATGCTGCTGAGAAGCAAGCTTATGCCTTAGTTAAGGTTGTTAATAATTTTAGGGCATATTTGACTAGTGCAACTATGGTGGCATATGTTCCAAGTGCAACAATCAAGGACATTTGTGCGAACCCCAATCCTAGTACCTGCAAAAAAATAAGAATAAACAAGTTAGACAAGAGATTGCAAGCCAAAACAAGGATTCGCCATGAAATCCATTTACAACATTCAAACTAGGAAGAAAATATTGAAGAACACAATGGAAATGATAAAACAAAGATTGAATCCTAATTTAAATGTGCAAACTCATGTTCCCATGGGGGAATTGGTTCTAATTTGATGTGAGAATTGGCCCTTTCCCAATTCCTAAGATGCAAGCTTGATATGTTGAAGATGATTGATCCACTTTGATGGTGAAAGATGAGAGCTTCAAGCAAAAATCTGCAAAAACCTAGCTAAGAACTCAAGTTTGATGGATGAAAATGGGTAAATATTTTAGCATAATAACTTTGCATAATTTGTGGATGATCAAATGAGGATATGAACTCTTTATTTATAGAATGTCAAGATGGACGAATGTCTAAATTTGAGAAATATGGGACTAAAAATCATCCAATGGCATGATGCCACTTGTCAATCTATGAATGGATGAAGGATGTGCAAGATTTGGGGATTGTGCCAATAAATGCATAATTTTGAATTTAAAATTTGTTGAAATGAATTGTAAAAGGGAAGGGAAAATGCAATAAATGCCACTTGGCTTAAGGAAAAGGACATGTAAGATGAAGTTATTGCCTTGTTGTATGTACATGTTGACTTGGAATATTTGAATTCAAATTGAGAGAATATTCCAAAAGATGCCTTGTGAGGAAAATAGAGATTTAATAAATGAATTAAATCCATTTTCATGTGCAACTTGCATTATCTAGAGGATGGGACATGAGATGAGATTAAATTAATCAAGGGTTAATTAATTTAATGAGAGGTTAGATGATGTGACCCATTTGACTCAAATTTGTGGATTCATTTAAATCAAATAAGAGAGGAATATGATAAGAGACTAATTAAATAAGGATTTTGATTTATTTAATTAAAAGAGATGGTGTTAGATTAAATCAAATAAGGTTTTTATTTATTTAATTTAATGGATAGACTTTGGAGATTTAATCAAATAAATTGATTATTTAATTAAGTAGGGATAATTAGATTAGATGAATTGATTTAATTAACAAGAGGGAGTGACATAATTAGACAAAATTATTGTTTAATTAAGGGATGAAAGTTGATGAATTTAATCAGATAAGGAGATTTGATTAAATGGTCAGACCGAGGGATGATTCTAGAAGAAATGATGTTAGTAGTCAGGATCAGATACACAATGTCAATCAGTATATTTTACGTGTCTACAACATTTTCAATCAAAAAGAAACTATAGGTCAGAGATGTAGGTGGATTAATAGAATCCAAGAGTTCAATATGGATGTTCAAATTACAAAGTTGGTTAGAGGACAAGGTTTAGCTAAACTCATTGTTGAAACTAATTTGGAAGCCAATCAAATTAATTAGGTTGAACAATAAAACATTCCTCCCATTTGTGATATGCAGACATCTAGCTCGTACAAAAGGATAGGTTAATATCTATAGACCATGAATTTCCCTAATGGCATGCAAAACAATGAGAAGAGAACATTAAAATTGTAGGAAATTATGTATGTTCTCATTGATGGTGAAATCTAGTGGAGAATCCCAGAAGGTGTGCTTCTCAGATGTTTAGATGGTGACAAAGAAGAAGATTTGTTAATTGAAATGCAAAAGGGTGTGTGTGGAGGTCACTACATGGCTAAGAATACTACAAATAAGGTAGTGAGAGTAGGATTTTCATGGCCCACAGTGTTCAAAGATGCACATAGACTTGTGAAAAAGTGTGATGCTTGTTAGAGGTTTACCAAAAAACTTAAATTTTTAGGTAACCTACCACTTAGGCCAGTCGCAGCACCAACCCCCTTCTAACAATGGGGTATTGACTTTATTGGAGAAATGGCAGTGAAGTATAGTGGAGGAAACTCCTAGATTTTCATTACAACTGACTATTTCATGAAGTGGGTTGAAGCTATTCCTACCAAAAAGGCAACCAATAAAGTTGTCATTGACTTCTTGATAAATAATATTCTAAGTAGGTTTGGTGTTCTTGAGAGAATTGTCTCTAATAATGCTATGCGCTTTAGGTCTGAGGAATTTATGGATTTCTACAACCAACATGGTATAAATGTATCTTATTTGTCCTCATACCATCCCCAAGGGAATATACAAGTTCAGTCCACTAATAAGAGCCTTATGAAGATCATTAAATAGATGCTTGAGAAGAATAAGAAAGCTTGGGACTCAAAATTTCAATTGGAACTATGGGTAGATAGAACCATAGTGAAGAAAGTCATTGGACAATCCCCTTTTAACTTGGTGTATGGGGTTGAAGCCAGAATACAACAAAATAATCTAATGAAAATGTATAAATTTTTCTAGGAATATCATACTGATATTTGTGATGAGATGCAAAATTGGATGGACGAGTTGAATGAGCTAGATGAGAAGAGAAGCTTACAAGAGAAACAAGAGATTGCAGCTCCAATTCAAGCACTTATATGACAAAAGGGTTGTTCAGAGGAAGTTTGAAGTAGGGTGTATCATCTTGATGTGGAACACAAGACTAGAGGACAAAGGAAAGCATGAGAAGTTTGAACCTTTATGGCTTGGGCCTTATTTGATTACATACACTCATGGGGAAGACTCCTACTTTCTACAATCACTAATGGGTGAATTTCTGGAACTACCAGTACATGGACAATGCCCAAAACTCTATTTCTCCTAAAATAGGTTATATCTCCATGTACATTGTATAGTCCTATAAATTGTGTACATATGGTTTGCTATGTTTTCTTTCTGCTACATCTACTTGCCTTGTCTGGGTGAGCTCCTAGTTTTTTTGAGTTCCTTTTTGTTTGGTCTGCTTCACCAAGAGTTCCATTTCTCACCATACCCACCAAGGGTATGCATCCCTGAGCATGAGCCACTAATGGAGTCCCTAAAAGTTTTAGCACTTATAGGTCCTTTTGAGCTCGATAATAGCATGTCACAAGTTGCCCACAGGAAGGGTTTAAGGTTTTTCTTATGTAGCATTGTTTTCAAATGCTTCACTTAAAAACCTTGGGTATTTTAATTTTACATTGACTTTCCCTACCTGGTTATCGATTGTTTAAGTTTCCTTTTGAGACATTTTTGTGCATCCCTTATTGACCCCTTTGTTTAGGTTACCTAGTCACCTTCAACTGTGAAGCGTTTAATTTTCCCAAGGTCAAGCTTTAATATTTCACTCATAAATGACTTAAGTCTAATTCATCGGTCTTCGAGGGTAAAATGTTGTTGGCCTAGTCATGGCCCTCTTTTATAGCTGACTTTGTCGCATGTGCAAGATTGATAATACTAGATCATGGGATTTAATCAGAGCCATTCCCCATTGGGTCGTGTATCCCAAGTGATGGTACATTAATTGTTGTGTGGTCCACAAGATGTTGACACATGTTTAAACATGGGTATCGACCTCACCATCACTTTTCATTCCAATGCTCAAAGTTTTAAGATCAATAGTGATTATTAAGAGGGAGAAGTTGATTGATGTTGTTCCCCACCATCTCATAGAGGGAATATGCAAGCTTGTTAAAATTTGTGAGGTCCGCAAGAAGTTTCCATGTAAGTCCTATCACTACTGGCGTGTGGAGCCCACAAGTACATGATAGAAGATATAGTTGGCACATTTCTATTGGCCAATTTTTCTAAGCTGAAACAACAATGAAATTCAAATGTGGTTGACTCAATCTGAGTCTTCCAACATGGCCATCTCAGCTATAGATCAATAGTACACATTCAAAACTATGAGTACACCTATTGTAATTGTTTTTCTTTGCATGAGCGATTAGTAATGGTGGAGGTGACTCATAAATCTACACAATTTCCCTCAAAATATACAAATATGGTCAGTTCTTTCCTGACTGAGGTTTGAAGACATGCTAGGAGCAATACAAAAAAATGAAAGAAGTGACTTGTAGATTTTGTGTCGACCGCCATTAGGGTTATTGTGATTGAAAGCCATAAGTATGATAAATGTAGTTTTATACTTTATTTCAGTCTTTTTGAATTAGGTTTGGTTTTCAATTTGCTTTTTGTGAATGTGCTTTATTGCTTTTCTTTAATTACTCAAAATTAGGGTTAATTTTGTCTTTAAAAGCTGTAGTCCCGTGAAACTTTTCAGAATTAGCATTCACATTGAGTTTTAGGTCTGAATTAAGAGGCTGGTAGTTGAAATCTTTCTCATTAAAACCTTGATCTGCTTAAAATTCATGGCCCCCAAAGTACAAATGGCTGCCCCTTCGACCTAATCCACAACATTCTCCCAGGATGTAATTGACTTGTTACCCTCGTCTACAAATAAGAAACCTGAAGGAAAGGTCGTGTTCTATGGTCCTACTGTTAAAGAGGTAGTGATGGATAAATAGTGCTTCATAAAGGATGTCAAGTTGCCTTATACAAGATGGAATCTTTTTCAGCATTGGTTCACGAATAGTAATCTTGGAGCTCCTCTTTGTAATCCCTGGAGGTTAGATATGGGAAAATTAGTTGTTCCCAATGTGTACATGGATGTGGATCTTTTGAAAGATATCTCCTCAAGGTATGATCTAGTTTCTAGGGTTGTCAGGACATTTGATGGGAGGGATATGGCAAAGATAACTAGGAAAGAAATTGAAGATGTTTTAGATTTTCATGAGTGGATTTAGGATTTGGTCCCTCTAGATATGGATGATATCAGGAAGGAACACAACAATACCAAGATATTCATTAGGAAAAAGTTGTTTCCCTTGCATATTTCTATAATTGGTATCAGGAAGCATAGAAAGAAAATCAAAATTGGTGAGAAGGAGCTTGAGCATTTCCCAATGAGCTATTTTGTGAGCTATTTCAGGAACAATGTATATTCTTTATGTCAAATCATTGGTTTTTCTCCACCTGACACATTGTAGAAAGAATATAGCTATTTGGCAACACATCTACAACACCTAGCTGATAACATAGTCTATGATTATGCTACTTATCTAGCAGAACATATCTACATGGGTTTGGTTGAGTTGAAAGAAGGGAAGCAATGGGTGAAATTTTGGTGGTATTCACTATTAATGCATATGTTCTTGCATAAAGGGTAGAAGGTTTTTGAGAAAGATATAACTTTGAAAAGGAAGGCAAAAGGTATTGATTTTCCTATTCAATGTTGGACCCAAATTTTGGACAAGGATGATCTGAAGTATAATTATGTGATGTTCCAAAATTATTTTGCATAAAGAATAAGGATATCCTTGATCTATGAACCACCAATAATTCCTAAATAAATTCATTAGTTCTTGAGACCTATGGAGTTGAGGCCAGACTTGAATTTGAGTCACAAATGGGGAGACTTGATTTTATACCCTAATAAAACAATTTTCAAAGTATATGGAAATGTTTTGGATCCATATTTTTTTCCAAGATATGTGCCACTAAGGACAAGATTTCTTGAAATCATGAGATAGTTGGGAGCTTCAAAGACATTACACTTACCTTATACATCAAGGAAATGTTCATTCTTTCTAGAGTGGACATTGTTTGTTGATTATGTTCTAGTGAAAGGGGCATGGAAGCAATTAGTACATCTACTTCCGCCTTACAAGTTGGGGACTATGTTCCCAAGGAATCATGATCCTGAGGGCTTTATCACCAAATTGAAAGTAGATAAGAGGTTGAGTAATTTTGTGCATGTCTTTGATTATCCTAAAGATGTCATTAGGAACATTTTTAGCTTTCAAGAGCAGGATGAAAGGAAAGCTAAGTACTTTTCTTATAGGAAGATGTTAGAAGAAAAATGGAAGAAGGATCCTAATTATAATCCTTTTCCAAATATACCTAATGAATTTAACTAGGCCATGTATGTTATGAATAATTTTGAAAATGTAGTTAGTATATTGAGGGATCAATCAGAGGTTATAAACAAAGGAAAAAAAAGAGTGGTTGAAGAAGAGACCACTATAACATTGGATGAAAGGTCTACTTACCAACCACCAAAGCAACTAAGAGTCTACTCCAGGAGGAAGAAAGTAGTGGATGAAGAACAAAATTTTTTGACCCCTATCACCTTTGAGGGATCAAAGGAAAATTCTCTTGAAAGTGCAATTCCATCCCCTCTAGGGCAAGTTCCTCCACCTGTAATTGAACTTGATTCACCACCAAGAAGTCCTGCTCCATTGTAGCAGCCACCTCTTAAGAAATAGATAATTGAGGCAAGAGGAGTTGTTGAATATTCTGATATAGACGAAGATGATATCTTTATCACTCTTGAGGATATGCAACAAGGAATGCTTCCCCCTATGGGGGAAATTGCCTCAAGTTTAGAACAAAGGAGTCTCAAGTTGGGAAATTGGAAATTAGTGGTCTAAAAAGTGCAAATGACTTGGGGATTGAAGCTTGTAAGGAGTTTATGAAAGATGACTCCTTTGTTGAAACATTTGAGTTTAGAGATTTATGTCAGAGATCTAAAGCTACATAATATGCAGAGAAAGTGGCCATTGAAAGGATTTTGCATCTAGAATTACCTGAAAGTGCCATTCAAGCCAATGTGAGGAGCATGGATGGCAAAGAGCTTGTAAGGAAGTGTGGTGTGTTATTGCTACCAGAATGGTATACTATCGATGTTATAGTCCTAGATGCTATAATAAGGGCTGAAAGGCCTCTAGTGCAAATAGAAGAGGATTTGGATATGGAACTTTAGGGGTTTGCATTTAGTGAAGATTGGGATGCACTAGTAATCTGGTCATTATCCATGGGATCCAGGAAACCAGTACTTGCTAAGTCATTAGATGTCAGTGGGAAGTTACTTGTGAGAAGAGTTGTTGATACCCCTACCCTAGAGGTAGCTAAGATGGCAATTAATGTTGCTAGATTCACTAAAGAAACTATGGAAAACCTCACCCTTGGAAGGGATTACTTCAAGAACAAGTACCATGAGTTACTCAATGAATATGATAGAAGTCAACAAAAGGTATTTGTTCTAGAGACAAAGCTATCATTTTATAAGCAAAAGGAAGAAATATAGAGAGATCAAGGCTAGGCTAGTTTAAGTCACCCATCTCCATATTCTCCAGTGGTGTCTTCTCAATCTCTCCCTCAAGATCAAGCCTTGGAAATGGTACCATATAATTTGAGACAAGATCCACTTTTAGTGGAGGGACCAAGAAAATCAGGTCCTAGCTCATCCAACGAACCTACAAGGGAGAAACTTCTTTTACAAGTTGAAATATATGAGAAGTTGCTGCAATAGACACAAGACACAATGTATGAGAACATCTCAAAGATTTTTCATACTATCTTAGAGCATCTAAATATGAAGATCCAGGCCAAATTGAATAGTGTGTATGAAAATTATGCCCTGATAATGCGAGCAATAGGATAATATCAAAGAGATAAGGATTTGGCTATGCCAATCTTGAACAAGTGGATTCCAAGGGCTGAGAGATTGAATTTGATAGCAGTTGGAGCTAGCCAGCATGAGGATAAGTATCCTAACGTGCTTCCAACATATACATTTGTGTTTGAACTCAGTGAGAAAAAGTTTCGGGGATACATAGCCCCATTGGAGCAAAAGATAAGAGAACTAAAGGCTCATTATGATCTAGAAAATTTGTCACTGTTTCCAGATATTCAACTCGCCAATAGTGAACTAAAGCCATTGGAAATATGGAAAAGAGAGATGGATGATTTTATTGCTTCCCAAGTGAATCAAATTTGCAAAGAGGTCAACATCAATATATTTAATGACACTTTCAGAAAGTTGACATTTATTATTAGCTTTCTAGAAGATTTTGACAAGGAATCCAATTATGTGGTGACAATGTATTCCCCATACAGGAAGAAGTTGGATGAAATCATCGATTTCAATTGGCCATTTGATGAAGAATATGAAGAATTGGGAAGGGTATTGGTTGGTTGATTGGGTTTGTAAACATGGATGTGAAACATATAATTGGTCAATTATTGTGTAGGTCTAGCCTCAAAAGTTACAATGTATAAAATGTATGTTTCATAGGTAAATATCAGTTGTTGATGATGTGGAATGTTGACCAGGATGTTGATTCATTTTTTCTTTGCATAATTTTTTTATCTTGCTTGATAAGATGGAAGTGCTACAACATAGAAGATTATTCTTTTTGACATGTGCCTTTTGGGAAGGCAGTTTTTCTTCTTACAACAAATTTAAATAATGTTTGTATCATGTGTATTCCCTCCAATTTGAAGAATGCAAATATAATTGAATAAGGGAATATGTTTTGTAGCATTCCAATTAGAATGTGACATGTGTACATTTGGCCTGAGGGTTGTTTTTCTCCCTTGTTCTATAAAAGGGAATTTAGGGTCATTTGTGTAGGTCTTTTGTTGAATTTTGGAATCGAATTGTGAAAATTGAGAACATAGAGCGAATATGTTAAGTCCAAGTCTAATACTTTGAGTCTAGATAGTAGATTTTGTCAAATGTATGGTTCTTGAGCATACCTAAATGATAATGTAAATTTTTTGAGTCTATATTCTCTCCATTTAGATCTGTACTCGAATTATTAGTGAAAATTCTGATCAAAGATCATTAAATTAATTTTCATCATTTTCTTACTTTGATATATGTTTTGGTTTTAGCTTTGGTTTATAGTGTGTGGTCAATTTTATGTGTGATAAATATGTAAAAAGAAATGAATCAAACACACCAATAAGACATTATATCAAAAACAAAATATTTAAATAATAGAGATTTTCAAACTCAGTATCATGTTATCAATGTTGTCCTATCATCCTCTATCTCCAGTATTTTCATTGATTCTAGCTGGCTCTCAGATTGTATGCTAGGCTCAATGAATAGTCTTCCTAGAGAACGAGATTGAATATGAAATGCAAGTAATGCTAAGCTAATACATGATTATTGTAAAACATGATTGCTAAAATAAAATATTATGATTGATGCTATAAAAACTATGATGATAATGCTAGAATGCTATAATACTAAAATGCAATTAATCTCCAATTCCTCTGCTGTGTGTTGTAACCCTTGCTTGGATTGATAGTGCTATTTATAGAGTTTTTGAGAGCTTTTTGATTGGATGATATGATCAACAATTGTGAAAATTCCTTGAAGATTGAACGGTTGAGGATGGATAAGACTGAAGCAAAATAGAAGAAAAAAGAAAGCAAGATTTTGTTTTCTTTTCTGTAAAAGAGCTAAGATAAGATGATAAAGATGATTTATAAAAAAATCATCTTTTTGTGAGATTAATATGGAAAGATTTTGAAGAAGAGAAATAATGAATTATTAAATTCAATTATTCATTTAAGGGTGACACAGAGGTTTTTTTCTTAAAATAGAATATTTACCCTAGATTTGAAGAATAATGGAAGATTTCATAATTATGATTTTGAGAAGATATGGAAGATATTCAATTAAATAAAGATATTTAATTAAACTTTTAAGAAATGGTATGTAAATGAAATTAGTTAAATAAGATATTTAATTAACTACAAGAAAGAAATATTTAAATTTAATTAAATCAAAAAGACTTAATTAAATTCAAAACGTGATAATTAATTAAAATAAAAAAAGTGTATTTATTTAATTAATAAAGTGGACATATGAATGTGAAATAATTAAATAAAAATTAATTTATTTAATCATGATAGAAGAATAAATTGGATGAACAATATAATTAAATTAATTAAATTAAATCATTTGTAGAAGACTTTAGAGAAATTAATTGAATAATAAATATTTAATTAAATGCTAGGATTAATCAGATATGACCAATTTTATGCATCTACATTTTTCCCTCTTTGAAGTGATGTATGAAATGTATCGTTTCAAAGAAAATATTCTCACTTTTTGAAATTTGTTGTGTTTGACTTTGCCCCTTTTTTGAAAAATATGCCCCTGACCTGATTCTGAAATGTTTCCGATTAAAAGATGTTGTTGGTGTTAATGATGCCCCCTCAAGAGGTAAATCATTGATGATGATGAGTTGTTGATAATGTTGGAAAAAATTTATTTGATGATGAGATTTGGATTTTGATGTGAATTCAGTGATTTAGCTCTCGAAAAATGATGTATAAGGATGCCCTAGTGTGAAAATAAAGTCAAAGTTAGATAAAAAGATAAAAAATAAAATAGCATGCCACAAGACTCACCTTTGGTTGACCTTTAAAAGGTAAAATAGGAGAAAAGGAAAAGTCATTTGCACTTTTTGACTTTTAGAATCTTGTTGCTCTAATAGTGACCTGGCAAGATGGAGATTTCGTACCACCAACACAGATTTGAGTGGGCTCGTTGATATTAGAGACTAGTTGTGTATGGACCATTGGTGAGTAGATCCAACCTCTTTTGCTATAAAATTTTTCCATTTTGAATCAATTTTTGCTATTTTTCCCATGGATTTAGGTTTGAAAAGTCTGTTTTAGCACTTTTAGGATTGTTTTAGTGCTTTCAATAACTGTTTTAACGCTTTCAATTTGTGTTTTAGCACATATAGGATGCTTTTTGTATATTCACTATAGAAACTAGTTTAGCGCATCTGATTAAAAGAGTAGTGCATATAGGATGCCATAAGAAAATTAGGGTTGTAGCGCATCTAGGAAAAACATTAGCGCATTTAGGGTTGTCGCGCATCCAGTGAATAGAGTGGTGCTTTTGATTAGAGTTTTAGTGCTTAGAGAGAAATAGCGCATAGAGGAAATGTTTGAGTGCATCCAGGGCAAAGAATGAGGCATCTGAGTTTTAGCACATCCAGGATACAAAATAGCACATAGAGGTCATCGATTAGCGCTTTTAGGAAATGTTCCCATTTGATAAAAATGATGATGTTTTTATTGCTTCTTTGGTCAATAGATATAAAAATGGGTGTTTCATCATGTTGATATGGATAGAAAATCTAATTGATAAATTTTTTTCCCAAAAATAGAAATCAAAGAGTAGATAGCTGATAACTTTGTTTCTCCTGTACGAAAAAGAAAGAGTAGATGATTGATAGGACTTCTGATGAATTTTTTTTCTACGATAGAAAACAAATAGTAGATTATTGAGTGAAAACATATTTGCATTTGTGATTGAAATACAAATAGGATGATGTTTTGATTGTTGATAAATTTGCATTCTTGAAAAAGAAAATAAATAGTAATTGATGGTAGAGTAGATTGATATGATATCCAAATAGATAGATTGTGTATTGATTGCCTGATATGAGTCACCTAGATAGAACACTTGATATGGGTCAGTTGATATGAGTCTGATGAGTATGTGTTGCTGATATGGGTCATAGATAGATAGACATGAGTTAAATTGATTTAGCTTGATTGAGATTGAATCATTGATAGGATGTTGATTGATTGTTTTGTAATAACTGAAAATAAGAGGTTTTCAAAAACCTCCAAATTAGGGAGCGTCACTCGACAGGGTGGGATACGATACCCAAGCTGACACCAAATTATGTAGCATTGATAGGGGCATGTGGATTGAGATCTTTGTTGGCCATGCCTCCGATTCAGGTCAACAGGGGACTGTTGACTGTGTTAGTAGAGAGGTGGCATTCAGAGCACAACACCTTTCATTTGCCGATTGGTGAGGTGACTGTGACTCCTAAGGATGTGTATAGGATTATTGGTATTCCAGTGGTAGGCACCCTTGTGTTATATGATCACAAGAAGCTAGGTGGTATAGATGCTCTGAGGAGAGTATATGGTGATGCTTAGATAGCAGAGTACTAGGTGCCATGGACTGATTTCAGGGGGTATCTGACCTTGCCTGCAGTTTTGGGTGCATTCATTGGACATCTCCTTTGTCTGGATCACTGGTCAAAGGGACTATCAATGGGATGGGGGAGGATCCTGGAGCAGATACTGGTACAACCCTAGAGATATGCCTAGGGGAGTTGCATGTTGGCACATTTGTATCATGATCTTCATCAGGTGGTGTACAGAGGTGCATCAAGTATATCATGTGGGGTGACGTTGCTCCATATCTGGGCATGGGAGCATATTTTTGTGATGAGACCAGCCTGTCCTAGAGTGAGGCCACTAGGTCAACCATATGTGTATGCATATGCCATGTTCCTTGTCCAACCCAAGCTGGGCAAGTTGGATTACTAGAGATGATGTTTGGATGATATGGATGTCATGATATGGCGGCCATACCTAGATTGTGAGCCATGGGATATAGATAATTTAGAGATGCCATTCGTATGTATGCCCTAGTTTTTGATAGGGAGGACCCCATTCATCCTTGAGAGGTTCTTGGCCATGCGGGTACAATGATAGTTTGAATTTACACAGGGAATGCCTCAGGGTGTTGCTCACTATGCATGGAGCAAGGATGAGGTAGGATGGGGACCTGGCATTTCGTACCAGATAGCCTATACCGAGTATGTTGCTTTAGCTCCCAAGGAATGAGATGATAGGTAGGATATTATTGATGCCGGGATGTCTAAGGAGTACTCTGTTTATTTTCATACACGTCTATTTCCACGGTTGACATGTCCTAATGAGCCAACACCCATTTTGGTGGTACCATAGCCAAGGGCGGGGAGACAGGAGGATGTGGTAGTTGGTGAGTAGACAGTGGTTGGGGGAGAGGAGGAGAGCTTAGATGGGGATGATGGGGATGATGGCGGGGATGAGAGGTAAACACCAGTGAGATCGAGGCTAGATATTTTGGGCAATGTGCAGATCATGCAGAGTTCGAGGACTAGGATTGGGCAATGGACAGTGATCAGGGTTGCCTCCACCTCTCAACAAGGGTAGATAGATACTTTGTAAGCCCAGGTGTAGACACTATAGGGACAATAGGTATAGTTACAGAGCCAGTTGGTTCAGGCACAGGGTTTGGCCACATAGTTATAGGCACAGCTGGCACAGTCCCAAGTACAAGCATAGAGTATGGTGTAGGCATAGGAACAGACACATCCTCCTACCCCAGACCCACAAATAGCCCAGTTGATTATAGAGAGAGATGCATTGAGACGGAGGGTGGTAGAGACTGAGGGTGTTGTTCAGAGGCTGATGGGAACCATGGAGAGTGGATCATTGCGAGAGGCCATTATAGAGGGCTTTGAGATGGCTAGAGAGGATGAGTACTACTAGGTCAGATATGAGGAGTTATGTCCTCCTAAGCGTAGAGAGCCTTTCCCACAGTCCCACAGTAGGACCAGGAGCAGGACATAGACAACTACACAGAGCATGGGGGTTACCGAGCCTCGACGGAATCTAGATGTAGGGACTAGTGGGAGGCCACTATCCTCGAGACCAGCTCCATCAAGGGGTTCCACCAACTAGCCTTGATTGATGTATGTAGGATTTATGTGATGTATCTCATATTCTTGGAGCATGTATATTGATTTTTGATCATATCTCATGGATCTTTCTGGACTTTTCTGTGTCGTTGGACTTTTGAACATTTGTATGTGTTTTTTATGAGTGATGATATGCAATGGTGATGAGTTTTGATGATGTGTTGGATATGATGATATGAGATTGATACACATTTATTTCCTTGTTTATGTGATATGGATTTTGATATATAGTTTGGATGATCTACTGGCTAACATGATTTGTAGGATGATGTGATATGATTATGATATGATGATGTGCAATATGATGTGTACTAATGATCTCATGCAAGTGGATGATGATGGTAAAAAATGCAACGTATTGAGATGATATGATATATGATATGAATTGTTAATGATGTGGAAATGTAATGTTTGTATGAACTTATTTTTGTTTTGATTTTCCAAAATGTTATAAATGATGATGATGTGATGTTGTGTTTATGAAATGTATGATGAATTTGCAACATGATATGTAATATGAATCAAATGTTGTATGAAAAATGATAAATAAAATGGTATTGAAAATGAGAAAAGATGTGAATGATAAATGATGAAATGTATGCTATGAAATGTAATGAATACAAAAAAGATTGATGAGATGATAAAATGAGATGGAATGATAAAATGAAATGAAATGAGATGAAATGTAATGAAACAAGATGAAATGTAATGATATGAAAATGAGATGATATGTAAAATGTAGTGAGATAAAATGAAATGTAATGATATGAAAGGATAAAATAAAAATTAAATTTAGTGATATGAAATGAAATGTAATGATATGAGAGGATGAAATGAAAATGATAAAATGAAATGTAATGATATGAAATGAAAATGTAATGATTAAATGAAATGTAATGATATGTAAAATGTAATGAGAGGAAATGATATGAAAGGATGAGATAAAAATGAAATGTAGTGATATGAAATGAAGTGTAATGATATTAAAGGATGAAATGAAAATGATGAAATAAAATGTAATTATATGAAATGAAAATGTAATGATAAAATGTAATGTAATGATATGAAATGAAATGTAATGATATGAAAGGATGAATAAAGGAATAATATGAAATGATAAAGGATCAAAATGATATGAGAATAAAACCAAGATGATAAAAATGAGAATGTCCCATGATATGCAATGAAATGATATGAAATGTGAAATGATAATGCATCATGAAGGATAAATAATTGAGAAAGGATCTAAATGATGAATGTTAAACTATATGATATGCACAAGACCTAGATAAAATGATACTTAAATGAGGATGAAACAAATGTCCAAATTTACTCCACATATAGTCCAAAGAGACATGACAACCATTGATTTATCTATTCAACTTTGATTATAACTCAAGTGTGAATCAAGTATGCAAATATATACATTGATCTAAATGAAATGCAACTAAATAAAACCAACTATTTGTTGAGCCTTTGGGTAGCTTTCTTGAATCATCATAGAGCCTTATAAAATGTTGGAAGTATGTACAAGCATTAGGGGGAGATTAGCACCAATGATGACCTGAGTACAACTTTCATGATTTTTGATATAGCAAGTGAACACAAGCATCAAGGTATAATTGAGCTGAGATGACCTGAGCATTCTTGTATAAACAGGAAAAGACTAACCACCTTCTGATGCTTTGGAAATCATGTTTCACGACATATTTGCATCAAATCGATAGTTAACCTCAAGACAACAGACAAAGAAAAATCATCCTCCTCCTTGCCACTCTAGTTCAATACATCATTGAGTGTGCTCTAGAGAGATGATATCGAAAAATCAAACAACCATTGTTCAAAATGAAAAACTGATATTCCAATCATTATTCAGATTTTAGATCATCCAGATATGAGTCATGATATGGTATTTTGCTGAAAAATTGTTGTGATATGGATCAATGGTTGGATAGTTGTTCATGTGTTTTGATTCTTTGTTCACATGACCGAGTTATATATCTTTGTCGAGCTATTTTGGTAGAACCTAAAAGTTGGTTGCCCCAGAGTATGTCAATATTTACCCCCTAATATTTGACATAGCCTGCTAAAATGGATATGTATAATAATCAAGCCATGGTAAGACATTATCACTTTAGGAAAATGATGGCAACATGATGCCGGTATGACTCTAAGATGATGGAAAGATGCATTGAAATGAAATCTTAGTGCAAAACAAGAACTAATAGATAGAGAGCTACAAATAGCGCCTGCTCGCCAGATTTTCACTATTTGATTTTATTGCATTGTTCTGATTTTTTAATTTATTTTTTATATCGCTACCAAGATGCCTGTTTTCTAGGTTTTCACCAAGGTCACCATTTTTCAAGACTTTTTCTGCTATTTTTTGTATTTCTTCAGGACTTTTTCTGATGTTTTTGTATTTCTTCAAGACTTTTTCTGATGTTTTTGTATTTCTTTAGAACTTTTTCTGATGTTTTTGTATTTCTTCAAGACTTTTATAGATGATGATAACTTCTTCAGACGTAATAATTTTTTAGGTGCATGCTATTGATGGGTTAGTCAAATAGGTCCCCTTCTGGCATTGATAGCTTGTATGCTCCTAAACCGTATACTTCTATGACCACATACGGACCCAGCCAATTAGATTCAAACTTTCCTTTCTTCTCTCTATCTTGTTGATTGTGTGGGTTCTCTTTTAGAACAAGATCACCAACCTGAAAGATACGTGGTTTGAATCTGTGATTATAGCTACGAGATATCATTTGTTGATAGGATTTCAAATGATTAGCTGCTCATTATCTCTTTTCATCAAGAAATTCTAGTTCTTGCAATCGGGAAACTCTGCATTCGTCATATGTTATGAGACTTTTCAATGATACTCTAAGTGATGGGATCTCAACTTCTAGTGGAAAAATTGCTTCTACTCCATAGATAAGGGAAAATGGTGTTGCTCCTATTGGCATTCAAATACTAGTTCGGTAGGCCCATAATGCAGGATCAAGTTGGATGTGCCAATCTTTCCCTGCATCATTCACAGTCTTCTTTAAAATTTTCAATATTGTTTTATTCGAGGCCTCTACTTAGCCATTCCCTTATGGATAATAAGGTGTTGAATATCTGTGTTGAATATGGAATCTCTCACAAAGTTTGTCAACATCTTGATTCTTGAATGGCTGTCCATTATCTATGATGATAGAGTTGGGAATACCATACCGAAAAATGAGATAGTTGAGTATGAATGATGAGATTTGTTTGCCATTGACCTTAGTGAGAGTTACTGCTTCAATCCACTTGGTAAAATACTATATTACTGTGATGATGAACTTGTGTCCATTCGAGGATGAAGGATGAATCTTTCCAACTAAATTAAACCCCCATTGAGAGAATGGCTAGGTTGGTACAAATGGTTGTAGTGCCTGTACTGGTGCATAAATGAGATTTCCCTGTATCTAACATTTAGAACACTTCGTTACAAAAGTGAATGATTCCCTCTCCATTGTAGGCCAATAGTAACCCATTCTAATCAATTTCTTGGATAAGGTTAGTCCACTTGAATGAGTACCACAAATGCCACCATGAACTTCATGTAATGCCTTATCAGATTCATCATGTTCAATACATCAAAGTAAAGTACCATCAAGACTACGATGATAGAGAGTGTCAGTGCTAAGGGTATAGTGAGAAGATTGGCAGATAAAGTTACACTTTTGGTTACATGATGAGTCAAGTGGTAAGATGTCATCTTTTAGGTAGGCATAAATCTTTCCATACCAAGGTGAATCAGATCCTACTAAGTGGCAAATGATTTGGCTTTCAGGTGTTTCATAGGCAGGCGTAAATGATTATTCCACCAGAAATTTGTAGCGAGCCTAAGTTTCTGGGAGTTGTAACAATGAAGCAATTGTGGCCATAGCGTCAGCTGCCTTGTTATCAAGCCTTGGAATTTGTATGAACTTGATGTCTACAAATCATTTCTTGAAATCATCAACCATTTTCTTATATGGCAATAATTTTTCATCTTTGGTTTGATAGTCATCATTTATCTAGTTAATGACTAACTGTGAGTCATCATAGACTTGTAATTCTGTGATTCTCAATTCTAATGCTATTTTGAGTCCAATGATTAAAGCTTCATATTTGGCTATGTTATTAGTGCATGGAAACATTAGCTGATATGATTGAGGAATGGTATTTCCTTGAGGGATGAAAAATATTATGCTTGCCCCCGATCCATGTTGAGTAAAGGAGCCATCAAAATATAATGACCAAGGTTGCTTTCATTCTATCATGAAGACATCAGCATCTGGAAATTCAATGTGCATGGGACATTCTACTTGTAGGGGTGCTTCCACCAATTGGTCAGCAATAACTTGTCCTTTGATTGCTTTGCGATCAATATAATGGATATTGAACTTGCTTAAGATCATGACCCATTTTGCTAACCTTCTTGTCAATGTGGCCTTGCTTAATAGATATTTGAGTGGATCAATCTTTGCAACAAGATTGATTATATGAGTTAACATGTAGTGTCAAAAATTTTGCGAGGCAAAGACCACTGCTAGGCAAGCCTTCTCGTTGAAATTGTAGTTGAGTTCATGACCTGTTAATGTTCAGATGATATAATAGATGGCATGATCTTTTCCTATAGAGTCTTCTTGTGCTAACAATGCCCCCAAAGACATCTTTGTTGCAGCAATATATAAGATGAGTGGTTTGTCTGGATTTGGTGGTATCAGAACTGGTGGGTTCATTAAGTACTACTTGATTTTTTGAAAGGCCATTTCACACTTATCATCCCATTTGAAAGGGACATTTTTGTGTAGTAGATGTGTGAAAGGAAGACACTTATCTTAGTTGTGCAATGAATCTTCGTATAGATTGGAGTCGTCCCTGTAGTGATCTCAACTGACTGAT
The DNA here is from genome assembly GCA_007258455.2 of Sequoia sempervirens. Classification (NCBI taxonomy): domain Eukaryota; kingdom Viridiplantae; phylum Streptophyta; class Pinopsida; order Cupressales; family Cupressaceae; genus Sequoia; species Sequoia sempervirens. The sequence goes on along the minus strand of VDFB02193867.1, from coordinate 257,358,578 downwards.
ATTCTTTGGTGGAGGAATTTCCATGATTGCTTGTACCTTGGTGGGATCTACTTCAATTCCTTTTGCTAAAACTATGTATCCCAAGAGTTTTCCAGATGTGAATCCAAAAACACATTTCTTAGGGTTGAGGCGAACCTTGAACTTTTCCAACCTTGCAAATATTTTGGATAATATCTCAAGATGTCCTTCTCTTGTATATGATTTTTCTAGTATGTCATCGACATAATCTTCCATGAATGTGTGCATCATGTCATGAAAAATTGTATTCATAGCTCTTTTATATGTAGCCCCAACATTCTTTAAATTGAAAGGCATGACATTCCAACAGTAAGTCCCCCAGGGACATGTGAAAGTTGTTTTGTCCTGGTCTTCAAATGCAATCTTGATTTGGTTATAACCATAAAAACCATTCATTAGTGAATACATGGAATGGCCAGCCATTAGATCAACTATAGTATCAATGCCTGGAAGAGGAAAACCATCCTTAGGACATGCCTTACTAAGATCTTTGAAATCTATGCACACTCAAACACTTTTGTCAAGTTTGGATATAGGAACAATGTTGGAGATCCATTATGCATAGTCAATTGATCTTATAAATCCCACATCGAGGAGTTTCTTAAGTTCTTCTTTAACTAGTAGTGCCACATGAGGATGCATCTTTCTAAGTTTTTGTTTAACAGGATTTACTCCTAGTTTAAGTGACAAGTGATGCATTATAAGATCGGGATCAAGACCTGGCCTGTCTGCATAAGACCAAGAAAAGTTGACTTGATTTTCTCTAAGAAATTCCATGAACTCAGGTACTTCTTTATCTGTCATTGATGCTGCTAACTATAGAATCCTTGGTTTCTCTGTAGTTTCAAGATTAACTGCTTTTGTAGGCTCAATCAAGATAGGAGATCGCTCATGATAGTGCTCCAGGAGAGTGGCAAGCATCCCATCATTTGGTGCCTTAAAAAGGTTTTCACCATCTAATACACTCTTTGTTTTATCTTTTGTTTGATGTAACACTATCAGATTCTGGTTTTCACCATTAGATCTTTCTTTTTTATTTTTATTTTTGTAGCTAGGAAACTTGACACTCTCCTGACTAAGGATCTCATGCCAAAAAACCCCAGTGGAACAATCATTTACATCATCTACAGAAAGGAAATTTATGATAGATTCGTTAGTTGGAAATATAGGTATATATCCAGAGGTTCAGATAGATCCCAATCAATGAGATCAAGATGTATTAGTAGTAGCAGGTCCTTAGGTTGCATGGAATTAGCTATGGTTATGGTCATAACGAAGGTGTCTATAGGATCTGAGGTATGAGGTAGATCAATGATGGTACTATCCTCACGATAGTCTTGTTCGAGTAAATCTAACTCGGTATCACTAGAATCATAGTTGCATTGTAGTTCAAATTCGTGTGGTTGGGTCCCCAAACCTTCTCCTTTGATTAGAGTAGGCATATACTTATGTATCACATCAACCTATTTGTCCCTCTAGAATTCATCATTATGGATGGTATCCCATTCATATTCTACAGAGTGTATGTCAGAGTTATTATCGATGAAATTCTAAATTAGTGTTAAGCATGCTTCCCTTTGATCAGAACTTTCTTGGAATGTGAGTATAGTATCATTTGATTGTTTGGATGTTGTTTCTTTTGAGCTAGCATCATAGCCTAGTCCTATTTTATCTTTTGTAGAAAGTCCTGGAGGATCAATAGGCTTGACTACTCCTTTTTGCTTCCCAATAGGACCATTACCATCATAGCCCATCTTTTGCATGATTGAATATCCCTTAACATATTTATCAGTTGGTAACTTGATATTGAGAATTGTTTCATGTTCATCTTTATAGAGCCAACTTAGAATATCTCTATCCTCAGGATCTTCCATGGGGAATTTTTCTTTGATAAAATGTCCATTAAACTTTGTATTTGGCCTTGTTGGTGACTGTGTTGATGTTGATGTTACAAATATCTAATGTTGTGTGAGAGAAGGTTGTCCATGTGACCAAGGAAACCTAGGAATATTAGTCAAACAAAGAGAATATTCTCCTACTCCATTGTCCTTGAACCTTAATTGCTTGTCAAAGCTTTTGGTTAACTAACTGATTTTTGTATCAGTTTTGAGAGAAGTATTAGCAGGCGCTTCTCGATTGTTGGGAACCAAAGTGTCTTGACTAGCTTTGATGTTGGCACAAGTTTGACTATGAGAATTATTGGCTGGTATCATGATCTCATGTCCATCATAAGGAAACTTAAGACACTGATGATATGTAGATGATACAACTTGCATTTCGTGGATCCAAGGATGACCCAACAAGATGTTGTATGCAAGATCACGATCTAATACTTGACATAAAGTATTTTTTATAAAAATTCCCACTCTGATTGGTAACATGATTAAACCTTTGGATGCTCTTTCCTCATCATCATAGGCTTTAATAGTAATCTTTCTTCTAGGATCAATGGAATCCTTAGAAAATCCTAAATCCTGAATTAATTTCATGGTACATATTTTTAAACCAACACCTCCATCTATTAGTACACATCTGACACGAAACTTGTGGACCATGACTTGTAAGTATAATGATGAATTATGGGGATGATTCATGGAAACATCATCATTTTCAGAGAATGAAAGGCATGTGGGTGAGGAAAAATGTCCCACCATGGCTTGAAATTGATCCACATTCAGATAATTGGATACAGTTGTTTTAATGAGGGCTTTGCCTAGAAATTCTTTATGTGTAGAGGAAATCTTTAGAAGTTCCAAAATAGAGATCTGAGCTTAAGTTTTTCCAAGTTGATTGATTAAATAATATCGATGTTGAGGTGGTGGCACAATGGATTTTGAAGGAGCACCTTTTAGGACAACTTTAGCTTGTGCCCTTTTTGTTACATTAACTTCTCCATATTCTACTTTCTCTTTGACTTTTATAACATTAACTCGCTCGTCATCAGTGTAGATATGATTGATTATATGCTCATCACTATGATTCACATTGTTTCCAGAAGACTCACCCTTTTGATAGTTGGGAAAAGAATTTTGAAATGCTTGGTGGTCTTGATTTGATTGTTGGTTCCCTTCTATTGTGACAATATCTTTGTCAATTAAATCTTGAATAGCATTCTTTAAGGCTTGGCAATTATTCGTCATTGTGGTGATTTGATGAGCTAGGATTGTCTCTATCAAGTTTGATTATTCCTATCTATAGTAATACATTTTCAATTGTGATTGTATTTTAAATCATTATCTAAAAAGAGGGAGGACAATGAAGATTTAGACGGTAACTCATCTCTTGATCTAAGCTATTTATAAATGTAGTGATCTTTTCCTTTTTAGGAACATGACATAGATATCTAGCAAAAAGTATTCTCCATCTCTGAAGAAATGTGATGAATGGTTCACCAGGTTTTTGCTTAGCCTTGCATAGATCAATCATGGTTATTTGGTGTTGTATGCTATAGGAATATTGTGATATGAACTCGTTGATTAATTCCTCAAACGTTTTGATAGGCGGTGTGATTTTTGATAACCATTCCATAGATTGGCCTCTAAGACTTCTAGGAAACAAACACATTAAGTATGTATCCTCATGAGCGAATTCTAAATTCATGTTTCAGAAGTCTCTAATATGGTCAATGGGATCTGATTTTTTGTTATAATGATCAAACTTTGGAATTTCACAATGCTTAGGAAATGGGATCATGTTGAGACGTCGATCAAAAGGATATGGACATATGTCATCAAAAGCGTATGTCTTTTTTGTGGCTCCCCCTTGTAGATCTTTAGTTTTCCCTTCTAATGTTTTAACATGTTGAGTCAAGGCACTAAGATTAGATAAGGGTGTTTCATTAGGATTACTCTTTATGTTCTCAATATTAAAATCATGAGGCAATTTAGCTCCTTTGTTAGCCAGATATAGGAAATATTTTTGTTTGTCACTTGCTAAGATCTTTTCTACTACTTTTAGAAATTTAGGATCTTGTTTGGCTTCTTTAAGGTGAAGCTCTTCTTCTTGTTCATCATCACTATCCTCAAGGGTTTTTCTCTAATCACTGTCAGAAGTACACAGATCTTTTTCTCCTTCGACCATGTTGTCTTCAAAAAGAGGATTTCGACTTACACTATAAAGGGGATCACTATTTTCACCTTCCTTTTGAGTTTTTGAGGTATGATCTTCTTGTTGAATATCTTCCTTCAGTTTATTGTATTGTGATCATGTAAAAATAGGCATATGATTTCAAGATGTTCTCCTAAATTTATATCATAGTTTGATGAGTGCAATCAAAGATGATGTTTTAATCTGATAAGATGAAAATCTTATGATATGATCAAAACTATGTTTCCTAATTCATGGTTGTGGCTTCCAATGATAAAGGATATCAGAATCCTGTTGGGAGAAGTTGAACTGAGAATTTAGAAGTTTGTGATGAAAGGTGCACTTGTAGGATTTGATCCTTATTTTTGAAGAATGATCAATATATCAAATAGCCTATTTCAACTCATTGAAGTATTTGACTAGGATGTGTCAAATATTCAATAGAAGGTTGTGGTATGTAGTTAAAATCAAGATGTTGGTTATGATTATGCCATTGAGAGAGGGATGTTCTTTGAAAATAGGCTCGTGAATCTAGAGGGTCCACAACGTATTTGTCACTAAATAATCTAACAAAATCTTGGTATCTATGGAGAAATCTATGATAATGGAGCAAAATGTTTCGACTCTTGTATAAAACCTTCCTTCATTGTAAGGTTTTCATGTAACCTAGAGGTTTCTTGGGTTTCCTGATTCTATTGGAAATTGACTTCTTAACAAACTTGGTAGATTTCCACTCCCTATGCATGAGAGAAATTTGTTGATATGTTACCGGACCAAGAATGCTATAAACTCATATCTGTTAAAAATAATGATTCAGGAAAAAATGACAGATGCACTTTTCTGTTGCCTATATGTGCTTCAGAAACAGGGATATGCACCAAAGAAATAGTTAAATGCACTTCAATATGTCCCAGATGTGCTAATCTATATCCTATATGCGCTTCAAAAAATGTTTTTGACAATGACCCAAAAACTATTTGTAGAATACTCAACCTATGCACTAAAACATACTCCAAATGCAAATAACTAACCAATGAATCCACTAGAATAGATCTTATATGTGCTAAGATACTCCCTAGATGCGCCAAAATAGTTTTTCCCAAAAAAAATCCAAATAGTTGAGAACATTTTTCAGCTGAAATTTGACATGTTCATTTCAGATGACCTTTTATCTTAATTAGTGTGATTGAAAACATAGCAAACAGTTGTTTTTAAGTCCTATACTAAACATCAAGTGTATGTTTCATTTTTTTTTTTCAAAAAGTGCTTTCACAGGTTTTACACATGACAGACAGTTCAAGCAGACTCACTCTTAGTACTTAGGTAGGTCATCATAATAATCAACAACCCACATCTTAGAACTGTGTCGACTCACACAGCCGTGTCACCCCCAAAGGGGTGCCCGTGTTTTTGTCTTTTCCAGGTGCGCACTCAGAGTGATGGAAGTGGATACCAGACCCCCTAAGTAAATGGTCCTTGGAAGTTATATGGTGATTATCTTGGGGGTAAATTCTTCCCTCCCTTGCACTATGATTATTATGATGTTTTGTAACTAACTTTGGCTGGATACTACACTAGATTCGTAGTAAGGGTTTCCATTCAGTGCAGCAATAATAAACTCCCTCAGGAGACCTCCCAACCTTTAGAACAAATGCTTTAGGGATGGTTATCTTGCACACTACCAGAAAAAGAGGATTTCTCTTGATTTGCTTTAAATTTTATAGTGGGGCGGAATAGCCTGGCTTTGGCTTGAACCCACTTGAGTCATTCCTCTTGGGTGAGTACTTTTTCCCACAAGAGTAGGCCCTCTATAAGATGTAATAAAATAATAAAATTGCATGAATGTAAAAGGAAAGTTTTGTATTCTAATCACCCAGTTAAGGGGTGAGCATAGACCTATTGCCACAAACATAGTAGACACTGTTCTTTTTAAAACCCAAATCACAATGATCTAAACTATGTGAAGATGTTGCTTCACCGAAAGCATGGGATTCATTTTAACTACAAAATCAGTGTGTGGTGACTATCCTAGATTGCTTCATTTCAAATCCATGTCTATCCTAGGGTTTCTCCTTTTTAAAACCAACAGTGACTATCCTAGATTGGTTCTTTTTAAGCCAGAAAAAGGTTATGTCTACAAAAGGCGTCAGACCCATAAACCAGTTTAGTTACAACCTGCATGCACTAGAAGATCACTTGTATGTGCAACAATAAAAAGTTAATGCACCAAAATAGATCCTAAATGCGCTACAGAAAGTCCCAAATGTGCTACAAAAACTCCTAGATGCACTAAAACAAAATGCAACTAATTTTTTTTTAAAATTTTTTTCAATTTTTTTTAACAAACTAAGTCTGGTATATGCGCCATTTTGTCCCATAAATGCACCGAAACAGTTCCTGGATGCACCTCAATAGTCCCTGGATGCACCGAAGTACCTGCAAAAGTGCTGAAAGAAGCCACAGATGCACTTTAAAAACCTGGGGATGTGCTTTGGAAATCCTTGTATGCGCTAAAACAGAAATTTTTTCTGAAAATCTAAATTCCAGAATGCAAGATCTTGTCAGAAAACTTGAAAGTAGATGTTAAAAATGAGGCAAGGCCCCACGGTGGGCGCTAGAAATGTGTGGTCGATTTTATGCATGTTAAATATGTAAAAACAAATGAATCAAACACACCAATAAGACATTATATCAAAAACAAAATATTAAAATAGTAGAGATTTGCAAACTCAGTATCCTATTATCGATGTCATCCTATCGTCCTCTATCTCCAATATTTTCATTGATTTCGGCTGGCTCTCAGATTGTATGCTAGGCTCAACGAACAGTCTTCCTAGAGAACGGGATTGAATATGAAATGCAAGTAATGCTAAGCTAAGACATGATTATTCTAAAACATGATTGCTAAAATAAAAGATTATGATTGATGCTATAAAAACTATGATGATAATGCTAGAATGCTATAATGCTAGAATACAATTAATCTCTAATTCCTTTGTTGTGTGTTGTAACCCTTGCTTGGATTGATAGTGCTATTTATAGAGTTTTTGAGAGCTTTCTGATTGGCTGATATGATTAACGATTGTGAAAATTCTTGGCAGATCGAATGGTTGAGGATGGATAAGACTGAAGAAAAACAGAAGAAAACAAAAAACAAGATTTTTTTTCTTTTTTGTAAAAGAGCTAAGATAAGATGATAAAGATGATTTGTAAAAAAATCACCTTATTGTGATATTATGGAAAGATTTTGAAGAAGAGAAATAATGAATTATTAAATTCAATTATTCATTTAAGGGTGACACAGAGGTTTTTTTCTTAAAATATAATATTTACCCCAAATTTGAAGAATAATGGAAGATTTCATAATTAAATAGAATATTTAATTATTATTTTGAGAAGATATGGAAGATATTCAATTAATAAAGATATTTAATTAACTAGAAGAAAGAAATATTTAAATTTAATTAAATAAAAAAGACTTAATTAAATTCAAAAAGTGATAATTAATTAAAATAAATAAATTTTATTTATTTAATTAATCAAGTGGACATATGAATGTGAAATAATTAAATAAAAATCAATTTATTTAATCATGATAGAAGAATAAATTGGATGAATAATATAATTAAATTAATTAAATTTAATCATATGTAGAAGACTTTAGAGAAATTAATTAAATAATAAATATTTAATTAAATGCCATGATTAATCAGATATGACCAATTTTATGTATCTACACATAGAATGGGTTAAAATGCTTAAATGGACTCATAAATTCGTGTTTAGGATGATTGGATCTTATAAGCAGTATTTAGAGTTTGATTACCGAATTATTAATTGTAAAGTAATATCACTAAGATCAGGGGTGTTCAAAATTAAATATACCTTATATTTCAATTTTCTTAGACTCCTAGCCCATAGATAATGGCACTGATCCCAACCCATTTACATCTTTCTCTTGGTTCCAGTTACCTAACTTGAGAACAATCTTTTTAAATAATCATTGATCCATCTTTAATTTGTTGTAATTTGTGTTGTCTCATATTCTCAACTTAGGATGCATAATTCATTCAAGGAAATGCCAACTTCTTGAGTAATTTCATCTTATTAGTCATTGGTGAGAATATATTTGCTTGAATATGCAATGTATACGTGAGTTGTGTAAAAGAATTATATAATGTAAATTGTGGGACCACCCTCCTTGGTTTTTAAAAGCGCAAAGTGTAGGAAATAAATCAATTGGTGGTATATCTCATTCATTGGCCAATTATCTTGCAAGTATTCAAGAATTGAGCCTAGAAAACTCATAGGTATCTGGCAAGATCTTATTAGTTTGAATTGAAAACAACCAACAAGAACAAGGTTGTTGATCATGTTTTTCAAGTAGTGATGAAGATTTAATGTTAGAATATGATGAATTTGTCACAAGACTTATGAAAGACTGTTCAGGTTTATAATATGAAGTATGTTTGGAGGAGTTGTTACTTCCAATTTGGTGTAGAATACATAATTTGGTGCACTTAGAGTTTATATGCTCAATCTTCCAGGAAGAAATTAAGAAAATTAAAGAATAAGTAGAGTAGCACAATGCAAAGTCCTTGGAAGTTGCTTCAAAAAGTGTATTAGAAGTAAAATAACCTAAATTAGGTGAGTGTAGTGCACAAGCAGATTTTGTGATAGCAATAGAAGAGGAACAATATAGTTTAAATAATGATACAAAAAATATAAATGTTGAGCCCTCAATTAGAAAATAAGAGTCCTCTCCTTCTCAGGATGAGTTGCATATGCTCGAGGATTAACATCATGATATATACCCTGAAGGATATCTGATATCAACAACAAAGGAGTTTAGTTCTCTAGAAATAGAGGAGTCATTTTTTGACTTCTTTGCATTTGGGGTTAAGTTGTAGAGTTACAATGACACTGGACAAGAGGATGTTGCAACAATCAATAGCAACAAAGACACATTACCTAAACTTCTAGGAGATGATGCAACTAGAGCACCATAGGATAAATAGGATACCCTTTTAGTATACAACAATAATGAACATGAAGAAATACATTTGATAGATGGGTATTTTGATGAGAAGCAATTTGAGGATACTAGTGATTTGGCCAAAGTATCTAATCAAGTGTTCAAAGTTGCAAGAAGAAGTCCAAAGAGAGGAAGTTTGAAGAGCTATCTTCACATTTTTTGTATCATACCAACAACAGGCTGCAAAAGGGAGTTTTTTGCCTTGTTTGATTTTGATTCTTCTTTACATTCCAATGAATTGAGTAGGACATATTCATCCATATCATGTTTTCATAACATAGAATCCCATCAAATTAAGGTTACCATGCAAGAATTTAAAGAGGATAGTGTGATACCTTTCGAGGATAGTGATTTGAAAGATATGTTGAATGTAGATGACCAACATGTTAGTATGAATCTCCTCAAAGGGCAGTCAGGAGAGGTTGCTAATCATACCAATAGTCTTGTGGAGGTGTTGGAAGATTCACCTTTTTAACTTATATGACTATAGAATTAGGTAAAACATTCCATGAATTTGAAAATCTTAATATATCACATGGTATATTGCCTAAGGCTTGTAATTGTAACTTGCAAATTTGTAATGCAAAAGGAATGTTGCACCACCAACTACATCCTCCTCAAGCTGAAAATGTAAGGTAAGATGATATTTCACACACTTTGAGTACTCAAGTATTGCTAACTTCGTAGGAGGACATCTAGGTTGTTTCGTTCCATGTCCCTAGCAATACTCACACTTATCATTTTGATTATGGTGGTCTATGAAGTGAAAGGTTTTTCCTAGTTATATCATTGAGTTTGAATACTACAATATTGAGATTTATCTCACTAAATATAAATATAAATTTGCATGGCTTTAGATTGTTACAATAACCCTATTGCTTGTGCATGCATTGAGAGATTGTATTGAGATGAATGTTAGCCTACCCTGTCTAATGTTGGTTTATTTTGAGTGTCTTTGTGCATAGTTTGATTTGAATAATGTTGTTTTCTTTCACTTTTATTTTGTACTTTGGTTAGTTTAGGTTTGGTTTTTGCTTTTCTTCTATAGTTTGGGGTCCCTTTGTTTTATTATGGGAATTTTTGCAAGAGCAACAACAAATTAATTATCTCAGATAATTAATTATCTGGGATTGTTTTGAGTATTCCTTTGAGAAAATTCAATCATGTTTTTGGAATGGATGGAAAAGGTCTTCTATTAGTGTCAAATGGTTTGGATGTTTGATTCAAAAGGGATAAGTTGTTGGTGTAATCCGATTTTGAAGTATTCTAAAAAATCATACTTTTCACACATTTTAACAATCTTGAGGTCGCTATAGGTTCCTTTCGGAAGTCATGTTAAATGAAAAATATTAAATTCTACTTGAGCGCTACTATGATTCTCAGCCCTAAATGCAAGCTTCATTGATTGCAGGTTGAAGATGAGAAAAGAAAAGGAAAATTTAGAAAATGAAAAGAAAATGAAAACAATAAAATAATAAGAAATTCAACTTTCAGGAGGATCTGAATAACTCTACTAGGGCTATGGATGCCTAGATGGCAGTAGATCTATGCTTGGGAGGATCATAATGATAACCTCATCGAGGCTATAGAAGCATGACAAGTAGTGAGGTAATGTCTAGGTTGAGTTTGAAGTAGAATAATTCACATAGCTTAATGTGATACAACGCAAGTTCCTATAGTCAATTAAGGAAGGGAATGAATACATTTGCACACACTTGGATTTTCAACATAGAGAAGGTTGGATTGACTAGTGGTTTTGATCCTTTGATCAGGTATCTTAGTTTTTTTGGTCTAATGTGGAGGTTGGAACCAAATATTTTGGGTTTGTGATTCATATATATTTGTCATCAAAATGCTCTGGAGCATTTTCCTAGTAGTCACCTTTTTGTGCATTTTGCACACACGCCCTGCTGAAATCACAGACCCCCTCTTTTTGCTCTTCCCTCTCCAACTACTCGCTTCTACTTTAGGTTTAGACATATTTGGTGCTTGCTAGGTCTACATGAGTTTTCCCTTATGGATAGTCATAATGTTTTGCATTTTGTGTTTTAGGGTCATATTCCTTGTTTTTGTGGTGTTTTGCTAGTGAATTTAGCTTTGGATGTTGCCTAATGGTTCCTCTGCATGCTAAGTCAATTTTCACTAAAATTCTAAGTGTTACGGCTTTGTAGAAATTCTATGCGGGTACTCCATCGACTAGCGCTAGACCTTCGCAGCTTCCATAGTCACATTTTCCACATTTCCTAAAATGGGAAAAATCATCAAGTATTAGGTCTAGGCACTCTTCCTATCCATTCTCCCATGTGCTTGAATTGATAAAACTCAAATTTTCTAAGTGTTAAGGCATTGTAGGAATTTTGTGCTGGTATGTTGTCGACTGTTGCTGAACTCTCTAGCTTCTACAATGCTCCAACCAGTAAAAATTTAGCTTCCACAATTGGCTATCCCACAACTCAAAACATGGGTTAAAATTTTATGTATTGAATATTTAGTGCCTTTAATATCCAAGTCTCCACATGCCTAAATAAGTTAGATTCAAAATGACTAAGCTTTGAATCATTGCAAAATGTTGGTTGTGGAAGGTTGGGTGTAGGATCTCATTCCATCCACACTGTTCTATGGCAAAACCTTGTTTGGCTTCTAATTTGGTGGCTTCCACATTTTCTTTTCCTACATTGATCATTCCTTGAAAATTTAAAGTGTGTTGTGATTCTTGCCCTAGAACTATCATTTCCCGATGCGCCCAAATAGATAAATCCTAAAATAACTAAGTATTTAGGCTTTATGGAAATTTTGTGTGGGTATGTCATTGACAGACACCGAACCCTTTGAATTCTGCATTGCTCCAACCCACAAGCCTTTGGCTTCCGCTTTGCTCTAGCATTCAAAAGTGAAATCCCCTCAAAAGTCCATTTCTTGAAATGGAAAATTTCTCGAAAAGGCAAGTTTCCTGAAATGGAAACTTTCTTGAAAAGGAAATTGCTCCAAAATGAAAATTTTCCAAAAATGGAATTTTTTCTTGAAATGAATTTTTCCTAAAATGGAAATTTTCCCAAAATGTAATGTTTTCTTCAAATAGACTTTTTTTTTCAAAATAGAAAAATTTCCTGAAATGGAAAGTTCTTTGAAAAATTAAATTTCTTGATCGACTATAAATTAATAAATTTAAATATTTGAAATAAGAGAAATTTGTCATTTCTGGAGGTTTAAATTATGATATTTTATGACACAAGTGTATCTCATGATGCTTGGAGGGATAAAAGGATCAATTCATTGAAGGACCAACATAGGAAATTGTGTCATATATTTGAGGGAGAAGTAAATAAATGCAAATCTATATGAGAATATGTGCCTACTAGTCGGAAAGGTAATTTTAAAGAGGACTATAAAGGATGATATTTACAATTCTCCAATAAGGAGCCAATCACTGAAATCGAGGAAGGGGATATTTGTTTATGTGTGGGTCAAATATGTAGCTAAATCACCTAATTCAATGTAAAAGAGGCATGTATAGCTAAAATTCAATGTACTTCAAATATTTAATGCTAATTAAATTTGGGCCCTTGAATCAGATTCAATCCTAGCCATTGATTTGCAATGTAACATCTATACAAAAAATTGGTAGTTGCTCATTTGTAAGGACAAAATTCAGTAGTAGGAGTAGAATAGTAGAAAATAATTTAGTTTAGGAGAGGGAAAAACTAAAGATTGTTAAGAAAATGTGAGAGAAATTAATATAGATAGGTCATTGATTTAGTGAATTTTTGTGTTAAGATTGAAAGTGTTATGGTTTCTTATTTCTTCTTCTTGAATGTTAGTTTCATTTCTTTCATAATAATGGTGAAATGTTAATTATGTTTTGATGAATCTGTTGCTCATACCTTTTATGATTTGCTGATTGTATATTGCTTTGTAAGGTTAGTTTGTGCCAAATATTGCATTAAGTTCAACTATGAGTGTTTTATTCATGTCATGACAGTTATTAGGTGTACAAATGAATGTTTATAGTCTAAAAATATTTTAGTTTACTTTGAAGATTGCACTGATTATGTGTAGTTGTAGGCTATTCCTTGGTCAAGCAGAAAAAGGTTTCATGGGGATTTATCCATCTACAACATTAGCCATTATTATGATTGATCTTAGGAGTTAGATTAGGATCTCTCTCAACCCTATCTTTTTTATTTTTCTTTTGATTAGTTTTAGAATCAAAGCATCACCACACTACCACATTTTATGATAAGTCATTTTCAGATCTCTAATCTGGAGGTTATAGTTGGGGTTTGTATCCATTTTTAGATTTCATGAAACCTCATTCAAGTTTGAAGCTTCCAACATTGTTGAATTGTAAGTCCCCTTGTGATTACTGACAAATCACATCATCACTGAGCTATTTTTTGCATTGTCAAGACCTAACTTTATAAACCTTAGGGTTATTTTCTGAAGTTATTCTAAGGGAAGTCACCTTTCAAGAGAGATAAAACACTCGTGTTTTATGTATGTTGTGTAGTGAAAAAACACTCATCAACAATACTCATATAAATTTCACCAAGCCAAAAGTGTATCCAAAATAGACAAAAAACACTAAAAAGTGTAGAAAACACCAAGAAATTTGAAGCACAAGGAAATAATGTAAAAATATATGGAATTTTTTTAGATATGACATGCAAGAATTTTTTTCCTTTTTGAATGTAGGAAACTAAAAATGAAGACATTTGAATGCAAATTTTATGTTTGAAAAATGTACTTGTTTTGACCAATTAACTTGAATGCAAACAATTTTAGAAAATAGTAATTTCAAAATTTGAAACTAAAATCTAAAAACAACCAAAAATAAAGCAAATAGAGAGAAATTATTGCCTAGAAATCCTAGAAATGACATCTATAAGGATAGATTCACCCTAGGTAAAATGGGTCGTTGCATAGGGGTTTGAAAAATTAAGATCTAGGTTTCTAAGTTGATATTTAAGGTATCTGAGTTAGGTTTTAAATAGATAATTTTAGTTATAGATTTCTAGAAAGTTATGATGAAATGAAAGTGCAATTTTGATTGCAAACAACAAGCAAAATAACAACTTTCTGGATGTAGTTTTGTTTGAATTTTCTAATTTAAATGATTGAAAAATATGAATATGTAGACTATTATGTGGAATGAATGCAATATGTAAGAAAATGTTTTGTTTTTTGACATTTTAAACAATAAAAAATGTACTTTCAAAACCCTAAATAAAATGCAAACTAATACAATTTTGAAAACCCTAAATGAGATGCAATGCAAACTAATGCAATATCCTAGATCTATGGTTTGAAGGATCTCCAAATAACAAACCTTGTAGTGTAAGAATGCCAAGCTCACCAATATGAAAAATCAAAAAATAGAAGAGGGGGAATAAATAGTTCACTAAAATGAAATGATGAGCTAGGAAACCCTAAGTTTTCCTAGTTTCATATAGAAAAAGAGAGATCTCTCCCAAGGGTAGAATTGACTTTCAACCTTGAGGTGAGTCAACTCTATGGGGATGGGGGGATCTATAATTTTACTTATGAAATAAAATGATTGAAATGCACTTTTGGGAGATCAAAATAAAAATTCCTAATGAACTCAATAATGCGATGTGAAAAATGAAATACAGAGTTAAAGGATAACACAAACAAAAACAATAATTTTATGGCAGATCTGAGAAGGGAAAAGTGATGTGTACCTATCACTAAAAGTGGGTTTTGAGTGTCCAAGGATATATTTTCCATAGGGAGAATGGATCTCTATATAGGGATCCAAAATTTGATTTCATAGTCCTCTGATCTTGGATCTTAGCTCTCGATTCCTCTATTGGAAGTTTGAGGAGATTTTCATTAATGATATTAGTTGGCAACATGAGCATGGAGTATGTACATGGAAATATAATATAGTGTTGCCATTGATGTCAACATTGTTATGGACTATTTTGATTGATTCTAACATATTTTTGAGGTGTTGAAGAAGACATTTGTGCAAGGAGATTTGGTCCAAAAGGTTTTGTAGTATGAAAATTTGACTAAGTGTTAGAACCACCTATTAGGGTTATAGTGTATTAGTTTTTGGATCCACACCACTTCAAAAAGGAATATTTTACTCTATGCTTCTAACCCTTTTTTTTTTTTGGTTGTTAGAAGAATCTCAATCCATGAATTCATCTTGTTTGGTGAAGTATTTTTTGAGATAAGAGTGATAGAGTTCGGTCTACCATAATACAATCATTTCTTGTATAGTGTGATGATGTGGGAGATTCCACACCTCTCCGTAGATGATTCTTTTATATTGCAATGTTGAAGATAAGTTTGTAGATTTTAGATGAGTGTGAATTTTAGATGGTATTGTGATTTGAGGTCCATGTGTTGTGAATTAGATGAACATTTGAAGAATTTTTATTTAGGTCCTATGGTGTGCTAACCTACCATATTTGGTGTGTATGTGAAGGATTAATATGTGTTGAGCCTTTATGTGGGATCTATTTTACGTCCATTCTGACCTATCTTAATGTATTTTGAATTTTATATTAAGGAATGTGTTATGGATGATAAGGTTTGGAGCTGACAAATTGAATTTTTTTGTTACATCCAATTAGTCCAACCTAATTGATGTTACACTTGATGCCAATATATGGGTAAACCCAAAAAATTGGTTTATAGTTTGAATGAGGAAGGAAATCTCATAAAAATTGACCCCATGGAAAAAAAATTCCTTTTGGGGGTTCAAGCGAACTTGTTGGTTTGAATGAACCAAAATAGGGTTCGCTCGAACCATGGTTCGAGTGAACCATTTTAATGCTTCTACAGACAAAAAAAAACATGAAAATCCCTTTTTGTAAGGGGTTTTCGTTGAACATGGGTTTGAGCGAACCCAGGTTTGCTCGAACCCCCAATTTTCATGATTCCTGCTCTTTGTGACCAAAAAAAACTTTTTTTTTGCGCTTCAAAGCTCTAGTTGTAGATGAAAATGGTGGAGACTTCACAAACCCAACTGGAATCAAGTAGTCCCTGGAATGAGCTATCAAATGAATATAATTTTAATATGTTTTGGTTTTATTATCTATTTGTTTTTCTAGTTTTATTAAACATAAGTTTTTCACCAGAAATGAAGCTCTCTGTTCTGCACGTGGAAAAATAGAAGATTTTCAAAAAGTTTTTTTGAGAGATATGAGTGCACTAGATATTGAAGTCCTTGATCCAACAAAAAAAAATGGAATTTCGATACATACAGAAAAATTTACACGTTATACAATTGTGCTATGTCTGAATTGTACTTGGTTTGACTTCAAAACTTGATTAAAGAAAAAATATTCAATAAAAAACTATCTAACCAAGTGGAAGCACTAGATATCGAAGTTACAAATATAAATTTGAAAGAATAATAATTTTATCCTTCATGGAAAAAAATTTGTGCAATACGGTGAGTGTCACTTTTTAAAAATGTTATTTTCTAAAAAAACTAGTTTTTGAGGGAGATGGAAAATGAAGTACAATCTGATTCCAAAAATTTTGAAAAAATATATTTAGAATCTACAAAAAAAATATCACAAAACTCTAGTTTGTATCATCTTCAAATTCCTCATGGTTTAGCCGCTATAGGTGCCTGAAAGTGAAGATTTAGTTAAAAAAATTATTTCAGTGTCCAGTTAGGCCAAAAATTGTAAACCACTATTGTGGGATCACCCATATATGATGGATTGTTTTTCATATTTTTTAATTAGAGATATGGTGTATGCAATATGTATGATGCAAATTTGATCAGAGCAGAGATAAGTTATGAATGTTGAGATTAAAATTTTGTGAATGAAAAGTAGAGTAGTTCATTGATCCAAATCAGTGTGAAGTTTGTTATTGTGCTTCATTGAAAGTGTATTCATGCATATTATAGATGATTTTGTAACAATTAAAAATAAGCTATGAGCCGCCTTCTTTATTCTATCTTTTCCTTTAAGGGTAGTGAGTCCACTTGGATGTGAGTCCACCTATAGTAAGAACTTCTATAATATACTATAACTAGTTATAATATATTATGAGCTAACCCTCACCGTGGTTTTTCCCATTTTAGGTTTTCCACCAAAAAATCCTTGTGCTCATGTGTTATGTGGTGTTGTGGATGTTTTCATGCTTTCTTTCCTTACTACACTTGATTATGTTATGTTAATTGGATGGCTAATGTTTAAATGGTTTAATAGAGTATTGATTCATGTCCCCCTCTCAGTATTCCAAGTGTTCAAAAATTGGTATTAGAGCTTGGTTCCTAGGAAGGAGCTTAACCTCTTTGGGAAGATCTTGGAGATTGAACACATGGTTGATAGAAAGTTTCCTATTCCCTCGAAAGATATTCTTGCTATTAGATACATAGATGAATATTGCATGCTTGACAAAAATGGAGAACTCAAAGTTGCTATTAAAGATCTTGATAAAGTTGAAGGTGAAAACAAAGATCTGAAGGAGAATGTTAAAGAAGCAAATGAATGCATCAAAAAATTGAGAGAGAAAATCAAGAAGTTTAGAGAAAGGCACAAGGAAGTCAATGAACAATTGAATAAATAAAATGAAAACATCACCGGACTAAAAATAAGTCATGAACATAAATTCAAGACAAGTTCTATAATGCTTGATGAGTTTATTGCAGGTCAAAAATCATCCAAAGACAAAGGTGGTTTGGGACTTGAAAAAGGTGAAAGCTCAAACTCAAATTAGATACCTACTAATAAAAAGAAAATCAATGAACCAGAGAAGAATGAAGACAAGAAGAATAATGGGAAGATCCAAAATCAAAGAAATAATGCTAGAAAACCTTCAATCAAATAACCAAATTCTCAAAGGTAACCATCTCTCAATGGTTTTTGTTATTCTTGCAATATATATGGACATAGATCAATGGAATGTAGAAGTAGAATTAAAAAGAATGTTTCATCCTTTATTGGTCAATGCTTCACATGCAAGAAATTTGGATATAGAGCAAGTGAGTGCAAAAGTCAAATGATAAATGCATATAAAAATGGTAGAATGTTCAACCTTTGAAAGGTTATTGTTATGTATGATATGTATTTATCTACACAAGGCTAATTAATGTAGATCTAGGTTGAGTGGAAGGAGTTTTGTTCAAAAGAATGTTGTATGTCACAATTGCAATAAACCTAGACATATTGCTAAGTTTTGTAGAAGAAGAAACAAAAAGAAGGATAATTTGGTGAAGAGGAATGAACCAATCAAAAAGACTGATTTGGTTGAAGTAAAGAAGGAGATGGAAAATATTTGGAGAAAGAAGGAAGATATAGAAGACAAGGGAGAATATGTACCACCCTTTGGTGTAGATGATTCCTCCAAAAACTAAGCCAAGAGCTATGGCTTAAGGGGAGAATTAATGAATATATTTTATCCCTCACTAGAAAAAGAGGTATTGAAGCTACAACAAGAAGATATGAGATGAAGATATACATGCTTCACCTATTGAAGAAAAATGTCAAAGAAAATATTGCAATGAAAAAGATTTTGGAGCTATGGAAGGTGACTATGCATACAGTTTTAGGGTTTCCAACTTTATGAGTTGAAGCATTTATTGTAGAATTAGGTCAAATCTAAGAGTTAAAAGGAAAATTTCTAAGGAAAATTTATTTCACCAAAAGAATTTGAAGAAGAATAGAGAAATGAAGAGAATTTGAAGAATTCAAAGTGATTCAAAGTTGCAGAGCATCAAAACCCTAATTCAATAAATAAAAAAGGTATTTAATGAATCTTGTGTGCCCTAGCTTTTATAATTTTTTGTGTGAAATAGGTTTGAATACATTTTTCAATGGATACTTTGAAAGTTGTAAAAGTTACAAAGAAATCCCAACCAAAATTTAAAAGATACCTAGCAAAGGCCATAGAAGATGACCCTCTAAAAACATTCTCGCACATTCTATATGGATTCTCACCAACAGAGGATATTAGGGCATACTTTCATGGAAATATGGATGAACATTCCCCCAAAAATTTAATGGATGTATGCAAAAATGAATTAACTAGTGAAGACTATGCTTTGAAGCCAAAGCACAAATCCCTAGTTGAGAAGAAACTAGATGTATGGTAGTGGTTCCAAAACTTTTCTATGATAACAAATGGATTAGAATGGAATTAAGTATAATTCATGATAAATTCATCTAAACTAATATACCACACATGATTACTAAGGAGGTGATAAGAGAGATCACTAGTCTATACTCCATAGGAACCATTCTAGTTCTAAAATTTGTCAAAAACAAGGATGCGATGGAGAAAATAGGTGCAAAATTTGATCAAAGATCCCCTACTATAAATCCTATTAGAAACCATGTTGTTAGGTATGTTTCCATGGTCATCAAATATTAGATTTACTACACCAACTGAGACAACTCAATTTCGGCCACCGTAATTCATGTGGCATGAGACATGGTAGAGAACGTTGCTAATTATGACTTGTGTGAATTCCTTAGGAAACAATTAATGGAAAACCTAAAAGAGATTAAGAAGAATAAATACGTGTTTAAGTATGGAACACTATTTATGCTCTTGCTCTTCTACTTTTTGAAGGAGGTTTTGATAATTGGAAAGGTTAATAGGATAATTGGAAGGCCTATGACACATCAAATTGTTGATTACATGAGGAGCCTTAGAGACACCAATACACAGGATGATGTAATTGCTACTTTCTTTGTAGTATTTCAAAGGAGAATGCATGAAAGATAAAGGATTCCTAAGGAAATTGTGGATAAATATAAAAATGACATTACATTTTTGGTTTCCACAGATTACTACATCATGGAGGTAGTGGAACCTAGAATAGTTTGGGTTCTAGAATTAGGTTATGAAGTAATAAAGGTTGAGCTAGTTGGTTGTGTAGATGTTATATTGAATTGTTCTAAAGATACAATAAAGCATAGGTATGGGACACTTGAGGAAAAATCCATGGAAGTGCACATGAAGCAAAAGGAACCACAAATAAGGAAAAATCTTAATGCAATGGTAGATATCTATACCCAAGAGTGTGGAATTTCAAAAGACAAAGTAAGGTATGTTAGAGAGAGAGCAAGAGAAAATATGGCTACTAGTGAAGCTTCTAGGAGTTCAAGAAGATCAGATAGAACAACTACCACTCCCCCATCAATTCAAAAGTCCTCTAGGGTTTTACCTGTAGCAAGAGAGAAGAGAAAATCTACTGCTAGTCCTCTGTGAAGAGAGAAATCCCATTCGATTGTGCATGCCACTAGGGAAAAGAAGAAGAAAACAATTGTTGTACTACCTCTTGCTACCCCAACCAAAAGAAGATTGAATAAAAAAACAACTAGAGTGAAAGAAATTGGAGTAAATGTTGTTGATGAAGAGGAAGATCTAGAAGAACCACAATTGGTATGGAAAAGAAAAAGTGATGCTTCACAAGGTGAAGCTAGTGAAAAGAGGAGAAGAATTGAAATAATAGTAGGGGAAACATACCAGTAGCTGCTAGGGATAACTTCACGCATTCGTGGAGAGTACAAAATAGGTCCAATTTCAATTTTTTTTTGGGCTTCTTCGTAAGTGAGTTAGGACCTTAAAAAAAAAATATTAAGCTTTGGGGTATTTAAAACATACCTTGTGGAACCCGTAAAGCGAAAGGTGCTCAAAAAAGGTGTTTTTAAACTTCTGTCCCCTACATCTTTACCACTTCACCAGTACCTGTTCATTTAGAGAACCAATAAAAAACCACAAAAATTTAAGGTGTTTTCAATAGTTTTCAATGTTTTTTATTTTTTTTGGTCAACTACACATTCATTAGTGAACATATATTGGTGTAATTTGTAAATTTTTATTGGCATAATTAAAACAATGTAATGACTAAAATGTAAATGGTTATTGGGGGGTTAGGTGAACAAGGAGTAAAAAACAATTGGATCATGAATGGAAATTAGGGGTTTTCCCTATCTAAGAGTGATGAGGAAATATAAAATGAGAAAGAAGCTTTACAAATCCATATCAAGGGAGAAGAAGAAAGAACTCAAGAAGGCTTCTTCATAGAAGAAGACTGCTAAAGCAAATAAGACTATAGGAAAGAGCAAGGAAAAGAAACAATCTATTCTAGTAAGACCTCATTCTCTAATGAAGTTAGAAGCACTTTTCAATAGCATAGTACAAAATGATATATTGAAAGAGACTATAGAGCTATACAAGGAATCAAATGAGGTAGACAAGGCCACCATTTGGTGCAGGGGAACCTACAACTATGCTTTAGAATTTGGTACAGTAAAATGAAATAGGTTAATTTTTGGAGGGTCATGAGTAATTTAAAGTGTTTTGAGTATTTTTATTCTAAATAAGGTCAGTTAAGACCATTTATGTTGAAATTAGGTGAGTTGGAGTTTTAGGAAGTCAAGTTGTTCAAGATTGCACAAAATAGATGCAATTATTTAAGATGTAATTATGAGGGAATAGGAGGGGTCGGTGTCTAGAAGGTAGTTATAAATGTTGGGAAGTTGGAGAACCAAATTATAATTTCTCTATAAAGCCTTAAAGGGCTTGAAGGAAAACTTTGGTTGATTCATTTGAAGAAAAATTCAAACAAACCACAACGTTCTCTGCATATTCCTGTGTTTTTTATCTTTGTTTCTTCTATATGGACTTGTATAGATTTGGAAATCCTTCAAATTCATCAAATGTTATACTCACTTGTTCTAAGTACCTTTAGAACTTATTTTGATTGCTTTTTATTTATTTTAAAAGGAGAACTCAGAAGTTTTCATTGACAACTTGTTAATAATAATGAATTCCCTATTTTGAAGGAAACAATGATAAAATAGTCATCCCACCTACTGTATACATCTATGTTTTGGTGGGATGACATATCCAATGGTAGAATAGTTGTATAAATGGCTTGATAGGGGTTGGAGTTGAGTCGTTTTGGTACAAAGTGAAGCCCTAAGACTGGTAAAAGGGTTTCTTCAATGTAAATGATGGCACCAAAGTGGAGTTTTGATAAATATGTAAAGGAGTTGACCTTCTGATGAATTTGTGAGTTAATGCAAAGAAAATGTAAGAAGTTAGTTTCAATTGTGAGGTTTTACAAGCCCAGGGGTTGTGTGTTTGAATAAAACCCTAGTTTATGTAAGGAAAAGAAGGGTTTGGTTGTACAATGGTCTAGAGGCCTCTAACTTGAGTGAAGATCATGAAAGTTGAGGTTAGGTATGATAATACAAATCTTTCCAAGAAGGTTTTGTGAAAACAAAAAGGTCTAAGGGTACTTTTTTTGGAAAAGAGGGCTAGTTCTTGTAGCCTTTTGAGTAGGGAAGGCTAGTGAAACTAGGTGTTGGCCTAATGAACCTTGAAGAATCTGATTGGAATATTGTATTGAGTCTAAGTAGATTCCTAAATGATGTTGAGATAGGTCTTTGTGTGTTCAGATTGTGTTGGGTAGTTGAGTTGGCCTGCTATGTGTTTGAGGATTGGGGTCAAAGTGGGCATATTTGAGGGAAGTTGTGTCAATTTTTTTCTTGGGTTTCCACCACCTCTACATCATAGTGGTATCAGAGCATGGAGTAGGTCTATTTGCATTTTGCAGGTTGAAGAAGAAGTGAAGATTTTGGCATTCAAAGATGCCTCCAAAGAACAAAGATATGGCTAAAGAGATGAAGGAGATGAAAGATAGGCATGCAAGGGAACTCAAAGAGTTAGAAGAAAGGATTATAGCCTTGGATACAAACAAGAGAAGAGATGCTGAAGAGAGTAGTGAGACAGATGAAGAGGAAGAAGATGAATCTAAAGACATGGAAGAATAACTTGATCTAGAGGACCAAAGAATTGCAAAGTTGCTGAAGGCGGTGAAAGGTGACAAGCCTAAGGTAAAAATTGATGTTCATAAATATGGTGGTAGTTTAAATGATGAATAACTACTTGACTGGATTACTACATTAGATAATCATTTTGAATGTGATGAAGTTCTTGAAGAGCAAAGAGTAAGGATTGCAAAGACTAAGTCTAAGGGCCATGCTTTGGTATGGTGGGATTACTTTCAGTCTGAGAGGAGGAAACAAGGAAAGTCTAAGATCACATCATGGGACAAGATGATATCTAAACTCAAAGGTAAATTGTTACCCAAGGATCATCAAGTTCAATTGTTTAAGAAATTGCAACACTTAAGACAAAGGGAAATGGATGTTAAGTCTTATACTAAGTACTTTTATAAATTGAGTCTAAGATCTGGTCATCATGAGAATGAGGATGAAAAAATTGCTAGATATATTGGTGGTTTGAGGCTTAATATATAGGATGAATTGGTTTTGGCTAACCCTAGGAGTGTAGAGGATTGTTATCAAATGGTTATCAGGGTGGATGAGAAAATGAAGAGAAGGAAAGACAAAGCAATTGGAGGTAGAGGTAATGCATCAAGAGGAAGAGGATTCATGTCTAGTTCAAAGCCAACAAATGAAAGTCAGGAAGAACCATGAAAGGTCAAGAGCAATCTTATTCTAGAGGTGGATGGAGAGGAACAAGAGGTAGATTTGGAGGAGGTAGGAATTCCAACAATGCATTTTCAAGAAGATGCTACACTTGCAACCAGCCTGGACATCCATCCTTCAAGTGTCTTGAAAGGAAGGGATCAAGATCTCATGGTGGAGAAAGGAGGAATCAATTAGTGCATGAAGATGAAGAGAGTGTGACTTAACCTATTATTAATCTCACATCAGAAGTTGGAGAGAGTTTGATGATTAGAAGAACATTGCTCAAGGTGTCAATTCCAAAAGAACCCCTACAAAGGAAAGCACTCTTTAGAATCAATTGCAAGGTACAAGGTAAAGTATGTAGGATGGTAGTGGATTCAGGTTCAATTGAAAACATGGTTTCTTGTGAAATGGTGATTAAACTCAATTTGAAAAGAATCCCTCATGATTTTCCCTACAGGGTCTCTTGGTTAAGCAATGGTCAATCATTGTTAGTGAATTAACAAGCTATGGTATATTTTCAAATAGGTGAGTATAAGGACAATGTTCTTTGTGATATTTTTCCAATGGAATGATGTCACATACTCCTTGGAAGGCCATGGTAGCATGATAGGAGTGCCATCTATGATGGGAAGGAAAACAAATACACAATCATGAAAGGTGGAAAAAGGTTTCTTTTGACTCCTTGGGTAGACAATGAGAAAGGAAAAGCAAGGGTAATAATGTGTGGAAGAAAGGATCTTATAAAGGAAAACCAATATTCTGATGTTGTGAAAAATCTTAAGTCTAATCATGCAGGGGTAGTAGGTATAAAGTCTAAAACAGGGCTAAAGGAGATAAAAATAGTGAGTATGCATGACAGTGTGATAATAGGGAGCATAGAATGCCATGTGGTTGAGAATATAGTGGAGAATCAAGTTGAGTTTGAAGTTACAGGGGTACATAAGCCTGCTATAACAATGATGGAGCCAGTAGATGGGGTAGAAAATAAAGGACAGAAAAAATAGGGTATTAAGGATAGTTGTAGGCATGTGCATGGCAAAGAAAAGGAACAAAGTCAAAGAGTTGTTAACAATAGTTTGTTTACATGTGTAGAACATGGCAAACACTCAAATGTTGGGCAGAGGAAAGATAAAGGACTGATGACAGGGGTAGAAATACAAAGTGCACACTAGGGCAGACCTAAGCAAGGATATGAGATTGAGTTGAAGGTAGTTCATGGTGTTGGTTTTGCTAACCCTTGTTTGTGTGTGGGTATAGGTGAAAGGAAGCAAGTAAATGCTAAGCCAAGAATGGATAAAGAGTAGATCTCAGGATTGAAAATACAAACATAATCATATGCAAATGTCAACATATTTTCCAATACAGGACAATTTGGAGAACAAGGAATGAACCAATGGTAGGATATTGTGGATCCTAGGAGCATGTACGGTGGATGGTGGGGTTGGTATCAACCTCCACTCAAGGGACCTCAGTTTATTTTAGGGGGGTTGTATGGTGCAGGGGCACCTAGAACTATGCTTCAAAATTTGATATGGTAAAATGTAATCGGTTGATTTTTTGAAGGTCATGAGTAATTTAAAGTGTTTTGAGTATTTTTATTCTAAATAAGGTCAGTTAAGACCATTTATGTTGAAATTAGGTGAGTTGGAGTTTTGGGAAGTCAAGTTGTTCAAGATTGCACAAAATAGATGCAATTATTTATGATGTAATTTTGAGGGAATATGAGGGGTTAGTGTTTAAAAGGTAGTTAGAAACATTGGGAATTTGGAGAGCCAAATTATAATTGCTCTATAAAGCCTTAAAGGGATCGAAGGAAAAGTTTGGTTGATTCATTTGAAGAAAAATTCAAACAAACCAGAACGTTCTCTACATATTCTTGTGTTTTTTTTTATCTTTGTTTCTTCTGTACAGACTTGTATAGATTTGAAAAGCCTTGAAATTCATTGGATGTTATACTGACTTGTTCTAAGTACCTTTAGAACTTATTTTGATTTCTTTTTATTTATTTTAAAAAGAGAACTCAAAAGTTTTCATTGACAACCTGTTAATAATAGTGAATTCCCTGTTTTGAAGGAAGCAATGATAAAATAGTCATCCCACCTACTGTATACATATATGTTTCAATGGGATAACATATCCAATGGTAGAATAGTTGTATAAATGGCTTGATAGGGGTTGGAGTCAAGTCCTTTAGGTACAAAGTGAAGCCATAAGATTGGTAAAAGGGTTTCTTCAATGTAAATGATGGCACCAAAGTGGAGTTTTGATAAATATGTAAAGGAGTTGACCTTATGATGAATTTGCAAGTTAATGCAGAGCAAATTTAAGAAGTTAGTTGCAATTGTGAGGTTTTACAAGCCCAGGGTTTGTGTGTTTGAATAAAACCCTAGTTTATGTAAGGAAAAGAAGGGTTTGGTTGTACAGTGGTCTAGAGGCCTCTAACTTGAGTGAAGATCATGAAAGATGAGGTTAGGTATGATAATACAACTCTATCCAAGAAGGTTTTGTTAAAAAAAAGGTCTAAGGGTACTTTGTTTGGAAAGAGGGCTAGTTCTTGTGGCCTTTTGAGCAAGATAGCCTAGTGAAACTAGGTGTTGGCCTAATGAACCTTGAAGAATTGGATTGAAATATTGTATTGAGTCTGAGTAGATGCCTAAATGATGTTGAGATAGGTCTTTGTGTGTTCACATTGTGTTGGGTAGCTGATTTGCCTTGTTGTGTGTTGGAGGATTGGGGTCAAAGTGGGCATATTTGAGGGAAGTTGTGTCAATTTGTTTCTTGGGTTTTCACCACCTCTACATCACCATTCTAGAGGCTATTTCCAAGTACATTGTGGTAGTTGAAGTTAATTTGAAGAACATCAGAAGGGATATTATTGATGATGAATGGAACACACTGTTGAAAAGAAGGGAAGTGGCTATAATGGAAAATGAAAGGCTAAAAGATGAAGCCTTGGAAAAAAATGGTGCTAGACTTACTAAAGATGACAGGACCAAAGTGACTTAGAAAGAATCTAGAAAGAGATCAATGATAAAGCTGAAGAGATTGTGCAAAAGTTAGGATTGACTTTTTTGATTGAGGAAGAAATGAATGATGACACCAGTTATCTTGAACTTAATATAGAAGAAGAGTTACACACTAATGATTCTCAACATGAGAAAAACATGCATAAAGAAGATACAATAGATATCACCCTTCTAGAAGTGGAGGAAATGATAGAAGAAAATAAAGATGAGAAAATGGTCAAAGAAGACATTGTCAAGGAAAATAACACAACCACTCCTCTATTTCAAAATATTGGAGTCCCTCCTTTGATAAGCATAGATAACACTACAAAGGTAGTGAATGTAGATAAAGTTGTTGATGAGGGAAAGGCTGAAGAAGAAAAAGGTGAAGAAGAGGAAGAGAAAATTGGTGAAGAGAATAAAGAAAAAGAACAAGAAAAAAATGTTGATGCATCCAAAGATGAAGAGAAAGACAAAATAGTTGACTCTAGTAATACTGATGATATGGGAAAGGTTGTAGAGGTGACAAAGTCTCTTGGTGAATCTTTTGGCTCCTTAAGAGATTCTCTAAGAAATCTCTTTAGTGTTTAGCCTAGTTTCTAGCTAGTTGTATATTTACAACTATTGCAATTATCGATGAATCAAGGTAATGTGGAATTGAACAAGATTTATGCTATCCAAAAGCTTTAGCTAGGAGACTTGTTTCACACATCTAATAGAAAGGAGATAATTGATTTACATCAAAGGAGCGGAGAGCTAATAGATGAGGCAGTGAAGGAATTACATGAGATCATACCTAGAATAAGCATAGACACATCTATTTTCCATATGGATAATATTAAACTTTTGATCGATTCTTTCAAATCATATGCATCTAGTTAAAGGTAGAGGTAGGGAAGGAAGTTGAGAAGAGGATAAGTGATAAAAGGTTGTTAGAAATAACAAAGAAATGTATTGTAACACATAAGATTTTTTTTGAATTGTTGAAGGATGCAAAGGTATGTGTGGGAGAGGCTAAGGCAATATTGCAATATGGTGCAAAGTGGCCTAGAGCCATAGTAAATATAAAGAAGGAAATGGAGTCAATTGAGTCTCAGATCAATATAGCCCTCGGTGCCTATGACCCAACAATTTACCTAACATCTGCTATAAGAAATATCATTGAGGATCTTCATAAGAAATTCTTCTAGTTGCAAGCACATAAGGAACACATCATTTTGCAGTTTGAGAAGTAAGGGATCTGGTCAATCCCAAACTTACATTTGTTTCCTAAGCTCTTCTTAGTGTAGACAAGGAAAATAAGATGAATCTAGTACCCGCTACAGCGAAAAAAGGAGAAGAATTGCTAGAGGAGTTGGAAATGTAGAAAAAGTTGCTTGCGGAGGCCAAACATGAATGGGAAGAAGGAAAGCCCACAAATGTAAGGTGAAGAAATTACAGACGTCAACCACCTCTAATTGACTCATTTTTCTATATTTTTATGTATTTCTATTCAAGATTCTTTGTAAATATGTGGACCATATATATAACAATTTTTACTCTAGTATATGACTTAGGGGGAGTCTATTCAGTTTGTATATATGATTACATTATTTAAGGGGAATATCGATAAGAATCAACAGAATGTATATAGGCACCATTTTCCCTTGATGTCAAAGGGGGAGAGTTTTGGAGAGAATTTTTGGTATGTTGCCATCAATAACAAAGGGGTAGATTGTCGGAAGTTTGAGAAGATTATCATTGATGATGCTAGTAAGCAACATGAGCCTGGAGAATGTACATAGAAGTATAATACGATTTTTTTATTGATGTCAACATTGTTGTGGGCTATTTTTATTAATTATAACATATTTTTGAGGTGTTAAAGAAGCCATTTGTACAAGCATATTTGGTCCAGAAAGCTCAGTAGTATGAAAAATTGACTAAGTGTTAGAACTACATGTTTAGGGTTACAATGTATCAGTTTTTAGGTTTGTACCACTTCACAAAGGAATATTTTTCTCTACACTTCTAACCTAATTTTTTTGGTTGTTAGAAGAATCAAAATCCAAGATTTCATCTTGTTTGGTGAAGTATTTTTGCACATAAAAGTGACAGAGTTTGATCTAGCATAATATAGTCATTTCCTATATAGTGTGATGATGTGGGAGATTCCACACTTCTCCACTAATGATTCTTTTATGTTGTGGTGTTAAAGATAAGTTCCTAGATGTTATATGAGTGTGAATTTCATATGGTATCATGATTTGAGGTCCACGTGTTGCAAATTGGATGAGCAGTTGAAGAATTTTTGTTTAGATTCTATGGTGTGCTGACCTAACATGTTTGGTGTGTATGTGAAGGATTAATATGTCCTGAGCCTTTATGTGGGATCTATTTTATGTCCATGCCGACCTATCTTAAAGTATTTTGAATTTTAAATTAAGGTGTGTGTTATGGATGATAAGGTTTGTAGCCCACAAATTGAATTTTTTGTGTTACATCCAATTAGGCCAACCTAATTGATGTTATAGTTGATTCCAACATATATGATGGATTGTTTTTGGTATTTTGTAAGTAGAGAGATTTGTTTTGTGAGATGTGTGATGCTAATTTGATCAAAGTAGAGATAAGTTGTGAATGTTGATATCATAATTGTGTGAATGCAAAGCAAAGCAATGCATTGACCTAGATCAGTGCAAAGTTTGTTAATGTGCTTCATTGGAACTATATTCCTACATATTATAGATGTTTTTGTAACAGTTCAAATTAGGCTATGAGCCACATTCTTTATTCTATATTTTTCTTTGTGGGTAGTGAATCCACTTGGAAATTGAGTCCACCTATAGTGATAATTTTTGTAACATACTATAACCGGTTATAATATATTATGAGCTAACCCTCACCGTGGTTTTTCCCATTTTGGGTTTTCCACCTAAAAATATTGGTGTTCATGTGTTATGTGGTGTTTTGTACCTTTTCATTCTTTCTTTCCATTCTGCAGTTGAGTATGCTTTGTTAATTGGATGGATAATGTTTAAATAGTTTAATAGAATACTAATTGGCATCCCCCTCTCAGTATTCCAAGTGTTCAACATCCTATGGATTCCACTAATGGAAAGTTAGAAATAAATTATATAGGTGAGTTTTTTTGGCTTGACAACTTTGATGAAAATTTTGTAAAATTCTAGTTTAGTTCCAATTTCAGTCCTTCACCTGCAAATCTGCACATACAAAGAGAGGGGAAATTTTTTGTTTTGGGGTGAATAGGGGTTTTCCTTGGTCAAACCTTGATTTGGTAATGAAACCTTGATGATGAAATAATTCCAAATGAAAGGAATTTCATGAATGAAAAATGTTATGTCACAACTCACTAAACCCTTAATTGATTCCCTTAGAGGTATGAAGTCCAAAAATTCTCTCTAAGGATCTTGATCTTTCTTGAATTGGCTTGAAATATTGCTTGATTCGATGCTTGAATGCTTGAAACCTACATCACAATGTTAGCTCCAAAATTTAATATGAACACACATGAATCTTAACTTGATGAAATGATCTTGATTACTATTGTAGATGCTTGATAAATCTACTCTTCAATGATCTTGACAATAATATTTTCTCTTTTGAAAGTTGAATTATGCTAGATGATTTGAATTGATAAAATAACTATTTATTGATATGCGCTTATCTAACTTTTCAAAAATTAGATTCCATAAGCTGACATTTGAAACTTGAATTTGAATAATCAAAATGCCACCAATAACATATGAAAAATAGGGTCTTGGAACTTAAGGAGGACCCATTTTCCGTTGGGAAAATGGGTATTGGGACCTAAATCCAAGACACACAATTTCCAAGGTGTTTAAAATAATCAGAGCATGAGCCCTACACTCAAAATAACACTAAAGTAGACAAATAAGTCAAGAGAGGTTTAATTGTACAATTGTTCGAAAGATGAGATGACAAGGATCAAGGAGGATGATGAATCCCCCAAGATCAAAGATCCCATGGAAAACCAACAAAGGCACAAAGAGACATACACCAACATACAATCACCCCAGGAATAGATAGTCTAATGTCGTTGTATCTCATGAATAGTGTGAATGAGACCTCCATCTAGGTATGCACCATTTCCATCTAGTAAAAGAGCTAGAGCCATAGTAACTACCATGATTCACCAAAGCAATGATGATTGCATGTATAGAATCCACTAAAGCTCAATGTGATCCCCGATGTCTCCTAGTTGAATAGGGTGACCCACACAATACTCAACATCCTGCCACATCTACCTACATGTGTGATCCTCCTCTATATGAATGATCTCACCTTGGATGGATAGTTTCAAGATATGGTTTACATCCTCAAGGGTCACTGTCATATCTTCTTAAGGTAGACAGAGTGTGCATGTGTCTGCACTCCATGTCTCTACTAGTGCCATCAACATAGCATCATGATACCTCATGGGTGGCATGATGTAGATCCAAAACAAGCCAGTGTTGCATAAAATGTCAACCTCCTCCTTGGAAAGCTAGGTAACTTGGTCCCAGAGAAGTGTAACTAATCCACCTTCTAAATGATAGAAAGCACATGGTAGAACTTGAAAGAAATCATCAATAACATGCTTGAAAACATTAACCAAGCAATTAAAAGTGAAACAAAGATTCTCTAGAACACTTGGGATAAAATTGGACAATTAGGGAATTTTTGGACTGAAGGGTGTTAAAAGGCGTAGGACAATTGAGAGGGGGGGTGAATCAGTTGTCACACAAATTCAAATTCAAAACTTCAACAATTATTAATTCCACAACCATACTATTATGTTATTAAGTATGAACATGAAATGTAGATAATAGAAAGTAAAATTAAAAAAATCAACACTAGATTTTTAAGTGGAAAACCCAATGAGGTAAAAACCATAGTGAGGATTAACTCACAATATAATGAGATTATAAAACTGAATATAGAGGCTCACTGCCAAGGGTTCATTGCCCAAAAGAGAACTAATTGTCCAAATACAAAGGCTCACTACCTACAAAAAAGATTCTCTGTCTAATAGGGAGGCTCACTTCCTACTAATACAAAAGACAAAAAAAGATCCACCACAACAATTAACACACATCCACAACCTTGATCAGAAGATTACATAAACCTTGAACTCACTACCTTCATGAATCTAACACAATGAAGTACTATTGCCTCAACTCACTTACACACACTTCTACTCTTTTGATTTGTGGCTTACTTCATCACTTTGCATGTCACTTCTAAATCTTTACAATTTGACTTGCATTTATACCATCTTCAACCTTATAAACTATCTCCAAGGTCGGTCACATAAGCTTCATTATAAAGCTCAAATTAGGTCGGCAACCCAACATTTCCTCAATGGAAAAGAATGAGAGTGAACCAATAAAATTTTTATCCAAGACCAAAAGATAGTGTCTCAAATCAACTACATGCTTCCTTAATTTAATTTAATTCTTCAAATGAAGTGTAAACACTAGGTTGGCCAAACCTACTGAAAACACAAATGAACATTGATGTGCACACTTCCCAACAAGGAGATGACACATGGATGACGCAAAATGCTTCATTATGAATGAGAAAATATCTTAGATTCCTTTAAATACATCCGCAACAAGTGAAACAACCTTCAAACACCGAAATCCTACCATCAGTCTATTCAGACTATGCAAACACATACAAAAACTATGAAACTCAAATTTCAGATCACCAAACCCCAAACTTCTTTGCCAAAACCTAGATAACACCATTATAAGACATAGTACAGATCTTCAATATTTGAAATGGAATAGCAGAGGACTACAGAGAAAAAACATTTCTCCCAGTCCATAGAAGACCAACTCTACTAGAATAGTTCACACATCGGTGAATGTAACTTACACATACCATCAAACCAAAAGATAAAACTTATGAGATATCACCAAAAGATCACCATTAGAAAACCTTCAGATCTGTATAAGCATATGATCAACACAGGGGAAATGCAAAGCACATACCTGATCACATTCTGAACACATTCATCACTCTGACTTCTCTCTTTATTAATTTTCTCAAAAGCACTTGGAAACTTGTTAGTTCAACACATCTACAACATCATAAAGATAGCTCCATGTACTCACAACATCTCAACAACATCTCAACTATACATATAAAATCTGCAACATACTAAAATGTGTTGACATCAATGAAAAACCACCAAACTTGCTCATAATTGCTACAATCTCCCCCCTTTTCATTGATGACAACACATGATGTGAAAAACCATCAAAGACAACACCCTTCACAATATTTTGGAAGAACACCTTCTCTTCCTCTGTAACTATTTTTCACATGAGTTTCTCTCCCTCTTTAACTTTAATGGCAAAGATAAAAAACTATGATCACTCCCCCCCATTAAACTCATACTATAACAATGAAAACCATTTCTACTCTTTCTGTGGAGTAGACCCATTAGTCTAGATAAATGAAGAATCTATGAATTCATTGGACTGATGCACCTTCATGTGCACCTAGTTTGGAGGGCCAATCACCCCCAACTTCTCCCTAAGATACTCAAAATTATCCTTTGGAAGGGCCTTAGTAAATATATCTGCAATTTGTTCCTTTGTTGTCACATACTCCAACCTAACTTCATTCTTCAACACCTTTTCTCCTAGGAAATGATATCTAATAGATATGTGTTTTGTTCTTGAATGCATAACTGAACTCTTTGAAATATTTATAGCACTTGTGTTGTCACACAAAATAGGAATATGCTCATCACATATAACTCCAATGTCTTCCAGAGTTTGCTTC
The DNA here is from genome assembly GCA_007258455.2 of Sequoia sempervirens. Lineage (NCBI taxonomy): Eukaryota > Viridiplantae > Streptophyta > Pinopsida > Cupressales > Cupressaceae > Sequoia > Sequoia sempervirens. The sequence goes on along the minus strand of VDFB02193867.1, from coordinate 257,325,192 downwards.
ATCCACAAAACCTATGTGTAGCAAGATTTTGTAGTAATATATTCTACCTCTACAGTGGATAAAGAAACTGAGTCTTTTTTCTTACTCAACCAAGAAACCAATCTTCCACCAAGAAAGAAAGAATCACCACTGGTACTCTTCTAGTCATTCACACAACCAGCACAATCTGCATTGGTATAAGAACTCAAGGTGAAATAAGTACCCTTAGGATACCATAAGCCATAATTTGGTGTACCTTTAATATATCTAAATATCCTCTTTACAACTATAACATGTGCCTCTTTAGGATCTTCTTGAAACATGGAAACTAGACATACTATATGCATAATATCTAGTCTGGTAGCAATAAGATACAACAGTCCACCAATAGATATGTATTTGCTCTAATCAGTTTTAGCAGATTCATCATCTTTGCTCAACTTACATCTGGTTACCATAGGAGTTCTAACCAATTTGGAGTCATCCATTCCAAACTTCTTCAACAACTCTTTTACATACTTAGATTGTGAAATGAATATCCCTTTATCAGTTCTCAAACATTTGATTTTCAAATTTACTTCATTTTCCACTCTTGCTTTGAACACTTTAAACCTATACAAATCCCAAGTCTTTTCTCTAAGAAAAGAAACTCATGTCATTCGAGAATAATCATCAATAAGGAGCATGAAATGCCTGTCACCATTTAGAATTCCTATTCTATTTGGACCGCAAAGGTTAGTATGAATTAATTCCAGCATTTTGGTAGTAGATTGTTGTTTTCCCTTAATGTTGCATCTTGTCTATTTCCACAACTAACAACTTCTGCAAAGATTATTATCAAGCTTTCTGATTCTAGGTAGACTTCAACCAACATCTCTTGAACTGATTCTAACCAAATTATCATAATTTACATGTCCCATTCTCCAGTACCATAACCAACTTTCGTTGACTTGATTTACAAGGAATTGACCATCAACTACCTTAAGCTAATAGATATTTCCATGAGTTACCCTTCCAGCAACAACCATATCTCTATTTTTGGATCCTTTTCTGATTTCACAAGGTATTATTCTGAAACACAAGTTTAAAACCATTGGTACACATCTATCCAAGACTCAAAAGGTTATGCCTCAAACCCTTCACATAATATACATCATCAGTGTTGTGTACACCATAAAAAATAATTGTACCTTTCCCACAAATATTATCTCCTGAATCATCACCAAACATAACTAAACCACCATCATACTTTTCAAGTTTAGTGAACTTACTCTTATCTCCGGTCATGTGATTAGAACATCCACTATCAATCACCTAGTAGTCTTCATCCTTACTTTCATAAAAGGTGGTGACCAAAGTACCTTCCATCTTATTCCTTTTATTCTCCAGACCATTCTTGCTTGCACATTTTCTAGGGTTAGTAGATATATATTTATTTTCCAAAGCTAAAAACAAGCATTCACTATCATCAACCTCATTTTCAGATTCATCATTAGAGATTCCAACTTCTTCTTTAACATAATATAGCTTCTTGTATTTCTTATCCTTTCTATCCTTATTTTTATAATCCTTTTTCTTCTTATGTACAACTCTATTCAGAAATCTTGAAGCATAATGACCAATATTACCACAACTAAAAAATTTAAAGGGCAACATACCTTTATACTTTCTAGTACCTTTCTTCAACTTCCTGGTGAAATTCACTTCCAACTCATCAAAACCATCACTCTCCAGATCATCTTCAATCTTCATTTCCTTAAATGCTATCTCTATCTTTTCTTCTTTCTTGAACTTTCTCTTCTCAAATTCTTGCAAAGTACTGAACAAAGTTGTTATTTAGTATACTTCTTAGGATCACACATTTCTTCAATAACTGAGATCTTATCATTGTAACAATCTGGTAGGGTGATTAGGATCTTCTCAACTATATCTTCATCGGTCAATTTTCCCCTTTGATTCTTAACTTCATTTATTATCATATCAACCCTCTAGAAATAGCTTGCAAACTCTTCACCTTCTTCCATTCTTAGATTCTCATATCTTCACTTTGCCACCAACTTCTTTGTCAACTTTACTCATTCATTTACTTCATACAATTCTTCCAACTTCTTCCAAAATTCATGAGTAGTATCTAAAGAAAGAACCTTAGTTCACCTAGTTTTAGATAAAGCATTGTAAATAGCATACCTCACTTTCTCATTCTCCTCATAAGAAAAAACCTCATCTGCAGTAGACAAACCACTCGCTAGAGCAACATACTTTGTCTCAATATCCTTCCAAGTCTTGTAACCAAGAGAAACAATATATCCTATCATCTACACTTTCCAATCACTATAATCAGATCCATCGAACACAGGGATCACCAATTTATGTACCATCAGATCTTCCTTAAGTGGTTAAACTCTACACCAATGAACCAAAGCTCTGATACTAGGGTATGTGTAGGATCATCATGGAAAAAATAGGCCCTTAAGTGGTGAAAATTTTTATAAAAAAAAGAGTTAGGAAACTTGACATAAAAATTTGAATAAGTTATCTATATTATTTCAAAAATATGTAAGAATAGAATCTGTAGAAAATTAAATGTAGTTTCTAAACTACTACGTTTATTTTATTTTAAAAAATTATTTGGTGAAAATTTAAAATTTCAATGTAGTAGTACTTAAATTTCAAGGAAAAAATAAGTAGGTGTCTATCTAACCATGCTAACCACAATAAAATGATAATATTTTTTTATAAGATTTTAGATATAAGTAGAGGACTCATGTCCCAATGTGATGCATATTTTTTTGGAATTTTTTCTAAGTAAATAATTAATTATTAATTTTTTATTACAACTTTTAAAAATATAAAAACTTGTATGTTTCACCACCTTAACTTGGTGAAAAATTCATGATTTTTTTTTTTTTAATCCTATAGTATGTGAATCATAGAATGTGATGAATGTTTCAGATTCAAAAAATGTGATACCATTTGAAAAATATAGATACTTTTCAATTAGCCTATCAATCAAAACTTTAGTCCTAATTCAAATAGAAAATGAATAATAATAATTTATTAAATTCAAAGTAAAGCATAATTTATATTGGTGGAAAGCTAAGAATATCCTTTAAGAACCCTTTTCATTTCATCAATTTTGGGTAAAAAAAAGTCATTAGCTGCATACCCTACACATACCCATCATATCACCACTTTTTGGCCCATCATGATCCTGAACATACCCACCAATTATTAAAAGGTGTAGGACAACTGAGAGGGGGGGTGAATCAATTGTCAAAAAAATTCAAATTCAAAACTTCAATAATTATCAATTCCACAACCACACTATTTTGTTATTAAGTATGAACATGAAATGAAGATAATAGAAAGTAAAATCAACACAATGAACAAGATTTTTATGTGGAAAACCCAATGAGGGAAAAAACATAGTGATGATTAACTCACAATATAAAGAGATTATAAAACCAAATACAGAGGCTCACTTCTAAGGGCTCACTACCTAGAAGAGGACTCACTATCCAAATATAAAGGATCGCTACCTATAGAAAGGACTCATTGTCCAATAGGGAGGCTCACTACCTAGTGATACAAAAGAGAACAAAAGATCCACCACAATAGTTAACACACATTTGTAGCCTTGATCAAAATATTGCAAAAACCTTTAGCTCACTACCTTGAGGAATCTAACACAATGAATTAATATTTCCTCGACTCACTTACACACACTTCTGCTCTTTTGATTTGTGGCTTACTTCATCACTTTGCATCTCACTTCTAAATCTTTGCAATCCGACTTGCATTTATACCATCTTCAACCTTAGAAACTATCTCCAAGGTTAGCCATATAAGGTTCATTATAAAATTAAAATTAGGTCTGCAACTCAACATTCCTATGGTGGAAAAGAATGAGAGTGGACCAATAAAACATTTATCCAAGACCAAAAGATAATGTCTTAGATCAACCACACACTTCCTTAATTTAATTTGATTCTTCAAATGAAGTGTAAACACTAGGTCAGCCAAACCTAATGAAAACACAAATGAACGTTGATGTACACACTTCCCAACAAAAAGATGACATGCAGATGATGCGACATACTTCATTATGCACAAGAACACATCTTAGATTCCTTCAGATACATCCATAGAAAATGCAATAATCTTCAAACTCTAAACTACTTCCATCAGTCCATCTGGATTGTGCAAACACATACAACAACTATGAAACTCAACTTCTAGATCACCAAACCTCAAGCTTCTTTGCCAGAACCTAGATAACACCATTATAAGACATAGTCTAGATCTGCAAGATTTGAAATGGAACAGTGGAGGACTGCAGAGCAGAAACATTTCTCCCAATCCATAGAAGACCAACTCTGCTAGAACAATTCACACACTAGTGAACGTAACTTTCACATACCATCAAACCAAAAGGTAAAAATTAGGAGATATCACCACAAGATCACCACTAGAAAACCTTTAGATCCACACAATAATAGGATCAACACAAGAGAAACATGGAGAACATACCAGAGTACATTCTCAACACATTCATCACTCTGACTTCTCTCTTTATTAATTTTCTCATAAACACTTGAAAACTCATTAATTCAGCACATCTGCAACATCATAAAGATAGCTCCATGTACTCAGAACATCTCAATAGCATCTCAGGTATACATGTACAATCTATAACATACTGAACTATGTTGACATCAATGATAACATTAATGACAACACCACCAAATTTTCTCATACTTGCAACAAAGGGCCCTAGACACTTTAGCCATTCTAAGACGCTTGGGCCAAAAAAAGACACATGGGGCACTTTTGGATGTGGTTCTAGAACCTTCTCAAAAATATATTAAAAATACTATAAAATAAAAAACGTAAACATAAAGTAGGGTATGATGGAATCACCATTTTTTGGATCTCACCATGTGCCACCTCTTCTTGCAGAACATGTAGTCTAGGGGACCTATATGCTCGTCAACTTGAATTTTTTACTCACTCTTCAACAAGGTAATTTTTCAAATAGTAAATGTCAAAATGATGGTCAAAAGCATTATTTTTCACTAACATATACAATTTTTTTATTAAAGCACATTTCATTCAAATCACCATAATAGGGGCTAGTGAACTTTGTTTTTGATGTCATTTGTTGCATTGGATTCGTGGTTCACCAAAATGAAACATTGAAAAAAAGAAGATCCCAATTCATCAAAATGAAATGATGAACTAGGACACCCTCACTTTTCCTAGTTTCATATAGAAAAGGAGAGATCTCTACCAAGGGTAGAATTGACTTTCAACCTTGGGGTGAGTTAGGTCTATGGGGATGGGGGATCCTTGATTTTACTTATGACAAAAAATGACTAAAATGAACTTTTGGGAGATGAAAATAAAATGATCAATGAACCCAATTATGTGATGTGAAACATGAAATGAAAATTGAAAGGATAGCATAGACAAAAACAATAATTTTCCTATATATTTGAGAAGGGAAAATAAATGTGCACCTATCACCAAAAGTTATTGTTGAGTGTCCTACTAGAACAAATTCACCCTAGGGTGAATGGGTCTTTGTACATGGATCCAAAATATCATTTCATATTCCTCTTATCTCATATCTTAGCTCTTGATTCCTATGAAATTCAGTGTTAGAATGTTGAAAATAACTTTTCTAGGTGAGTTTTCATGGCTTGACAACTTTGACAACTTTGTAAAATTACACTTTAGATCCCATTTAAGTTCTTCACTTACAAATCTACACATACAAAGAGAGGGAAAACTTTTTTTTTTGGGTGAATAGGGGTTTTCCTTGGTCAAACCCTAGTTTGGTAATAAAACCTTGACGATGAAATAATGACAAATGAAAGAAATTTGATGAATGAAAAATGCTATGTCACAACTCACCAAACCCTTAATGGTTATCCTTAGAGAACTAAATTATAAAACATCTCTCTAAGTAGCTTGATCTTTCTTGAATTGGCTTGAATGATTGCTTGATTTGATGCTTGAATGCTTCAAACATACATCACAATGTTACCTCCAAAACATAATATGAACACACATGTATCTTCACATGATTTGATCTTGATTGCTATTTTAGATACTTGATAAATCTACTCTTCAATGCTCTTGACAATTGTAGACACCTAAATTTGGACACTTAATTTATCCAAATTTATCATCTTTCATCTAAGCATCCCTTTATCCGCATTAATTAAGTAATATCACTATTATTTAATTAATCCCTCTAAAGCTCTTCTAATCTCTAAGGTATCTAGTTAAATAATTAAATACCTTCCCTTTTTCATCAAATGAATTAAATAAATATCACATTTATTTAATTCCTCATATGTCACATCCTCCATCATTTTTATCTTATCCTAATCCATCTTCTAATCACACCATTAGGGATGTGCACATGCCTAACCCTTGATTAGGATGTGTCATATCCTCCAACTTTTGTAAGTTGGCCTCTAATCTCTTCTAGCCACCTAACCTTCCTCTAACCCCTCATCAACTTGTCTAATCACCCCCTTTAGTCAACTCTTCCCATCCCCCAAGGAATTTTTAATTCCTTTTGTCTTCCCAAAGTCCTTTGAGGAATTTTTAATACCACTCTCATTTTTAAGGAATATTAAATTCATTTTCTCTTCCCCATGTCCTTTATGACATGTGTCCTCGGTCAACCTTATTAAAGCCCTTCCCCTTTTGGACAAGGCACTCCACTTCCCCATGTCAATTTTTAATTCACTTTTTAATCCCTCAATGCACTCAAAAGGATTTTTGAATTCCTTCACTTCTTCCCACATGTCCTCTCTTTATTCTTTATTCTTTCCCCTCTCCCCATAAGGATATTTGAGGAATTTTTAATTCCTCACATGTCCTCTCACCCACATGGGACAAGGACATCCTTTATGAGGATATCTTGACCAAATCCCTATGGTCCTTTGAAGTACATCCATGTCATGTACTTCTCTTACACCTCATGTCCACCTCATCTTTCTTAAGCCTCTCCCCTTGCCACATGTCAAGATGTGAGGGCTTGTGAGTTTTCAAATCACCATAGCCCTACATCTTGGCCATGTTGGGATCAATCTCAACCGTCCATTTCTTCTAGGAATTCTCAAAATTCCTATAAATACCCCCTCTTTTCTCTCATTTGGGAGAGATCATTTCGCTAGCCAAACTCTTGCAATTTTGTTTCTCAATCTACACTTAGCCATTTGCATCCATTTTGTCCAACTATCTTGCATCTCACACTTCACATCTTGCATCTACTTGCCATCAAGGAGCATACATCTCATCTACAATCGAAGGGCCAACCAAAGAACAACTCTACAAGGTAAAAGGTTCCATTTTTATGTTGTTAAGTTCATCATTTGCCAAATCTTGAAGTGTAGGGTGTTTTTAGTTGTTATTTGCACTCTCTTTAGTTTTTTGCTCATCTTTTAATGATTATATTCCCCTATCACATTTCTGGCATGCCCGATGGGACCCACAAATAGGTCTTTTTCTTTCACGTTTGCTATTTTTGGCATTTTTGCAGGTTCGAGTTACAGATTGGCAGACTTAACCTCTTTGGTGGTGGACCTAACTCTTCGGTGGTGGACCTAACCTCTGGTGGCAGACCTGACCTCTCTAGTGGTGGACCTGACCTCTCCGGTGGTGGACCTGACCTCCCGAAGGTGGAATTTCAAGTTTTTACCAATTGTTCTTTGGTAAATTAGGCACATAGTTTAATTAGAGGGGTCAACAAACCTTGTTTGGTGTGCTTGTGGAAGGCTATTTGACTTATCCAATTCCCTTGCACCATTTGGCAATCCTGGGTGACGAGAAATCGTAGCTTTCCAAGTCCTTTCAGTCACCCTATTTCCATTTTCTTAGTGGGACATTCTTGGGGATTTCATCGCCCCAAGGGCCGATTCCAACCACATGTACCAGCGGGGTATATAAAGGGGGGAGAGTGAAAGCTATACCTCAATCCAACCACATTGTAATTGGTGAAGCATTAGGATGACATGAAGAGTTGGTCCGAGCCTTTAGTATCTCGCTAAGGTTCCCGACTCATGCTTGTAACGGGTTGGTGTTCATGATTTTGGGCCTCACGTACCGGATCTATATCGAGGACTCCTTAGTAACCATGTTCATCCTAGAGTAGAAGACTTTGTTAGCCATACCCGTTTCTACTAATCTTAGGGTTGTCCTGTCTGAATTGTCTTTCTCGTGCAAAACCAGTCATTTTCAGTTTAGCCAAATCTTTTTATCAATGTTTGCTATATTTTGGGTCCTTTTCCTTACTCATCCATCCAAAAATCAAACTTAAACTTATCCTTTGGCAGACCTGACCTCATGCTGTGGTGGACTTGACCACATGCTGTGGTAGACCTGACCTCATGTTGTGGCAGACTTGACCACATGCTGTGGCGGACCTGACCTCATGCTGTGGCGGACCTGACCTCATGCTATGGTGGACATGACCACATGCTATGGCAGACCTGACCTCATGCTGTGGTGGACCTGACCTCATGCTGTGGTGGACATGACCTTCTGCTCTTTCTTCCTGGGGCCGCCATTTCCACACTGTTTATCCGATTGACTCCATTCAAAAATAGTTCTCATTTTTTCATGCTCTTTCCAATGACATATACCACTTCATACTTTGGAGAAGTTGGCCAGGGCACCTTTTTCTTCCCCATCTACCTCCTCATGCTCATGTTGTGGCAGACCTGACCTCATGCTGTGGCGGACCTAACCTTATGCTGTGGCAGACCTAACGTTATCCTTTGGCAAACCTGACCTTATCCTTTGGCGGACTTGACCTTATCCTCTGGCGGACCTGACCCCATCCTTTTGCGGACCTGACCTCATGCTGTGGTGGACCTGACCTCATGCTGTGGTGGACCTGACCTTATGCTATGGCGGACCTAACCTCATGCTGTGGCAGACCAGACCTCATATTTTGGCAGACCTAACCTTCTACTCTTTCTTCTTGGGGCCACCATTTCCACACTATTTATCCGATTGACTTCGTTCAAAAACAATTCTTCTCATTTTTTCATGCTCTTTTCGATAACATATACCACTCTCTACTTTTGAGAAGTTTCCCGGGACCCTTTTCATCCCCCATCTCCCTTTTCTGAACGTCCATACGTCCTTTCACCATCCTAAACGAACATTTTAGCATATGTTTTGAGCACTCTTTCACTCATTCTGAGTCCTCCCCTCATTCTGAGAATCATTCATCCATTCTGAGAGCTTGTTCACTCGTTCTAAGTCTTCCTCTCCTTGTTCCAAGTAATTTTTCATTAATTTAACACATCCTTTCATCATTCTAAACTCTTGTTCTATCATTCTGATCATCTGTTTACTCATTTTGAGCATTTTTTCATCCATTTCTGTCATCCATTTCTCCAATAAAATCATCATTTTCCCCATCCAAATCCCCTAAACTTTGTCTCGGGTTATTATCCAAATTGACCTAAGTATCTGATCTGGTCATCATCATCAACATCTACTTAGGATTGTCATCTGTCCTAAGTTAATCATCATCGTCGGCCCAATTAATCCATTTTCAATCTCAAAATGGATTCGGTGCTGCAATCATACATTTATTCTTTAATCCAATCAATCAGTATCCTACGTCACCTAGGGTAATCTCTGAATAGGGTTTATAGTCCCTTTCATCATCCTATCCAATCCGTCATTCCATCTTATCAATCAATCGATCAATCTTATCCAATCCAATCCAATCACATCCCTATCCAATCACCTTCGACCCAATCAATCTACTTCCATCTCGAAGCAGATTCAGTGTCATAATCATCCTTTGGTAATCCAATCCAATCATCAAAATCAATCCCATCTCATCATCCAATCATTCTAATCTGAGCTTTAATCCAATCCTTATCTGAGCTTAACCTAAATCTTGATTTGAGCTTTAGTCCATTTCCATCCATAATCTTTGATCCATCCTCTTTATCCTTTCATCATCATGAATCCTTATCCTCCATCAATAGTGGTCAAGGGAAACCCTAATTATGTCAAAAATGATAGCGAAAGTCTTGTTGATCAAGAAGAATGTGACATGGATCCCCTTGACAGTATCATTGCTAGTAAGTTTTCTCCACCCACTTTCCAAAATCCAATCACCCCATCGATTTATCCCATCATGTCTTCATCTATACCTAATCACACTCCTTATGCTACCTTTGACAAGGGATTTCCATCATATCCATCATATCCTTCATCTACATCATCCCCTTATCCTAGTTTTCTGTCACAATACCCCTATCTTGATCCCCCATCCACATCCTCTTATCTCAATCCTTCATCCACATGTACCCCCTACCCTAATCTTCCATACCAATCCGCTCAGCCTAATCCTACATTCACACCTTCCTATCCTAGTCAAACACACCCATCAACTTACCCTAATCCAACACCTGCATCTTCCCATCCTAATCCACCATCCCAATACCTTTATTACAACATGCCACCCATATCTTCTACCAATGATCCACCATCCATGTCATCCTATCCTAATTCCCCATGCCCATATCCTTACCTTAATCCTCCATCCAGTCTTAATCTTCCATCTAATCCTAGTCCACTAATCCATAAACCTTCATCCACTCCCACCTCGCCATCTTAGCCTAGCATATTCAAGTTTCTCCAAGGACTTATAACAAAGGAAACATCCCCCACTCCACACATTGCAGTCATCAAACCATGCCATCCCAACCCATCATCCATGGTTGTTAGTGACGAGACCCTTCTCCATCCAACACCTATCATTGATGATACCATCACATCCTTTGAATCCACTGAGTCCCCATCTCCTACCATCACATCTGCCAAATCCATTGAACACCCACCCCCTACTCTGAGAGCCGTCAAACCTATCGACGACACCCAAATCCAATCCACTTATTCCACTCCTAGTATCCATTCCCATGAATATTTTGAATCCTCCATCCTTCCATCTTCCCCACTTGAAGAGTCCCCCCATGACTCCATTATCGTGCCTCCTGCACACGATGAGTCATGCCAAGAGCCTGATCCAAAGCATGCCAACATATCCCCTCCTCCAGATCAAGATCCTACCATCCCATCTAGTCTACCACAAGATCATAGTCCCCCATCCATTCCATCCCATGATCCTCTTGACATTCAAGATTCTACCACTCCATCTCCGTCTCCATTGCATGAGCCTGCTACCACAAAATCAGATCCTATCATATCCCCTACTCCCTCTCCAGATACCACCCATCCAAATGTTGCTATCCCAACATTGCCTAAAAATGCTATCCCCACACCACTTGCATATCCCCTTGGTACTCTCACATTCTTCCATGGTGGCTTCCTTGCAGAAGAAAAACACAGTGTATATACCACCCATCATCCCTACCTAATAATGGACTCACATCATGTTTTCAGAATAACAAAAATCCTATCATGGATCAAATGCTCAAGAACATGAACTATCAAGGAAAAGGTCTAGGCCTTCACGAGCAAGGTATTTTAGAGCCCATCCAAGTCAAAGAACAAATCTGCATGCAAGGTCTTGGATCTATTCCCCAAGACTCACAATCTAAACACATTAGTACACCCTCTAGACGTCCTCAACGAGCCTTTTCCAAAAGAAATGTTGGCTCTTCCCATCGCTCCACCAAATCATATACTGCAATCCCTCCTCCTCTTGTCATTGCCTCAAAACAACCATCCATATTCCTCCTTCATCTGCTCCATCCATCTTGGGTCCTTACATCCCTCCATCCACCATATCCCATCCTTCATCTACTCCATCCATCTTGGGTTCTTATGTCCCTCCACCCACTCCATTTACTTTGGGTCCGTATATCCCAAAATCACCTCCTCCATCTCATCCTTTTATCCATCCAACACCTATCCATGTCATCCATCATAAACATCCTAATCAGGATCAACAAAGGCACATACCTACACATTCTCCATCTACACGTAATCCTCATAATCCTACCTCCATCACTCCACATCATCCATCTTCTCACACCCATCCCATTGCTAGTACGAGCACTTTGGATGCCTAAGGAAAAATGCATCAATCTAAACACCCAAATGAATCTAAAGCTTCCCATGTCCCCTCTAAAAGACATGGTAAAGAAAAGAAAAACAAAATCCAAAATCAAAATCAAATCTATAGCTCGCAAAGAACCACCTGAAGAAAAGATCAAAACCATGTGGATCCCAAAGAAAAAAGACACAATTCCATTAAATGAAAAATCTGTAAGAACATCCAAAGTTGCTCATCCAAAAGCTAATACTTTTCATCCACCCTCTCCTACATCTATTTTGGGTCCCTATGTCCCAAAATACACTATTTTGTCTCCTCGATTATCCCTGCATTCTCCATCCATTAATCCTTTTATCTTTTCACATCCACCACCACATGTGCCAATGTTGGTCCTAAACACATCTCCCCATCACATATCCACCCCATCATTCCATCCATACACTTTCCAACATCCCACCCATTATCCCATGTATCTCCCCCATCAAATCCCTCTAATTCATCCTCTTGCATAATCCATTTATCCTCATAAGATTGTACCAACAACCAATAGTCGGTTCGAACATGGGCTCTTAATACCTGATATAGAACTTGATGCTTGAGTCCTTCACCCATATCCTTATCACATTTCTTCTAAAACCACTTATTCGCCTCCCTATCTTTATCCATCTCCTTCCACATGTTATCCAAAAATCCAGAATAGTCAATAAATTTAGAACAGTCAAAAAATCTAGAAAAGTCAAAAACTCCAAAAAAATCAACAAATAAAATAGTAAAGAGAAATAATTCATCCAATGGTGACAACTTGACAAACAAGTGCCTTGGATAAGTACCATGATGAAAACCTGGCAAACAGGCGTCATGCGTAAATCCCCATCTACACTTGGGGGCAACTTCCTGATTTGCATTCCCTCCATCTGCTTTGCTTCCAGCTATGCACCCATCTCCATCCTATACATCCTTTTCATTCATCCCCTCCATCCTCCCTATCTTACACATTTTTCTTGTCATATCTCACTTATCCCAATCCTTCCATCCTCCTTGTGATCTTGATAACAATGGGGCAAACATATAAGCATGCTTTGGACACCTCTTCGTATACATTCCCCTCATCCGCACACTATCCCAACTATCATTCGCCCTCAATCTCCCTTCCTTATCCATGCATCCTATCTTCATCCATCTCACTCCTTTATTTTCCTATCCTTCTCTATTGCATCCTTCATGCCTCCTCGCACATGACATATCTAGAGTGGGGGCATCTATCTTCCTTTGTAATATAGTCCTTGGATACATCATCCATTCCATCATAGCATCCCTTCCATCTCCCCATCCTTATCTTCCAATCGCTCCCCACAATCCTTTTAACCTCCCTATTCTTATCCCCCTACCCATCCATCATAGCATCCCTTCCATCTCCCCATCATTATCTTCATGTACATTTATCTCTATCCACATCACATCCCTTAATCCCTTGTCATTGGCTACTCCCCATACAATCCACCATCATCTATCTTATCACTTCATCATTCATCTATATGGCATGTCATTCGCCCACTTCATCTTTGATGATTTGGATAACTATCCTATCCCTAAGCTTTGTATAGTCACTATCCTCCATTCCAATCGAATAGGTCTATCTTGTCCCATCATGTTAGTCCAATCATTTTATCTGCTTATCTAGGGTTATCTCATCATCTTTCATCCATCATTTATCTTTGGTCTATCGTCAAACTATGTTGCCCCTACGCTTTCACATAGGCAAGGTCGATGATTTGATCTGCCCACGGGGTTCCATCATCGATCTTCATTTTCCACTTTTCTCCTTTATCATCCATCGAGGTCTCCTATTGTGTGTCATGTCTCTTGTATCATGTCATCAAGCTATGCCCTTATCTAGCTGGATCTTAACAAATGAGATCCACTTGTATCATCAAATAGAATCAGTTTTGAATATCCTACATCATATTGATCTTTTAGTATCCATCATTAGTCTCAACAAGATGCATCCTTCCTAACATACCTCTTCAATCCCATCCATCCCCGTGATCCTATGGCAAAGGATGTTTGAAATTGATTGCAATCTTTTGATGCTTTTAGGTTTTGTTTATCATTTGAGCTCCCTATCATCACTTGTCATGGTCGCCTTGATCCATCATATCATGGTTTGCTTTGACTAGTCAACATAGGGGTATATCTTGATCTTTTCTTTGTCTTCTCGGTTGTCCCATGTAGTACCCACCAAGATCCTTCAGGTCTTGTGTTATGCTAGGACATCCTTGTGTGCTTCTGGTTATCCCAATACCTAGCCCGACCAAGGTCATCGTGACCTTGGGGTGTTGGGATAGCCTTCTTGTTTGATATTTTTGTTTCATGCATTAGACACTAGTCTGCCTTGGTCATTTATACCTTGGTGTATCATGTCTTCTGCTATAGCAAAAATCAGTTCTCCAAAGATGGAAAATTGCATTAGGATTGCATTTCACTTTCCATTCCATCCTCTTGCATGTATCCCCCATCCATCCATCCTTCATCACTCTCCCCTCCCAATCTCTTGCCCCATTTTCATCCTTTCTCACCTGTCACTTTGCATCATCTTCTTCATCTCCTTTTGCTTCATCTCATCCATTTCAAGAGCACACTCATGTTCTCTTGAACCCGCATGTCCTCTTGAGGGGGCATCGTTCATCCCTAACTTTCACCTTTACCCCCATCATCTTATTTCCTAGTCACTTCTCTGAATGACTTGGGCATCTTTCCCAATCTAACCATCTTCTTCTAGGTTCTATGTTTTAATATTCTTTGAAATGATGCTACTTCATAACACCATCTCAAAGAGGGGAAAAATGTAGACACCTAAATTTGGACACTTGATTTATCCAAATTTATCCCCTTTCATCTAAGCATCCCTTTATTCACATTAATTAGTAATATCACTATTATTTAATTAATCCCTCTAAAGCTCTTATAATCCCTAAGGTATCTAGTTAAATAATTAAATACCTTCCCCTTTTCATCAAATGAATTAAATAAATATCACATTTATTTAATTCCTCATATGTCACATCCTCCATCATTTTTTTATCTTATCCTAATCCATCTTCTAATCACATCATTAGGGATGTGCACATGCCTAATCCTTGATTAGGATGTGTCACATCCTCCAACTTTTGCAAGTTGGCCTCTAATCTCTCTTAGCCACCTAACCTTCATCTAACCCCTCATCAACTTGTCTGATCACCCCCTTTATTCAACTCTTCCCATCCCCCAAGGAATTTTTAATTCCTTTTGTCTTTCCAAAGTCCTTTGAGGAATTTTTAATTCCACTCTCATCTTTCAAGGAATATTAAATTCCTTTTCTCTTCCCCATGTCCTTTATGACATGTGTCCTTGGTCAACCTTATTAAAGGCTTTCTCCTTTTGGACAAGACACTCCACTTCCCCATGTGAATTTTTAATTCACTTTTAATCCCCCAATGCACTCAAAAGGAATTTTTTAATTCCTTCACTTCTTCCCACATGGGACAAGGACATCCTTTATGAGGATATCTTGATCAAATCGCTATGGTCCTTTGAAGTACATCCATGTCATGTACTTCTCTTACACCTCATGTCCACCCCATCTTTCTTAAGCCTCTCCCCTTGCCACATGTCAAGATGTGAGGGCTTGTGAGTTCTTAACTCACCATAGCCCTACATCTTGGGCATGTTGGGATCAATCTCAACAGTCCATTTCTTCTTGGAATTATGAAAATTCCTATAAATACCCCCTCTTTTCTTTCATTTGAGAGAGATCATTTTGCTAGCCAAACTCTTGCAAGTTTGTTTCTCAATCTACACTTAGCCATTTGCATCCATTTTGTCCAACTATCTTGCATCTCACACTTCACATCTTACATCTACTTGCCATCAAGGAGCATACATCTCATCTACAATCGAAGGGCCAACCAAAGAACAACTCTACAAGGTAAAAGGTTCCATTTTTATGTTGTTAAGTTCATCATTTGCTCAATCTTGAAGTGTAGGGTGTTTTTAGTTGTTATTTGCACTCTCTTTATTTTGTTGCTCATATTTTAAGGATTATATTCCCCTATCACAACAATAATATATGTTCTTTTCAAAGTTGAATTATGCTAGATGATTTGAATTAAAAAGTCATTTTTTTAATTTATAATTGTTAGTCTTATTTCTTGAAAATTAGATTCTATAAACTGACATTTGAAACTTCAATTTGCATTACTAAAATTATACCAAAAACATATTAAAAATTAGGTCTTGGCACTTAAGGAGGACAAGGGAAAATGGGTCTTGAGACCTACATCTAGGACACACAATTTTCAAAGTGTTTAAAATGATATTAGAATTTGTTTAATATTGGTTTCCCTTTCAAGAAATGAGAATAATAAGGCTTGGGAATGTATAATTTAGGCAATTAGAAGCTTAATTATGCCAAATTAATTAAGGGGATGTAAACATAGTGTGAAAATGTAAAGTAGTGCATTTTCCTACACTACAAATAATATATAATATAATTAAGTTTTATAACACCTTTCATCATCTTATCTACAACATGTGATACTTGTTAAAATTTCAAACATTTAAATTTCAAAATAATGGGAAAAGATAATGGTGTGAGAGAGGAAAGGTTTATACATTCTATGTTCATAGTGATCTACATGAATATATATCAAAATTATAAAATTATACTATACGACCATAAATCAAGAAAACGGGCTAGAATCATAAGCAAAAACCATGGAAATCATATGATTCAAAAAACTAATTCCAATATATCAATGAAGAAAAAATAAATGTAAGAAATATGAAAGATCAACCAAAAGATATACCTTTCTCACATCGAACATTGAATCACCTGTTAAATAGGACAACTGATAGGGGGGATGTGAATCAGTTGTCACAAATTTTAACCTTTAATTCAATCACAAGAACTAATACATGAAACTACTTAAATGATTAATCATCAAAACATCAATGCAGTAACTCAAATCCAACACATAATACAGTAACACCTAATTTACATGGAAAACCCAATAAGGGAAAAACCATGGTGAGGATTAACTCACAATATAGAGAATATCAAAAGTAATTACAAAAGGCTCACTACCTAAAACAAGGCTCACTACCTGAAATAAAAACTCATTTTCCATAGCAATACAACCTAGAGGGCTCACTGCCTCAAGAGATACTAAGAAGACAAAGAATACCTGCTACAAAGAGACTACAATCTCAATGCAACAAAGGATTACACCATAGTTAATTGATCAACTTTCATGAATGATAGAGTTCACCTTTTGCTCACTGCATCTGAAAACTCAACATTAAGCTTCGCACTGATCTCCCAGACACAACTCACACACACTTTCTAAATAGCATCAATGTCACCTCTACCCTTTCACTTATCTTCCTTCTTTTCTTATGTATGATTTTCATTACTAGCTCATCCTGTATATGTACTATCTCCAACCTTGAAAAGGATACAAAGTTAGCCATCCAACTTCAAATTCAAATTAGATGAACATCCTAGGATGGAATTAGAATGAGGGCGACCGAAAAAAACTCTTCATCGGGACCTAAAAAAATAGATCCAACATGCTTCATTAACTTTGAAGATAGTTATCAACACACGGTCAACCAAACCAATGTAAAACACATATAACAATTAAGCTCCAAACTTCTAGAAACTAAAAATATCTTCAATGCAATCAAAAAATCTTAAATATAGAACCACAAGCCAAAAGACTTCAATAAAGAGAAATCGGGACCAAAAACCTTTTTTTGAACTTTAACCAAAACATAGAGAACCATAGTTCACAACTGGTGAACACAACTCGAACTTCACAATGAACTATCAGCCAAACATTTCAATATAACAACCTTCAACAATCATGACCAACATATTTGAACCACACAAACACAGAGGCAAATACTAAAGTAACATTTGAATATCTGCAATCTTCTTTTAATACAATTTTCTCAATATCCTCAACATATATAGCCAACAACAACTAATAGATAACCAGTTGACCAGTTGAAATTACTAAAAACATCTTCATTCCTTTCTCTATTCTTACAACAATCTCCCCCTTTTTCATTGATGGCAACACATGATGTGAAAAACCATCAAAGAAACGATACCAGATCTCAATATACTTCTCAAGATTTTTCTTTTTGTTTCCCCCCTTTGAAGATCATCTTCTTCATTACCTTCTTTCTCTCTTTAGCTTTTTCTCCTTTTCACATGATTTCTACCCCCCTTTGACATCAATGGAAAAGGAAAAAGATATTTTCATTCAATCTTCCTTTGACATGAAAAAAAAATACTCACAATGACAACACTTGAAAAATACCTGCTCCCCCTAAGGGGTAGCCACCAAAACATTAGTCCAAAAAGATAGACCCATGAATCCACTCGACTGATGCACCTCCAAATGCATCTTAGTTTATGAAAGGAGGGGAAATAACCCCTAACTTCTCTCAGAGATACTCAAATGTATCTTTAGGAAGAGCCTTCATAAATATATTTGCAACTTGATCATTTGTTAGAACATATTCAAGCTTGAATTCATTCTTCATGTCTTTCTCTCTTAAGAAATGATATCTAATAGATATATGCTTCATCCTCGAGTGCATCACAAGATTCTTTGGAATGTTAGTTGAACTTGTATTATCACAAAAGATAGAAATGGGATCATCATATAGCACTGTGATATCTTTCAATGTTTGTTTCATCCATAAAACTTGTGTACAACAAGATGTGGCAACAATATATTCAACTTCAATAGCAGACAAAGAGGCTAAATCTTTCTTCTTACTTAACCATGCCACCAATTTTCATCCAAGAAAGAATACACCACTACTTGTACTCTTTCTATCATCTACACATTCATCCCAATCTGCATTTGTATATGCACTAAGTTTAAAGTCAGTATCTTAAGGATACCACAATCCATAATTCAAAGTGCCATTCAAATATATGAATATTATTTTAACTAAAACATGTGTTTCCTTTAGATATTCTTGAAATATAGCCTCAAGATAGACCACATGCATAATATCTAGTCTAGTAGCAGTCAAATATACTAATCCAACAATCATAGATCTATACTTTCTCTAATCAGCCTTATGTGAATCAACATCCTTACCCAATTTGCAACTAGTCACCATAGGAGTACTTACTGGTTTGGAACCATCCATCCCAAATTTCTTCAACATCTCTTTTACATACTTAGATTGTGAAATGAAAATTCCTTTCTCTATTTGATTAATCTATGGCCCAAGAAAGAAATTCATCTCTTCAAACATATACATTTCAAATTCTTTATGCATTTCTTATATAAACATCTTGCACATCTTTTTATTTCTTCCAAAGATAATATCATCAACATATACAACTAAAATAAAGAAATTTTCATTTTCAATCTTAAAGTACAAATTATTGTCTGTAATACCTTTGTTAAATCCTTGCTATATCAAATACATGTCTAACCTTGCATAACAAGCTCTAGGAGCTTACTTTAGTCCATATAAAGCTTTCTTCAACCTACACACCTATAGACACATAACATATACATGCATCTGATCTTGATTTATTAACACCATCCTCTTTAATTAAATAAATCAAACTTTATTTAATTAGGTCTAAAATCATTATTCCACTCATTTTTATTTATTTAAATCCTAAAATTTAAATCAAATTTTCAAATCAACTAATCTCCCTCTTAATTAATCAAATCTTGATTAATCCTAATCTTAATCCATCGAATCCTCTAGCTTTTGCAACTTTCTCATTAAAATCATTTTAATTGATTTGTTTAATCTATATTTACTTTCAAAAAGGCATCAAAGACAAAATATTCTCCAAGTTTGAAAAATCGCTCCAAAAGGATTTGTACATCCAACAAGGAATTTAAGTTTCTTACATGTCCTTTGCCTTGATCCAAGTGGCATTAAATTAATTTTCTTCTCTGTCCAACTTGTCATTTCATCCATTTTGAAATTCCACCTAATTACATTTAATTTCACAATGACCAAAATGTGCTCCACCTTTGTCCACTCACATGTGGACAAGTGGATTTATGCTATTGGTTGGTGTTTGATCCCACATTCATCCATTTTTCCTCATCCTCCATCATTCTCATCTATAAATAGGAGGCTCTTATTTGTATTTTGTATCCACAACTTTATTCAAAGTCATTATCTTGATATTTTGAATTTTCTCATCCATCATTCATCCATTTTCATCAAGTTTTATAGTTTTATAGCTAGGTTATTGTAGATTTCATCAAGGATCTTCATCAATCATCATTCAAGCTTGCAAGGAGTTGGGAAAGGACCATTTTCCACATCAAAATGACACCAATTCCACCATGTGATTGAGAGTTTGATCATTCAAGTAGGATTTAATAGCTTTTCCATTGTGTTCTTCATATTATTTCTTGTTTTTATGTTTCAAATGAATTTCATGGGAAATGTTGTTTCTAACTTGCATATGGGACTAATTGTGTGTATTTTCTTTAGGTTTGTTCAAGTGTAGGATCACCATTCACATTTTGGTTCTATAAGGAGGGCGAACTTGAAGAATCTAACACATTTGTTTGAGAAATTTTGTGGCTTTTTGAAGTTTTTGTGTCTACATGAAAAGTGCACTACTGACAGAAAAATTGCGCTGCTATCAAACTCAAAATTACGATGCTGGCTTCTTCTCACCAAAAAATTTAAACTCCAAACAATGACACTTGAGTTGACCAAGCATGCAAACTCCAAAATTTTCCACTGGTTGAAATAGCACTGCAATCGTGCTCAATGGATTTTTCATAGACTGCCGCTATCAGTCTCAGCAGTGCCATACAACACTGCTAACTCCTCTAAACTATGCCACCTCTACAAACTATGCCACTAGAGTTTGGTAAAAGGAAATTTTCAAATTATTTTCAACATGTGCTTTTTCATTTTGGTTGATTTTGACTACTAACTAGTTTTTGGCTTTTTTTTTCTATAATTTTAACCAATTTTTGTAGGTTGGCTTGATTAAAAGTGAAGGGAGGAAACAAAGATGAAGACTTCTCTATGGCATGATCATTTCATTGTATCAAGTGTTTTTAAACACTTTAGGGAGGAATTATAATCCTTTTTCTAAGGACTTTGTCATCTTCATACTTTTTAGGACTCATAATTTCCGTTTAGGCTTAAAAAGAACAAAACAAAGGGATTAAAAATAACCTTAGGAAACTTACTAGATTTTTTTTTGGACTTAACAATTGAACAAACAACACTCATATTTCCTTTTGGTGCTTAAAACGAATCCAATTCTTTCTTTGAAGGATTAAACTAAACATGTTCCTTTATGTTTTGTAATCTCTTATCCAAAGTAATATCATCTAAAAGACATATGCACTTCTCTTGCACCTCATCGTGATCTTGAGATTCAAAAGGATTTTTGTAACATCAAGTTGTATAAGTGATTGCCTCCACATTTCAATTTGGATTCTTAAAATTGAAAAAAATCTTGCGAGTGTGAGTGGAGTATTATGTGTGTGTTCTCTCTTTGTTTCTCAACAAAGATTTATTGAACTATGAATGCGCTTGCTCACTTCTATTTATCCTTAGAGGGCCTGCCTGGTGGGAAAAAGTAATCACCCTAGGGAATGAACCAACTGGTAACATGCTAAATCCAAGTGACTTCCACCTGGTATATAAGTGTGGGTACTTGAGGAAAGTTCAAGTATCATGAGGATTGTTCCAAAAAGAAGGGAAACAATGGTCTCTTGTTGTATGGAAGATCTCCCACAAATGAAATGCCTATACTAGAACCTTTTGTCTAGAGGCCCAAATCCTTATCTATTTGTTGGTGCAAAAGGTTAGACCCCTGAAGCTGCCCCAAATGTTTGTGTTTCTTGGTAGAGATGACAAGTATGGCATGGAATTTTCATGGGTACTAAAGCTTGGCTGACCCATAGAAGTGAGTGTCGTGGATGAGAGACAGTGTGGTCAAGCTTTTAATCATCTGCCAAGAATAAGTTTAGCTAGATTTATCCAAGTGGGGATTCAAAAAATATTACCTCTTATCCATAGGGTTGTGCATGTTCTTGGGATCAAAACACTTTGCTTGGATCTTAAACATTGGGAAACAAACATTCAAATGTGATCATCAAATTTCAAACCCTTTAGGAAGCAAATACCTTTGACGAAATTCAATTTTTTTTGCTTTCCCTAGGGATTCTATCCTTAGAGGCTTCTAAGAATTTAAATTTATATCTCCATTTTCTCTCACTAAAGTCAACAAATAGGGAACTTTTTCTTTAATTTCCTTGATTTCCACATAATGGATTGTGTGGGATGAGAAGAAATTGGGACATTGGACATTTAGTTTGGAAAGCTAATCAAGAATTGTTTGTGGTAGAAATCACTCATTAAGCAAAGATAAGAAACAATCTGACCCCACACATGTGCTCTTTCAAATGATTTCACAAAAGATCAAAATCTAAAAACCAAAGTCCAAAGGTCTTAGTCAAAAAGCTCGTAAGAAAAAGCTGACTATGCTTTACAAATTTAGAGAAAGATTGAACTTCAACTTTTAAAAACGTGCATCAAGGAACAATCCAAATTTGTATTCATTTTACTATTTTCAAAATCTAGGTCTCTTTCAAAGGTTTGAGTATCTCACATAGGAAGTATTAGCATGTTCTTCAACACCTTGGTCTAGTAAACAAAAGTCTCTCTAAGTCTCTTAGGATCAAAATCAAACACTCTCATCCATCTTCAAACATCAAATCAAAATCACCTCACAAACAACTCTTGAGAATCTTGAAAAAATACTTTATGCTAAACTTTGGGAAAATCCTTGAATCAAATCAAAATCATCTTGTTTTTCTAGGTGTGTGTAGATGAATCCTTCTTTGTGCACTTAGTTAAATTATCATCTTGTGAACAAGTCTACTCTAGGACAACATCCAACATCTTAGAGTTTATGAGTCAATTATCTGAACCAAATCCAATCAAAATTAAAATCAAATCAAATCAAACATCAAAACCAAAGTCCTAAATTTTAGTATCCTCTTCAAGGTTTCCTAAGAGTTCCAATCATTCACCAATTATCCACCTTTCATTATCTCATCACCATCTTTGATCCTCAAATATCTTAGACTTTCTTTTTGTACCTAAAGTTTAGATCAATCGAAGGAATTAGAGGTTCATCTCACACTCTTGAAAATTGATCCTTATTTTATGGTTCATACTAGATCTCAACACAAGAAGAACATGGAGACAAACAAAGAATCATCAAATTCAAATGACTTTCAAGTAAAACCGCTTCTGAAATCAATCCCATTGGATCTAGTAATCCCACACTCAATCTTCCTCCACTACCACAAGATTCTCAAGAGGAAGGTCAAGTACAAGACATCACCAACAATGTCTTAGGGATGACACAAGATGAAATTATTGAAAAGGTCCAAACTCCTAAAACCCACAAAATTTTCAATACCATGATGAAGCTCAATCCCTCACAATACATGCTAGAATTGGCTAAAGAAGGGGCTAAACTCCCTTTCGACTATGATGTGAGCACTCTTGTGGAGAACCCTCTCAGGATTATGCCACCAATTTCATCCACACCCCCAATATCATCCACACCTCCATTTCAAAGCATCACTCAAACCATCCCCCAAATCACAACATCCATTGATCCAACTCAACCAATTGTTAGCAAGGGGAGCTCATTGCTTCAGGAACTACAAACACACCCCCTAGTGAACAACCAATATTTGGATGCAAACACCATCTTGGGTCAATCCATTCCTCAAAATCCACTACACCCATATGTTCCACTTACCTTTCTAGACCCCAATTACCCATCATCATCTTTTCATGCAACACCGACATATTCTCTTAACACACAAACCTCTCTCCCTATGAATTCGTAAGGAGAAGGTGGGATATTTGGACAAGGAGGCATCCTTGAACCCTCTTCATCATCATTTCCACAGGGGAACACAACACCCATTTTTCCATCCCTTCCACCTTTGCCATTAACATCCAAACCACCTCTCAATTGAGGGTTACCTCCTGTACCACAACTCAATCAAAGTCAACGTAACCCCCTAATTATAAATCAAAACATCATACCAAATCCTTTGATCTTGCCATCAATATTGGAACAATAGATGCCAACCATTCAAGTAACTAAAGCAATCATTGTACCATCCATAAATGTGGTCTCTCAAGGAACAAGCATATCAATCACACCATCCACCACACAAATCCCCACTGTGAATACAATGACACCTCTCATCACAACAATGAAGACCATTCTGAATCCACCACCACCACTACTGCCACCAAGACCAAATGTGGCCAACCAATATAGTATCACGTTGCAAGCAGCTTAACAGGCCTATCAAAAGGAACTTCAACAATTTAAAGTGCAACAAGAAGAAAAAATGCAAGCTACACAACAAGTGCAACCCGCTGAAGTAGCTTGAGCTGTACAACAATCACAACAAGCACAACAAGAATAGCAGGCTACCCAAGATCAATCTTTGTTGCAACAATAGTAAGCTGCCCAAGCTACACAAGCAACTCAATCCACTCAAGCCGCACAAGTTGCACAAGCTACATGAGCTGAATGGATTGCACAAGCTACATAGGTTGCACAAGCTACCCAATAAGTACAAGCTTAGGGTCAAGCGCAAGCTCAATCTCAAGCCCAATATCAAGCTCAACAAGTGTAGGTGCAAGCTCAATACTAAGAACAACTACAAGTAGCCTGGAAACAAGCATGTCAGCAAGCCCTGCAATAGTAACAAGCACAAGAAGAAGCAATCCAATTACTAGCTTAACAATAAGCATTGTTGGCACAACAACAACAAGACCAACAACAAGCACTGTTGACACAACAACAACAAGACCAATAACAAGCATTGTTGGTGCAATAGTATCATGAACAACAACAAGCATTGTTAGCGCAACAAAAAATGCAGGCATATCAACAAGCCTTGATCATGCAAAAGAGCTTACAAAAAACTCCCACCAACATACCCAACACTCCACTCATCACTAAAACACCTCGACCACCTTAAGACACCTTCAATCCACCTCCCGATCTATAAGAAAACGTGATGACACAAATCAAATTTCTCTTGCCTCAAGTGCTCGATCTCCAATCAAGAAAAACAAAATGACACTAAGCAACTTGTGTCCTTATCCTTTCAACAAGAGCCTTGCAATGGTACCATTCCCAAAAGGGTTTGAAATCTCTAAATTTGACAAATATCGTGTGATGGGAAACCCTAAAGATAACATTAGGGAATTCCAAGTACATTGCATGGAGGTCGTATATGATGATATTTATCTGATGTGGCTATTCCCTCAAATTTTGGATATCCCTACCATGGAGTGGTTCTCTCGCCTTCCTCCTGGCATCAAAAATTTCCAAGAGATTATAGATGCATTCATAAAAAACAACACATTCAATATAGGCATGAATGTTAGTCTAGAGGAACTATTAGATCTTAAAAAAGCTAAGGGGGTATCATTCACTTCCTTCTTGCAATGATGGTGATCCAAGGAAAATAGGAGCAAATGGGCCATGCCAAAAGAACAAGTTTGTACCATCATTGCTAATCTTGAGAAAACCTTGTGTTTTCATCTTAAGGTGCAAGGTATCACCATGTATGACCACTTGATCCCCAAGGCACTCAACATCGAACAAGACATTATTGCATAAGGGGGGACCACCACTTATCTAGAACATCAAGACAACCACCCTTCCACCAACTATAATGAGAAACCTTGCACATGGGTGAAGAAAAAAAATGTCACTAATGATGGTGTGGTGGATGCCAAGGTCATATTTAGTGCGCCAAAACAAAACATTAAAACATACCAACAACTGCAAAACAACAATCATAACAATACAAAATCCAACACAGTATCACAATAACTACCCAATAATCAAGTCAACAACCTAAATAATCAAGGGGGACCACCCTTGCGAAATAAAAATCCCTCCAAGTGGGAATACATAGCCCTTGGGGAACCAAGTGAATCAGTCATGCTGAAACTAATAAATGAAAATCTCACCAAAATTCCCATTATGAGAACTATCAGGAACCCCAAGTAAAACCACCATGGTACAATGAAAACCACCTTTGTGATTTTCACAAAATCAAGGGGAACAACACCACCAACTGTATGAGGTTGAAAAATATGATCCAAGACCTCATCGATGACAAAATCATAAATGTTGAGCAACCAACTGGAAATTAGGACCTAAAAATATACACAAATCTGATGCTAGATCATACCAAGGGAACAACTGTGGAAAGACCAAATATGCCAATGTGAACCATGTGTATGACCATGTTGTCACATCCCTAGATGAAATGGTCACTGTTGTTAACATCAAGGGAGCCAAAGCTGATTGTGGAGTCACCACATGCAGTGGAAAAGTTACCATTACTAGACCATCACATCCACCTAGGGCATCCACTTCCAATCTAAAATCCATTCCTAATGGCTACAATGTCCTAGTCTAGCTAAAAAAAACCCCTGCTCAGATCTCCATCATGGAGTTACTGAAGATATCTCCAACAAATAGAAAAATCATGGAGGAAGCATTAGATTCATCCACTATCTCCATGGACCTAGATTCTAACCAATTCCAAGCTATGTTCGGAAATATCACCACTCAAAGTCTCCTAATATTATCTAATCAGGACTTCCCCTCCCAACTATCTCATAATTGCACACTCCACCTTGAAGTCCTGGTTCATAAAAACAAAGTAAAAAGGGTCTTGGTGGATGGGGGTGCAGGTCTAAACATCTATTCCCTCAAACTAATAAAGAATCTAGGATTGTCAAAAGATTCCATTGAAAAGGGTAAGGGCATCACAATCAGAGCATATGATGATCAAGAAAGAGTGTCTCAAGGCACTATCCAAATCCCTATTCAAGTAGGGTTGGCCATTATGGAAACAACATGCCAGGTCCTTGACCTTGATTTTCCTTATAAAATTTTCTGAGGGCATCTATGGATCCATGGGATGCAAGCAATTGCTTCCACCTTCCATCACTGTGTCAAATTCCCATATCAAAATCAAGACGTCAAAATTCATGGTGATCCCAAGACCTTTTCCTACTGCAAAATACTATAAAATCCCCCAAGTCCCAAAGAACACTGAAGGCCCTACCACTCCATATGTGGACCCAACTACATTAGCCTCCAATTCTGAGACAAAGAAACCCGCCATCCCTAATATATATGAAATCAAGGTCATTATCAAAGACAATGGGTGTGGGGATTATAGAATGAAAAAAAGTGTGTTCATCATAGGAGAGTTACCTCAATATCCTAGGACTCATGGGAAACCCCAACCAGCTGAAACATCATCCCAAACCTTCAAAGTAGACCCTTCTAGATTCCAAAGTTGGGGGGATCTAAGTTGAGAGATAGTAGATGAAAGAGACATATCCTGTCTCCTATACAAGGATGAAAAGTCCATGCCTGATATTCCCATGGATGAGAGAAAAAAGGGACTACAAATGATGCTTGGTATGGGCTATAATAGAAACAAGAAACTTGGATAGAATGACAATGGGCTTCTAGTACCTCTCGTTCTGAAGAAGCATATGATAAATCTTGGTATCAGATGTACCCCTCCGAAGGTGACTCAGTTAGAAAGGTCAAAACTCCCCCTTAGCTATCAACAACCACCCTTCAATTACCAGTATCCACAGGTCAGGTCATAGATAAATTTACCTTCGACATAACTAGTGTGTGTAGTAGTGACGAGGATCCCATAAATGACTTACCTATGCTTTTCAAAGATTCCTCCCTACTCATGATTAACACCCTATCTTTTGAGTTAGACCATCAAACCCATGAAATAAACCTAGTCTACCATCAACTCACCAATTACAACCAACGAGGACCACCAATTTTGGACACATTCGAAAACAATGAGGCACTCTCATAATTCATAAGATTGTGGGATACGATACCATATGGAGATCAGAAGGCTGGGTTCGACATCACACTAGACACACATGCCTATTATGGAGAAACGATTGAATCCTTCATTCACAAAAGTGAAAATCTGAGAATAATCTCTAGGTCTTTGAGTGAAAACCACACAGTGGCACTCTCTGACCCGAAAAGAGTAAAAATAAAGGATGTATCCAATGGTGAAAACATTTCTGAGGCACCGGAGGATGAAGGATTCAATCTTCCTCTTAGTGCAATTCATTAGGAGAAGTTAGCAGTCCTAGTAGAGAAGTGCAACCCAGTCAACCTGGGAATAGAGGAACTGCCACACAACATTTTATGCAGAGTCAATTCTCATAGAAGAATAGGAACTTCTAGCTGCGTTCCTAAAAGAAAGAAAGAAAAAAATTGCATGAACCTATGCCAACATGCCTAGACTTGATCCAAAGGTGGTGGTTCATCACTTAGTTGTGTATCTCGAAGCAAAGACAGTGACCAAAAAGCTAAGGAAAATACATCCCTAGATAGCATTGTTGGTCAAAATGGAATTGAAAAAGCTTTTGGATGCAAGGTTCATATCGTTGTTTGATTATCTAGAGTGGGTCTCAAACCTTGTACCTATTTCAAAACCCACTGGGGGCATCTGTATCTGCATGGACTTCAGATACCTTAACAAAGCATGTCCTAAGGATGACTTTCCACTTTCTAACATTGACATGATCGTTGCTATGATGAGAGGACCTTAGATGCTATCTTTGATGGGTGAATTCTCGAGTTACAACTAGATCATGGTAGCAAAGGATGACTAGGACAAAACAACTTTCACTTGTCCATGGGGGACATATTGTGGAATATGATGTCGTTCAGGTTAAAGAATGCAAGGGAAACCTATCAGAGGGCCATGACACTAATCTTTCACAATATGATTCAAAAAACTATGGAAGATTACATGGATGATATATTGGCTAAATCAAAGAAATGATGAAATCATATAGCCACATTAGGCTACATCTTTGATAGGTTAGAAGAATATAAAGTTAGACTCAATCCAAAGAAGTGTGTCTTTGAAGTACAGTCAGCAAAGCTCCTCAGGTTTATTGTGTCAATGAGAGGGATTTAAATAGATCCTACTAAGGTCAAGGAAATTCTCAAAATGGAGGTAACAAAAACATTGAAACAACTAAGAGGCCTACAAGGAAGACTCTAGTCCATCTGGTGATTCATAACACAACTAGTAGAAAAGGTTGTCCCCTACTCTTGTTTACTCCATAAAGGGGTAGCATACAAGTGGGATGAGAAGTGTGATCAGGCCTTCAACAAGATCATGGAGTACTTACTCACATTGCCAGTCCTCATGTCACCAATTCCAGGAAAACCTTTGATCTTATACATATCAACAATAGTGATAGCTCTCGGTGCTCTCTTGGCACAACATGATAAAAATGGAAAAGAGAGAACTATATATTATATCAACAGAACTATGGTGGGCCATGAATTGAACTATACATCCATTGAGAAAGCCTGTCTAGTAGTTGGATTTGTAGCAAAAAAGTTAAGACATTACATGCTAGCCTATCAGATAAAGCTCATATACCCCCTTAAGTACCTGCTTTCCAAAGCAATTCTTGCAGGGAATACAACAAAATGGGTTATGATCCTCACCGAACATGACATTGAGTATGTGGAATGTAAGGCCATCAAAGGACAAGGAATTTCAGATTAGCTAGCAGAGGCACCGATATATTCAGAGAATCCACTTGTCTCAGAATTCCCCGACGAATCAATCTTCAATATAAGTGTAGCGAATCACTGGAAATTGTACTTTGATGGATCCTACACACAACATGGACCAAGAGAAAGGATATTCTTCATCACCCCACATGGGGATTGCATTCCAAAATCGTACAAGTTATCATTCCCTTGCACAAATAACATCACAGAGTATGAGGCTTTTGTCATAGGGCTAATAATTGTAGTGCAATGGCAGATCATGGCACTTAAGGTCTACGAAGACTCACAACTCATAATCAACCAAGTCAATAATGAGTATCAAATGAAGGATGACAAGTTAACTCCCTATAAGAAACTAGTGGAAAGTCTCAAGGAGTTCTTCATTGAGATCACATTTGAGTAGCTACCAAGAGAAAACAATAGAGTGATAGATATAATGGATACAATTAGATCATTCCTAGATGTCCCACACAATGTCCCAAAGCAAGAATTCCTTGTAGAACAACTTCTTGTGCCCACATTCAAGGTACCAAAGTCTGAATTTGTGTGCAAAATCATTGGTACCGGTGATCCCTGGTACCATGATATATGCACTTACCTAAGAATAGGAATCCTCCCCATAGATATAACCGCAAACCTCAAAAGAGAATTTGTCAAAAAATCATCCCATTTTGTCATCCTAGGAGATACCCTATACCATAGAAGCATTGAAGGAACCCTGTTACATTTCTTAAACACCGGGGAGGAATCAATTGCCTTAACCAAGGTATATAATGACATTTGTGGTTCACATTCGAGTAGTATGACCTTGGCCAAGAAACTACTGAGGATAGGGTACTATTGGCATATAATGGAAAGGGAAGCACATGAATAGATCTGAAGGTGTCTACAATCTCAGTAGCATGGGGACCTCATCCATGCACTAGCTCAAGAGCTCCACCCGATCATCACACCTTGGCCCTTCTCATAGTGGGGGCTCAATCTCAATGGAAAAATCACCCCCACCTCATTCAATGGACATAAGTTTATCATCACTACCACCAAATACTTCACAAATTGGGTAGAATCCATTCCCATGAACTACATCACAAGAAAGCATATATCAAAGTTCATTCTGAACTACTTAATTTGTCGATATGGTGTCCCTCAAGCCATTATCTTAGATAACAAGACACCTTTCAAAAACCAAGATGTTTGTGACCTATGCCAAAAGTTCAAAATCCAACATCGCTTTTCCACTTCATACTATCCCCAAGGAAATGGCTAGGTTGAAGCTACAAATAAAACCATCTTT
Organism: Sequoia sempervirens; assembly: GCA_007258455.2. Taxonomy (NCBI): domain Eukaryota; kingdom Viridiplantae; phylum Streptophyta; class Pinopsida; order Cupressales; family Cupressaceae; genus Sequoia; species Sequoia sempervirens. The sequence continues at coordinate 257,294,124 of VDFB02193867.1, read as the reverse complement.
AAAATCCTCAAAAAGACGGTCAATGACACTGGCCGTGACTGAAATTTGTAGCTGAATCCTACCCTATGGGCCTATCGAACAAGTATCCACACACCAATAGGTACCACCCCATTCTCCTTGGTCTATGGATCAGAAGCCATTCTCCCTATTGATATTGAGCTCCTGTCATTGAGAATATCATTGCAGAATCTCACCATAGATGAAGAATATTAGGTGTTGAGATTAAATGAGCTAGAATTACTAGATGAGTTGTGCATGGATGCCTTAAACCATTTGCAAGTATACCAGAACTGTCTCAAGCAGAGTTATAACAAGAAGATCAAGAGTTGTACATTTCAAGTTAGAGAGTTGGTGCTGAAGGAGAATTAGAAGAACGTTCCAAATCTATATAGCAAAGGTAAATTTGAACCCAATTGGTTGGGACCCTTTGTCATCATAGCAAGCTATAATTCAAGGGCATATTAGTTGTCAATTCCTGAAGGGGAACCTCTGCATGATCCCATGAACAACTCCCATCTCAAAAAGTTTTATGCCTAATCTTTCAAGGTATAAAATCAAAAATACATAAAAAATCAAAAAAATGCAAAAATCCAAAAAAGAAAAGAAAAAGGATTAAAAATAGTAAAGAGGAAAAATCATCTTCTAGTGAAAACCACTTCGGTGGCACTTTGGGCAAGTACCTTGGTGAAAACCTAGAAAATAGGTTCCTTGTGTAAATAAGCACTCTCCATCCACCAGGATCTCCGTGACTCATTCAACATCATCCATCCATTATTCTTCCATCATCCATCATGCATTCCATCTATCTCCATCCATCATCCACTCACATTTGCACCATATCTTGGTCTTGTGTTCATGTCACGATCCCTCCTAATATTACTTGACCCATCATCAAGGTTAGTTTGTACTTCCTATATCAAAATAGTCTATTGCATCATGTTGGTGGCATGTTCTCATTATATTGGATTCATGTATATTCTTGAATTCTTCCCTAAAACAAAAAATCCAAAAACATTTAGAAAATAAAAAATACTAAAAAACATTCAAAACATGTCAAAAAATCCAAAAAATAGATCCAAAAGTCAAAAAGTCAAAAATTCAAAAACATAGTCATTTTGTTGAACTACGGATCTTTGAGGTATGAACATAGGGAAGGTTGATCTTTGATCATCCCCCAAGACACTTAGGTTAGTCCTTTAGGAGTCTGTCATAATAAACTAGCAATCCATTTGTTCATATCTCATCAATAATCGAGTTTGTGTTAGTCGAACTACATGGTCTTTGCGTGTATAATGTAGGCAAGGCTAATAATTTGATCAACCCTTGAGGCCCCTAGGATAGGTATTTAGGTTAGTCTCTTAGTCAAAATCTTAGAAAACCCCAAAAAAATTGAAAAATTGAAAATAAAAACATTTGCAAAACATTTTGAAAATACAAAAAACAACCTCAAAACAGTTCAAAAACATTAAAAACATCCAAATATTTGAAAAAACCCATTCATCCCATCTCACTTTCACCCACAATAAACATCCACTCATAATAAATTAATCATCATCCTCAACCTTTGGTGAAACAATTGAAAACAAGTCTAGCAATTCAAAAGTGAAAATTTAATCGTCAAGGTCTCAAGTCTAGGTCAGTAAGTAAACAAGTTGGTAAACTCCTAATATTAATAGCCTATCATCCAATCAATCCCAAAATCATTTGATAACATCATGTCCTAGGATGTATCCTTCCTACAATGGACATGAACATTAGGCATCACCATAGTTTAGTCTTGGCTAGTGGTATTGAAGAGCATTAGCTTGTTTTTTTACTTTATCTTTTGCTTTTGGCTTATCTTATTGTGATCATTTTGATGAAATCTTGATGATGTCTACACAAAAGGATTTAGAGAGAAAGGAATCGGGCAATGATCATTATATTTTTATCTGATGTGCTTATTGGATATTCTTGTAATATAACCTTGGTCATGTGTGCTTTGTTTGGGTGTAGGGAGGATGTTTTTGGTGTCTTGTTGACCACATAGGAAGGCATTCCTTTCTATGTTTTTGTCCAATATGTTTGAAATATCTAAACTGCATTCTAAATAAGGTTTCATATGTTAGGTGTGAACAAGAATACTACTATCTGATTATTGAGTCAAAGTCCATCACAGTAAGTACAATACCATCCTAGTTCTTTATACCTTGATGCATCGTGCCTATGTGTGTTATCAAACATAAGGTAAATATCCCTTTTAAAGTCCCAATTCCTGGTAAGAAAATCATCATCATCATCATCATCATCATCATCTCTAATAAAGTTGACTTGTTGGATTCCCTTATTTCTTCTTACTTATTTCCGTGCTAACATGGTACCATGATAGTTAATCAAGAACATCACTAATGCATCCATCCTACATCAACAAACCATAAGCATACTGCACATCATATCACATGCATTTTTATCATCGTATAATATAGATCTGTTAGTCTAAGCATCTCATAAATAATACATTTGCATAAAACATCCATTGCATAATCATATAGGCATCATCACATCATCCATCTCAAATGCAGTGCATCATCATTTTAAGTTGTTTAGGATAATATAGATTGGTTGTTCTAAGCATCTTAGAACCATTTCATTTGCATCATCATCATAACCATCCATACATCCATCTTGAACCTCTTTGTCGCAAGATTGACCCTCAAATTGAGCTTTTCGCTCTATCTCTCGAGGGGGCAGTCTACCAATATACTTCTTTCCGTTGGGGCATCCAAAAAAATCATATTTTTTGTTAATTTTGATCATGGCAAGATTGTTCTTTGAACCAACATAATAGGTACTCAAAAGTATCTTTAGGAAGAGCCTTCATAAATATATTTTCAATCTGATCATTTGTCAGAACATATTCAAGATTGAATTCATTCTTCATGACTTTCTCTCTTAAGAAATGTTTTCTAATAGATATATGATTCATCCTCGAGTGCATCACAGGATTCTTTGAAATGTTAATTGCACTTGTATTATCATAGAATATAGAAATGGGATCATCATATAGCATTGTGATATCTTTCAATGTCTATTTCATACATAAAACTTGTGTACAACAAGATTTGGCAACAATATATTCAACTTCAATAGTAGACAAAGAGACTGAATCTTTCTTCTTACTTAACCATGCCACCAATTTGTATCCAAGAAAGAATGCACCACCACTTTTACTCTTTCTATCATCTACACATCCAACTCAATCTGCATCTGTATATGCACTAAGTGTAAAGTTAGTATCTTTAGGATACCACAATCCATAATTCGAAGTTCCATTAAAATATCTAAATATTCTTTTAACAACAACAACATGTGTTTCCTTTAGATATTCCTGAAATCTAGCCACAAGACATACCTCATGCATAATATCCAGTCTAGTAGCAGTCAAATATAGTAATCTACCAATCATAGATCTATACTTTCTCTAATCAGCCTTAGGTGAATCAACATCTTTACCCAATTTGCAACCAGTCACCATCAGAGTACTTAGTGGTGTGGAACCGTCCATCCCAAATTTCTTCAACATCTCTTTTACATACTTAAATTGTGAAATGAAAATTCCCTTCTCTATTTGATTAATCTGTAGCCCAAGAAAGAAATTCATCTCTTCAAACATAGACATTTCAAATTCATTCTCAATCTCTTCTGCAAACATCTTGCACATCTTTTGATTTCCTCATAAGATAATGTCATCAACATATACAACTAAAATCAAGACTTTAGCATTTTCAATCTTAAAGTATAAATTATTGTTTATCGTACCTTTGTTAAATCCTTGCTAAATCAAATACCTGTCTAACCTTGTATACCAAGCTCTAGGATCTTGCTTTAGTCCATATAAAGCTTTCTTCAACCTACACACTTGTAGACACATAAAATATACATGCATCTAATCTTGATTTACTAACACCGTCCTCTTTAATTAAATAAATCAAAGTTTATTTAATTAAGTCTAAAATCATTATTCCACTCATTTTGATTTATTTAAATCCTAAAATCTAAATCAAATTGTCAAATCAACTAATCTCCCTCTTAATTAATCAAATCTTGATTAATTCTAATCTTAATCCATACAATCCTCTAGGTTTTGCAACTTGCTCATGAAAATAATTTTTGTTGATTTATTAAATCTCTATTTACTTTCAAAAAGGCATCAAAGAGGGAATATTTTCCAAGTTTGAAAAATCTCTCCAAAATGATTTGTACATCCAACAAGGAATTTAAGTTTCTTAAATGTCCTTTTCCTTGAGCCAAGTGGCATTAACTTCATTTTCTTCTCCCAACAACTTGTCATTTCATCCATTTTGAAATTCCAAATAATTGCATTTAATTGCACAATGACCAAAATGTGCTCCACCTTTGTCCACTCACATGTTGACAAATGGCTTTATGCTATTTGTTGGTGTTTGATCCTACATTATCCATTTTTCCTCATCATCCATCATTCTCATCTATAAATAGGAGGTTCTCATTTGGATTTTGGAATCACAACTTTATGCAAAGTCATTATCTTGATATTTTGAATTTCTCATCCATCATTCATCCATTTTCATCCATTTTCATCAAGTTTTATAGTTTTATAGCTAGGTTACTGCAGATTTCATCAAGGATCTTCGTCAATCATCATTCAAGCTTGCATGGAGTTGGGAAAGGGCCATTTTCCATATCAAAATGACACAAATTCCCCCATGGGATTGAGAATTTGATCATTCAAATATGATTTAATATCTTTTTCATTGTGTTCTTCATATTATTTTTTATTTTTATGTTTCAAATGAATTTCATGGGGAATGTTGTTTCTAACTTGTATATGGGACTAATTGTGTGTTTTTTCTTCATTTTTGTGTAGGTATAGGATCACCATTCACAACACCATATCTCATTGATCTGTTAACTGAAATCTTTCTGGTTGTTCCATGCAAACATCTTCTTCCATCTCACCATTTAGAAATTTTGACTTAACATCCATCTGATAGAATTTTAAATATTTATAAGTAGCCAATGCCATGAAAATCCTTATAGCTTGCATTCTCACTACTAGGGAAAAAATTCTATAGAAAATCTATGCCTTCCAGTTGTGAATAGCCTTTACACACATGCCTCACTTTATTTTTGACAACTTTTCCATTCTCATTCAACTTATTTTTGAAAACTCATTTTGATCCAATAATGATTCTATATGCCAGTCTTTGGACCAGTTCCCAAGTCTCTTTTCAATTTTCAAAAGTTCTTCTTTCATTGCTTCCTTCCAATGTTCATCTTTACAAGCTTCAGTTACTGTCTTTTGCTCAATCTCAGAGAATAAACACAAATTTACTTTAGCGGAAAATTTACTTCTGGTTAATATGCCTTTTGTCTTATCTCCAATAATTTTATTTTCTAAATGATTCCTCTATACATATTTCAATTTCCTAGGATTCATCACTAGAGAATCCTTTTCACTTTCATTCTATTCATCTAGCTTCTTTTTTCCTTCCACAATTTCATCTATTCTTCCATAGTCATGTTCATTAGACACATATCCATCAACATCAATAGAGTTCTTCACTGTCTCATCTACCTTCACATTCGAGCTCTCTACAATCTTCCTTAGTCTTTTATTGAAACATCTATATGCCTTTCTTTTAGTAGAGTATCCAAGAAATATTCCTTCATCACTTCTTGCTTAAACTTACCCAAAATTTCCTCATCTCTTTTGATATAGCATTTGCTTCCAAATACCTTGAAATATTTAACTATAGGAATTCTTTCGTTTCATAGCTCATAAGGAGTCTTTGTACTGTTTTCTCTTAATTGAACTCAATTGAACACATAAAAATTAGTATGAATAGGTTCTTTCTAGTAAACTTCTGATAATCTAGCTTTAGTAATCATTGACCTAGCAGCCTCTTGAACTGTTCTATTTTTTCTTTCAACAACTCCATTCTACTAAGGAGTTCTCAGAGTAGATAACTATTTGTTTATTCCATGCACTTCAAAAAACATATTGAGCTCATGGGAGGTGAATTATCCACCTCTATTAGATCTTAATAATTTTATCTTCAAATTCACTTCATTCTCAACCATAGCCTTGAATGCCTTGAATCTATCTAATGCATCTGATTTCTCTCTAAGAAATGTAACCCATGTATACCTAGAATAATTATCAATTAAAAGCATAAAGCATCTTTCACCAAGTAGACTTCTCACTCTCATAGGACCAAAAAATCTATATGAACTAAATCTAGTAGTCCACTAGTATATTGTTCCCTTGATCTATAATTATTTCTTTCTTGCTTCCCAAACTAACAATTCCTGCAAATAACATTAACAGGATTTGTAATTCTTGGTTAATATCTCACAACTTGAACACTAATCCTTTCCAAGTTATCAAGATTAATGTGACACATTCTCCTATAACATAACCAATTTTCAATTATTTGATCAACACCCTTAGGTTGATAAATATTTCCTTTAGATTTCTTTCCTGTAACAATCAATGTTTTGGATCCTTTCCATATCTCACATTTCTCATCCTTAAACACAAGATCATATGATTTTTTGCACATCTAACCAACGATCAGAAAATTATGCCTTAAACCCTTAACATAGTAAACATTTTCAATATGATGATTTCCATAAAAACTTACTAAACCTATCCCATAGATTTTAGCACCAGTATCATCTCCAAACATAACCAAGGTGGTACAGAGCACCTTGACAAAATTATGCCTCCATGTGGAAATTTTAAAATTTGATTCAATTTTGATGTTCTTACCTTGTATTAAGGTTATTTGAGTCATTTCTCATGTGTCTTAGGAGGTCATTTAAGTCAAATTTTCAAAAATGTAAAAATATGTCAATGTATTCAAAAGTTGTCAACATAAATATGTAAAATTGTGAAAATTGTAAAGTTGAACAATGCAACATATGGAAGATGAAAAGTCATGAAGGTATAGTTCATTTGGAGGTAGTTAGAAACTAAAGGGAAAAGTGTGAGATGCCTATAAAAGGCCTTGTAAGAATTTTGTATGGTGTGGGTGATTGATTATCAGATTTTGATCAATAGAATAACACTGTTCTTATGTAATTCTACATAAATCTTCTATTTTCTGATATTGTATGGATTTTTACGGGCTTATATGTATGTATAAGTGTTTGTAAGTGATAGTACACTCAATTACCTTCTAGCTACTTTTTGTTTCATGCAGATTGGTGTAGATTTGAATAAGTTATTGCAAAATTTTGTCAAAATTGTTAAAACCTCAATTAGGGTAAATAGTAGCATGTAATTTTTGTGTTTCTCTCATTTTATCCATTGAATTTTTCTAATATTTGGTGAAAATAAGCTTGGTAGCATCTGTTTTTATATTCTTGAAGTTTTAGACCAAATGATTAAGATTCATGTTTGGAAAATGGAAGTTTAAGACTACAAATCTGGGTACATTTAGAAAAATAGAGTGTAGCATGTGGATTTGACCTAGGGTTTATGAAAATGGTTATGGGAATGGAAATTTGATGGACTATTAAACTTTAATGGAACTAATTTGATGTGTTCCAAGTGGTGGTTAGGAGAAATCAAGTTTGGAGGTAGGACATTCAATAAGCCCTATTTGCCATTTACCTAATTAGGCCAAATTAGCAACATGAAAAGTCATGATTGAGCCTGTTTCTCCAAAGTAATATATATTGGTTTTAGTTAATTTTTTTAAACTCTTAAAGGGTATCTGAATCCACCATTAGTTTCTCATTTTAGTGTATATTTTGAAAACAAAGCTCTAACAAATGGGTTGGTAGACCTATAAGCAATTAGGCCAGGGCATGTAGAAAGTGTAATCCAAACAAGTGGCTAGTGTATTTGTGATTTGTAAAGCATTTTGTTTTGTTGTGACATATTTAATGAATATCTCTCAGGACTTGAGTTTATTTTTTGTGGCTTGAATGTTAAAGTTTTGGGTTGTAGACAAAGATTGTCATTAAGGACAGTTTGGAAAAGAGATGGTCTTGTACTATTGTGTGAGAGAGTCTAGTTGGTTTTAATTGATCATTGTCAAGATGTTAAAAGGTGTTTTGAAGGTCCCATTGGAAATTGGAACTTTGATAGGAATTTTGGATGATTGAGTTAAGTTTTGTGAAGGGAAAAGTGAACTTGAGATGAGTAACCTAACAAAGAATGATTTGAGTTTTGACAAATGAGATTGAGATGGGTGGTTTTCTTCCTTTGCACATCATTAGTTTGGTATTAGAGCTTGGAAAAGGTTTGGACAAAGAGTTGTTTTTTTGTTTTGTGGTTTTGTGTTATGGTTTGTGTAGGTTAAGAAGAACCTTGTTGCTACTAAGAGACTAGGCTAAGGAAAAGAGGAAAGGAAATAGGTGAGGCATAGAAAGTGGAAGTAAGAAGAAGCTTGCTTGAAGAGAAAAGATGGAAGTGTTAAGAAGACATTTGTAGGAAGAGGAAGAAAGGAAAAAAAGAAAGAGGCAAGAGAAATTTGACAAAGAGATAACAACATTGAAGCAAGAGATGAGAAGGTTGGATGTAGAGTTCCAGGAGTCTGTGATGAAGATGGAATAGGTGATTAAGCATATGACAAGTTGGAACTTGAAGATCAAGAAAAGAGTTACATGACCCATTAGGAAGATTGTCAAAAGAAGAAGAATGCAAACATAGATTGCAGCTAACAAGAAAGAAGATGAAGAGATGTAGATAAGAATGATGATGAAGTAGATTGAAGATGAATTCCTTGAAGAAGTAGAAGACTTGATAATCAAGGGGGAAGAAAGAATAGTTACATGGAAAAATAAAGAAGGTAAAGTGGTAATCTATCAATTATTTGTTATGATGATGATTTTAATGGGATATAGACCAAGATTCAAAGTGAAAAGGGAGAAACAAGATATGAAGATGAAGACTGAGATGCATCAAAGCATAGTGAATTTGATTTCAGTTGGAAAAACAAGGAGAGGACTAATTTGCATGGAAAAAATGAAACCTAAGGTGAAGATGAAGATGATTAAGATTAGTTTCAAGGTCAATTAGAGGTAGAGCATGCATAGGATGAATATTTGTGGACAACTTCAAAATTCAAGAGGACTTGAAAATCATTTGGCCAAAAGTATGGTGCAAAGAACCTTGCAAAAATTATGCCTCCATGTGGAAATTTTAAAATTTGATTCAATTTTGATGTTCTTACCTTGTATTAAGGTTATTTGAGTAATTTTTCATATGTCTTAGGAGGTCATTTAAGTCAAATTTGCAAAAATATAAAAAGATGTCAATGTATTCAAAATTTCTCAACACAAATGTGTAAAATTATGAAAATTGTAAAGTTGCACAATGCAACATATGGAAGATGAAAATTCATGAAGGTCTAGTTCATTTGGAGGTAGTTAGAAACTAAAGGGACAAGTGTGAGATGCATATAAAAGGCCTTGTAAGCATTTTGTATGGTGTGGGTGATTGATTATTAGATTTTGGTCAATAGAATAACAATGTTCTTATGCAATTCTATAGAAATCTTCTATTTTCTAATATTGTAAGACTCTGTATAGGATTCTATGTATGTATAAGTGTGTGTAAGTGATATTACACTCAATCACCTTCCAACTACTTTTTGTTTCATGAAGATTGGTGTAGATTTGAATAAGTTATTGCAATTTTTTTCAAAATTGTTAAAACGCTAATTATGGTAATCAATAGCATGTAATTTTTGTATTTCTCTCATTTTATCCATTGAAAATTTCCCCTATTTTCCATTTACCTAATTAGGAATAATTGGCAACGTGAATAGTCATGATTGAGCCGGTTTCTCTGAAGTAATATATATTGGTTTTAGTTAAGTTTTGTAAACCCTTAAAGGGTATTTGAATCCACCATTAGTTTCCGGTTTCAGTGTATATTTTGAAAAAAAAGCTTTGATAGATGGGTTGGAAAACCTACAAGCAATTAGGCCAGGTTATGTAGAAAGTGTAATCCAAACAAGTGGACAATTAATTTGGAATTTGTGAAGTGTTTTATTTTATTGTGAAATCCTTAAGGAAGATCTCTTAGGACTTGAGTTGATTGTTTGTGGATTGAATGTTAAGGTTTTGGTTTGTAGACAAAGAGTTCCATTGAGGAAAATTTGGAAAAGAGGTGGCCTTGTACTATTGTGTGAGAGAGTCCAATTGGTTTTAATCGATTATTTTCAAGATGTTAAAGGTTTTTTGAATATTCTATTGGAAATTGGAACTCTTATAGCAATTTTGGATGATTGAATTAAGTTTTGTGAAGGGAAAAGTGAACTTGAGATGAGTAACCTAACAAAGGATAATTGGAGTTTTGACAAATGAGATTGAGATAGGTGGTTTTCTTCCTTTGCATTGTATCACAAGCCTCCATCATATTTATCAAGCTTAAAAAATTTACTCTTATCACCAATTATGTGATGTGAACAACCACTATCAACTACCCAAAAAATCATTTCTTGCTTAACATGTAGGGTAGAGATAATCATACCTTGATTTTTCTCCTTCTCCTTCTCCGGAGGGCTTTCCTTTACCTATTTATTTGAATTAGTAGAAGTAGGTTCATCCTTAATTTCCAAGAACAAGCATTAATTATCATCTAGATCTTCATATTCTGAATCTTCATTTGAAATACTAACATTCTCATTCACATAGTAATCTCTATTGATTTTCTTTCCCTTCTTTTCCTTATCATATTGTTGTTTATTCCTTTGAGCTCTTTCTAGACACTTTGCAGCATAATGACCTATTTCTCCACAACTAAATCATTTAAAGGGAAACTTACCTTCGCCTTTTCGCATTCTTCTTACAAAGCTAGCTTCTATTTCATAAAAAAATTCTTCATCTAGATCTTTAGCTTTTGTAGCTTTAAAAGTAGTCTCTGATTTTCCTCCATTTCTTAGATTTGGCTTCCTCATCTCATAAGATGTAAAAAATCCTAACAACAAATCCTTAGTACAAGTATTATAATCTATAGTTTGCTCAATAACACTCACTTTCTCACTATAAGCATCAGGAAGAGTTCTTAGAATCTTCTTTACAATCCTCATTTCATCTTGAAATGAAGAAAATTAGTTGTGGTTTTCTTTCACTTTTAGGGTTTTGGATCTAAAAGGAGAAAGACCAATTTTTCAACCTTTCACTCAAGAACAAACCCTTGAGATTTCAATGCAAAGGAGATTAAAATCTTGCAGAGGGATTGCTCTAGGGATTGAATGATGTCTAATGAGGGGTTGACCACCATGTGTAAAATTGGAAAAGATAATGAATTGGAAAACACAATGTGATGCAAAATTGAGCTAAATGACTTGAAAATGCAAGAAGAATAAAAAAGAAAGCTGTAAAACTATAAGTGTGCAATTGGAAACTTGTTGGAGATGGAATTGAGCTCTGAAATCCTGAAAATGCTAATTTTTAAGCCTGGTGGGACTCATTTTCCATTCTAGGTGAATCAGTCCCAGATCAAGGTCTCTGCATAGGATGAAGTTTTGGCCAAATGGGTATCCAAATCTGCAAAGATCTCTAAAAATTCATACAATGGGACTTATTCGCCACAACTGAGGGATTAGTCCCATTTTGTTGTGAAGTGTCCCAAGAGCAGAATTTTCAAATAAAACTTTGCAAGACTTTGATGATGGATAGAATAAGCACTTTCCCAATTGCTTCATGCAAATTGGATGGATATTTTTCCCTAGATCTGAGTTTCTATGAGTCTTGACAACTTTTCGTGACAACTTTGACAAAATTTTTGACTTTGTCATTTTGGTGTTTTTGAAGGCTTCAATTCCACTTTTCTTCAATCTACAAACCTTGTAATGATGATGGATCTTGAATTGCTACAACAATTGATGAAGAATTATGCCCTTGAATATACTTGAATGATCTTGTGAACTCAACTGGCTATTAAGAATGTTGTCACAAAATTCTTAGGTGATCTCTTGAATGCTTGGGTGAAAATGGGTAAAAGGACCTTGTATTTATACTTAATTATGCAAGAATTCTCAAAATTACAACACTACAAGCTGACATCAAATCAAGGAGAATAAAATCCTACCATAAATTTGATTTAAATTTAAATTTTGGTCACATGGGACTAATTTTTCACAAGTGGCAAATGAGTCCCATCTGGCATAATGTATGGGCCAAAAATATAGGTGGGACTCATTCATCCAAGGTGGTGAATGAGTCTGAGACACTAAATCTAGGCCACACAAGCCAAGAACACCTGAATTATGATTGGTTACTTAATGGTGTCAAGATTATCCTTGAAAAGATGAAATAAATGAGGCTTTTGGATGTAAAATAGGGCCAATTAAACCATAAGAAAGCCCAATAGGGTATGTGTAGGATCATCATGGAAAAAATAGGCCCTTAAATGGCAAAAAATTCAAAAAAATTAGAGTTAGGCAACTTGACGTAAAAATTTGAATAAGTTATCTATATTATTTCAAAAATATGTAAGAATAAAATTTGTAGCAAATTGAATGTAGTTTCTAAACTACTAGGTTTATTTTAAAAAATCTTTTTGGTGAAAATTTGAAATTTCAATGCGTAGTACTTTAATTTGGGAAAAAATAAGAAGTAGGTGTCTGTTTGACCACCTTAACCACAATAAATTGATAATAGTTTTTTACAAGATTTTAGATATAAGTAGAGAACTCATGTCCTAATGTGATGCATATTTTTTGTAATTATTTTCCAAGTAAATAATTAATTATGAATTTTTTATTACAACTTTTAAAAATTAAAAAAATCGTATGTCTAACCACCTTAACTTGGTCAAAACATCATGAATTTTTATTTTTTTAATCCTATAGGATGCAAAGCATAGAATGTGACACATGTTTTAGATTCAAAAAATGTGATACTGTTTGAAAGGTATAGATGTTTTTCATTCAGCCTATCAATTAGGACTTTAGTTGTAATTCAAATAAAAAATAAATAGTAATAATTTATTAAATTCAAAGTAAAGCATAATTTATATTTGTGGAAAGTTGAGAATCTCCTTTAAAAACCTGTTTTGTTTCATCAATTTTGTGTTAAAAAAAAGTTGTCAGCCACATACCCTACAAAAACCCATCATATTTCCACTTTTTGTCCCATCATGATCTTGTACATACCCAATTATTAATAACAAGCCTAGAGGAATGTGAAAGTGTGTTACAACACTTCACAACACTTTTGCAAGGAACCATTAAAATCTATTACTTCACAAGGGACCAAGACCTAATGTGAATGTGTTATCCACATTACAACACTAAATCAAGGCAACATTAAGCCAAAATCCACAAGGAGGACCCGAACGAGTGTGAAAAATGTCAAAGGATCCTTTTTTTGACACTGTACATTTAGCCCCACTTTAGCGAGAGGATGAACTTGCTTCAAACTCACACTAAAGTAGACATTCGAGATGGGTCCAATAATACCAATGTAGATGGTCTAGGATAACAAAGATCAAGGAAGTGATCAGGCCCCCAGGATCTAAGATCCTAAGTCAAATGAACATAAGCATAAAAGGACATGCACAAGGTGTATGATATGAAGATCATCAAGATACGTGATCATGCAATATCAATGACTAAAAGAGAGAAAAACAAGAACAAGTAAAAATAAAAAGGGTGGATCAAGCATTGACCATTTGTCCAACACGATGTGGATCAAATCTAGGTTGTTTGTCCAAAAAAATGCATACTCACATTGAGGCAACACAAATTTTGGTTGTCTGTTGGGTGAGTAATCCAAGAAGATGAGACACATATGATGGATATGTGCTCATAGACACGCGAGTGGCTATGGGGAAAGTCATGCCTTGGATCGAGCTTCCTGATCAAACCATACAAAAGTTATACCTCCTGATAACTTTAAAAAGGCACCACACAAAAATGATTTTCAGGCTTCATGAAACAAGCAAGACTTTCTTATGCTTGGAGCTCATGAACAAATAGGATGGCACAAAAGGCATGCAAGTTGTGTTATGCAAGGTGTCCATTTAATAATTATTGTAAATGCTAAAAGAATTTAAGGTATGTTCAAAGGGATTTTTCTTATTTCATGTGAGGTCTTAATCTTAGGGGACATCGTGCTTAACATCTCCAAGAGAGGATAAATAAAAGGTCTTAACTTGGGGAACATCATACCCAATGCTTCCAAGAGAGGACAAGCAAAAAAGGTTTCTTCTTGTTTCCAAGAGAGGAAAAGTGCAAGGTCTCATCCTAGGGAACATTGTATCTAATATTTTCAAGAGAGGAAAAGTAAAAAAATATATCATATTCTTGGAGGAAATTAAGCTCAATGACACCACCAAGGAGAGGACAAATCACAAGAAAAGAAAAATATTGTAGTGAAACATGAGTGTCGATGTATGCCCCTAGTTTAAAGTGGTTGCTAACACCATTACTATGAGAAATTGCTTTAAAGCAGAAGAATATATGAGAGCTTATTCAAAAAGCCCTATGGCAAGTCATATGTTTCTGATAAGCTGCATCATGAAAAAGGTAGTATGTCACATGCAAGCCAACTTAAGGAATGTCGTCCACATCCCAATATTTTTCTTATATGTTCATGAAAGGTGATCATCTAGCCGAAAGAGGCAACAAGTGACATACAAGGACAAGGCTAACTAACCCCTTCACTCCACTTAGTGCAAGACAAGGATGAGTCGAATAGGATGAAAGTAAGTATTAGTTAGAAGAATTAGGTGCTTCAACACAAGGAAGAGCATCACACTCCTTAAGAATTTGAATTTTGTTGTTTAAAGCCTTACATTCATTAGTGGGATGACCATGAACTCTATGATATGCATAGAATGAAGTCTTGTGGTAAAATTTATTTCATGTTATTGGAGGAAGGGATATCAAGTGATCTTGGAGGAGTCTCGAAAAGATACCCTCTTAATCAATGGTAGAAGGTGTTCCTATATTTTGTTGCAAATATATATCGTGCTTCTAGTATTAGTTTTCATACCTATGCAAGACTCTTTAGATTGCGTGATTTTGTTTTCTCCTTTACAGGAGTGTGTAAAATCTAATGAACTCAAATAATTAGTGTTTTGTGAGATGACATTGACATTAAGAAAATATGTCTTTGTTTGTTTTGTTTCATGAAAAGGATAATAGCCAAGACTACTAGTGTCTATCATTTCAGGATGCATTACTATTAAAGTCAGCTTAGAAGAATGTTTTTTGAGAGTGTTGATATTGAGTGAAGGCTTGTTTATTTCTATCAAAGGAAAATAACCAAGACCATGAGTTTTTTCTTGCGTGTTAGGCCTAATGGGGACACAAATACCTTATTCTCTAGCACCACATCCTTTTCCACTATATCCAAGTTGTCTCATAAGTTCATAACCTTTTCCATAAATCTTCTTCATCTCTTTTTGATTCAGTGGTTGTACATGGTTGAGTTCGTCAAAGTTTGTCGTGTAATTTTATTTTTATTCTAAAGTGGTTGAGGTGGATGCTTTCGAAGGGTCATTCAAATTTTTTGTTGAAAGTATCACTTTTTCTCTTCCCTTGTCTGAATCTTTTTTTATGGCCTTGTATTCTCTCATGAATGTTGGCTCGAATTCTAAGGAACCTGAATCATCTTCTAATAGCTTCATGACTTCTTCAATACCTTTTTCTTTGTCTTTCTGTTGCATGGGTTCCACTTGTGTAGTTGCCATTAATGTTTTCAAAGGGTTTTTCTTTGTTTTTCTCAAGCTGTAAGACACTATAAGGCTCATTATCAGCGTCAAGTGTGTACATTGGGTTGTTGTAGGAACATTTATTTTATGATGAAGAGTAGAAGGGACCCCATTCATTGCATGAATCCATGGCCTACCTAGAAGGAGATTATATGAAAGATCATGAGGCATAACATGGATTGTTGTTTCTAATGTAGTTTTTCCAGCTGTAATAGCCAAAGTAATCACACCGAGCAGTTCCCTTAAAACATTGTAAATTCCACTAATAGATAAAGAGACCAGTTGAATTTTTTATTTATCCACATGAAGCCTATCCAATAGGTGTATTCTACACACATTAAGGGCTAAGCCATTGTCAACAAGAGTTTGCTTTATCCCTATCCTATTTTATTGAGCTATGATCACAAAAACATCATTTTTTTTTGCACTTCCAAAGGGAGGAGTTTACTTTGGTGGAAAAAAATGTTAGCATTCATTCCTTGAATCATGGTGGCTATGTCATTTGGTTGCACATTAGCAGGGATAGGAACTTGTTGCAATGTGTTTTGAAGCATAGTGTGGTAATTAGGTGAATTATGAATTAGGTCCCATTGGGATATCTTTGCAGGAGTATTCTTAAGTTGTTCAACAAGATCATACTCCTTTCCACAAGGAGGATCTGGTAAGATATGGTTAGGTAGGATAGGATTAGGAAATGGGAGAGATATTGAAGTTTCTTGTCTTGGTTACAAATTGTTTCTAATGTTATATGTATGAGCAATAGTATTATGACTTGGCTATTGTGACATACTATTCTTAGGTGGGTAAAGAATAAGTTTAAGTTTTTTGTTTGTGTGATGGTGGGTAAAGGATTGGAGGATTGTTAGGATGTCCCACGAGATATGTAGGAGGTCCAATAGTCAAGGGTGATCTAATGGACACTTGCACATTCATAACCTCAATGGTATTAGTTTGGTGTATCTCTAATAAAGGGAAATCTAGTATCACCATTTTTACCATCACCCAAGTGAGACACATTACTATTGTTGTCATTTTCTTGTACCATGATCATCTCCCTAGGAGGAGAGTTCTTAGGAGAACTAAAAACCAAATGCTCTTGACACTCAAGGATTGGTTCTTCCAAAATGACTTCATCACAAGTAGGGGAATGATCAATGGTTGGATTTTATTTCTCAATAAGGGTTGCCTACGAAAAGGGGGACAACTAAAATTCTCATGACTTTCATCCATCAAACTATCTTCTTGACAATGAGGAGAGATACTAGGGGAAGGACAAGTATGATTTTCATGGTCATTTATGATTTTATTCCTTTGTTCCCTAATATCCAAAATAGGATAAGTAGAGGCAGGATCATAAAGAGGGTTGTTATAGACCTTAAATATTTTTTCATCTAAGACCCATCTATCATCCTCATGATTTAAAATTTCATTCTCTTCCACTAAATTATTCTCACAAGAAAAGGGGGAATGGAGATTAAGAAATGTGTCTATGATATCATTCTCTTGTGCTATAATATCTTCACAAAGGGGATGAGGAGAAGGACAAGCAAGATCTTCATGGTTCTCAATGATTGTATCTTCTTTCGCCAAGATACCTTCATCACTAAAAGGAGAGGTATTGAGAGAAGAACAATTATAATCATCATGATTATCTATATTTGTATTCTCTTCTATCACATCATCCTCACAAATAGGGGAGATAGGAGGGGTGTAATTTTAAAGAAACCATTAATATTTTCACTCTCTTTTACTAAGAGACTCTCATAACTAGGGAATGCATTGAATGAATGAATAACATGCTTATTGACTAGCTTTTTCTTTGAAAACTTGAAATGAAATGTAAGGATTTAAAATGAAATGAAATTTTTAGTTTTCAAGTAAGATAGTTTTCTAATTACACTATGCAATGATATGCAAATGCAAATTTGAAATGAAGCAATGCATGAAATGGACTAATTTAAGCTACATTTAGTGAAATGCATGCAATGGAAAGTCAACCTGGCAATGAAAAAACTAACAAATAGAAGCAAACAAAAGCTTAAAAATAAGGTTTTTAGTGCTATAAAAGGCAATTTCAGATATGTTTTGGGACTAATTCACCAAAGATGGTGAATGAGTTCCAATATGGATTTTTCTCAAAATGTTCAGTAATTTTCAATGGATTTTGATGCTTTTTATGTTGTATGATATGTATTCTAAGTGAAAATTCAACTTTTAGATGATTTACAATGATGTGAGATGCAAAAATGCAACCTATATGCACTTTCACTAATGCAAAATTTTGAAACCCTAGAATGCCAATTAACTAATGTAAACCCTAATGCAAAAATAATGCAAGCTAAACCTAGGATGATGATGAACTCCAAATCAGAAAAAAAGGTATTCTAAATGTAGGTTCACCAAAATGAAATGAATAAAATTGGTTGTGGTTTTCTTTTGCTTGTAGGGTTTTGGACCTAAAAGGAGAAAGATCAATTTTTCAACCTTTCACTCAAGAATAGACCCTTGAGATTTCAATGCAAAGGAGATTGAAATATTGCAAAGGGATTGCTCTAGGGATTGAATGATGTATAATGAGGGGTTCACCACAGAGTGTAAACTTGGAAAAGAAAATGAATTGGAAATCACAGTGTGATATGCAAAATTGAACTAAATGACTTGAAAAGGCAAGAATAAAACATAATGTTGTAAAACTATAAGTGTGGACCTGGAAACTTGCTAGAGATGGAATTGAACTTTGAAATCCTAAAAATGTTGATTTTTAAGCCTAGTGGGACTCATTCACCATTCTGGGCAAATCAATCCTAGATCAGGGTCTTAACACAGGATGAAGTTTTTGCCAAATGGGTATCCAAATCTGCAAAGATCTTAGAAAAACTCATACAATGGGACTCATTCACCACAATTGGGGGATCTATCCCATTTTGTCCCAGGAGTAGAATTTTGAACTAAAAGTTTGCAATCCTATGATGATGGATATAATAAGCACTTTCCCACTTCTTTCACGCAAATTGGATGGATATTTTTCCCTAGATCTAAGTTTTTGTGAGTCTTGAAAAATTTTCATGAAAACTTCAACGAAATTTGCAACTTTGTCATTTTGGTGCATTTGAAGGCTTCAAGTCTAATTTTCTTTAATCTACAAACCTTGTCATGATGATGGATCTCAAATTGCTGCAACAATTGATGAAGAATTCTACCCTTGAAGACACTTGAATGCTCTTGTGAACTCAAGGGTATGTGCAAGATCATGATGGGCCAAAAAATGGCGATATGATGGGTTTTTGTAGGGTATGTGGCTGACAACTTTTTTTTTACCCAAAATTGATGAAATGAAAAGTGTTTTTAAAGGAGATTTTCAGCTTTCCACCAATATAAATTATTCTTTACTTTGAATTTAATAAATAATTATTATTTATTTTCTATTTGAATTACAACTAAAGTCCTGATTGATAGGCTGATTGAAAAACATCTATAGCTTTCAAATGGTATCACATTTTTGAATCCAAAACATGCGTCACATTCTATGCTTCACATAATATAGGATTAAAAAAAAAAAATGAGTTTCATGAATTTTTGACCAAGTTAAGGTGGTTAGACATACAAGTTTTTATTTTTTAAAAGTTGTAATAAAAAAATCATAATTAATTATTTACTTGGAAAAAAATTACAAAAAATATGCATCACATCAGTACATGAGTCCTCTACTTATATCTAAAATCTTATAAAAAATTATCATTTTACTGTGGTTAGGGTGGACATACACCTACTTCTTATTTTTTCCCTAAATTTAAGTACTACTGCATTGAAATTTTAAATTTTCACCAAATAGGTTTTTATTTTTTAAAATAAACCTAGTAGTTCAGAAACTACATTCAATTTTCTACAAATTCTATTGTTACATATTTTTGAAATAATATATATAACTTATTCAAATTTTTACGTCAATTTGCCTAACTCTGATTTTTCTAATTTTTTTGCCACTTAAGGGCCTATTTTTTCCATGATGATCCTGCACATACCCTCAACTTGCTATTAAGAATGTTCTCACAAAATTCTTAGGTGATCTTTTGAATTCTTGGGTGAAAATGGGTGAAAGAACCTTATATTTATACTTAATTATGCAAGGATTCCTGAAATTACAACACTACAAGCTAACATCATATCTAGGAGAATAAAATACCACTAGAAATTTTATTTAAATTTGAGTTTTGGTCACACAAGATTCATTCATCACAAGTGGTGAATGAGTCCCATCTAGCATAATGTATGGGACCAAAAATCAAAAGTGCTTAGAAAGGTGTAGAAATAGGCTTGGGACCAAAAAATATAGGTGGGACTCATTCACCCAAGGTGATGAATGAGTTTTAGATACTAAATCTGGGCCACACACGCCAAGAAAACCTGAATTATGATTGGTTACTAATTTGTGTCGAGATTATCCTTGAAAAGATGCAATAAATGAGGCTTGTGGATGAAAAATAGGGCCAATTAAAGCATAAGAAAGCCTAATTATTAATAACAAGCCTAGAGGAATGTGAAAGTGTGTTACAACACTTTACAACACTCCAAATAAGGAAATATTAAGATCAATCATGATTAAAATTATGTTTTGAATTGATAAAACCCTAGAAAAGTGTGAAAGTGTGTTACAACACTTCACAACACTTTTGCAAGGCACGATTAAAATATATTAGTTCATAAGGGCCCAAGATCTAATGTGAATGTATTATCCACATTACAACACTAAATCAAGGTAGCATTAAGCCAAAATCCACAAGAAGGACCCAAACGAGTGCAAAAAATGTCAAAGGATCCCTTTTTCCACACTACACATATATAGTAGCGCCAAGTGATCACATTTCAGCCACTACCTCATCCAATCTTTGAACATAAGCTTTAAAATTTTCATCTTCAGAAATATGTATAAGATCAATTTTTGTTTCCAAATTCTACAATTTCACCTCTTTAACTCTTTCAACACCATCATGTGCTCTTTCTATAACATCCTAGACTTCCTTAGCTGTCTTCAAATTTTGAACCTTAATCAACTTAGAATGTACTAGACCATTCTTCAAGATGAACTTCACCTTATAATTCATTTCATGTGCTCTAATTTCTTTAGGTATACTCAGACCATTAGTAGGTGGAGTGTAAGGATTTTGGTAAACTTTTTTCACATCATATCCACAATACTCCAAATATTCTTCCATCAATACTTTCTAGATACCATAATTAGTTCCAACAAACCTTGGATAATAGAAGATAATTTTGCTAGCCATCTTGGACCTTACTCAAGCAGTTAAGCTCTTCACCAAGGAACTAAGATTTGATACCAATTATTGAATAGGAAAACTAAATGGGGGGTGAATCAATTATCATATATTTTAACCTTTAATTCAATCACCAAAACTAATTCATGAAACTACTTAAATTATTAATCCTCAAAACATCAATGTAGTAACTCAAATCCAACACATAAACATAATAACACTAGATTTACATGGAAAGCCCAATAAGGGAAAACCAGAGTGAGGATTAACTCACACTATAGAGAATATCAAAACTGATTACAAAAGGCTCACTGCCTAAAATAAGGAATCACTGTTCACAGGGCTACAACCCTTGGGCTCACTGCCACAAAGATAAAAAGAAGACAAAGAAGACTTGCGATAGAGAGACTACAATCTCAATGCAACAAAGGATTCCACCAGAGTTACTCGATAAAATTGCATGAATGATAGAGTTTTCCTTCTAATCACCACATCTAGAAACTTAGCATTAAGCTTCACACTGATCTCCCATACAAAACTCACACACAATTTTTGAATAGCATCAATGTTACATCTACTCTTTCACTTATCTTCCTTCTTTTCTTATGGATTATTTTCATTACTGGCTCATCCTATATATATACTATCTCCAACCTTGAAAAAGATACAAAATCATCCATCCAATTTCAAATTTGAATTAGGTTGGTGCCAAGGATCCTAAGGTGGAATTAGAATGAGGGTGACCCAAACACACACTTCACAGGGACCCAAAAAATAGATCCAACACGCTTCATTAACTTCAAACATAGTGCTTAACACACAGTTGGCCAAACCACTGTAGAACACATAGAACAATTAAGTTTGAAACTTCCAAAAACCAAAAATATCTTCAATGCAATCAAAACATCTTAACTCTAGAACTGTAAGTCAAAATATTTCAGTAAAGAGAAATCCGGACTGACAACCTTTTTCTAGACTTCAACTAGAACATAGAGAACCATAGTTCACAACCGGTGAATGCAACTCAAAACTTCACAATGAACCATCATCCAAAAATTTGTATATAACAACCTTCAACAATAATGACCAACATATTTGAACCACATGAACATAGGGGAAAAACCCAAAGAAACATTTGAATACCTGCAATCTTCCTTTAATACAATTTTCTCAATATCCTCAACATATACAACCAACAAGAACTAGTAGATAAATAGTTGACCAATTAGCATCAATGACAACACCTTCATTCCTTTCTCTATTCTTCCAACATCACCTCCATTATCCTTCTCAATTTTTCTTTGTAAGCTATTGTTGCTCTCAAATTTTTACATGCATTCACAAGCTCAAAAGATCCTAGTTGAATTATAAATGAGGATGGGGATTGATTTTATACAAGATGCAGGTTTTATAGAAGGTCAAGATTTGTGGAAGAATTGAAAAGATCAATGGTGGAGTATTGATGAGAGGAAGTGATAAATTTTTAACTACTTGCATGATTGAGTGAATTGAGTATATGAATTAATGAACTAATTACATGATTTAGTTAAGATATCCGATTAAAGTGTTAACTCTAAGTTAGTGTTAGTGGACTAGATTGATTGATGAGTAGACTAAAAGTAAGTATGAGTCAAAAGATGAGTTGGAAATGTATGATTTAATTTATTATAAATGACATGTGTATGGTGAATTAAATGAATAAAATAAATAAATTTTTTTATTTACGGAGAATGGATAATATTGAGAAATTGATAGATAAATTAAATCATTAAAATAATTATTTAGTTTAGGAAAATAATAATAGATAATTAAATAAATAATAATAACTTCTTATTTAGAAGAATAGGGATAATTAGTAATGTAATTAAATAAATAAAATTTATTTAATAAATGAAGAATAATAGTAATGTGAATTAATTAAATAATAAAAAAATATTTGAGTAATAGTAGAGTGTGAAATTGGCAATAATTAAATAATCTAAAATTATTTAATTATATAGATAAGGTGTAAATTAGTGTAAAATTGTTGCTTGCAAGCTTAGGATACTTTTTAGTGTCTATATTTTTCCTCTCTTTGAGACAATGCAATTTTGAACATTGTTTCAAAGGAAAATTAAACAAAAAAAAATTCTTAGGACATGCCCCAGTGTGCCTCGATGTCATATGATAGTGTGGTTCCCCACTGAGAAATTTGGTGAAAATCCCCAAAAATGACCCAAATTTACTAACAAGCTGATTTTATTGTTTAAGTGTGGTTATTATGAAAGATGATGTTTGTAGGGAAATTAGGTCAATAGTGGTAGCAGTAAGATGACATGTACAATGTAGGTAGTGAAAAATGGGGGTCCATTAGGGCACCATAGCCCTATGTATAGGCCATTTGTGGATTAATCTCCTCATTTGTGTTCATTGCTTTTGAGATTCTTAAAGGAGTGTATAGAGCTTTAGGAGAGAAGTTGTAGAGTTATGGTGAATATTCCATAGAGTAGTCACTGAGCAACACAAGTGTAGATGTATGGGTGGACAACTAGAATAGAATATGCGGTACGCACCATATCTTGGTTTTAAAATTTTGTCATAGCTGGTTAAATTTAGGGCTCAAAAATAGAGCAACAAATATGGTGCAAAATTTTGTGTAGTATTTATCGTCACATGTGACATAATCATTAGATTGTGTGATGCAATCATAATTATGTACACATTTGTTTTTCAATGCTACAAGTGTTTTGTGCTTCATAATTGATTTTTGTGATACAATCATGTCAGGTGACACATGTGTTGGATAAAACAACACAACTATTTTTTTAGTGTCATAATTGAATTATGTGACACATTTGAATATTAATGTTAAAATGGTAATTTGCATAAAAAATCAAGGTTTAATTGGTCAAATAGGTTTATCTAGAGGGTATAATTTAACTAATGTGTTGTTTGAATGTAGGAGAGATTTCTTTCTCTTTATACATGTGAGAGTCAATCAACTTCTATGGTGCTTCGATATTACTTATATATGCATGAGCATAACATTCTACATACACTTGTCTTTTACTATATCACCTTCATGGCCGAGATTAGGGCTAATTTGGGCCTCATTATAGCATTGGTAGAGAGGTGGTATGTGAAGGATAGCTCATTCCATCTAACCACTAGTAAGATGATGGTGACCCTAGAGGACGTATGACACATCCTTTGTATTGCTATTCATAGTGAGAGGATTGAATACAATAGTGATTTTGGATTAGTAGTGAAGGTTAGATGCTTCAAGAAAAAGGATCTTTGTATTGAGGAGTATGAGATCTGATGGGACACACTAGTGATTGATATGATTGACTAATTATAGTGATATGTGGTGTCATGGATGATGTCCTAGTTCTAGGTCAAGAAGGGAATGGATTCCCTATTGGATCGGGATGAGTCTTGGGGGGAATGATGGGAAATGGAACAATATATACATGGCGCCCTTGTATATTAGTGATTCTCTACTTTTAGATTCATGATGTAGCTTATAGGGAGCATGTTCTATTGGCTGTGGAGTGACATTGCTACACATGTCGGCATGGGAGCATATTATTATTTCTTTATTGGTGACTTACATATGGATACCTATTGGATTACCCTATATATATATATATATGGGATAGTGACACAAAGCCATGTAGGTGATGTTATGTAATGGTGGGATGATTTTTATATGCTTGTTGGTTTTACCTAGAGTCCATAGAGGTATTATTAGCTATGAGATGATGAAACAGAGCATTTACCCTTCTATAGGTAGTTTTAATTCTTAATTATACACACAATCCAATCTCAACACATTATTGATAGGAAATTTGGGGAGCACTAGGATTTTCCTATGAGATTAGCTATGTTTGACTAGTTAACACAAGAGGTGGGTTAGTGGGGTTTGATGTTAAGCCCTCAAGTTACATTCTAAGAGTTTGATATTATATAGCTAGTATAGTGGGGAGTAGGAATAGAGGTGGAGAATGCACAGATGATGCCAAAGTATGATGCATGGTTTGCACAACATAAGCCAAAACCATTGATGGATCCTAGGGTACCTCCTCATTAGGAGTGATAGGAGTTAGGAAGGAGAGGATTATTGAGAGTGAGGTTGAGAGGAAGAGGGTATGATGGGGATAATGGAGGAGGTGGAGATGGAGGGAGGGGAAAAGATAGATGTAGAGGCAAAGGTCCTTCAATAGGGTAGGTGGCATAGAGAAGGTATAACAAAGGTCACCCACACAATACCCTCCATAAATTATTGCAAATTCCTAATCCATGATTAGGAAAGGAGTCAATTCTTTTCCAGTTATTTCTCGTCCACTATGTCATCTAGCCTTAAAGTCTTTCCCATTTTCCAAAGAAACCCTAAATGGGTTCTTGTCCTAAAAGTACACTAACGGTAGGTAAAATAAATCTTTTATTCTTTTATTCCTCTCACCTCACATGCTTTGGATTGTGAGGAAAAATCTTTCCTTTATGAAAACATCCTCACAATACTCCAAAGCACCCTCATAAGTGCCATCTCCATATCAAGCCACCATATTCTGCCACATGGCATAATATCATGGCTTTAGAGATCACATGCAATTCTATCCATTGATCTTCCCAATTGATCTTAAGCATTGATCTCACCCCATTAAAAATATATAAATTCAAATCCCAACCCATCATTTTAACACACCTTACAATGCAATATTATGTTGCTAATTTTTTTAGCACACATCAAAATTTTGATAGGGAAGAAACATTTCATACAAATAAGTTATCTAGCATGGATTTTTTTTTTTTGAGTTTTTTGTGGCTTGTGTAGTTCAATTTAAATATTGAAATTGTTCATTTTTGTAGCACAGTTTACTTGCACACAATTTCCACCACCTTGCGTAGAAGTAGAGGGAGAAAAAGGTTGAACCTTAATGGAATCCATACCCACATTAGGAGTGGAGTCACATACCTCATTAACATTGAGATCTATTGATTATTTTTTTTTCTATTATGAAACTACAACTCTTCCTCCAAACACTGAAACATTTCCTTTCCCTTCCATACAAACATAAATCCTCAAAAAAAATGCTTGCTCCCTGAACAAGTCATAGTTTCAATGGTTAATAACTAGCCAAAGGTGAAAGTGATTCCTTTAAAGACCTCTTCATCTCAAAATTTTATTAACAATATAGATAACCTTACATAAATAGAGGAAACATTAAACAAACTACTTGCATGGTCAAAGTCTAGTTCCCATGTTTTTAGGTCCAATACTAACTTTCCAACAAACCATAGGCCACCACCTAGGATGCTACAAAGCTCTTCCTCATAGGTAAAATCAAAGTAAAACAACCCTTTAGGCATTAAAACAATTTCTAGATTACCTTTAAAGATTCACTTATTTAAATTCAAAGATCTAATCGCATCAATATTTGATCTGGAACCTAAGAACATAGCCACCACAAAATTCTTCATCTTATATTTTTTTCTACAATAGAGTTTCCCTACCCAACAACATGAGAAAATTCTAGCGGACATGACTGGAAAACCTAGCCAACTATCTCCACACTTTGGGAAATGTTTCAACTTTATAAAAATTCTAGGTCATATGGGGTCAAAACAAGCCCAACAAAATTTCCCTTTCCAATCGGTCAAGGAAATAACATGATCAAAAGTCTTTTTCTCCTAGGGTGAAAAGGATGGCCAGATGGCCTCTTGATTAAGTCGTTGATTCTATACTAAAATCCTTAGGTATATTAATTGAACAATCACCTAAATGAGGATGAATTCAAACTCAATCAAGGTAGAAGATACTTTTCCTTTAATTATAGTTCTCGTGTGAGACACCTCGAATGAAATACCTAACACCTTGTTTATAGAGACATGTTTCTAAGGGATCACAAAACCCACTAGCTGACCAATTGATGAGGGATGAAAATCTACATAGGGCTTGCAGCCAATAGTAAAGGACCCACCTTTTTCCTCCTCCTTGGAAATAATCCCCCAATGTGACATTCTTCCAAGATCAAATAATTTGAATATTGAAACCTCCATCATATGAACCACATCATCCTCACGATCAATTAGCAATCACCTTTCATTATTCTACAACCTAAAGTAGTTCCTTCCAACATTCATACCATTAATAAACCCTAACCCTAAATATTTCACCATTAATTATTTTGACTTGTTGGAACAAATATAACAACTAAATTGTCTTCATTATAATAAATAAATCATGTAGTTTTGGAGGACCATAAATGAATAGGTATATCAATTAGATACCATAATTATTTATAAAAAAAATATTAGAAATTTATTTGTAATATGATAAACTAATATTTTATGTTCAAACAAACTATATGATATATCATTAGTATACTCATGATCGTGAATATGACTATATAAGGAGCCTAATATACTCATGACATTGTTCAAGTGATGTGACAATTCTGCTCAGTGTCTCCCATCTTAATATCTATAAATACATTTTTTAATAGTGGATGAAGATATATAACCAATCAATGTCACACTCTCTTGAAATATTCCTTGAGTAAATTGTAAGAGATCTTGATGATTTTAATTTTTATACATATCTAATTAATGTGTAGAATTATGTTTAGATGGAAGATATTGAAAAATATTTAACTATTTATCAAAAGAAATAATATAGAGCTTTAAAGAGGAATCATTGAGGAAATCAAAAGTTTGTATAACATCATGATTCATTGAATAAAAGGTCCTACAAAATATTCAAAAAAAGTGCCACTACAATATGAACAAGCTATGTGAAACACAATTGAAATTATTTATATAAAAATGAAAATGAATGGAATGTATGGGTGAAAAAAACATTTAGATCTATTAGTTAATGTATCACCAAATACACATCAAAGTATCATCATTGAGTATATAAAAATATATGATGATAGAAATAATATAACATATAATGTTGTGTCTTCATACAATTAAATCATGATAATTAGTTATGTGTTGTAGAAAAATGGACCCTTTGCTTGACATGGGATTAATTCATGATAATCAAACTTAATGAGGTCTTAATCTAGTGTTGTGAGGCATTTTATGTGTCCACACTAGGTCTTGGACCCTTGTAAATCAAATAACATGCTTTTAATGACATCTTGTAAAGGAGTTGTAAAGTGTTGTAAGATGCTTTCACAATTTTCTAGACTTAATTAACTTATTTCTTCCTAATTCAATGTTATAAAATGTGTTCAATGACATTATTACATCAATTTAGAAGTTTCTTAATGTAAACTTAATGACAAACTAGTGTTGTAGTGTGATTTACACATTAACATTGGTTCTTGAGCATTTCTAGGCTATGTGGACCTCATTTTAGTGTTGTAAAGTGTATTTAATCACACTTTCACATTGATTTATGTGTCCCAAGCCCTATTTAACAATTAAATCATCACTAATAAGTCTTAATTGACCCATATTGTGCATCTCAAGGATTTAATTGATCAAATACCTGACAAGATGGCATTTTAAACCTTATTTCTTGATTCCTTGGCTTCTTAGGTGTTGAAATCGCCCTTTGGGACCCATTCACCATGCATGGTGAATCAGTCCCCTCCAGGTGGGACCCATTCACCATATGTGGCGAATGAGTCCTATCTAGCCCCCATTTTGACCCTTGAGAGAGAAAAAGTGAAATTTAAAGTTTATTTTCACTTCATGTCAGCCTGTGATGTGGTATTATCAGGTACTAAGTGTAAGAAAAGCTTAGGTGTAGAAAAAAATCTCCTAATGCCAAAACCTTAGGGAAGAATGTAGATAGGACTTTAAATTTTATAATTACAGTGCAATCAGATACACTTGAAAAGAATAACAGAAAAGAGAAATAAAGACATACACAATTGGACACCAAATTTACATGGGAAAACCCTTATAGGAGAAAAACCCACCACACCAAGAATCTATCTCTTTGTATTACAGTAAAGAAAAATTACATACAGAGATCAACTTCACTTTCTGATGTCAATTTTATAGCAACATGTTTTTCTGATCTACCTTGTACATAAATGTTCTCAGAAATATTCAAGAATTCACACTGATCAATCTGTATCCTATCGAACAACACTGTCACACATCGAACAGATCATCTTCATTCACCATTGCAGAGAGAAATCCATACACTTACGATCTATTCATTTTCCACACAAGAATAATCACAACTATTCAACTACCAATCGGTTCTCATTCTATTTCGCTCATTGGTTCAAAACATACCACATCAAATAGTTGTTCAGTCAAAATGTTCAAACATAATCACATGTCGGTGAGACACTAGACTGTGTCTCCCCACATTGCCAAAATGTCCAATTGTCCTTATGGGAAAGAGTCACCACCATTGGTAAGAGTCATATCAAATGCAAAACCATCGGCCAGACTCACTCCATTGGTAAGACTTCTCACCAATGTCCATTGTAGAACTATCGGCAAGACCATCGCTGTCACTAAGAGTCTTCTAGAACCTTTATTTCACACAGATATTCATCGTGTAGTTCTATTGGCAAGACCATCACTGTCGGCAAGAGATCATATTGAACACAAATATGTCGGCGAGACCAATGGTATCAGCAAGAGTTCTCACCGAATGCACATACCTGTCGGCGAGAGGAAAACCATCAATAAGAGTTCTCACCGAACGCACATACTTGTCAGCGAGAGAAACACTATCAACAAGAGTCCTCACCGATTGTAGACCTGTCGGTGAAACCATAGCCATCGACAAGAGTTCTCACTGAAATAACCTGCCTATTGGCGAGAGAAACATCCATCGGTAGGAGATCATACTGAATGCAAACCTATTGGTGAGACCAATAGTATCGGAAAGAGCTCATACCGAAAGTATACCCACCAGTGAAAGGAGAACCATCAGTGAGACTGGCACTATCAGAAAGAGTCTAAGAGTCTCCCTAATGTCCAAAGTGAATAAAGCTATCAGTGAGACAAAAACAGTCAAAATGTGTCATTCTAAAGGTTCACATCTCTCCCCAATTCCACTCATCACCAAGAGTCTCCTTGATGATCACCAAGAAACAACTCGTCAGCAAGACAGAACCAAAGTCATGCCGATCTGAGCTCTTCAGAAGTTTAGAACACAACCACTAGTCAGTAAGACATTCTGAGGGTCTCACCGACTTTTCTCTTTCAGGATTTTCATGTCAGTAAGCTTGAGGCACATTTTCCAACAATCTCCCACTTGACAAAGATCTTACCGACACCTCCAGAGCACAACAAAACTATTGAAACTCATGGGAACTAAGGCCCATCGAACTAGCACACCACCTAAACTTGTTTGTTTTCACTAGTTTCGTCAAAGCATCTGCAACATTTTCTAGAGTATCCAATTTTTCTAAAGAGACTTGTCCATCCTCCACAATATCTTATACAAAATGATACTGCACATCAATATGTTTCCTCCTAGCATGGAAAGTAGGATTTTTCACCAAACAAATAGCACTCTGACTATCACAATAAATTGTAATTTTCCCTGCATCAAACCCAATGTTAGAACACAAATTTTTTAACCATATTGCTTCTTTACAGGTAGGTGTTGCTGCCATGTATTCTGCCTCTATAGTGGACAAAGCAACTACAACCTGCCGCTTACTCATCCAACTAACCGCACCACCATTCATCATGAAAATATATCCACTAGTGGATCTTCTACTATCAATTTCCCCTACCCAATCAGAATCCACATAGCCCTGAATGCTGAGAGTCCTTTGTGATTCAACCAAATTTCCATGGTAACACAAAGCATATTCTGAAGTTCCCTTCAGATATCTAAACACTCTTTTCACAACATCCCAATGTGTCCTATGATTTTCCATAAAATGACTAAGTACTCCCACTACTTGGGAAATGTCTGGCCTTGTACAAACCATTGCATACATTAAACTGCCAACTACACTAGCATAAGGCACTCTGGTCATGTCCTCTATCTCAGTAGGATATTTTGGACAGTCTTCAATAGATAGCTTCATTCCCTACATAATTGGAACAATTAGCTACTTGCAATCAGTCATACAAAATCTCTTCAGAATAGTATTAATATACTTACTCTAACTGAGCCAAAGTTTTCTACTCTTCCTATTCCTAGTTATTTCCATTCCTAGAATATACCTGGCTGCACCAAGATCTTTCATTTCAAACTTTGCACACAATTGAGATTTTAGATCATAAATCATTAACTTACTATTGCCTATGAACAACATATCATCAACATAGAGAGCAATAATAATAACACGATCATTTTCAGCTTTGAAGTATACACAGTGATCAAATTTTGATCTTACAAATCCCAATGACAAAAAAAATGTGTCAAAATTTTGGTACCACATTCTAGGAGATTGTTTTAATCCATACATAGATTTTTTCAACTTGCAAACCAGATTTTCTTTAGATTTTTCCACAAAGTGATTAGACTGGGACATATAAATTTCTTCTTCAAGGTCACCATGAAGAAATGTTGTCTTCACATCCATTTGTTCAATCTCTAAGTCATACACTACTGCAAGTGACAAAATAAATATGATAGACATCAGCTTAGCTACAGAAGAAAAAATTTCTCCATAATCAATTCCTTCTACTTGGGAATACCCCTTCACAACCAACCTCGCCTTATACTTTTCCACACTGCCATCCAAACCTATTTTCTTTTTAAATACCCATTTGTAGCCAACAAATTTTCTGCCTTCAGGTAAGGGCACCAAACTCCAAGTATCATTCTTTTCTAACGATGTCATTTCTTCATTCAAGGCTTCCAACCAAGAGTTTGAATCAGACATTCTAAATGCCTCTTTCAAAAACCTAGGCTCATTAGTGCTAGAAATTAAAGCATAGGCACAAGTACAATCTAACAAAGAAAACCCATACCTATCAAGTTGCTTTCTTTCACGTGTTGACCTCCTCACAGGTTGAGGCTGAGGTTGATCTTCTTCTTCAGAACTCTCAGAACTACTTGAGCTCTCCTTAGTTTTATGTAAATTTTTAATTTTCAATTCCTCTTTATCTGGCATCAGAGGAATTACAACTACATCCTTTTTATTTTTTGATTTTGTCTCTAACTACAGATCTAAAGTAGAAGGTTTCAGCTCACAAAAAATAACACTTCTACTATATAGAACCTTCTCTGTATCAAGATTCCAAAGCTTGTATCCTTTTATGCCAGCACTATAACCAATAAAAATACACTTAACAGCCTTGTTTTCCAATTTAGACCTTTTTTCATTCAGCACATAACCATATGCCTCATAGCCAAAGACACGAATGTGTCTCAGAGAGGGATTCTTTCCAGACCATGCTTCCAAAGGTGTTTTCTCAACAAGAGCAAAATTCAGAGAATGGTTTATTAAATAACATGCTATTGCAACTACCTCAGCCCAGAACTTCTCCTCCAAGCCAACATTGCTTAGCATACTTTGTGCTTTTTCCATCACTGTCCTATTGAACCTTTCAGCAACTCCATTATGTTGCGGAGTGTAGGGTGTGGTTTTTTCTTTTAATCCCATGATCTTTACAGTACCTTTCGAACTCATCAAAACAAAACTCACCGCCATTGTCAGTCCTTAAACATTTTATTTTTATTCCAGTCTGATTTTCTACAAGATTTTTAAATTCCTTAAAATGACTGAACACTTCTGCTTTACTTTTCAAAAAATAAACAAATGCCCTTCTTGAATAATCATCAATGAACGATACATAATATCTTGATTTAGAAAAAGAAGGAACATTTACTAGACCAAACACATGAGAATGAATGTAATCAAGTAAATAAGAAGATTTATGAGGACTGGAGTAAAATGAAACATGATGTTGTTTACCATATATACAATGTTCACAAAACTCAAATTCGAGGTTACAATCATTAAGCCCTTCAACCAATTTTTTCATTTTTCAAGGTTTTTAAACCTTTTTCTCCAATGTGGCCTAGCCTATGATGCCAGAGCATAGTCTTTTCTGCTAGAAGTTTAACTTCCATAGAGTTTGCACTATCAATAACATTTTCCTCCTTTTCTCCATGAGTAGCCTTTTGTGACTTTGCATAGACATTATTGCATTGCACAACATGTGCATCGAACTTATACAAGGTATCAATATGAGCACCCCTGGCTAGTACCATTAAGCCTCTAGTCATCTTGTGACCATTTCCAGAGAATGTGACTTGCACTCCAACATCATTCAACTTACTAACATAAAGTAAATTTTGAGCCAAACTTGGTATATGCATTACATCATTGATTCCCTTCACTCTTCCATCAGGGAACTGTATTCTGACTCTTCCACGACCAAATATTTCTAGAGATAAATCGGTTGCCGAATACACCTTTCCACCATTGTATTTTTCATACTTAGTGAACCAATCTCTATGAGATGTCATGTGGAAAGATGCTCCAAAATCAATCAGCCAGACATCATCTAATGCCTAAGTAGCCAAGGATGCAATGAAAGCATCTACATCACTCTGAGAAGAATCATTGTAGGAAGAATACTTCTTTTTCTCCTCTTTACAATCCTTTCATACATGACTAGGTTGCCCACAATTCCAACACTTTACCTTGGACTTCTTGTCCTTCTTCTTGCCCTTTTCTTTTGATTTGCCTCTAACAACAAGAGCCTCCTTCACCATCTTAGAAGATTTTCTTCTCATCTCTTTTGATAACAAAGAAGCAACAATATCTTCCATCTTAAAAGAGGAAGTAGTACTCCCAATAGCCATCACCAAGTGATCCCAAGAATCTGAAAAATAACATAACAATAACATACAATGATCTTCTTCATCAATCTTCACACCCACAGATGTTAACTGAGCAATCAACATGTTGAAAGCATTCAAATGATCAGCAACAAATGCTCCTTCCTACATTTTCAAAGAGTACAACTTCTTCCTCAAGAAAAACTTATTCACCAAGGACTTTCCCTGATAAATAGCTCCCAGTCTTTTCCACAAAGAGGATGTTGTCTTTTCTTCATGAACATTTAGAAGAACAAAGTCTGCTAAATAGAGCCTTATCAACCCCTTTGATTTTTGATCTGCAAGGTCCCAATCCTCTTGCTTCATGCTTGTAGGCTTTGTTCCAAACACAACAAGCCAAAGATCATGGTCAACCAATAGATCTTCCATTTTAAGTTTCCACAACTCAAAATTGCTGCCATTGAATTTCTCAATTTCAATCTTTCCTGACATGCTTGCCATCTTAATCTATAATTCGAATTACTAGACTTTGACAAGACTCCCACTAAATAGAATTGACACAAAAAACCCAACATACCCACAAGGATAACACAACTGACTAGGCTCTGATACCACTTGTAAGAAAATCTTAGGTGTGGAACAAAATCTCCTAATGCCAAAACCTCAGGGAAGAATGCAAATAGGACTTTAAATTTTACAATTACAATGCAATCAAATACACTTGAAAAGAATTACAGAAAATAGAAATAAAGACATACACAATTGGACACCAGATTTACATGGGAAAACCCTTACAAGAGAAAACACACCACACCAAGAATCTGTCTCTTTGTATTATAGTAAAGAAAAATTACATGCAGAGATCAACTTCACTTTTTGATGTTAATTTTATAGCAACATGATTTTTTGATCAACCTTGTACAAAAATGTTCTCATAAATATACAAGAATTCACATTCATCAATCCATATCCTATCGAACAACACTGTCACACATCGAACAGATCATCATCATTCACCGTTGCAGAGAGAAATCCATACACTTACAGTCTGTTTGTTTTCCACACAAGAATATTCGCAACTGTTCAACTGCCAATCGGTTCTCATTCTGTTTTGCTCATTGGTTCAAAACAACCCACATTAGACAGTCGTTCATTCAAAATGTTCAAACCAAATTGCATTTCGGTGAGACACTAGACCATGTCTCCCCGATGCCATAATGGTCGACTGTCCTTATCGGCAAGAGTCACCACCATCGACAAGAGTCATATCAAATAAAAAACCATTGGCCAGACTCACTCCATCAACAAGACTTCTCACTGATGTCCATTGTAGAAGTATCGACAAGACCATTGATGTCACTAAGAGTATTCTAGAACCTTTATGTCACACCAATGTTCATCATGCAGTTCTATCAGCAAGACCATTGCTATCGGCAAGAGCTCATATCGAACAAAAATCTTTCAGTGAGACCAATGATATTAGAAAGAGTTCTCACTGAATGCACATACCTATCAGTGAGAGGAAAACCATCAGCAAGAGTTCTCACCGAACTCACATACCTATCGGTGAGAGAAACACTATTGGCTAGAGTCCTCACTAATTGCAGACCCATCGGCGAGACCACAACCATCGGCAAGAGTTCTCATCGAAAGCACCTTCCTGTTGGAGAGAGAAACATCCATTGGCAGGAGATCATACCGAATGCAAACTTGTCGGAAAGACCAATAGTATTGACAAGAGCTCATACCGAAAGTATACCCACTGGTGAAAGGAGAACCATTGACAAGACTGGCACTGTCGAAAAGAGTCTGAGAGTCTCCCCGATGTCCAAAGTGAATAAAGCTATCAATGAGACAAACATAGTCAGAATGTGTCATTTTGAAGGTTCACATCTCTCCCCGATGACACTCCTTGCCAAGAGTCTCCCTGATGATCACTAGGAAACAACCCATTGGCAAGACAAAACCAAAGTCACGCCGATCTGAGCTCTTCAGAAGTTTAGAACACAACTGCTAGTCAGTAAGACATTCTGAGGGTCTCATCGACTTTGCTCTTTCAAGAGTTTCATGTCAGTAAGCTTGAGGTACATTTTCCAACACTAAGGCACACTTGTCTATAAATAAGTATTTTTATCCTCATTTTACATCCATCCAATTTCCTAGCTCACTCATACATCTCTCATCCTGAATTCATCTTCTATTTTCTATTTCAAGTCAAGCAACTTAGGGTTTCTCCATTAGAAGTCTTCAAGTTAGCATTCTAAAGCATTCAAGGGAAGATTCTACATGTATTGCTATAGACATCCAAGATCAATCATAATTTTAAGGTAATTTATTCCATTGTTGCATTTCTTATTCATTTATTTCATCATTTTGGTTTAATTACCTAAACAGGGTTTGACCAAGGCAAACCCCCATGCCTTGACAATCAATAATTTTTCTTCTTGTTTTTTTTGTATGTAGATTTAGGTCCTTTGGAAGCTTGAGAATCATTGAATGTTTTATTTCAAATTCATTCAATTCTTCTTCCCTTCATTCAAGTCATAATATCAAGAGAAAGGCATTTTCAGACCCAATTATGACAATTTCTAAAACAGACACCTGTAGAAGGTGGAATTGCAGATCTAAAGCTACAAAATCATCCCCTAACTTTTCAGATCCCTGAAGGAGGACTAATTCACCAAGCATAGAGAATTAGTCCCATCTATGGGCCTAAAAACTATTTTCATTAGATTTCATCTCTCAGAAGTCTGAAACCTGTTTCCAAAAGTTTTCACCAGAATAGGGACTAATTCACCCTTGATGGCGAATGAGTCTTATCGGGCTTGAGGAATATCATCAATAAACATTCTATACATTCTAGATCCATCAAATTTTTTCCAGGTGCACTCTGATATTATCCATCTCTTTTTGTTTTGCATAGTTAGTTCATTCTTGCATATCACAATGTGTTTTCAAACAAGCTATAATTCTTAGATTTTTCATTCATATTTGATCAATTTCATAGTTTAAAAACACTTATATCATTCCATTTAGCTCATACCACATCACACACAGACTAATTTGAATGAAATAGTTAGCATTTTTGGATGTAATCTCTCTCATTTTGGGTGAACAACCCTATAAGAGTTAGAGAGTCCATTGGGTCCAAAAATCTACGATTCAAGTTATTTCAAATTTTGTGAATTTTTAACCTAATTTTTATGAGATAAATAATTATTAACCTCATCAAAAGATTAAGAGACTTGTCTTTGTGGTCATCATTATATACCGTAATGTTATAAAATTGCATTGCAATTTCACATACATTCTTGTACCCACTTTAGTGTCCATTCTCTTAGCATTTGTGTAGGTTCATTTTAGCCATTGTTTCAATATTTTTCCCCTCTTAGGATGCTTATAACCCCTTTTTAGCAGCTACCTTCACACATTAGCTTTGCATCAAACCTTGTTCTTTTACTGTTCTCATCATTTTGTAGCATGATGTGTCTATACACTAGTGTGTCGCATGGATTTCTGCATGCTACGCTAGAGTCTAGTGACATTTTGATGTTCAAATTACCATTTTTGAGTTCCTTTCTACTTGTTAGCTACTTTAGTTAGTGGTAACAACTTGAGACACCTTGTAATAGGTCGAGAAGCTTCTTTTCCCTCCTCTTATCTCTTTAAATGCTATCTTTCCAATTCATTTGGTCTTCTTGGGTTCTGTCTTGAACTCTCTTCTCCTTTATTGGAAATTCTCTTCTCACTCTCTCAAACTTACCAAAATTTGTATAGCTTTCAACAACATTCTCACATTCTTGTGACACTTTTTGCAACTCTCTTAGCTCTCACAGCTGTATCTTTCTCCCTTTGGATTCCTCATTCTTTGTAGGTGATATCTTTCTTACCTTATATCTTTGAGCATCTTGGGTTCTCCACCTTGAGCAAGGACTTATTTTATCACTCTTACATTCATTTCATTTCTACTTATCATATTTATCTATCTATCTAGCTGTTTGTGGAGGTGGGAACACCAAAATAGGGGTTTGACTACGAAAAGCCCCTAAATAGCCCCAACATTTTCCCCTTGGTCTTCTCTGTGTAGGTATTGAAGATATTTACTTGTTGGAGGCTTCATTTTTTGGGTTGTTGTAAGCGTTTTGTCTCTCTCATTCTCCCACTCTATCATTTACATTTTACTTACTTTATTTTACTCTCTATTACTTTCCTACATTTTCGAAGTTCTTAGAAGTTAGATTGTTGGTAGTCTTTTTGTTATTTTATATGATATTCTCAATTTTTGGTTTGTACAAGATGTTAGTGTGCCTCTAGGATGTCAACGTGCTACACTATAGTCTATGTACCATTTTTCCATCCTTGGCTGAAAACTTGCTAGTCTGTCTAGAAATCCTTTGTGACCTACTCTTTTTTATTCTATAACTCTTGCTTTATTCCTTGAGGTAGTTTAGGGTAGTTCGCTCCCTATGATTTTCTTTTGAATAAAAAGATTCATTAGTAGTGAATCCCCCTTCACATTTTGGTGAACCCAAATTGAAAACACCTTACCCAAAAATATTTTCATGGAGATGCATTGAACCCCATTTCATACTAACAGAGTGATGTGCTGACCTTCAACAGACTTGTTTAGTATTTTTTTATTATATTTAACTTATTAATTTGAAATTGAATTTAATATCCTCTTTTATCAATTCAATATCTAATTTTATTCAAATTGTTAATGATGTTCCATTCCATGCATGTGATGGTGACTTTGCTTTGTCTATGTCACTATGTATCTTTGAAACTTCTCATGAATCTCCTCTCCCTTTAGAGGATATTTTGTTGCAACAAGATGAAATCATTGATAATTTTCTTAATATTACTCTACCTTTTCTTCATTCCAATGCACTCTCATCTAGAGATGATGCATTAGTGAATGATGGCTTTCCTCTCACATCGGATCCTACAAGGATGAATGTTGAGCATATTTATTCAAATGATTCCTCTATAGGTTGTAAGGAATCTGTAAATATAATCTATGTATTTTTCATTCCTCAAATGCCTAAGAGACCTGTTATTTATCTAACTTTGGCTAGTCCTCCTAAAAGGATTTGTTCTATTAATGGTGTTCTATTTGATAGTGATTCTCCTGATCCTTCTAAGACTCCCTCTGATAGTGTACTATCCCATACTTATAATAAGTTAGAACTTAGAATAAATAAAATTTCAATAAACCTACTTCTTTACCATCTTCTCAACCAAGTCTTCCTTCAACACCTAAACCTACAACTAAAGAACCTGGTGATTATGATCTTGTCAAGAAACTTTGTGTTACTCAAGACAAGATCTCACTATGGGACTAGCTTTAGTCTACTCTAGTTTATCAAGGTATGCTTCAAGAAGCCTTTCAAAAGATTCTCTTTCCTTCTTCCACTAGGCCAACATATGTTATGCATTGATATCTCAAATTTGTTTGGATTCGTTGAATATTACATTCTATCCATAGGAACTCCCACCTCCGTAAGTAAAAAAGAAAGTGAACCCTCTAATGATCATAGTTAACATTAATAAATTAACATTATAAATACTCTCATTGATGTCAGTTTGGCGCTCAATGTATTTAGCATTGATCTATTGCCTAAAATTAAAATTGATTCAGCTTCACTTGTAGCTTCTTCTATAGTCATTTGTGGGTTTGATAATGTTAGGAGACAAGCTCTAGGTACAATAGTATTACCTTTGCAGCTTGGACCTGTTATTGTACCCACTTTTGTATATGTTATGTCATAAAATTTACCATATAAGATTCTTCTCAGTAGAATGTGGATTCATGTTGTGGGTGTAGTCCCTTCTACCTTGCATAAATCTACCGAGTTCATTTTGTAAGAAACAAGTAGTCACAATCAGTGCTAACCCTAATGCTATACACTTATGTGATATGACAACTACTAGTCATGCTTTGGTCGCACCTACTCTTAAAAATATTATCCCTTCAATATCTTCCAATGTGCTGATGTCTACTCCAATGGTACCTAAATTACAAAGGATATGCTTGAGGTTGATATCCCTAAAGAAGATCCTTCTGAAGCAAGAAATATAAAGTCTACTTAATATACTTCTTCTCAAAAGAATACATGTCTTGGTGATGATTGGGGTTCTTTAGACTTTACAAAATCCTTCATTGAGGAATATAAGGTCGAACCAATCCACTTAGGCCTTCTGATAACATCATCCAAACCCACTATCAAAGATGATTATTCTTCTACATCATGAGATAATTTGAATGCAAATTGTAATGTTCTTAATGTTCATTCTCCCCCTTTTGAGGAAGATGATCATGCTTCTATTAAAGAGGCTAAAGTTGGTAGTCCTATCAAGAAGGCTAATGGTGATCCTATAGAAGAGTATGATCCCCATTGCTGGAATAATGCTCTCTATGAAGATCCTCCTCCTCCTCAAGATTTACAAACACATTATGGCCTTGGTTTTGAACTTGTCTCTAAATATGGATATGGGCATATAGGTTTTGGGTGTAACGAATAAGGAATTCAGGTCCCTATAAAATATACACCTTGTAAACGTAATTTGGGGCTTGGTTGCTAGAATGAAAAATCTAAATGGAAACCATGGTTGAATGTTGACATGATTTCTAGTCAACCTCATTCTCTTGGATTGGTTCATCCTCCATTATCTTTTTCCTTCATGTCTTCTTCTTGTGAATAGTCAAACTCTTCTCCACAAGAGAAAGGTTTTATTCCTATTCCTCATCCTCTATCTGAGCAAGAGTGTACTTTTTTGAGGCTTCTCAAAGGCCACCTAATTACTCTTCCTCCTCCTACCCATAAGAAATTCCACAAGCATGATAAAGCACAACATTCTTTCTATGCATACCATTGAGTTCCTAGCCATTCCACTAGTGAATGTATGGCCTTGAAGGATAAAATACAACACCTTCTTGATTATGGTGACATCACTCTTCCATTTGTTGACGTGTCTTCCTCTTCTTCAAATGACAAGTGATATCAAGGTTTTCCTCTATCCTATCTATTCTAAGCATCTTATCATGAGGTTCTTACACCTCCCTTCTACATTATCTTGCATGGTTCTCCTCCCCTGTATGTTGGTGGCAATGATTAATTGTTCAAGAGATGTGTGTACTTCTTGAGGACCCCCTCTCTTCTCTCTAATTTTCAATTGGAGTGTTCTTTTGAATGGGACCTCTTATGTCTTGAAGGGTTCCTTTTTGAAGGATCCCCCTTTGAAAGCTTATCCTTCAAATGAATTCATTGGTTTATAGCTTGGGGGTAGCCTAACTAGACCTATTTCATATCTTTGCATCTAGCTTGGGGGTAGCTTGACTAGACGTATATTTTATGTAACTATCTTGCAATGGAGCTTGCATTAGCCATAGGATTTTATTACCAATCTTGCTCTACAAGACTGAGAACCTATACAACTTCCTTGCATCAAGATTTCCTTATAGGACCAAGAACTTGTGAGGACAAATTAGACTCTGTGATTCCTTTCACATTAGGCTTCCCTTAGGACTGAGCACCTGGGGTGCCTCCTTTGCAAGTACGAGGACCTATAAAGCACTTTCATCCCATGGGATATCTTTGTTAAAATTTTTAGGACTGAGCACCTATAGGGCATTTTGTTCACCTTTTCATAGGTCTGAGGGTATGAGGGCTTGCAGTGCATTTTATTCAACTCTCCTCAAGACTGAGTACTTGTGGAGCCATCCCTCTTAGAGTTTTCATTCTTTTCTAGCCCCTTCCACTCTCTCTTAAATTACCTTTTCTATTCTCTTCTCAAATTGTATATATTAAATTGAATATCTGCATCTTCTTCATCCTGAGTATGGGTATGTGCAGGATCATCATGGAAAAAATAGCCTCTTAAGTGGCAAAAAATTCAAAAAATTCAGATTTAGGCAACTTGATGTAAAACTTTCAATAATTTATCTATATTATTTCAAAAATATGTAAGAATAGAATCTGTAGCAAATTTAATGTAGTTTCTAAACTACTAGGTTTTTTTTTAAATCTATTTGGTGAAAATTTGAAATTTCAATGCAGTAGTACTTAAATTTGAAGGAAAAAATAAGAAGTAGGTGTCTATTTGACCACCCTAACCACAATAAAATGATAATTTTTTTATAAGATTTTAGATATAAGTTGAGGAATCATGTCTCGATGTGATGCATATTT
This sequence comes from Sequoia sempervirens, assembly GCA_007258455.2. Classification (NCBI taxonomy): domain Eukaryota; kingdom Viridiplantae; phylum Streptophyta; class Pinopsida; order Cupressales; family Cupressaceae; genus Sequoia; species Sequoia sempervirens. The sequence goes on along the minus strand of VDFB02193867.1, from coordinate 257,252,238 downwards.
TTTGTAATTTTTTTCCAAGTAAATAATTAATTATGAATTTTTTATTACAACTTTTAAAAATTATAAAAACCATATGTCTGACCACCTTAACTTGGTCAAAACTTCATGAAATTCAATTTATTTTTAATCTTATAGTATGCAAAGCGTAGAATGTGATGCATGTTTCAGATTAAAAAAATGTGATACAATTTGAAAGTTATACATGCTTTTCAATCAGCCTATCAATCAGAACTTTACTCATAATTCAAATAGAAAATGAATAATAATTATTTATTAAATTCAAAGTAAAGCATAATTTATATTGGTGGAAAGCTGAGAATCTCCTTTAAAAACCATTTTTGTTTAATCAATTTTGGGTAAAAAGAAGGTGATCAGTGACATACCCTACACATACCCATCATATCACCACTTTTTGGCCCATCATGATCCTGCATATACCCATATATGCTCTTTCTCTCTTCAAAATTGGTTGCTTCCCTAACTTTTGGGTGCATTCTTCTCTTGAAGCAATTGATCCTTACATTCTTCTCTTCGTTTAATAATTCTTCTATGTGTTATTTCTTAATTTTGAGATGACACATACTACTGAGACAACCTTTTACATCAAGGTATCTTTTACTTTGCTGACTCAAATCCTTTAGTTTGTTATTCACCTTTGTGTGCATGTTATCCATGTATATGTTTGAAACCCATGATGTACTAGATTTTTATGTTCTAACCTTGTTGTCTTGTGTAGGTATTTCATGCCTAATGTGTTTTTTTGTAGGTATTCTATTGAAAGGCACAAGACAACTGAGAGGGGTGGGGGTGAATCAGTTGTCACCAAACTCAAACACAAATTCCAAACACTTATCAACTTCATGTCCACTTTATTTTGTTATTATGTATGAACATGAAATGCAAATAATAGAAAGCAATATCAACACAAGAGACACCAGATTTATGCAGAAAACCCAATAAGGGAAAAAACATGGTGAGGATTAAATCACAATATAAAGTAATTCCAAAATGGATTACAAAGAGGCTCACTACCAAAGGGCTCACTGCCCAAAAGGACACACTTTCTAGATATAATGTTCACTACCTACAAATAGGACTCACTATCCAACAAGGAGGCTCACTAGGCTATAGATATGACTCACTGTCCAACAAGGAGTATCACTACCTATAGATACACAAGATAACAGAAAAATCCACCACATCAAATTACACACATCTGAAACCTTAATCAAAAGATTACAGACACTTGCATCAACTCACTGCTTTCAGGAGTCTAACACATTAAAGTAATGTTTCCTCAATTCACTTTCACACACTCTTGGTTCTCACACTTGTGGAATTCTTGATACATCAATCCATAACATCTCAACTTGTATTTATACCATCTTCAACCTTGGAAAATTTCTCCAAGGTCAACTACACATTATTCATTTTGAAAATTCAAATTAGGTCAGCAACTCAATATTTTTGTGGTGGAAGAGAATGAGAGCGGACCAAACCAACACTTAACCAAGACCCAAAAAATGTCTCAAATCAATCACATGCTTCCTCAATTTATGCTTATCCTTCACATGACGTGTAGACACCAGGTTGGCCAAACCTAATGACAAAACAAATGAACTTTGAAGTACACTCTTCCACAATGAGAAGATAACATGTAGACAACATAACACACTTCACCAAACACTAGAACACATCTCAAATGCCTTCAGATTCATCTACAACAAATGCAACAACTTCCATACATAGAACACCTTCCATCAGTCCATCCAGATTGCACAGACACACACAACAACTCTAAAACTCATCTTCTAGAGTACCAAACCATGAACAACTTTGATGGGATACATATAACATCATTACAAGCCTTCTACTAGATCCACAAGACCCAAAAAAACCAGCAGAGGAATGTGGACCAAAAACATTTCTCCTAGTCCACAAATAAACAACTTTGCCAAACCAATTCACACACCGATGAACACAACATTCACTATGCATCAAACCAAAAGCTAAAAACCAAGATATATCACCAATAGATTCCCATAAACGATACTTCAGTTCCGCACAAGCATAGGATCAACACAAAAGAAATTTGGAGCACATAGTGGAGCACATTCTGAACATGCACACAACTCTGTCTTCACTATTTCTCAAAAGCACTTGATAACTCATCATATCAACACACCTACAACACTATAAAGATAGATCCATGTACTCACAACATCTCAATAGTATCTGAATTATACATGTACAACCTACAGTCACAGTTTGTTTCCTTTCTCTACAACAACCTGTACTATGTTGAAATCAATGACAACAATAATGACAACACCACCATACTCATTCATACTTACAAAAATCTCCCCCTTTTTCATTCATGGCAACACATGATGTGAAAAACCATCAAACACAACATCCATTCCATTCTTGCACTCTCTTTTTTTTTTAGATTAGACAATCTACACAACATTTCTCTCACTCTCTTTTCCTTGCAATATTATCTCTTCCTTTTTCTTTCACTCTTTTTTACATGACTCTATCTCCCTCTTTGACATCAATGGAAAAGAACAAAATGTTTGCATAATTCTTCAGCCATATGTAGCTCTGATCACTCCCCCTTAGGAGTGCACCCATTCACCTCATACTACAACAATGATACTTCCTACTCCCCCTAAGGAGTAGACCTTAGTCATCAGTCCAGACAAATGAAGAATCTATAGATCCACTAGACTGATGCACCTTCATGCAAACCTAGTTCAAAGAAGGAGAGGCAGTAACCCCCAACTTCTCCCTAAGATACTCAAAAGTATCCTTCAGAAGAGACTTAGTAAATATATCATCAATTTGATCCTTTGTAGGAACATACTCTAGTCTGACTTCATTCTTCAATACCTTCTCTCTTAAGAAATGATATCTGATAGATATATGCTTTTCTCTTGAATGCATTACCAGATTCTTTGAAATTTTTATAGCACTTGTATTATCACAGAAGATACAAATAGGCTCATCACATATCACTCCTATATGCTTCAATGTTTACTTCATCCACAAAACCTATGTGCAACAAGATGCTGCAACAATATACTCAGCTTCTATAATGGATAAAGAAACTAAATCATGTTTATTCCTTAGCCATGAAACCAATATTCCTCCAAGAAAGAATGCACCACCAATTGTACTCTTTTGGTCATCAACATAACCATCCCAATTTGCATAAGTGTAAGCACTCAAAGTGAAATCAGTATCCTTAGGATACCACAAACCATAATCTAGAGTGCCTTTTAGATATTTGAATATCCTCTTCACAACTATAACATGTGCTTCTTTAGGTTATTCTTGAAATCTAGCAACCAAACATACTACATGCATGATATCCAGTCATGTAACAATAAGATACAACACTCCACCAATCATACATATGTACATGCTCTGATCAAATTTAGGAGATTCATCATCTTTACTTAGCTTGCATCCAGTTGCCATATGGGTACATACCAGTTTGGAGTCATCCATTCCAAACTTCTTCAAAAACTCTTTGACATACTTTGATTGTGAAATGAATATGCCCTTATCTGTTTGATTCACTTGAAGTCCAAGGAGGAAATTCAACTCACCAATCATATACATTCCAAAATATTTTTGCATCTCCTCTACAAATCTCTTGCACACACCTTAATTTCCTCCAAAAATGATATCATCAACATACACAATGACAATAAAAATTTTGTTTCCTTCCACCTTGAAATAGAGATTGTAGTCTACAGAGCCTTTACTGAATCTTTGTTCTGTTACCTGTCCAACCTTGCATACCATGCTCTAGGAGCTTGTTTAAGTCCATATAATGCCTTTTTCAACTTGCAGACCATATCTGATTTATTTGATAACTAAAATCCCTTTGGTTGTTCCATGTACGCCTCTTCTCCCAATTATCCATTTAGGAATGTAGAATTAACATCCATCTGATACACCTTGAAATCTTTGTGAGCAAAAAATGCCAAAAACATCTAAATGACCTCCACTCTTACCACCAGGGAAAATGTCTCAAAATCTATTCCATCAACTTGTGAATAAGCTTTGCATAGAAGCCTTTCTTTGTTTCTTACAACTTCACTATTCTCATTTAGCTTATTCTTGAACACCCAATTTGCACCAATTACATTCTTATTTACAAGTCTAGGAACCAATTCCCATGTCTAATTCTTCTCTATCTATTGCAATTCCACTTTCATTTCTCTAATTTAACTTTCATTTTTCCATGCTTCACACACTATTTTAGGTTCTATCTTTGAAAGTAGACATAGATTTACCTCAGCTGCTACCACTTTACTTCTTGTCTTTACACCTTCACTCTTGTCTCCAATTATTTTTTCTTTAGGATGATTCTTTTGTACATACTTTGGAGTCTTAGGAGCACGTTCTAGAGCTTCTTCTTCTTCTTCCTTATTCTCTTCTAGTACTTCTTTCTAGATAGGCTTGAGCATCCAATTAAACTTCACTTATTTCAATTGGTTTGTTCATATCTTCATCAACTTTCACATTTGCACTTTCAACAATCTTCCTCAATCTTTTATTGAAGGATCTATAAGCTTTTCTATTAGTTGAATATCCAAGGAAAATATATTCATCACATCTAGCATCAAACTTTACAAGGTTCTCATCATCTCTTTTAATGTAACATCTTCTTCCAAGCACCCTAAAGTACTTCATAGTATGAATTTTTCCAATCCATAACTCATAAGGAGTCTTTGTGTTGTTACCTCTAATCTGAACTCTATTAAGATTATAAACAATAGTGTGGATTGACTCTCTCTAGTATACATTAAGTACATTCACCTATTTCATCATAGTTCTTGTAGCCTCTTGCACACTTCGGTTCTTCCTCTCAACAACTCCATTCTACTGAGGGGTTCTAGGAGTAGAAAAATGTCTCTTTATACCATGCTCTTCACAAAATGTATTAAACACACTGGAAGTGAATTCTCCACCTTTGTTTGACCTTAACATTTGATTCTCAGGTTCACTTCATTTTCTACCCTTGCCATGAACACTTTGAATCTATCCAAAGCTTGAGTGTTCTCCCTAAGAAATGCAACCCATGTCATTCTAGAATAATCATCAATCAAAATCATGAAGTACCTGTCACCATTAAGACTTCCTATTCTTGTGGGACCACAAAGGTCTATATGAACCAATTCCAACATCTTCTCTAACATAATACAATCTCTTGAGCTTCTTATCCTTTTTTTCTTTATTATCTCAGTTCTACTTCTGTACAACTCTATTTGGACAACTTCAAGCATAGTGACCAATATTTCCACAACTAAAACATTTAAAAGGTAACATACCTTTGTACTTACCGATACCTTTCTTCAACTTCCTTGTAAATTTTTCTTCCAAATCCTCTTAACCATCACTATCGGGATCATCTTCTATCCTAGTGGCTTTAAAGGATGATTATGTCTTCTCCTTTTCTTTTCCAAACTTCCTCATTTCAAATGCAGTCAAGGTGCCAAATAATTGTTCTTTAGTTAACTTCTTAGGATCTTACACTATCTCAATAGCAAAGATCTTATCATTGTAACTCTCTGGTAGATTCATCAAAATATGCTCCATTACATCTTCATCTATCAGAGTACCACCTTGATTTTTAACTTCATTCATTACAATATCAACCCTTTGAAAATAGATTGCAATATCTTCACCTTCTTCCATTTTCAAGTTTTCATATTTGCCCTTAGCTGTTAGCTTCTTTGAAAATTTCACTCTATCATTTCTTTCATAGATATCTTCCATCTTTTTCCAAACTTCATAAGCAGTGCCCAAAGAAATAACTTTTGTCTGCTTAGTCTTAAATAAAGCACTATAGATTGCATACCTTTCTTTTTTCATTTTCCTCATAGGAAGAAATCTCATCTATAGAAGAAGGACCACTTGCTAGTGTAACATACTTTGTCTCAACAACTTTCCAAGTCTTGCAATCAAGAGAGATCAAGTAACCTCTCATTTTCACTTTCCAGTCACTGTAGTTAGATCCATCAAACATAGGGATTCAAAAATTGTGTGCCATTAGATCTACCTCAAGTGGTTAAGCTCTTCCTTGAGTAACCAAAGCTCTGATACCAATTGTTTAAAGGCGTAAGGAAACTAAGGGGGGGGTGAATCAGTTGTCACCAAACTCAAACAAAAATTCCAAACACTTATGAACTTCACATCCACTTTATTTTGTTATTAAGTATGAACATGAAATGCAAATAACAAAAAGCAATATCAACATAATAGACACTAGATTTATGTGGAAAACCCAATAAGGTAAAAACCACAATGAGGATTAAATCACAATATAAAGTAATTCCAAAACTAATTACAAACAAGCTCACTACCAAAGGGCTCACTACCCAAAAGGACTCACTATCTTGATACAAGGCTTACTGCCTACATATAGGACTCACTTTCTAATAAGGAGGCTCACTGCCTACATATACGAGTCACTATCAAACAAGGAGGCTCACTGCCTATAGATAGACAAGATAATAGAAAAATACACCACAACAAATTACACACATGCCTAGCCTTAATCAGAATATTGCAGACACCATCAACTCACTACTTTTAGGAGTCTAACACATTAAAGTACTGCTTCCTCAATCCACTTTCACACACTCTTGGTTCTTACACTTTTTGCATTCTTGATTCATTAATCCATAACATCTCAACTTGTATTTATACCATCTTCAACCTTAGAAACTTTCTCCAAGGTCGGCTACAAATTCTTCATTTTACAAATTCAAATTAGGTTGGCAACTCAACATTCCTATGGTGGAAGAGAATGAGAGAAAACCAAACCAACACTTAACCAAGATCCAAAACAACTTCTCAGATCAATCACACACTTCCTTAATTGATGCTTATCCTTCGCATGACATGTAGACACTAGGTCAACCAAACCTAATGAAAACATAAATGAAATTTGAAGTAAACACTTTTGCAATGAAAAGATAACATGTGGACCACATAACACACTTCACCAAACACTAGAACATGTCTCAGATGCCTTCAGATTCATCTATAGCAAATGCAATGACTTCCATACATAGAACACCTTCCATCATTCCATCCAGACTGCATAGACACACACAACAACTTTGAAACTCATCTTCTAGAGCACCAAACCATGAATAGATTTGATGGGATATAGATAACATCATTACAAGCCTTCTAGTAGATTCGTAAGACCAAAAACAAACCAAGGAAGGACTACAGAGCAAAAACATTTCCCCCAGTCTACAGACAGACAACTCTTCCAAACTAGTTCACACACCGGTGAGCAAAACTTTCACTCTGCATCAAACCAAAAGCTAAAAATAGATGCCCATAAACAATACTTCAGATCTGCACAGGCATAGGATCAACATAGAATAAATGTGGAGCACATACTGGAGTACATTCTGAACACACACAACTTTTTCTTCACTATTTCTCAAAAGCATTTGGTAACTCATCATATTAGCACACCTGAAACACCATAAAGATAGCTCCATGTACTCACAACATCTCAACAGTATCTCAACTATACATACACAACATGAAATCACTTGTTTCCTTTCTCTACAAAAACTTGTACTATGTTGACATCAATGACAACATTAATGACAACACCACCATACTCATTCATACTTGCAACATCTTCAACCTAGGGGCATGCTTCCTTGGTTCGAAGAGCTATCTACTTCCTTTACAATATCCTCTTGGTCTTATGATGCTATTTATGTTTAGTAGATTTCCTTAGCGTGCATATTAGTATAGATTCATATGCCTGCTAAAGTGGGAGGGAAAATGGAATATCGTAAAATTGCACCCCTTGCAATTTCACATACATTCTTGTATCCACTTTATTGTCCATTCCCTTAGAATTTTTGTAGGTTCATTTTAGCCCTTGCATCAACCTTTTCCCCTCTCAAGATGCTCAAGACCCCATTTCAGTAGCTACCTTAGTGCATCAACTTTGTGTCAAACCTTGTGCTTTTCTCATTCTTGTCATTTTGTAGCATGATATGTCTAGACACTAGTGCATTGTATGGATGTCTATGCAATATGTTAGAGTCTCATGACATTTTGATGTTCAAACAATCGTTTATGGCTTAGGAAGCTTCTTTTCCCTCCTCTTCTCTTTTTAAGTGCTATCTTTCCAATTCAATTCATCTTCTTTGGTTCTATCTTGAACTCTCTTCTCCTTTCTTAGACACTCTCTTCTCACTCTCTCAAGCTTACACAAATTTCAATAACACTCACATTTTTGTGACACCCTTTGCAACTCTCTTGGCTCTTGCAATTGTCTCATTCTTCCTTTAGATTCCTCAAGCTTTGCAGGTGATATCTTGCTTACCTTATATCTTTGAGCATCTTGGGATCTCTCACATCCCCAATCTATTGCATCTCTACTTCGTGATACAACTTCTCCTCCTTGAGTGGGGATTGATTTTATCACTCTTGCATTCATTTCATTTCTACTTATTATTTTTCTATATCTATCCAACTACCGATGGAGGTGGGAAATTGAAATGGGGGTTTGACTTCGTAAATCCCCTAAATAGCCCCAACCTTTTTCCCTCAGTCTTATGCGTGCAAGTACTAAAGATATTTACTTGTTGGAGGCTCATTTCTTAGGCTATTGTAAGTGTTTTGTCCCTCTCATTCTCTCACTCTATCATTTACATTTTACTTACTTTATTTTACTCTCTATTACTTTCCCATATTTTGGAAGTTCTTAGAAATTAGATTACTAGAAGTCACTTTGTTGTTTTCTATTGTATTATTAGTTTTTGGTCTGTACGGGATGCCAACATGCCTTTAGGATGTCAGTGAGCCATGCTGTAGTCCATATACCATGCTTCAATCCTTGGCCAAAAACTTGCTAGTTTGTATTGAAAACCTTTGTGACCTACTCTTTCTGATTCTAGAGCTCTCACTTTGTTCCTTGAGGTAGTTTAGGGTAGTTCACTCCTTGGGATTCTCTTGAGAATAAAGAGACTCGTGAGCAATGAGTCCCCCTTCTCTACAAATACATCATCAATAGATCAAGAGAAAAGAGAAAGAGAATGAGAAGAATTACTAGGAACTTCATTTGAAGTGGCTCATTCATATCTACATCAATAGGCTCCTCAAAGAGAGATGAAATAAGAGAAATTCATGGAGAATGCATAGACATGAAATAAAATATGCAATTAGATGGAGAAGAGAATATTATCACTATGTAAAACATCACATGAATCAAATCCCTAGGATTATCTAATGAATATAGATTTGAATTAATAGTTGTCACTATCATAAGTCACACTTAAAAGAGTTATCATCATAAAAAATAGTTATATAAGAAGAAAATCATTTAGGAATGGGGAAAAGAAATCAAGGATAAAGATGTGAAACTCTAGTAACATTTAAAGAGATCACAAACTATAAAATCTCAAATCCTAATCAATATAGTGTAATAAAATAAAAATGAAGGTTGGCCTAAAATCCAATGTAAATCAAATCTTATATTGAAGATGTAAATAGTAAGAACTTATGGATTTGAATTAATAAATAGAAGATATAAACCCTACAATTTGTAAGAACTAACAAGTTCACTATTTTATGTGACTGAATAAATTATACCTATATAAATATCTAGAGAATATAAATGCAAGTAAACAACAATGAATAGTTTACCCTAGATCTAAGAGTTCTAACTGAAATGCATACTTGATTAAATATATGACTAAAATGAAATTAAAAATAATAAATGTGTGCCTTGATGATGGTAATGAGGGAATAAATTTTACTAGATGATAGATGATTGCTACATAAAAATAAAAGTGGATTTGGAATTACTATGCTTTATAATAATTTCTAAATTTTTCTATGAACCTTAATCACTTCTATTTATGTTGAAATGTTTTTTATTCTTATAGATTCATCCTTGACGAGCCTTAAGGAATTTTGTTCCTTCAAATAATGTTTTTCATTACTATTTATGTATAATAAAGAGTGCCATTGTTGAATATAGAGCTAGAAGCTTATTTAGTGATAACATTCTTGTTATTGTAAACCTTTAGGGTTAGTTAAATGGTTTTGCAGAGATTAGGAAGGTGATAAAAAGAAATACATGTGATCAAGATGTGGTGATGATACTGCTTAATTATCAAAACTTGTGACTTCATGTAAATAAAATGCAATGTATCAAATATTCAAATGATTCTATGTGAGATATATGCAATTAGATTGTCCTAGCAATGGGTGGATTCATGATTGATTGCATTATGATATTTTGGAGGGGTGTTTTCTTTTTAAACATAGATATATAATGTGAATTCTAACACACAAAATTCGGGACCAATGACTAATTGAATGGTGGTTGGTTTGGGTCATGACAGAAATTTAAATTCTAAACAAGAGGGGCAAATTTTGTCATGGATTTGATCCTAAAATGGGAGAACTAATAGTTTAAAAGTTAGAGAATGCTTCAAGAGATTACTTTTTCATTAGAATAATCAATTTTAAAAAAATTATTGACTAAAATCATAAATCAATCCAAATAAAACAATACCAACTATAAAAGACACCATACAAAATGTTTTAAAACAGATGATAAAATATAAGATATAAATTTTTAACACTAAAATATGTAATTAATGGTTAAAGAAAACTTTGTGGTCAACAATTCCTATTCTTTGGGAGATATTTAACATATACTGTTTTCAAATTGATAAAAAAATAAAATAGTTTTGTAGTATATATTTCATTTGTTTACCATGTCCATGATCACAATCCAAACTATCTAAAACCCTCCATACAGATTTCAAAAGAATCTCAGATAATATCGGAATAAGCATTTAAAGGATTGGTCCAGTTGATCAAATCAAAGAGCGAAAAAGTCTATAATGGGTCCAAAGGAGTATCCTGCCAGTCATTCAAAAGGGCTTGTCACTTCTACAGCAGTGTGATATTGCACAAAAGCTATAAACACCAGTTGGCTTAGCCGACCCCATGATTTATGTGGGTTTCCGTACGTCGTAGATACCTACTATAGAATAGTGAATGAAGCTACGCGTTTCCAGACTTTAGGACCGACCTGATTTTATGACCGACTAATATAGCATCAAATATTTCTGAGTAAAAATGTTTTATTACCTGCATGATCTTTGTCTCTCTTCCTCCTCCTCCTTGTGCCGGTGTGAAATTAGGGTTCCGTATTCAGATAGTCCACTAGTCTAATAATCAAAATGACTAATAAATCATTCTTTCTAATGACACTTTTCTGTTGAAGACTTATGTGTCTGTCATAGACTAAAATGTTATTATCGGGTATCTGTTGCAGCTGGTTCCAGCCTGAACCCCATCATATATATCTTTCCGACATCTCTTAAACTATTCATACATAATTCTTTATAGTAAAAACAATTTTACAGCATAGACTGTTGTTCGCCATGTTCCAGAAACATGTCATCGAATTTCATGCAATTAATCTTGTTATGTAATAAATGCAGTGATATGTCTATACATAAAAAGCCCATGACATGATGTTTTTCCAAGTGCAACGTAACTCTTCATTCTTCATTACTGTTTCCCTAATTTCTGTGTTATCATATTGTGACCAATTTTTGTGTTAGCATTGATATCATAATTGGTGCTTTGTTGTGCAATAATAGAGACTCAATAAACAGACTTTGCCATGGGCACACATTGGATTGATTCTGTAGCTAATGTTATATCACATTTATTTTGTATGCTTTTTATTTTCTCTAATAAGTAAAATGAACAATAATACACTATGTACATAATTTATTTCTTAGTTTAAATAAAGAAGAGAATACTGTCAAATGGGGTCTTTATTGTCTTGACGTATTGTACAAGGCTTTAGGTTCTAGCATTTAACAGAAAAGTTCATGCTACAAACAATTTTTTGGTGATAATCTTGATTGGTTATATTTTTTTCCGTTAAAAGTACATTCATCATTAGAAGATTTTCAGTTTACTCAACACCCACTTTGATTTTCAAGCATCTTTTGTTATCTAATGGCAAGCTATTATTTCTTGAGTTTTGAAAAAGTTGAGTTATTGGATTACTAAACCTCTTTCTCCAGCTAATAGATTCTAAGTTTGCCATAAAATTTTGGTTGTTACTCATGTTTATTATTCTTCTTGTTGGGTTTCTTGTAAGGCTCTTTACTAGAGGATTGAGAAGTTTCTTATGGATTTTCATTCACCCTCTTCTAGTAGGAACAAAGGTTTTCACTATGTGGCTTGGGAATATTGTTGTTTCCCTTATTACAATAGGGGTTTAGGCTTGCTCTCAATCCATTTTCAAGCTTCGCTATTTATGTTAAATGGATCATCAAGGTCCTAGAAGGCAAGTATTCCTAGAAAATTTTCATACGGCATTATATACATTTACATTAAATAAAAGACCATTACAATATGCAAGGATCACTATAATCATTTCAAAATTTAAAATACCATTATTGTTTGAGAATCCACTTCTAGGTGAAGTTCTAATAGTACTCATCGCCTTTAGATATAGCTAAATCTGGATCTCACCCCTAGAATTTGGTGGGGATTAATAGATGAATATTGTTTTGTCAAGGTGGATCAATATAGGTGTATAAATGATCTAAGGCTACAACTATGAAATAGTCTCATCACATGTTATGAAGACTAGGATTTAAAACTAAATATAATGATATGTGCCATCAATGATGTATACTTTTCTAATATACATTCACACTCCTATGAACTTGATGGTTAACAATGGAAACAATATAAAAGGTAAAATAACAAGAGTAGAAATTCTTCACAACTTATGATGAAAAATCATAATTATATCACCATGACACAGCTCATACTAATGCTTGATGAGTATGAATTTATAAAGGAATTCTTTGAATTATTGTGATAAGAAAGCTATATTTTAATAACCTTACTCTTACCCAGTATATATATAGAAAAAAAGAGAAGGAATGGAATAAAGCACTAAACCTATCTTCAAATGTATAGTGAGTTAGGCCAACCGATATCAAGCTAAAAAATAGAGGACAACCATGAAAGAAAACATTTGTTTTTTGCTGATATTAGATTTTTGATAGAGGATGATCCTACATTAGAAACATAAGGTAGGAAATTAGTGAAACTAATAATTTTAGTGTTTGAACCACATTTTCAATCATGTAGCAAGACAAATGGACCTTTAAAACTTCTACAAGCTCTTTGAGAACGAGTTTCAGTTGTTTATTAAACTTTTCATAATCTATGGTGCTAAGATAAGTCTTTTTCACCCTCTACGAGATATTGTCTACACCTCACTCCTATACCATTATGATTGGTTGAAATGTTCCATATCCCATAAAACTCTTCTAATTCTAGATTTCTAACTCTATTTTTTTCTTTTTTTTGTAGGTTCTACATTCGAACTTCATCATATGAAAATATTATTTCTTACAAACATGAAACATATTATCCTACTTCCTATTGGACCATATCCAATATGTAATATTGCATTAATGATCATAGAATTCCTCAATCACTATATTCTTCTCAATTGTGGCTTCTATAATTCAGTACTATAATTTAGTATGTTTCCCTAATTCTGTACTACTACTTGTTAAAAAAATTCATAGTATTGCTAACTTAAATTTCACATGTTCCCATTTTCTTATTTGCTTCCATATACTTCTTCTGACTTAGATAAATTATAATCAACCACTCCATTTCTTATTTTAGCATCAAATATTGTTTGGGAAAATTTGTTTTATTAGCTGCATTATGTTTGTCTTTGTTTCTTCTTCTTCTTGTACCGGTGTGAAATTAGTTTTCCATATTTAGATAGTCCACTAGTGTTAATTTCTTATAACCCAACTACAGATTAATTGCACAATAAATTCACAAAAAGAAATCTGATTTATAACAATTAATACACTAGATTAAATAACAACTAATAATAGCCAAAGCAAAAATGACATGAAGCCAATCAAAAATAGACAATAACACAAATTTACCCAGGAAACCCCAATGCAGGAAAAAACCTACAAATGTTGGATCTTCTATTCAGCCTAATAGCAAACTTTTCTTTCAAAAATACAAAATGAGTTTGCTACAACAATCTTACTTTTATAGAGCCTAGCTGCTTTACTTAGCGTGCAAGGAAAGAATCTTTCCTTGCTTTCTTTGGCTTTAATTACACATAAAATCACTCTTGGACTTATCTTATCCTCACAAACTCATAAACATTCTATTAAAGAATAAAATCCTGTTGTTGCTAAAAATCCAACTCGAATTGATTTAAAGCATATCTAATCTTGAGTTGCTTTAAAGAAAATCCATATCCCACTTTTTGAGCTACAAAAATCAACACTCCCTCTTAGCGAGGAAGGTGTTCTGCACCACACCCAACTTGTTCTTGAAGAATTCAAACTTGCTCTTCATCAAGGCCTTCATCGAGATATCTGCAATTTGTTCATCCGTAGAAATGTAAATGAGCTTCACTATCCCCTTCTCCACACAATCTCTAATGAAGTGGTACTTGATCTCAATGTGCTTTGACTTGTCATGAAACACTGGATTCTCAGAGAGTTTGATACAACTCTAATTATCATAGTAAATGACTGTAGGATCTAGCTCTTGATTAAAGAGCCTAGCTAGAAGTTTCTGAAGCCATATAGCCTCATATGTAGCCATACTGGCTGCCATATACTCGGCCTCTGCAGAACTCAGTGCAACCAACTTCTGTTTCCTACTGTACCAAGAGACTGCTCTTGATCCAAAACTGAAACTGCACCTGGAAGTGCTCTTTCGATCAGTTGTACTTCCTGCCTAATCTGCATCGATAAACCCCTCGAGCTTCACTCCATCCTACTGAACATACTTCAGCCCATAATCAACTATGCCTCAGAGATATCTCAAAACATGCTTCATAGCTATCCAGTGCACATGTTTAGGTTCCACCATAAACTGACTGAGTGAGTTCACTGCAAAACAAATGTCTGGCCTGATGTTGACGAAATAGATAAGAGAGCCTATCAACTGTCTGTATAAAGTCAAGTCCATTGGCTCTGATCTAGAAGCATCAATCTTCTTCCAATTGGTCACAAGTGGCGTTGATATAGGCTTACAGTTTTCCATCCTGAATCACTTCAAGATATCAATTAAGTACTTCCCTTGTCCAAGGAAGATCTCTTCCTCTTTCTACCACAACTCCAATCCCAGAAAGTAATGCATCAAACCCAAGTCCTTCATCTCAAACTCTCCTCGAAGATCCCGCTTGCAGTGTGCTATGAGCTCTTCTGAACATGTGAGAAATAGGTCATCAACATATAACAACAATATGAGAAGTTCGCTCTTCACTTGAACATAGTACAGGTTCGAATCTACCTCACTCTTGATGAAGCCCACACTCTGCAAGTAACTATCAATACGTGAATACCACACCCTCGGAGCTTGCTTGAGTCCATACAGTGCTCTTTTTAACCTGCATACATGAGAATCCCTCTCATGTGCTTTGAATCCTTATGGCTGGTCTATGTAAATCTCTTCCTCAATCACTCTATTGAGGAAGATCATCTTTACATCCATTTAGTGAATCCTCCAACCCATTTGTGCTACTATAGAAATGATAACTCTTATGGATGAGTACCTGGCAACTGGAGCAAAAGTCTCATCATAGTCGACTCCCTCCTTCTGAGAAAACCCCTTAGCCACAAACCGAGCTTTGAACTTCTCCACACTACCATTTGCAACATGCTAAATCTTATATAGCCATCCCGAGCCCACCACAAACTTATCTTCTGGTCTTGGTACTACCTCCCACACACTATTCTTCATGATGGAAGAATACTCTTCCACCATGGCATCTCTCCACACTTGGTGCTTGGATGCCTCCTAAAAGATGGAAGGCTCTACTTCAATTAATTCACTCATAAGTGCAACATAATCAAAATAACATCTAGGGGCCCTTCTTTTTCTGACTGAATCTTGAGGATCACCTACATATTCTTGAGCCTCTCTCAATGTTTGCTCAGCTGCCTTGTTTCTCCTCTTCTCACTAGTAGGAATATGAGGTTGAGGAATTATTTGTTCCCCTATCTGATCATCCTGCTTGTTCTGTTCTCCAGCTTACATGACTGGAGTTTGAGGAATTTGTGCTACCTCAACCATGGGTGAGTGTTCCTCCTCATTCATCAAGTTGCTTGACTTCTGAAGAGCCATTTCTTCCTCAAACTTCACATCTCTATGAACCACTATTTTCCTGAGAGTAGGAATGTAAACCCGATAAGCCTTAGAAGTTTCACTGTACCCAACAAGGATACCCTTCTCTGCAGTAGGTTTCAACTTGGTTCTCTTCTCAACAGGAATGTGACAATACACAAGGCATCCAAAGATGCAAATGTGCCCCAAATCTGGTTTCTTACCAGTGAACGCCTCTTCTGGAATCAATTTTCCCAACACTTTATGAGGGCTCCTATTCTGCAAATACACAGCTGTGTTGCAAGCTTTTGCCCATAAGAACCAAGGCAGATCCTGATCATGAAGCATGGCCTTGGCTGCTACAACAATAGCTCTATTCTTTCATTTAGTAACCCCATTCTGCTGAGGGTTGTATGAAACTGTCAACTCTTTCTTGATACCTTCTTGAGCACAAAAATCTTTGAAGGAATTTGAGGTATACTCACCTCCATTATAAGACCTCAGTATCTTGATCTTCTTCCTAGTTTGGTTCTCCATGAGAGCCTTAAAATCTTTGAACCTACTAAAGACCTCATCTTTATTCTTCATGAAATATATCCACGTCTTCCTAGATAAATCATCAATGAAGGTAGCATAATACTCATATCCATTCAAGGATGTTGTTGACATGGGCCCACACACATCTGAATGTACAAGATCCAAAATCCCTTTAGATCTAGTGTCGCTGCTTGGAAAATTGGTCTTGGCATATTTCCCAAGAGCACAACCCTTGCACACCTCATGCTTTTATGTCTTCATCTCAGGCAGCCCCGTCACTATTTCCTTAAGAATATTAAGTGCTCCATGATGAAGGTGAGCCATCCTCCTATGCCATAATTCTCCTATCCCTTTACAGCTACTAACCAACGCATGTGCTGGCTCAAACTGTAACTGAAACAAGCTGCCATGCCTGACACCAATCACTTTTGCAATCTTGGAATCTTTGGGATGAATATAGACTTTTCCCCTCTCAAAGGTCACGATGTAACCCTTGTCTTCCAAGGAAAAAACTGAGATTAAATTCTTTGTCATGCCAGGGACATACAACACATCCTCCACCAACAAAGGTTTTCCAGACTCCCTCTGAAACTTGACGGTGCCAATACTAGTTGCATGGTAGATGGCATTGTCTCCGAGCTCAATATAGAAATCTAGCTTCTTCTCCTCCAACTTGGTGAAACATTCTCTGACTCCCGTCATGTGGTGAGAAGCCCCACTATCAATATACCATACCCTGTTGGCAATTGAACTTGAGAGACAGGCAATGAGTGAAAACTCATTCTCAAACTGTGATGCAAATGCATCCACCTCTACTGTAGCAACAAATTGCTTCTTTTGCTTGTCCTTATTTTTATTATTCAGACATTGACTGGCATAGTGACCCATCTGATGGTAGCAAAAACATTTAATCTTGCTCAGATCTTTCTTCTTCCCACTCTTGGAAGAAGAACCTTCTGATTGCTCTTTATTGGACTTCTTCTTACCCTTGCTTGCAAGAGCAAGATTTTCTTCATCTTGAACCTTCTTCGTCTGATCTCCTCGATGAGCACCTTCATGGATCTCCTCCTGAACAAAATCATCCCAAAGTCTTGCCCAATTAGGTAGCCGATCTCTGCCGACAACACACTTGACAAACACTTCCCAGTGCTTTGAAAAACCATTAAAGGCTATACGCACCAACTCATCTTCTTTAATCATCTCTCCAATAGTAGCAAGCTCATCCCTGACCTGTGTTAGCTTGGACAAGTAAGAGGTCAGACTCTCGCCTTTGGAAATCTTGGTATTATGCAATTTGTCATTGAGCATCATCTTATGACTCTGATAGTCACTCTGATAAAGTTTTGTTAGTGTATCCCACATCTCCTTAGCGGTGTCTTTCCCTGATAAATGAGGAATTAAATGATCTCTTACTCCATCGAGGATAATCCTCTGAGCCTTGGCCTCTTTAACTTCATGTGAATCTAAGGCAACAAGATCATTTGTTGGTGGAGTCACTTCTGTGCTAGCATAGATCCACAACCTGTTCTCCTTGAGAACAAATGTAATCTGAACCTTCCAGTGCAAGAAGTTAGATGCACCCTCGAGCCTGTCCTCATATCGAACGCTGGTTGCCATAGCCACAAAAAGAATTGAAGATGAAAAACTTTTTTTTTTCTTGAAATCTGCGTTACAAATCTTGGCTTCATATTCAGAGTTTAGAGCTCTGATACCATGTTAATTTCTTATAACCCAGCTACAGATTAATTGCACAATAAATTCACAGAAAGAAATCTAATTTATAACAATTAATACACTGGATTAAATAACAACTAATAACAGCCAAAGCAAAAATAACATGAAGCCAATCACAAATAGACAATAACACAAATTTACCCAGGAAACCCCAATGCGGGGAAAAACCTACAAATGTTGGATCTTCTATTCAACCTAACAACAAACTTTTCTTTCGAAAATACAATATTAGTTTGCTACAACAATCTTACTTTTATAGAGCCTAGCTGCTTTACTTAGTGTGCAAGGAAAGAATCTTTCCTTGCTTTCGTTGGCTTTAATTACACATAAAATCACTCTTGGACTTATCTTATCCTCACAAACTTGGAAACATTCTATTAAAGAATAAAATCCTGCTATTGCTAAAAATCTAACTCGAATTGATTTAAAGCATATATAATCTTGAGTTGCTTTAAAGCAAATCCATATCCCACTTTTTGAGCTACAAAAATCAACAACTAGTCTAATCGAAATGTCTAATAAACCATTCCTTCTAAAGTTGCTTTTCTATTGAAGACTTATGTGAGTCTTCAACGAGACTAAAATGTTATGTTATTATAGGCATTTATTGCAGCTGGTTCCAGCCTGATCCCCATCATATATATATCTCTTTGACATCTTTTAAAGTATTGATACATAACTCTATATAGTAAATAAATTTTTACAGAAAAGATTGTTGTTGGCCATGTTTCAGAAACATATCATCGAAATTCATGGAAATTCTTATATTTTGAGGAATTGATCCTGTTATGTAATAAATACAGTGATATATCTATACATGAAAAGTCTAAAACATCTTATGCAAGACAATGAAGTTTTTTCAAGTGCAATGTAACTCTTTATTCTTCATTACTATTTCCCTAATTTTGGTGTTATCATATTATGGACCAACTTTTTGTGTTAGCATTTATAACATAATTGGTGTTTTGTTGTGCATTAATAGAGACAGAATCCACATACTTTGTCATGGGCACACATTGGATTGATTATGTAGCTAATGTTATATCACATTTATTTTGTATATACTTATTATTTTTCTTAGTAAGTAAAATGAAGAATAATATACTTTATACATAAATTATTTCTTACTTTAAATGAGGAAAAGAATAATGTCAAATGGGTCAATTTTGTCTTTACATACTCTACAAGGCTTTAGGTTCTAATATTGAATGGTAAAAAACTCATGCTATAGACAATCTTTTCATCGCAAACTTGGTTGCTTATAATTTTTTCAGTTAAAAGTACATTCATTATTAGGATCTTTTTAGTTTTCTCAAACACACCTTTGATTTTAAGGCATCTCTTGCTACCTTATGGTAAGTTGTTATTTCTAGAGTTGAGAAAAAGATGAGTTGTTGGATTACTAAACCCCTTTCTCTATCAGCTAAGTTTACTTTAAAATCTGGGCTGCTACACATGTTTATTATTCGTCTTGTTGGGGTCCTTTTAAGGCTTCTTATTAGAGGAAATTGAGAATTTTCTTAGGTATTTTTTACAGCCTCTTCTAATCGGAACAAAGGATTTCACCATGTGGCTTGGGAATGTTGTTGATTCCTTGATTATGATAGGGGTTTAATTTTTCTCTAAATCTATTTTCAAGGCCTTGCTATTTGTGCTAAATGGATCATCAAGGTCCTAGAAGGTAAGAATTCCTAGAAAATTCTAATGTGACATTACATATTCCACCTAGAGTTCCCTCTAGGCATCAATAATGGAAAGGCCTTGGGATTCATATTATCCTCACTAAGAAGCAACCATTTCAAATATAAGACACATTTCTCATCAAAAGTATTTGGAAAGCTTGAGAGTCCATTAAACCCTAGATTATATAGGATGGAAATGACTTCTAATATGGTCTTTCTATTTATTAGTAGTCAATTTACTTATCTCTATTTCTTTCTTGTCATGACCATCCTATAGTCAAAGCCCCATGGGTCCATGATATGAATTTTTATAATAGAGGACTAAAAATGTGGGTAGATCTTTTTAATAGAGCTACTAAGAATATATTATCCTACCTTGAGACTAAGTTAACATTCTAGTTATCCAACTAGACACGAGACCTATTATGTAGTTATTTATGCCATTTCTCCTCACATGGTTCACAATATTAGTGTTAATACATTTAATCCCAAGTAAAAATATTAGAAAAGGTATCTTGATACACCATTTTGTAATTATAGACCTTGCAAGAATCTTTGTAGCTTATACATCATCTCCCCATAGTGGTTTAGTTACACCACTATCAGCATCTCTAATCCTCTCTAAGCACATGCCACCATAAATTTTAAACTTGGTTATCTATTATTGAGCCCATGTTGGCTCATTTTTCTTAGTGAATTCTCTATCCAAAAAATTCCTAATTACATGTCTCATTTCAATGTTTGTAATCCCCTTTTTCCTTCTTGAATAGGTTGAAACTCTCACACACCTTTCTTTGTTTTATACTAAAGCTTAAGAGGTGTAGATTTGCATTCATGATTCCTTCTAGCCTTTTAAAGCTAACAAATATTCACAACATTTGTTTTTTCTTGAATATATATCATACCTCACATTTAAAATTTTCTAAATTTGGCATGAATTTAGGATGGGGATTATTTTTAGCACTTGTTAAGAAAAATAATTTTTATGTTTGTGATATGTACTATTGATGTTCATTTTTATTGTATCCTAAATCTATGATTTTCTCTAATATTCTTATGTAAATTTAGGTGCAAGAAAATAAAGTTGCACTTGAGGTTTCTCATATATATGTGGCTTTAGATCACTAAACTTTAGTTCACCTTTTCTAGTTGCTAGGGTACCATCATCTTTTACTTCCTAGTAGGATCATTCCCTACCTTGTTCTGCACAAATGTGGATATAGCTAGCCTACTAGGAAAAGTTTTGGATCCTAGTTGCATGACTCATAGTGTTACACCATGTTTCTTGGCTACTAGATTACTTGTACCTTTATGAGTAAATACAATATTAAATGAAAAATCATAACTTTAATATGTTCAATGGATGAATGAAATACATGAATATGCATTATGATGTTAATGCTTTTTAATATTTTAATGATGCAAATGATATATGATGGATAATATTTTCATGTGATCAACTAAGTACGTTTATGATGCACTAAGTTAGATGTAGGAAAGAATCGAGTCTCCAGTAAGAAAGAGGAGTATCACCCAAGAGATGCATTTGGTATGTTAATCCCTAGTGTACCTACTTGAGCTATCACACACTCACATCCTAGTTAGACAAGTTAAGTCTAGTCAGTTTGACATTTGATAAGCAAACCCCTAGTCGTAGTTTTTGGGATAAATGGAATGTTTGTTTATTGGTCTTTAATTTCCTATAGTCGTTTCTTTGGTTTGAATTAAAGTGATTTAATCTTTATATTGGGTATATGTTCTTCTTCATGTATTTGATATATATGTTAATTGATACATATGTACATTAAATATATATATGTAGATATGTAGATATGTGATAACTCGTTTATATGAGTATATATGCATATGCACATACGTAGGTAGAAATATTTAAGTATATGCATATACAGATATGGCATACACATGGGAAATCAATTGGATATATATATATATATATATATATATATATATATATATATATATGCGTGTGTGTGAGTGTACATGTATGTATGTATGTATGTATGTATGTATGTATGTATGTATGTATGTACGTATATGTATATATGTATGTATGTATATATATATATGTGTGTGTGTGTGTGTGTGTGTATAGATATATATACATATATACATATATGTATACATATATATACATATATATATATATACATATATGCATACATATATACGTATATGCATATACGTAGTTGCTCTAGAGTTAGGGGCATAAATATTTATTATATTCCAATTATATAAATTCTTTAAATCTTCCATAATAGTTTTCAAACTAATTTTTGGTTGTTTCCTTTGTTTCCTTTTAATCTAACTCGGTTCCATAAAGTAGCTAAACCACTTGAGGCTCCATCTGCATCACTCACACAATACTCAGCTGTTGGCCACATGTTTTTAACTATCTGATCAAAGGCTGATTGTTGCATTTTTGGATAAGCAAAACATCCACTTTCAGGTCATTAATAAAACTTTTAACAATATGCTATTTCAGGGGGGATATTTATCCCTCACACATTCTAGGACATAATCGTTATTAAAAAATAGAAAAGAAGAGTCAGTAATTACCTGATACTAACAGATGGAGGCCGAGCCTCCTACATTTTTATTTCTTGAGTTTCTTTTGTCTTGAGAAGCCCTTGAGGGTTTTCTATTTATTAGAAGCCACCTCACAAGTAGTGTCTCTAGCCCTAGTTTCCCTCTAAGAAGTTCTCCCTTTCTTTTGGTCTCACCTAACATCTACTTTCCTTTCCTTTTTTGATTTCCCATTAACTTGTGTCCAATCTTCCTCTAGGTTTCTATGGATTTCAGCTAGGGAATAAGAGACTTAGATTCCCTGAACCACAACAAGGACAGGGAGTCCAACATGATTTTTTTGTGATTCCCTTGTAAGGAGGCACCTTCCCCACTCAAAGCATCCTTCATATTATTTCCTTTTGTTTGACCTATTACAAACTCTCCCTTTTCTGAACCTTTTTGGAAAGAGGGGGAATTTCGAGGGAGTTGATTCTTTTAGAGTTTTGTTCGAATTTACTTATATATTCTAAATACAATTATGGGTTTGAAGATCTTTCTCCTATGGGATATCTAATAGTCCTTTTTCTTTATTACTCTCTCCACTTTTTACTTCTTTATTTTGATCCATCCTTATCATATCAAGCTAGAAAGATTGGGGAAACATTGATATCTTGTTCCCACTTAAATTGTTAACTTCCTCTATGTGTTGAGAGTGGATAGTCACTAATGACTCATTATTTTTGTATGATCTTTTTTTTGTATAGGAGTCGATTAGATGACAAAACCTTTGGAAAAATTGAAAAAAAATTCTTTCATTTTCATATTCAATAACTTTATTCCATATCTCAAACCTTGGATTTAGACATATAGAGGAGGGGAGGACCTTATTAACAACCACATTAATACATATCCTTGCAAACACTAATCTGCATTTTTGCAAAGTTTCCTTATCAACCGTTATTAGGATTCCAAAAGATTTTGTAAATATTTGATAGAATGTTTGATTCCATAACCCTAGAGGGAGCCCCAAAAGCTTGATCCAAGTAGGAATAGACAAGCCAAGGTATGCAAAGGGATCAAAGTTGGGTTTCAACTAAGTACAAAATGAAAAATTTCTTAATTTTTTTATCGAAGGCCCATAGACTTCTAGTAAGACCCTCTAGTAAGTCTTAATCAATTAAAAAAATTAAACAACAACAAGTCATTTGAAATAACACTTACATTCACAACTCCTTTAAGTTTCTATAGGGAGTTAATACATTTTCTAACTTGATCAATTTTTGGTCTAAAAGCTAGAAACTTACCTACTAGAGATAGTTGGAGACTCATGATCATCTCATTCATGATTTCATTTGAGACATCAATTTTGAGGCCTTCCACTATGTTGCCATCATTTGTAGCCCCAACCCCTAAAAATGTCCTTCAAAATACTTGAGTAAATTAGAAGGTTATGTTCATCAGTCTTTAAGAAATTTTTTAAACCTATGCTAATCACCGACGTAGTTTTAGAACTTACGTCTTACTTGAAAATCTTAACATTTTAAAAATACATAGGTCGGTCTTGGAACCTAAAGGTTTATAAAGAATTTTGTAATTGAAGAAGAGAATCACATGGGTGAATATCTAAGTAGTTAAAGGCTCGATGCTATCTCACAAAGTTTTGAAACCTTTTTTGGTTCCTGACAAGGTTCTTAAAAATTCAAGTCTTTCCCGCTGATGTTTTAAATATAAGCTATGATTATTATCTATGTGTTTTTCATAAAATAGATTAACGAGAAAATTAATAAGTTTCAAGTTTATTCTATAGTGTGGCATAAGAGTAGTTTTCTACAACTATGGTAGAAACTGAATTATTTCTAGAACTTACCTAGAAATAGTCAACCAATGCATTTGAGGTAAAAAAATTACTTCATTATCGAGGATGTATTTGGAGAGAAGAAAAGGTTGCTTACAAGAAAATATAGTTTTCTATTCATTCAACATGAGAAAAAAGTGAAAATCCATAGGAAGTAAATATAAAGTAGACAAAATATTTCCAAAAGAATTTTCATAACACAGAGCAATTTGAAAATCCAAAATATGGACATATTCATATATTTATCGATAAATGTTTTTTGTTACATTTCCAAAAAAGGGTGATTTGATAACATAGGGGTATTAAAACACAAAGAGTGAATATGTGGACTCTGATAGCCTCAATTACTTCTTGCATGTGCTCTATCTGCATTGGGGAAAAGAGGTTCTTGTTAAACTCAACATAGTGGGGAAATGTCTCCGTATTGTTACTCTCCAAACTAGTAGGTAGTAGGGTAACAACTTCGTTAGCCCATTGATTATGAAATGCCAAAGTGACAAAAATTGTATCACTAATTAAGCCCACATGAAGATGAACAATGAGGCCTCTCATAGCATCTTCAACATAGGGAAGACATCATGGATGAACCAGATGCTCAACAACTCAGAACCCCCATCCAAAACACCTAGAGGTGTGCACAATATTATATAGAAGCTAAAGCAGACTAGAATTGTGGACATGCACCTGAGCCATAAAGTGCTCATTGATGATCTTACATATTACTTCTTCCTCCACATCACTTTGAATCATGAAGATTTCCCTTAGTTGGTCTAACACCAACCTATGGAAAACACTACATTCAATACACTACACAACTAGGAAATCACTCCTCACAACCACTTCATTCGATGAGCTCGACCTACTAGAATAAAAAATCAACATTGTGTAGAATGGATAGTGGTGAAATTAATTTATAGAGTGGCAGAGGAAAATTGGTTGAGCTTATTTGGAAGTAATTAATACTGAAGTACACACAAATTTCTTTGAACTCAATTAACTCAAGCAAGGTGATGTGATGGAGATCTATTTAGTTGGATTCAAGCAATCCTTAATATTTAAAGAAGTTGCACAGAGTGATCTTAGGTGGCATATCAATACTCACTGGAAATTGAAGGTGGCGAACATTTCACATGGGAAAGGGCCACATGTTCTTCTTATAGTAAGAAATGATTCATTCACTAGTCATATTAATCACGAGATGGGATGTAATCATAACTATCCTTAAAAATAGCAGGGTGATCCCACAATAGTGGTTTACAATTTTTGGCAGAACTAGACACTGAAATAATTTTTTTTAAATAAATCTTCACTTTTGACCACCTATAGGAGCTAAACCGTGAGGAATTTGAAGATGATACAAATTAGAGTTTCGCAAAATTTTATCTGTAGATTCTAAACATATTTTTTTCAAAAAAATTTGAATCAGATTGCACTTCTTTTTCCTTCTCCCTCGAAAACTAGGTTTTTTAAGAAAACGCCATTTTTAAAAATTGATGCTCACCATATAACGCATAACTTTTTTTTAATGAAGGATAAATTCTAATTCTTTCGAATTTAGATTTGTAACTCTGACATCTAGTGCTTCCACTTGGAAGTTTTGAAGTCAAACAACTTACAATTTAGACATAGCATGAGCGTATAATGCATAACTTTTTTTGTATGTATCAATTTTTTTTTTGTTGGATCAAGGACTCCAATATCTAGTGCACTCATATTTTTCAAATTTTTTATGATAATCTTCTATTTTTCCACATGTGTAGAACAAAGAGCTTGATTTTCATTGAAAAACGTACACTCACAAGAAATAAAAAATAAATATAATAATCAAATTAAATTTAATTAAAATTATACTTTTTTGGAAGCTTATAATAAGGACTACATACTTACAAAAAAATAAATTTTAAATGAATTCATTTGATCCCGCAAAAATTAAATCAAAAGTGGATTTTTATCTGCATTTTGATAGGTGTAAAAGACTCTGTTAAAGGTATGGTTTAAAACTAGCAGGGTTCTATCCAAGGGGCTTGGTCTAAGGTGATTTGATCAAACCCTATTAAATTGGAATCCTTTAAATGGAACTTTTCAAGGCTTAAATCATTATATTTTCTAAAAATATGTGATTTCAACAAAAATTAGGATCTCCTAGAAAGTGTAAACCACTATTGTGGCAACATCCAACAATTAATGAAGGTGTTGTCATAATCTAACAAGGTTAGTTAATTTCTAGCCAACCTTTTATTCAGCCAACTAACTATTGGTGTCTAAGAATTAGTTTCAAGAAATCATAACCATTACAATATAAAAGTTTAAATATTCAATTATGAGATATTGCAAGGGTCCGACATTGTGATCCTCCTTGCACTATGATGGATGAGCGGGAATTGATCATAATAAAGGATCAAGTTTCACAGTTTTAATTCATTCTTTGTGAATGCTTATTGTCTATGTGTAGTAAATTATGAGTTAGATGCTAATGTTTTTGAATGATTCTATGAGATCTAACAAGCATTTGGATATTCATTCCCTTTAACAATGTGTTGTTTAGTGGTATTTAATTCATTTATTTGCATTAAGTGATTGAGATTGTACTCAGTTGAGTTAGTAAGCATTGGTAGTTTGGTCTTTGAGCCATGATATTAGTTGTTTTCTAGTCCATTTCTTTCAGCATTGTAGTTTAATTTCAATCATTCTCTTTACATCTAACTCATGCCTATGAATAGGTGTTATTTTTCCTTTCCTATTTTTTAGTCAAAACCATACCCACAAACTCATATATTTTCAAAAATAAAAATTTATATCACAAAAGGAAGTTGTACCTCAATCAAAATTCAAAGGAAGATTACCAATACAATGTTAATCTCTCCAACTATTATGAATTGATTTAGTCCTGCTTGGGCATTATAGAATCATTTGTATTTATTTTTGTATAGGAAAAATATGTTCACCAATAGATTTTTGGTGACTCTATTGGGGATAAAATTGAAAAAAGATTCAGTATTTTGATATATGAATCTCTCGTCTACAAAAAATAGGTTTCAAAAAACTTTCATAATTCACCTCTTTCATATGATGAGAAAATATGGTGTTACCACATGAAGGTGGGTATGTGCAGGATCATAATGGGCCAAAAAAGTGGCGATATGATGGGTACATGTAGGGTATTTGGTTGACGACTTTTTTTTTACCCAAAATTGATGAAACAAAAAGGGTTTTTAAAGGAGATTCTCAGCTTTGCACCAATATAAATTATGCTTTACTTTGAATTTAATAAATAATTATTATTCATTTTCTATTTGAATTACAACTAAAGTCTTGATTGATAGGTTGATTGAAAAAAATCTATAGCTTTCAAAGAGTTGACATTTTTTGAATCTGAAACATGCATCACATTCTATGCTTTGCATACTATAGGATTAAAAAAACATTGAATTTCATGAAGTTTTGACCAAGTTAAGGTGGTCAGACATATGAGTTTTTATATTTTTTTAAAGTTGTAATAAAAAAATCATAATTAATTATTTACTTGGAAAAAAATACAAAAAAATATGCATCACATTGGGACATGAGTCATCTACTTATATCTAAAATCTTATAAAAAATATTATCATTTTATTGTGGTTAGGTGGTCAAACAGACACCTACTTCTTATTTTTTCCCTGAAATTTAAGTACTACTACATTGAAATTTCAAATTTTCACCAAATAGATTTAAAAAAAAAATAAACCTAGTAGTTTAGAAACTTCATTCAATTTTGTATAGATTATATTCTTACATATTTTTGAAATAATATAGATAACTTGTTCAAATTTTTACATCAAGTTGCCTAACTTTGATTTTTCTAATTTTTTCGCCACTTAAGGGCCTATTTTTTCCATGATGATCCTGCACATACCCAGGTATCTTCCTTGTGTTGTAGTCAGGTTTAGATTTGGACACTTCAGAACAAGAATACATCATCTCTCAATTAAACACCCTTGTGTGGTGGTATTGAAGAAGTGTTGCAGAATATATGACATGGAGTTTTGTGCTTGAAGAAGAGGAAGAATGTGCACAACGCTCATCGAGACTTGTGGTCAAAAGGTTCCTTAAAATTGAGATTGTGCATTACCCTAACCGGTCACCTCAACCCAATTAGAATCAAAATCTGCCACCAACCCGAAGAGAACCACCTCAGAATTAATTGGGATAAAAGAATTATATATTTTTAGAGATTGGTGACTCTATCACTAAAGAACCCTTACCCTTCAGTTGTAATTTATTTTGATGGCCTCTTCATTATCACAACCCTGGGGAACCAATTTTGGTCCCTTGGAACTATCAAGTTATCCTCCACTCCCTGAAGGATCAAGGGAACATTTCCCTATATTCATTGGAGAAAATACACATGATCCTACATATTATTTACATGCCTTTTCCACTACCTATGCCACCTCTATAATTTTTGAATAAAATGTGGTTTTCTTCCTTTTTATTGCATCTTTGGAAGGTCAAGTAGTAGAATTGTACATGTGGCTCGAAGATGGGTGCATTACAGAGTGGGATACTCTCATAGGAAGGTTGCTTTAGAGATTTGGAATTGTGGTTAATGTGGGAGCTTGTTTGAGAACTCTTTTTAGTATACAAAGAACTAAAGTTGAAAATATCAAGAACCTTCTTGATAGATTCACCAAGGCCTTGAATCAAATTCCACATTACAATAGACCTACCGAGTCCAGTCTGGTAGCCTCCTTGATGCATTCCCTACCTTCCAGAGTTCATTTCGTCTTGAGAAGGAGGGGCATATTTGATTTTGAAGCAATAAAGGTTGAAGCCATAAGAATATAATAAAAATTGGCGAGGCACCATGAGTTCCTTGAAGAAGAATCTCTCGCAAGTTCGAGCCTCATTTTGAGAGAAGTTCTCAGTGTTTCAACCAATGATGAGCCACCCTAGGCCAACTCTCCAAACTTGATTATACCATATCAAGAAGGATCTTCCAAAACCCATAGGGTAGGAAATGTGAGCGGAGTTGAACTCTCATGACTATAGAATAAAGAGTCTAATGAATCAAAGGATGATGATGAGTTCTTTTTCCACAATGACACATGTTTTCATACCATGACACAAAATAGCATTGGGAAGTTGCTTGGTCCTGGCACCTAGGTAGTTTTAGTAACTCTGGATGAGAAGGGAACTGATCAAAACGACACAGAGAAGCTTGAAATTTCATAGCTTCTTACTTTGGTGCTTAAAAACAAGGGAGAAATACATACTTGAAAAGATGATATGTGGAAAGGAAAGGAAATAGAAATAGGGACATGTGTTGATAGGAGTCTTACAAGGAAAATGTTAGAGTTTTGTGAAAGATTAAAATTCCTAGAGGAGGCTACATTTGTTTGCAAGTTGGAAAGTGAAGGGAGTAATTTTGAAAAAACATATAAACCTCTTTTCCTTGTTGAGATCCCTCTACGTAGTGAGCTAACCATGTTGAAGAACAAGGACAAAGCGACCTATTTTTATTCCTCGCCCATTGGTTTGTGTTCAGGCATTTATGTTGTTATCACTTGGATTTCCCCTTTGATGCAATGAGTGGAACAATAAAGGAAACAACTTGGGATCTTCTCATTCAAGATCTAATATAGATTTTCAGAGGAATAGTAAAAGTGACCCCCACCATGTAAGTCCTTTTTGTTTTCATCTATTGTTTTTAAATATACATGTGGAACGTGGTTATGTCTCTCTTAGCTATTGTGGGTTGTATTATTCTCAACCTATCAATGGTTATGTACAATATTTTTTGTTTTCTTATGTTAGTAAGTGTCCCCTACCTTGTAAATAAGTTTTTCTTTCTTTTTTCTTTTGGTGTGGTCCTATTTTTTGGTGTGTGTGTGATCCTTTGGTTTCTAAGCTCGACTCTATTTCCTAATGGATAAGGGATTGGTATTCTTGATTTTTAAGTCTAGGTTCGTGTCTTCGTCCTTCACAATCCTTGTCCCCAGTTAGAGCCAGCTATTATTATCATTTTTAGCCCCAACCCCTAAAAAATATCCTTCAAAATACTTGAGTAAACTAAAAGGTTATGTTTGTCGATATTTAACCAAGTTTTCAAACCTATATCGATCATCAATGCAGTTTTAGAACTTACATCTTACCCTTAAATTTTTGAAAATACATGGGTAGGTCTTAGAACCCAAGAGATTATAAAGCAATTTGTAATTGAATAAGATATTAAGTCCAATTTGTCATCAATTATTCCCATATCAAGCAAGGTATACACTTTTTGGTGACACAATAACAAATATGGAGGATGAAATCTGTGATTTAACTATGAAACTGAGAATTCCCTTAATGAGAATAATGTTTCTCAATGAGAGCTAAAGATGGGTGAGAACATGATAGGAAAAACTATAAAAATGATTATTCTCTAAGTGCTTTTCATAAAAATGATTAACGAGAAAATTAATTTTTTTCAAGTTTATTCTATAAGGTGGCATAAGATATGTTGAATGGGACAACTAAGAAGGGGGGTGAATCAGTTGTTACATAATTAAACCTTTAATTCAATCACCAGAACTAACACTTAATACTTCTTAAATGATTAATCATCAAATGCCAATGTAGAAACTCAAATCTAATACATAAACACAATAACACCATATTTACGTGGAAAACCCAATGAGGAGAAAATCATGGTGAGGATTAACTCACACTATAGAGAATATTAAAACCAATTAGAAAAAGGCTCACTAC
Source organism: Sequoia sempervirens (assembly GCA_007258455.2). NCBI lineage: Eukaryota > Viridiplantae > Streptophyta > Pinopsida > Cupressales > Cupressaceae > Sequoia > Sequoia sempervirens. The sequence goes on along the minus strand of VDFB02193867.1, from coordinate 257,220,963 downwards.
CTAAATTAAGGACTCGCTATCTAGAACAAGGAGTCACTATAGAACAAGGATACAACCCGGAGGGCTCACTGCCGCAGAGATACAAAGAAGACAAAAAGACTTGTTGCAGAGAGACTACAATCCCAATGCAAAAAAATATTCCACCATAGCCACTCAATCAACTTGCATGAATGATAGAGTTCACCTTCTACTCACTACATCTAGAAACTCAACATTAAGCTTCCCACTGATCTCCAACACTCTCAGCACACACAGTTATTGAATAGAATCAATGTTGTACCAAACTACACTTTCTCTTTTCTCTTATCACTCTTCTTCTTCACTTTTGTATATTTTTCATTACTAGCTCATCTTATATTTATACCATCTTCAACTTTGAAACATATCCAAAGTCAGCTATCCAAATCTAAATTCAAATTAGGTTGGCACCAAAACATCCTAGAGTGGAATTAGAATGATGGTGACCCAAACACAGGATTCATAGGAACCCAAATAGATCCAACACGCTTCATCATTCTTGAAATTAGTATTTCACACAAGGTTGGCCACACCAATGTAAAACACATAGAACCATTAAACACAAACTTCCAAATGCTTAAATTAACTTCAATACAATAAGGGAAACACAACATTAGAACCACATCTCATAATACTTCATCGAAGAGAAATCCAGAAAAACAACATTTCTCTTGGACCTCAACCAAAAACATAGGAAACCACGGTTCACAACTGGTGAACACATCTTGCACTGTACAATGAACCAACAACCAAAAATATGAATATAGAACCTTCTATCAACCATGAATAACATGTCTAAACCAAACAACCACAAGAGTAAATCCAGACCAAAACCTAGAGCAACCACTGAACACCTACAACATATCTTTATTACAATTTTCTCAATATCCTCGACATATACAACCAACATCAACTAGTGAATATGAAGATTTCTAGTTGACATCAATGAAAACACCTTCAATCTTTCCATTCTTGCAACAAGAGAAATTTTCTACAACTATGGTAGATTCTGAAATATTTCCAAAACTTACCCAAAAGCAATCAACCAATGCATTTGAGGCTGAAAAATTACTTCATTATTGAGGATGTATTTGTAGAAAAGTAAAGGTCAAGCTCACAAAAAAATACAGTTTTTCATTCATTCAACATGACCAAAAAGTGAAAATATATAAACAGTAAATATAAAGCAGACAAAACATTTCCAATTTAAGCATTTTCATAACACAGAGCAATTTGAATAGCCAAATGATGGATATATTCATGTATATCTATACATAAAAAATTGTGTTACATTGCCAAAATAGGGTTATTTTAAAGCATAAGGGTATTCATATGAACAGACTGAACATGAGGACTATGATAGCCTTGATTACTTCTTACATGTGCTCTATCTGAGTAAAGGGGAAGAGGTTCTAGTTAAACTCGATGTAGTGGGAAGGGTATGTGCAAGATCATGATGGGCCAAAAAGTGGCGATATGATGGGTATGTGTAAAGTATGTGGCTGATGACTTTTTTTTACCCAAAATTGATGAAACGAAAAGGGTTTTTAAAGGAGATTCTCAGCTTTCCACGCATATAAATTATGCTTTACTTTGAATTTAATAAATAATTATTACTCATTTTCTATTTGAATTATGACTTAAGTACTAATTGATAGGCTAATTGAAAAACATCTATAGCTTTCAAATGGTATCACATTTTTTGAATATGAAACATGTGTCACATTCTATGCTTTGCATACTATAGGATGAAAAAAAAATGAATTTCATGAAGTTTTGACCAAGTTAAGGTGGTCAGACATACATATTTTTTATATTTTTTAAAAGTTGTAATAAAAAATTCATAATTAATTATTTACTTGGAAAAAAATTATAAAAAAATATGCATCACATCGGGACATGAGTCATCTACTTATATCTAAAATGTTATAATTTTTTTTATCATTTTATTGTGGTTAGGGTGGTCAGACAAACACCTACTTCTTATTTTTTCTCTAAAATTTAAGTGCTATTGCATTGAAATTTCAATTTTTCACCAAATAGATTTTATTTTTTAAATAAACCTATTAGTTTAGAAACTACATTCAATTTGCTACAGATTCTATTCTTACATATTTTTGAAATAATATAGATAAGTTATTCAAATTTTTAAGTCAAGTTGCCTAACTCTAATTTTTCTAAATTTTTTGCCACTTAAGGGCCTGTGTTTTCCATGATGATCCTACACATACCCCAAAAATGTTTCCATATTATTACTCTCTAGACTAGTACGTAGTAGGATAAATACTTTACACGCCTTTTCATTATGCAATGTAGAAGTGATGCAAATTTCATCACCAATTAAGCCCACACACAGATGAATAAAGAGGCCTCTTAGAGCATCTTCAACACAGGGAAGATATTACAGATGAACTAGATGCTTACCAACTTGCAACCCCCATCCAAAATGACCAAAGGTGCACACAATTTTATACAGAAAACACTCAAGCAAACATGAATTGTGGATGTGCGCTTGAGCCATAAAGTTCTTTCCGATGATGCTAATGTTTGTGAATGATTCTGTGAACTTTGATAAGAATTTGGATATAAATTCCCTTTGAGGATGTGTTGTTTAGTGGTATTTAATTCATTTATTTGTAGTAAGTGATTGAGATTGTACTGAGTCAATTCAACAAGCACTGGTAACCTAGTCTATGAGCCACGATATTAGTTGTTTTTCAGTCCATTTCTTTTTAGCATTTTTGTTTAATTTCAAGCATTCTCTTTGCATCTATCTCATGGCTATGAATAGGTGTTAGTTTTCCTTTCCTGCTTTGTGGTCAAAAGCATACCCCTGAATTCATATTTTTTAAAATCAAAATTTATATTAGAAGAGGGAGCTAAATACCTGAATCAAAATTTAGAGGAATATTACCAACACAATGGTAATCTCTCCAACTATTGTGAATTGATTTAGTCCTTGGGGATTATAGAGTCATTTGTATTTACTTTTGTAAAAGACAAATCTATTCACCAACACACTGCACAACTAACATCCAAAGGACTTGAAGCCCTAGTCTACTCTTGAAACAAAGGTCTACTACCAACCATTTTGTTCGCATAAAAAATAGTACCTTCCTCAGTGAAGAAAGAATCGAGTCCCAAAATGGGGAAAGTTGAAGAGTTTCCAACATCTTGAGTAAAAATCCTAGAAGATGATGAAGTCACATAGACTTTTGCATTGAACTTTCGAGCCATGAGCTAAAATTTCCCACCATTCTTTGCCGTCACAAAATATTCTATTTTGGATGGGGAAACTTGTTGGGTCCCCCCACCCCGCTACATCATGGTAGACCAAAAGAGTACTCAGAGAAATTTGAAAATTGTAGAGTGCATGCTCGTTACTCCCAAAATATGGAGAAAGAATGTCAATTTATTGTTAGTATACTATCTTTTTTTATTTTGTATATTAATAATAGAATAAACTTGAGCTATATTCTCCTAGATCATAGGTTATTCATGCTATGTTCTTACAAATTATTAAGGATTGGTGTAGTTTTGTAATGCTTATTTTTGTATTTTATTAATCCAATTGAAATTGTTACTCCAAAAATATTTTTCAACCATGGACTATTCGATAAGATTAGAGTGAAATAATAGTTCTTACTCTTGTACATGTGTTATAATGGTGTTGAGAAATAATATTCATTGGATCAATTTGTGCAAAATTATTATCTTTCCTCATCTCTTTATCTCATTCTTGCTCATTTTGTGCTATTGAAGTAATGAGGTGAGATCAATTAACATATAGGCCATCATTAATTTTCCTCTTCCTTGTATGTTAAGAAAGTACATATGTTTTTATGCATTAATAGTTGGCTAATGAAACTTATCTCTCTCTCAACCCACCTTTGTCCCTCCCTCCTGGAATCCATCCCTCCAACTCCCTTTGTCTCAGGTTCCTTCTTTATGATGCTAGTATTTTTTTGGTTGAATGACTTAGGATAATATCATTTAGCTTGTATCTCCCTCTTTATTCCAAGAGTAATTTAATGATGGTAAAGGAATCTAATGAGCATACAAAAATTTATAGGAGAAACTAATTTAAATTTTCTTTCTTAATGTATTCATCTCACCTAGATTCAAGTAATTAATTGAAAAAAAGGATTGTATTGTATTATGCTTCCTTGCTCATCTTTAGTCTTCCAATAATGTGTGTGCTACTAGAACATTATAATGAAATTTTAAGTAGTTGAGATGATGAATGGATAGTTTTGTATTTTTTATGATGAAATATTTGTTAGTGGGGTTTTTATTTTCTAATTTCCATTGTAAAATTTATCATTGTACTTAATCAATGAGAGTTATGTTTCATTTGTCAACTAATAATAGTGCTTCACTATTGTGCATACAAATATAACTTTTGGTTAGTTGTGCATGCCCATCTCTTTATTTTTTTTATTGGAGTCAAAATTATAACACATGATTATGAAATGGTGAAAAATGGGGAATGGTGCTTTCTTTTGTTTCTAGGGTTTTGGACCTAAAAGGAGAAAGACTAGAAACCACTTTTTAACATTTCACTCAAGAACAAACCCTTGAGATTTCAATGCAAAGGAGATTGAAATTTGTCAAAGGGAAATTTCTAGGGATTGAATAATGTATAATGAGGGGTTCACCACCAAGTATAAACTTTGAATTTTTTTTTTGAAAACATAGTGTGATATGCAAACAAATACTAAATGACCTTGAAATGCAAGTAAACTGTAACAAAAAACTATGAAACTGGAAATGTGTTGTTTATGTTGATTGGGACTCATGCCAAGCTAGGTGAATCAGTCCAGTTTTAGATACACTGTGTTGGAACAGGTTTTGGGGAAATGGGTACTCATATCTACAAAAATCCTTGATAGATAGGTACAATGGGAATCATTCGCCAATAGTGGCAAATCGATCCACTTGTGTATTTCTAGAAATTCAAAACTAGATTCTGTAGCTCTCATTATGCTTTTCTATTCCAGATTTAGATCTGTGTCCAAAACTACAGAATTTAGCTTGTAGACCTTCTCTAAGCTTCTCCAAGGGTTGTTTACAACTTTGAATTTCTTTGAAAACTTTTCCAATATTTCTCCTTGATAAATATGCAACCTAGACCTGCAAATCACATTCAAAGAGAGGGAAAAATGTTGTGGGGTTAGTGAATAGGGGTTTTCCTTGGTCAAATGCCTTGTTTGTAATTAAACCTTTGAAATAGAATGAAATAGAGTAGAGAATGATGAATGAACAAATAATGTTGTTGTAACTCACCAAACCCTTGCAATTAAGTGTTGCAAACATGTAAGTGATGGCTCCAATGGATGTAGTCTTTGACTCTTGCTTGATATTGATAGATCTTGAATGCAATGCTTGCTTGAATCACACAATCCCAACACCACAATTGTTAGCTCTACAACAAAATGATGCAAATAATATTTGACATGATGATTGGCACTTGAAGAATTCTCTAGAATGCTTGATAATCTACTCTTGAAATTCCTTGAATGCTCTTATGAATGCTCAAATGATCTTGTGGAATCTTGAATGAATAATTAAATGCTTGGGGATGAAAGTGAGTGAAAGAACTTTGTATTTATACTTAATTATGTAAGAATTCCCAAAATTACAACACTACAAGCCAACATTAGATCTAGAAGAATAAAATCCCACTAGAAAATTGATTTAAATTTGAATTTTGGTCACACGAGATTCATTCACCTAAGGTGGAAAATGAGTCCCATCACACATATGTATGGGACCTATAGACATCCAAATTTCACCACTCCCATGTGGTCAAACTCGTCTACTTTATTCATCTCTTTCATCAATATTAATTAAATAATTTATTTAATTAATATTTCACCTTTCTTACTAAGGTTCCTAAAGTATTTAATTTAACAATTAAATACTTTACCTTACACCTTTTCCTCACTAAATTAAATAAACATATCAATTTATTTAATTTAGTCATTTGACCTTTTTGAATAAAATCAATTCTAAATTATTCCTTTTTCTCTCTCCTTGTCACATCCTCCATAACCCTCTTCTAATCTAGATCAAGTTAATTAATTCATGATTAGGATGCACACACCTTAATTAGGATTAATGTCACATCCTCCATATTCTACCATTTGCTTCTAATCCCTCACTAATTTTTTTAATCATGTATTTGCACAATATTAATCCAATTCCCTTGCTACATTTAGCATATCTTTTTGGTCAACCTTCACATTTTCCACATTTGGCATTGACCCTCTTCCCCATGTGAATTTTTAATTCACATTCATTTATCCAAGACTCCTCTCTTCCCCATCTGAAATTTTAATTCACATTTATCCTTTGAAGACTCTCCTTATTCCCATGCAAAGTTCTAGAACCTTTGACTTGTTACATCACTCACATGTGTCAAAATCCTATTTTTTGGGAACCTTGTTTTATCCACAAGATCATTTCCAATCATGTGAATTTTTAATTTAGATTTATTTCTCCAACTACTTTCCTCTTCCCCATGGAGATTTTTGAGGAATACTAAAATTCCTCATATGTCACTTTCCTCTCATGTAAGAACAAGAAGTTCCTTTTTGAGGAAATGTACTCATCTCCCAAGGTAATTTCAAAGTACTTGTCCTTCTTCCACATCATTTGTACCCTTTCCATTTGACCATGTCCTTTGGACACTTCATCCTCCACATGTCAAGATGTGAGGGCTTGTGAGTCTTCAACTCGCCATAGCCCTCCATCTTAGCAATGGTGGCTCAATCCTGACCGTTGAATTCTCTAGAGAATTCAATTTCTTCTATAAATACCCCCCTTTAGGCATTCTTATGACTTAGGCATTTTAGCACCCTTATGCTCTCAAATTTTCAAGCCATTCTCAAGCCATCCTTTCGCATTTTAGAACTTGCATTATCTCTCATCCTCATTGCGTCCACATTACTCATTTTATCACATACTTCCCTTACACCCCTTTTCATCACATTTCCATCCAAGGAGCATACACATCAAGTTGTATCAAGGGCCAACCAAGGAACAATGTAGATTAAAGGTATACTTCTTGCTTTGTTTTCTTCTTTTATTTGTGTTAAACATAGCCCAATTGTGAGGTGGTCTTATTTTATTTCATTTTGCATTTCTAGTTATGTATTGCACATTTAGATAGAAAAACACTTGTTCACATTTCTGGCATGCCCAGTAGGATCCATAGATGGGTCCTTTTAGTTTCATGTTTGTTATTTTTGGACCTTTTATAGGTTAGGGTAATAGAGAGGTGTACTTGCCCCTATAGAAGGGTGAACCTACCCAAGGAAGGGAGAACTTGCCCACAAATAGGTGAACCTTCTCTTCAAGGTTGCCCTTATGAGTATCAGAATCTATTTTTAAGCCTTTATTTCTAACTATTTTCTGCAGAGGGGTGAACCTGCCCTTGACACGGGTAAAACAACATTCAAATTTTAGTTTTTAGCCTTTGTTTCTAACTATTTTCTATAGAGGGGAAAACCTTCCCTTACAAAGGGGTGAACCTTCCCTTGACACAAGTAAAACAACATTCAAATTTTAGTTTTTAGCCTTTGTTTCTAACTATTTTCTATAGAGGGATGAACCTACCCTTACAGAGGGGAAAACCTACCCTTGGCATAGGTAAAAAAACATTTAGATTTTAGTTTTTAGCCTCTGTTTCTAACTATTTTCTATAGAGGAGTGAACATACCCTTGCAAAGGGGTGAACCTACCCTTGACAAAGGTCAAACAATAGTCAAAACTTAGTTTTTAGCTTGTTTTCTAACTTTTTTCTATAGAGGGGTGAACCTACCCTTACAAAGGGGCAAACCTATCCTGAATAGAGACTTTTACAAGGTAAAAACAGTGGGTAAATCTCATTTTTAGATTCTATTTTGGATTGTTTTTATTATTACTGATCCTAACTTGTCCTGTTGGCATTTGTGTTAGTTTTTCTAACATTTGTGCAACTTTCAATGCTTAGTGAAGACTAAGATATAAACTTCTAACATATTTACTACAGGGTGGATAGATCCAATTGTTAACTAGTTGTTTGTTGTTTCTTTTTTCCTAATAGCTAGGAACATAGTTTAACTAGGGGAGAGTCAACTATTTTGTTTGTTGTGTCTTTGAAATTCCATTTGTGTCACCCAAGGAGACACTATTTTATCTAAGCTTTCCCCTTCCACTTTGTGTGAGCCTAGGGAGTAGCCAAAAATGGTTAGTGTTTTCTTCTTTAATGGGACTTGCTTGGGGATTTCATCACCCCAAGGGATGATCCCAACCACGTGTACCTACGGGGTATACAAAGGGGAGAGAGACAAATCTATACCCCAATCTATTCACATCATGTTTGGCAAAGCATCAAAGCTAGGGTGATACCTAGATAGACGTGAAGGGTTGGTTTGAGCCTTCAGTATCTTGTTGGGGTTCCTGACCCATGCTTGTGATGGGATGGTGTTCGCGGTTGTGCCTCATGTACCGAGAGTATATCAAGGACAACCTAGATGCCTTGTTCATCCTAGATTAAGGACTGTGTTAGCCATACCTTTAACACTAATTGTAGGATTGTGCTATCTGAATTGTCTTCTTGTGTAAAACCAGTGAATTTTTTTCAAGTCAGCCTTATTGCTTGCTTGCTATGTTTTTGGTCCTTGCCATAGCTATTTTCACTTAAGTAAAGTCCAAGTTTCCTACAAAAGGGTGAACCTACCCTCTAAAAGGGTGAACCTTCCCTCTAAAGGGGCAAACTTGCCCTCTGCTCTAGCCTTTGATCAACCTATTTTTGTTAGAATTGTCACTCTTTTTACCAAATAGGCGAACCTACCCTCTAAAGGGGAAAACTTTCCCTCTGCATCAACTTGTTGTCATCTTGTTTTTTGTCAGAATTGTTAGACTTTTCATCCAATAGGAAAACTTTCCCTCTAAAGGGGTGAACCTACCCTCGAAATAGTCATTTTCATCTCCTGTTCAATCATTTCGAGCACTCGTTTTCCTATTCTACGTACCCATTTATCTATTTTGAGCATTCATTTCCCATTTTGAGTGCCCATTTCCCCATTCTGACAATCCATTCATCTATTTTGAACACCCATTTTGTCATTTGGGGAACCCATTTCATCATTCAAGGAACCCATTTCGTCATTCAGGGAACCCATTTTGTCATTCGGGGAACCCATTTCATTGTTCGAAGAACCCGTTTCACCACTTAGGGAACCCATTTCATCATTCGAGGAATCCATCTCATTGGTTAAGGATCTCATTTCACTATTCAGGGAACTCGTTCCATCATCTAGTAAGTCTGTTTCACCACTTTTCAAGCTTGTTTTCTTGTTTTGATAGATTGTTTGACCTCGTTTCTAATTTAAACAAGTCCAATGAAACTATTCAGGTGAACACACCACTTGAATAGGAAATCATGCCCAATTTAGAGAGTTAAACAGTTGGGGACCTAAAACCTTGTCATTTTTTGTGATCTAAACACTTTCATCCCCTTCCATCCAATTGTAATTTATCATTTGCACTTTCCAAAGTTCATTCAGTCATCGCCCGCATCATATAGGCACTCTTAGAGAATCTCTAGGTTACATCATTCATCATCCCTCTCTTGATCCAAATCCCCTAAACCTTGTTTTAGAGTTTATTATCCAATTTGACCTAGGCGTTTGAATCTGATCATTATCATACACATCAGTCATTGTCTTTGGCCCAATCAATCCATTTCTATCTTGAGGTGGATTCAGTGTCATAAGTCATCATCCTTGGACCAATCAATCCATTTCCATCTCAAGGTGCATTCGGTGTCGTGATCCTCTATCTTTCTTTCAATCCGATCAACCAATACCTTAAGTCACCTAGGGTAATTTTCAAACTAGGTTTAGAATCCCTTACATCATCCATCATCTAATCTTGTTAGTCATTTCATCAAACGATCATGGTCTACCATCCTATTCTATCTAATCATCCAATCAATCCTTATACAGTCATCCAATCTCAATCTCAATCCTATCTAATCATCCTATCCTATCCAATCATCCAATCAATCCTTATCCAATCAATCCTATCTCAATCATATGCAATCATCCAATCAATCTTATCCAATCATCCAATCAACCCTTATCTAATCATATGATCTCATCATCCCATCAATCAATCCTTTATCCAATCTGAATCAATCTTCCAATTTTCATTTAGGTCATCCTTGCATCTCAGTCCACCCAGTAGTTTTGCATTTTCATACCTGTTTAGACTTGATCACAAACCAAGAATCAAATGGCACATTAACAAGGTCAAGGTTCCCAACCAAACACCCATCAAGATCCTAACAACGAGGAAAACATCTCTCAAGATCCCAACAACGGTGTAAATGCCTCTTAGGATCTTAACAATGGTGTGAACATCCCTCAAGACACTCTTAATGGTACTTCATCGCAATCTAACACCGACAGTCAAAATACTTCACTACCCGGTGATGAAAACATGATCAATCAGCCTAAAGTCATCGCCGATGAATACCTAAGCAATCCCACTAACGGGTATGTGCAGGATCATCATAGAAAAAATAGGCCCTTAAGTGGCAAAAAAATTAGAAAAATTAGAGTTAGGAAACTTGACATAATTTTTTTAATAAGTTATCTATATTATTTCAAAAATATGTAAGAATAGAATTTGTAGCAAATTGAATGTAGTTTTTAAACTACTAGGTTTATTTTTATTTTTAAAAATCTATTTGGTGAAAATTTAAAATTTCAATGCAGTAGTACTTAAATTTCAGGGAAAAAATAAGAATTAGGTGTTTGTCTGACCACTCTAACCATAGTAAAATGATAATATTTTTTTATAATATTTTAGATATAAGTAGAGGACTCATGTCCCAATGTGATGCATATTTTTTGTATTTTTTTCCAAGTAAATAATTAATTATGAATTTTTTATTGCAACTTTTAAAAAATAAAAAACTCGCATGTCTAACCACCTTAACTTGGTCAAAACTTCATCATTTTTTTTTTTAATCCTATAGTATGTGAAGCATAGAATGTGATCCATGTTTCATATTCAAAAAATGTGATATCGTTTGAAAGCTATAGATGTTTTTCAATTAGCCTATCAATCAGGACTTTATTTGTACTTCAAATAGAAAATGAATAATAATTATTTATTAAATAAAAGTAAAGAATAATGTATATTGGTGGAAAGCTGAGAATCTCCTATAAAAACCCTTTTCGTTTCATTAGTTTTGGGTAAAAAATGGTCGTCATCACATACCCTACAAAAACCCATCATATCGCCACTTTTTGGCCCGTTATGATCCTGCACATACCCTAATGTTTAGATGATAGATCACCTCCCTGATGAGTGTGGGGATGATATCCTCACCATTCTACTCATGAAGGGATTCAAACTGCCATTTAGTTTTGACATGTCATAGTACACCAACACCCAGCCCCCTTCAGTGCATCAAGACATGCAGAATGTCCCCAAAAATTCCTACATTCTTGAGGGTACACCCGTAGATAACTTGTATCATCCTGAGTTTGGAAATGTTGTGATACATCAAGTTTCCAATTATCCTCCCATTCCATCTGTTGTTCCTACCGCATCATCTGATCCTTATGATCCCTATTCCTATGGTATGCCACAAAACATCCCATCTGCTCCACCACTCCCACCTTAGTATCTTAGTCAACCACCTGTCAACATTGGGGGCAATCCCTTTCTTGCATTGATGCCACCACTAGGACCTATGCACATAGGAAATCTCCTACTGCCCCCTTAGGGTAATAATCCTCATCAATCAATTGCTTCACAAGAACCACCATAGCATGCATCTATCCCCTTGCAAGCACCACCACAACATATAACTGTCATTTTTGTCCCCATACAACAACATCATCAACAATCCCCACAACAGAATGTTTTGATTCCGCAATAGAACATGTCGCAGCAAAATGTTCCAAACCCATAGCAACATACTGTCTCTAATATACAACCTCCTCATCAGGCAATGAAAACTACATCACACCCTCAACAACCACCTCATGGAGCTTCTGTAGCAGACCCACAACAACAACACATCCCAACTATCCCTTTGCATGTTCCCACACAAACATAGTGTAATCCTCTCATGCAATATCTCTACAATCCATTCAGCACATACACTACTTATGCTAATTCGAACATCCATGTGACAACTCAGAATCCACCATAGATGCAACTGCCTCCTTACAAAAATCCCCTACAATCGCACACCAACCCATACCAACAACATCCTAATTTGCAACAGCCTCCATACATCACACAACAACCCAATGTCACATATCATTACCAAACCAATCCTTATTATGCTTAGCAACACCCTTTCCACCAAGAAGGTGCCTCATCCACATCCTATGTGCAACAATGACCACCTCATCAATAGAGTGCTCAATCCACCGCTTATTATCAACAATAACCGCCTTAACAACAAGGGGCCCCCACATCATCGTACTAACAAGCTCCTCACAATACCCCATCCAGTTCATATTATCAGCAGCAGCCACCTCAACAATAGGCACCCTATGCCTCTTATTACCAAAATCCCTCATCATCCTATCCAACTTACGCTAATCAGTATCAATCTGTGCCATAGAAAATTGGACCCTATGCTTGACATGGGATTAATTCATGATAAATTGGAATTAATGAGGCCTTGATTCAAGTGTTGTGAGGCATTTCATGCATCCACACTAGGTTTTGGGCCCTTGCAAATCAAATAACATGCTTTTAGTGATATCTTGTAAAGGTGTTGTAAAGTCTTGTAAAGGACTTTCATGCTTTTCTAGACTTAATTAACCCATTTCTTCCTAAATTCAACATTATAATTACATTATTACATCAATCTAGAAGATTCTTAATGTGAACTTAATGAAAAACTAGTGTTGTAATATGATTTACACATTCACATTAATTCTTATGTTTTTCTAGGCTATGTGGACCTAATCTTCGTGTTGTAAAGTGCATTTACACTTTCAGGGTATGTGCAAGATCATCATGCAAAAAATAGTCCCTTAAGTGGCAAAAAATTCAGAAAAATTAGTGTTAGGAAACTTGACATAAAAATTTGAATAAGTTATCTATATTATTTCAAAAATATGTAAGAATAGAATCTGTAGAAAATTGAATGTAGTTTATAAACTACTAGGTTTATTTAAAAATAAATAAAATCTATTTGGTGAAAATTTGAAATTTCAATGTAGTAGTACTTAAAATTCAGGGAAAAAATAAGTAGGTGTCTTTCTAACCACCCTAACCATAATAAAATGATAATATTTTTTTATAATATTTAATATATAAGTAGAGGACTCATGTCTGGATATGATGCATATTTTTTTGTAATTTTTTTCCAAGTAAATAATTAATTATGAATTTTTTATTACAACTTTTAAAAAATATAAAAACGCGTGACCACCTTAACTTTGTAAAACTTCATGAAATTTAATTTTTCTTTTTTTTAATCCTATAGTATGTGAAACATAGAATGTGACGCATGTTTCAGATTCAAAAAATGTGATACCGTTTGAAAGTTATATATGTTTTTAAATCAGCCTATCGATTAGGACTTTAGTCATAATTCTAATAGAAAATGAATAATAATTATTTATTAAATTCATATTAAAGCATAATTTATATGGGTGGAAAGCTGAGAATCTCCTCTAAAAACCCTTTTTGTTTCATCAATTTTGGGTAAAAAAAAAGTTGTCAGCCACATACCCTACAAATACCCATAATATTGCCACTTTTTGGCCCATCATGATACTGCACATACCCTTCACATTGATTTATGTGTCCCAAGCCCTATTCAACATTTACATCACCACAAATAGGTCCTATTTTACCGATATTCCACATCCTAAGGCTTTAATTCATCAAATACCTGACAATATAGCATTTTAAACCTTGTTTCCTATCTCCTTGACTTCATAGGTGTTAGAATGACCCCTATGGAACCCATTCACCATGCATGGTGAATAAGTCCTATTTGGTCCCCATTTTGACCCTTGAGCAGGAAAAGGTGAAATTTTAAAAAAAAAATCACTTTATGACAGCCTGTGATGTAGTATAATTAGGTACTAAGGCACAATTGGATATGAATAAGTGTTTTTATCCTCATTTTACATCTAACCATTCACTATTACACCTCTCATCACTTTTTTATCATCTATCTTTCACTACAAGTAAAGCAAGTTAGGGTTTCTCCATTAAAAGTCTTTAAGTTAGCTTTCTAAAGCATTCAAGAGCTAAATCTTCATGTATTGATGTAGACATCCAAGATCAATCATCATTGCAAGGTAATTCATTCCATTATTACATGCTTCATTTATTTATTTCATCATTTTGGTTTAATTACTTAAATGGGGTTTGACCAAGGAAAACTCACATGCCTTAACAATCAACAATGTATCTTTCTTCTATTGTTTGTTTGTAGATTACAACTCTTGGAAGCTTAGGAATTATTGAATATTTCATTTCAAAGTAATTCAAGTCATCCTCCTATCATTCAAGTCAAATCATCAACAAAAAGTTACTTTCAAACTTGAATCTGGCAATTTGAGAAGCAGGGACCTATAGGAGACAAAAGTATAGATCTAACTCTAAAGAATGTTCCTCCTATTTTGAAAATTTTTGTAGGGGGACTGATCAGACACCCATGATGAATGAGTCCCACCTGTAGGCCTGAAAATAGGTTTTTCCATATTTCAACTTCTGAGAACTTCTAAAATTGGTTTCTAGAAGATTTTAGCAGAAGCAGGACCGATTTGCCATGCTTGGCGAATGAGTCCCAATGGTTATTAACAGAAGTTTCAAAGACATTCTTGAACCTTCTAGTGACTTCATTCTACCTCCAAGTGCACTATTTTCAATCTCACTAACTTCTATTTCCATTTACCTAAGTTTTTAGTTCATTGTTGCAATTCACAATGTGTTTTCAAACAAGTCATAATTCTTAGATTTTGCATGCATGTTTGATCAATTTCATAGTTTAGCAGCACTTAGATCAGTCCATTTTCATCATATTACATTTCATGCATCCTAATTTGAATGTACATAAGTATTTTAGAGCCCAAATCTCTCTCTTTCTCCGTGGAAAACCCTAGGAAGAGAGCAAGCATTCTAGGTTCCCAAAATCTATGTCACATTTTGGTGAACCCAACTTTTAGAATACTTCTCTCTTCTGATTTTGTTTCCTTCATTATATATCTAGCCTTGGACTCATTTTGCATTAGGATTTGCATTAGTTTTCATGCTAGACTTTAAAATTTGCATTCATAAAAGGTGCATTTAGATTGCATTTGTTGCATCTAAATTCATTTAGATTTACTAAAATTTTGCATTTTTCATTCAGTTCCACAAATTGGCTCTTAGAATTCATAAGAATCAGTTTGAAAATTTTGAAAATTTTGAAAAAAGTCTATACTGGGACTCATTTGTCACCCTGGGCGAATCAGTCCTTTCTGACCCCTGAAACAACACTTTACAAAATTCAGAACAATGTTTTTGGGCTTCTTTTTGGTGCCATTTCATACCTTTAATAGTTAGCTACATTTCTATAGCATGCATGGGTATGTGCAGGATCATCATGGAAAAAATAGGCCCTTAAGTGGCAAAAAAATCAGAATAATTAGAGTTAGGCAACTTGACATAAAAATTTGAATAAGTTATCTATATTATTTCAAAAATATGTAACAATAGAATCTATAGCAAATTGAATGCAGATTCTAAACTACTAGGTTTGTTTTAAAAAAAAAAGAAATCTATTTGGTGAAAATTTGAAATTTCAATGCAACAGTACTTAAATTTCAGGGAAAAAATAAGTAGGTGTCTGTCTGACCACCCTAACCATAATAAAATGATAATATTTTAGATATAAGTAGAGGACTCATGTCCTGATGTGATGCATATTTTTTCATTATTTATTTCTAAGTAAATAATTAATTATGAATTTTTTATTACAACTTTTAAAAAATATAAAAAACTTGTATGTCTGACCAACTTTACTTGGTCAAAACTTCATGAAATTCAATTTTTATTTTTTTAATCCTATATTATGTGAAGCATAGAATTTGTGATGCATGCTTTGGATTAAAAAAATGTGATACCATTTGAAAGATATAGATGTTTTTCAATTTGTCTATCAATCAAGACTTTAGTCGTAATTTGAATAGAAAATGAATAATAATTACTTATTAAATTCAAAGTAAAGCATAATTTATATTGGTGGAAAGCAAATAATCTCCTTTAAAAACCCTATTTGTTTCATCAATTTTGGGTAAAAAAAAAGTTTTCAGCCACATACCCATCATATTGCCACTTTTTGGCCCATCATGATCCTACACATACCCGCATTTCATCCAAACTAGCATAAATTTCCCCATTTTCATGCATAGTTTAAATTGCACATTGCATTCTCATATTGTTATCTAACTTAATCAATCAATTGCTCTTTGAAAATTGCATTTCATTTCAGCTTTTTACATTGCATTTTGAGTTAGCATAGTTTCTTTCAAAATGTCTACAAAGAAAACATTAGTTACTAAGCATAATCATCATTCATTCAATGCATATCCTAGTCCTATCTTTCCTCTTTGTGTGGATGATGTGATAGAAGTGCCTACAAACATAGATAATGATTATGATCATATTTGTTCTTCTCCCAATACCTCTCCTTTTAGTGATGAAGGTATCTTGGTGAAAGGAGATACAATCGTTGAGATTCATGTGACTCTTATTTGTCCTTCTCCACATCCCCTTGGGGAAGATATTTTAGTACAAGAAAATGAAATCATAGACACATCCTTAGACATCACCTTACCTAATTTCCATTGTGCAGATAACTTTGAGGAACGTGAGATTGTAAATGATGAGTATGACAGAGTGGTCTTCAATAACCAAATCTTTAAAGTCTATAACAACCCCCTTTATGATCCTTCCCCTACACCTCCTCTTTTGGACAATATTAGGGAACAAAGCAATGAAATCATAGATGATCATGATACTCACATTTTCTCATCTCCTAGTATCTCTCCTAGTTGTGACGAAGATACTTTGTTAGACAACAAAACCAATGAGAGTCAGGAGAATTTTGGTTGTCTCCTTTCACTTAAAGAACACTTTATCGAGCAAATCCTTAAAACCTATGACAACCCTCTTTATGATCCTTCCCCTACCTCTCTTATTGTGGAAGATATTAGGGCACAAATTAATGAATTCATACATGATCATGATACTCCCATTTATTCTTCTCCTAGTATCCCTCCTAGTCGTGAAGAAGATACTATGCTGTTAGAAAACATAACCAATGAGCGTCATGAGAATTTTAGTTTCCTCCTTTCACTTACAAACAACTTTCTTGAGCAAATAAATTCCATCCTTGATTCTCCTCATACTTGTGATGAAGCTACTTTTCCAACCTTCAATGAACATATTACAAGCTCTCCTAGTATGGTAGATAATATGGAATGAGAGAATGTGACCTTTGAAACATCCAACAATCAAATACAACCTTCCCCTAATCTCCCCATTATCAATAATCAAACACAGTCAACCATTACTACCTCCCTTAGTGGTCCTGAAGTTCTTTTAGAAAAACCAAACCTTAATTGTCATGAACATGTGGTTTGTTGTTCTTGTAGGAACTCTCCTTCTAGGGAGGATATTATGGTCCAAAAGAAACATAATATCCCATCCAAGGACAATGAAGAATCTCCCTTGTTACGGGATGTTAAGAATATTCAACCTCAATACACTAAACCCAAACTTACCCTTTACCCACCTTTACATCCCCTTCATCCTTCCAATAAACCTAAACTTATCCTTTACCCACCTTCACATATGCTTCATCCTTCCAATAAACCTAAACTTATCCTTTACCCACCTTTGCATCCCCTTCACCCCTCTAGTGTATCACATCAATCTAGTGATGATATTGTTGCTCATACATATAACACATGAAATAACCCACAACTGCCACAAATAATTCCACCATCATTACCTTTACCTAATCCACCTAGTGCTCCTCACTACCTCCCACCCACAAAGGAGTATGATATTGTTGAACAATTAAAGAATACTCCTTCCAAAATCTCCCTTTGGGATTTACTTCAAACCTCACCACATTACAACAATATTCTTCAAACATCCTTACAACAAATTGTAGTTCCTATTGGTACAAATCTAAATGATGTGGCAGCTTTAACCCATCCAAGGAATCAAAAAAATCTTGACATTACTTTCCATCAACACGAGCTCCCTCCTTCAGATTTGAAAAAACAACATGATGCCTTTATGATCATTGCTCAATTCCATAGCACATGTATTAAACACACTCTCATAGATAATGGTTCTTCCCTTAATGTGTGTAGTGTGAGCCTTCTTGATCGATTTGAAGTAGATAGATCACAAAAAAACCTAATTCCATCATTATTTGAGGATTTGATAATATAACAAAGCAACCACTCAGTGTAATCACTTTACCTATTATGGTTGGGTTGGTTACTTTGCAAACTCCTATTCATGTCATGCCTTATGAACTCTTATACAATCTTCTTTTAGGCTGACCATAGATTCATGAGATGCCTTCAACCCTTCATTGTATAATGAAATATGTCTATAACAATAATATTTATCAAGTTCCAGCCGATCTCTAGCCTAAAAATTTCTTGCATCTTGAAAATGGAGCTACAAGTCCTCTCACAACATTGACTCAAACATCCAACATAGATCCTCTTGAAATTGAACAAAAATATAAATTGTTTGGTGACGATTGGGGATACTTAGACTTCGAACCATCGTTTATGGTCGAACACATACTCACACAAAAGAAAGATGAGAAACCACAACAACAATCATTATGTCAACACAAAATATAGATAACCTTTCAAAAGCGGTCACCTCAACTACTTTAGACAATGCCACAAATTCTACAATCACCTCTGATGAACAACCTCCCAATTCCAAAGCCCTAGAAAAGCTTTATGGAAAAAGTTATTAGTTTATAAAACAAATTGGGTATAATGAAAAAGGTTGTGGTGCTCAAGAGCAAGGTATCTACAACCCTATTGAACTTAACACACAACTCACAACTCATGGTCTTGGTTATTGTTGTTTCACCAAGATCAACAAGCCTTCACTCAACATTAATACTATTACACAAGCATCTTTCTCAATTCTTTCTTATTCACCTCAATAACCTTAGTTGCTGCTCCTTGCCATGTAATAGTTGTAGGATAATCATATTCTCACTATTGCATGTCTTGCATCCATTGCAAGGGACAACATACCATCATCCACTTCAGGCTCACCTTTGTCCGAAAATAAGTGGGGGGTGCAGAGGGTTAGAAATCCTTATCCCCATATGTTACTTGTTTTTGTCTCTTTTGATTAGTTGTTCACCTTTCATGAACATTTAAGAGCAACCTTGAGATGTGAACAACATGTCTTAACATTGAATCGCTTGTGACATACTCCCTTTCTTTTTCCTTGACATGATGCAACTTAATTTCGAAACATATAACTTGGCATAGAGCTTTCCAAGTTAGCTCTCATGTCTTGCTTTCTTCCTCTTCTCTACTTTCAAGTAATTTCTCACAAAATGATGTGTAGCAATTTCTTTAAAGTGGGGGGCATACATTACCATTATTTCATTATAAATTCATGTTTCTTAGTATAGCCTTATCATTTTGTGATACATTTGTCACTTTGTGGATGACATTGGGTGTAATGTCCTTCATAAGTGTGATCTATCTTAGCATATTAATATTCTTTGATTGGTCCTCTTTTGGAGACATTAGACACAATTTTCCCTAAGTGACTGACCTTACATGAACTGAACAAGACTCCTTCGAACATATTGCACATAACATTTTTACATATTGCATTCTCATTCGGCCACCTTGCATAACACAACTTGCATGCCTATGGTGCTATCCTATTTTTCTTGTCTGATAAAACTTAAATCGATATTTGCATTTACATTTCTTTGGCTTTGTAGCACCTTGTTAAAGTTATCAAATGGGTATGGCTTTAACATGGTTGAGTGGGAAGCCCAACTAGGGACATGACTTTTCCCTATAGCCAACTTTGTATTTGTGAGTGCATACCAACTAGCGTATGTATCTTACTTTTTGGGCTTTCTCACCCCATGGACAACTAGTTTTGTGGCCCCAAAGTGAGTACATATTTTTCCACCTTGTCTCTCTTTTATCTTTCCTTTGTATGATTTTTTATCTTGGGGACTTTCCGTACATGTGGATCTCTCTTGAATGGCTACTTTAGTGTGAAGAAGCAAGTTTCTCTCACTAAAGTGGGCACTAAATATGTCATAGAAAATTGGACCCTTTGCTTGACATGGGATTAATTCATGATAAATTGGAATTAATGAGGCCTTGATTCAAGTGTTGTGAGGCATTTCATGCATCTACACTAGGTTTTGGACCCTTGCAAATCAAATAACATGCTTTTAATGATGTCTAGTAAAGGTGTTGTAAAGTCTTGTAAAGGACTTTCATGCTTTTCTAGACTTAATTAACCCATTTATTCCTAAATTCAACATTATAATTACATTATTACATCAATCTAGAAGATTCTTAACATGAACTTAATGAAAAACTAGTGTTGTAATATGATTTACACATTCACATTGTTTCTTGTGTTTTTCTAGGCTATGTGGACCTAATCTTAGTGTTGTAAAGTGCATTTAATTACACTTTCACATTTATTTATGTGTTCCAAGCCCTATTCAACATCTACATCACCACTAATATGTCTTATTTTACCCATATTATGCACCCTGAGGCTTTAATTGATCAGACACCAGACAATATAGCATTTTAAACCTTCTTTCCTATCTCCTTGACTTCATAGGTGTTGGAATGCCCCCTATGGGACCTAGTCACCATGCATGGTGAATGAGTCCCATCCAGGTGGGACTCATTCACCAATGGTGGTGAATGAGTCCTATCTGGCCCCCATTTTGACGGTCCTTGAGCAGGAAAAGGTGAAATTTAAAGTTTATTTTCAGTTTATGTCGGCCTGTGATGTAGTATAATTAGGTACTAAGGAAAAATTGGATATAAATAAGTTTTTTCATCCTAATTTTACATCTAACCATTCACTATTACATCTCTCATCATTTTTTTATCATCTATCTTTCACTACAAGTCAAGCAAGTTAGGGTTTCTCCATTAAAAGTCTTTAAGTTAGCTTTCTAAAGCATTCAAGAGAAGAATCTTCATGTATTGTTGCGGAAATCCAAGATCAATCATCATTTCAAGATAATTCATTCCATTATTACATGGTTCATTTATTTATTTCATCATTTTGGTTTAATTACCTAAACAGGGTTTGACCAAGGCAAACTCCCATGCCTTACCAATCAAAAATTTATCTTTCTTCTATTGTTTGTTTGTAGATTTAGGATTCTTGGAAGCTTAGGAATCATTAAATATTGCATTTCAAAGTCATTCAAGTCATCATCCTATCATTCAAGTCAAATCATCAACAAAATGTTACTTTCAAACCCGAATCTGGCAGTTTTAGAAGTAGGGACCTGTAGGAGACAGAAGTACAGATCTAACTTCATAGAATCTTCCTTCAATTTTATATATTTTTGTAGGTGGACTGATTCATAACCCATGGAAAATGAGTCCCACCTGTAGGCTTGAAAATAGGTTTTTCCATATTTCAACTCCCGACAGTCAGAAAGAGGTTTTCTAAAGATTTTAGTAGAAGCAGGATTGATTCACCATGCTTGGTGAATGAGTCCCAATGGCCATTTAAAAAAGTTTTAGAGACATTCCAGAACCTTCCAGTGACTTCATTCTACCTCCATGTGCACTATGTTCAATCTCATTAAATTTTATTTCCATTTACCTATGTTTTTAGTTCATTGTTGCAATTCACAATGTATTTTCAAACAAGTCATAATTCTTAGATTTTGCATGCATGTTTGATCAATTTCATAGTTTAGCAGCACTTAGATCACTCCATTTTCATCATATTAAATTGCATACATCCTAATTTGAATGTGCATAAGTATTTTGAAGCCCAAATCTCTCTCTTTCTAGGTGGAAAACCCTAGGAAGAGAGCAAGCATTTGAGGTTCCAAAAATCTATGTCAGACAACCTACACCCTCATACGATCTCAATTATTTCATCCCATATTCATCCCATCAGTAATATCCACCCAATTTGTCTAATCCAACCCTGCCTGCCAATAAAGATCTAGAGCAGCTCAAAGCTACATTGAAAGATATAGTAGGTACATCCAAAAAATCCTTCAAGTTTGAGGAGATTTTCCCATATCCCTTTTATTCTTTGATTTCTCTTATCCCCTTTCCAAATCATTTCAAGGTACCCAAATTCGACAACTATACATGAACTAAAGATCCAAAGGCCCATCTACAAGAGTTCTATGCACAATGTCAGGATGTCCAACATAATGGTAATTATCTCTTGCGCCTATTCCCTAGAAGCTTAGGAGGGCCGGCCTTAGATTAGTTCATGGGTCTCAAGAAGGGGATAGTTTCTTCCTTAGCAGATGTTTCTGAACAGTTTTTCAAATAGTTCACCTTTAATTTGGAGGACATTGGCACTATAAATCTCTTGAAAGAGAAGCAACATGATGGAGAAACTTTTGCTAAATACCTACAAAGGTGGCGAGTTGTAGCTAGTCATATGAAGCCCCCTCCTAGCAAGAAATAAATGGTCACTACCTTCACAGAGTTTATCGAAAAGGGCCCCATCATTGAGAGAGTGCTTGTCGCTAAAGGAAAAATTAAACTGTACAACTCAAATAAGGACAAGTCATCCGGTGACAAATTCCATTACTAGAATGCAGTCAATGATGGCATCACTGATACTAAACATGTTCAAGTGGCCAATATCTCCTAGAGGAAACAACCATCCATGTCCAATGTCATATCTGTGCCACAAGGGGCACCTCGACCCCCTCAACAATCCAATCAAGGGAACGGTAAATGTCAATACACTCAATTAGGAGAGCCCTTGAGCATTGTCTTCAATAGGTTTTTACAGGTCAATTACCCAATTACATATCCTATGACCAGGCCATCCAATGAATCCAAGCCTAATCCAACCTGGTTTAAAGAGAATGAATACTATGAGTCTCACAAGATTAAAGGGAATACCTTAAATAAGTGTTAGATTTTGAAAATGTACATCCAAAATCTTATAGATCGAGGAGATATCCATGTGGATGCCAACCAGGCCTCGTCATCCAATGCTTAGTTACAAATATATCAAAATTCTTTCCCCAAGCATAACCAAGGTACTAGCATATCCAACACAAATCCTAGCCCTAGTAACAATAACAACCAGGATAACAGGACTAATAATATCACCTACAAGAATGTCTCGTTTAACTATGAGACTCTCATCACACATATTGGGCAAGCAGAACTGTGTGTGTCTATGATACATGTCAAAGGCTAGGAGCCTCAATGCACTATTACCACTCACCACACTTGGATCACTATCCCTGGATCCTTCGTGTCAATACCATCACCTCCTATGAGCTCTTAGAATAACATCCTTGACCATCTAGGAAAGACCATAGTGAAAATATCTATCCTAGATTTTCTAAAATCTTCTCCTATATATCAGCACATCTTGATGAAAGCTTTACAGGATGCCTGTGTCCCCAACAAGATTGACCCTACACAGTTCCAAGCTCTGGTAGGAAACCTTTCATCAACTTACCAACTAGGATTCAGCCAAAGTGGCATGCCTACCATCAATTCCAATCACAATCAAACCCTTCATATAGAGGTTCTAGTCACTCGACATAAAGTAAAGAGGGTCTTGATAGATAATGACTCTACTCTCAATCTCTGTACATTTAAATTCATAAAGAAGGTAGGATATACCCATGCTGATTTAAGAAAATAGATCATCACTATAAAACCTTATGATAATGTAGAAAGGGATTCTGAAGGGGTTATTGAGCTTCCAATTTAGGTTGGTCGTTATACAATACATCATTTGTCATTTTCTTGATTTGGACCTCCCCTACAACCTTCTTCTTGGCCAACCATGGATTCATGCCATGAAAGTTGTTCCATCTACCTATCATCAATGCTTGAAGTTCCTGTTTAATGGAATGGAAGTTACGATACAAGCTAATCCTCAGCCATTTGAATACTTTCATTCACTCAAAGCTTCTTTCCCTCATTCCCAGTATTGTCCATGAGTAGAAATAGGACCACCACCAACATCCTCATCTCATCAATCATCTAATTCATCACCCACCATCTCATCCACTCCATCTTCTACATCTGATTCCACTATCACCAAGGTTCAGATCATTGACAAGGGATGTGGTGAGTATTAGATGTGTACTACTTTGAACGTGGAAACTATGCCACCCTCACCACACAAATATGGTCAACCCTTTGAGTCTGCATTGAAGGAAGAACAAAAGACAGACACCTTGAGCTCCAAAAATGTGGGAACCAACACTTATGTATCTCTCGTGTTACCACAATATATGCCTGAAGATGATATAAGTCAATGGATATATCATGAAGAACTTGAACCTACTCCCCCTTTAAATGAATATTTTCAAGAGATGTATCCTTTGCCCTCTAAGTATGCTGAGAAACACAATTATCAAGGGGCAGGTCTTGGTCCAAAAGGGCTAAGAAGAAAGCAACGGATTAACACTTCCATATGTCCAAAGAATTCAAGCCTAGACTATGATAAAAAGAAAAAGGGTCCTGCAACATCGACTAGTACTTCTAACAATGTCAGTGGAGGCAATGGTCTTTTGGAAGATATACTAGAGGAAGAGTGTATCATACACGCGTATGATGATGTAGATCACATAGAAATTTCATCCATGTTCGAATGCTTATTTGTTTGCACCATCAGCTCGTCCCTTCGTCATCTCGAACTCATAGATTGGGACCTATGTGAAAGCACACCTATCAACTCACTTACCTCAGTGGATACCTATGTACACCTCATGGGATTGGGGGAAGATGAATTTCCTAGTCACAAAAATAAGAAAAAAAAATCCAAAAGGGTCACTTAGTGAAAACCTCCTTGAGGAACTTCTTGAATCAGAAATAGTCAAAACAAAGGATGTATCTAATGGTGAAAACTTCAGTGAGGCACCAGAAGATGGGGACATTCATCTTCCCCTTCTAGGAACATAGTGGTCTAAGCAATCATCTATCCTGATAGAGGAAACATAAGAAATCAATTTGGGAGCTGTAGAGGATCCCAAAATCACCTATGTAACCAAGTCATTATCAGAAGAAGAGTATTCTACCATCTCCAAGCTTCTTGAGGAAAGAAAGATCAATTCCACATGGGACTATTTAGACATGCCTAGGTTAGACCATGCCTTGGTAGTACACCATCTAGATTTGCATCCTGATGAAAAACTAGTTAAGCAGAAGCTTCACAAAATGCACCCACAAGTTTTCCTATTGGTCAAGAATGAATTAGAGAAGTTATTGGAAGCCAAATTTATAAGACCCATTGATTACTCCAAGTGGATCTCCAACATTGTGCCAGTAGCCAAACCCAATGGGGATGTCAGAATATGTACAGACTTCCATGACCCCAACAAGGCTTGTCCTAAAGATGACTTTCCTTTGTAGATCATAGATATGTTGGTTGATTTAATTGTAGGACACGAGATGTTGTCCCTCATGGATGGCTTTTCTAGATGCAATCAAACCAAGATTTCACATGAGGAGCAACATAAAACAACATTCACTACCCCTTGGGGTACTTTTTTCTATAATGCAATGCCTTTCAGTCTTAAGAATGCAGGGGAAACCTACCAGCGTGCAATGACCATCATCTTTCATTATCTTATCCACATAATCATGGAAGACTATGTTGATGATTTGTTAGGAAAATCAAGAACTAGAGCAGAAAACCTTGTAGTCTTGAGAAATATCTTTGAGCATCTAGAGCACTAAAAGTTGTGCCTCAATCCTAAAAAGTGTGTGTTCAGGATTATATCAGGAAATTTGTTGGGTTTCACTGTCTCTAGGAGAGGTATAGAAGTAGATCCGGCCAAGGTCAAAGCAATTATGGATATGCCACCACCTCACAATCTAAAACAATTGAGTCTCTAGGGTAAGCTATAGTCCATTAGAAGATTCATAGCATAGTTAGCTAACAAGTGTCAACCATTCACCCACCTCCTAAAAAAAAGAATACATCCTTCAAGTGGGATCCTATGTGTCAGCAAGGTTTTGACAAGATTAAGGAGTACTTGGCTCATCCTCCCATCCTTAAGCCCCCAATCCCAGGGAAGCCACTCTTATTTTACATCTCAGCTACCTCAATGGCACTGGGGGCACTACTAGCACAACATGATGAGTCATCTAGAGAATGAGCAATCTACTATATCAGTCGAACCTTAGTTGGCTATGAGATCAACTACTCTTTAATAGAGAAGGCCTTCCTAGCCATATTTTTTTAATTCATAGAAGCTTAGACATTACATGATTAGTCATCAAGTCAAGTTAATATCAAATGTTGACCCTCTTAAGTATTTTCTATTCAGAACAACTTTGACTGGCTCAATGGCTAAATGGGTAATGTTGCTAAGTGAGTTTGACATAGAATATGTGGATCACAAAGTTATTAAGGGTCAGGTGATAGTGGATCAATTAGCCAATGCTCCCCTAGTTGATGCACATCCTTTGGTAACAAAATTCTCTGATGAAGAATTCTTTACAGTAGTAGAATCCACCACATGGACATTATATTTTGATGGATCATACACACATAACAGATTAGGGGTAGGCATCCTGTTTGTCACCCTCAAGGTGATTACATCCCAAAGTCATTCAGACTAGCCTTTCCATGCACAAACAATATAGTAGAATATGAAGCTCTTCTCACTAGCCTTAGAATCACAATCAAATGGAATATTACTCACTTGAGGGTCTTTGGCGATTCACAATTAGTCATCAAACAGGTTAATGATGATTTTTTAAAAAAGGATGAGAAGTTGTTACCTTATGAACACATGGTTGATGAATTTAAGAAGTCTTTCATCTCTATTCAGTTTGACCAGATCCCTAGAGTACATAACAAAGTTGTTGATGTGATGGCTACAATTGGTTCCTTGATTGGAATGCCCAAGGATCAGATAGAGTGTGAATTATTGGTTGAACAACTTTTAATCCCTACATATGACGTCCCTGAGAATGAGATAGTGTAAGAAATTGTAGGTGCTATCTCCCCATGGTATCATGAGATCTATGCTTATCTTCATGACAACATCCTACCCATTGACCTTAATCACAATCAACACAAGTCATTCATCCAACCTACATCCCTTTACACTATCGTAGGTGATACTCTTTATCATCATGGATATGATGGAACTCTTCTTTAGTTTCTAAATAAGGTTGAAGCTCGCACTACATTAATGGATGTACATAGCAGTGTTTATGAGGCCCACAAAAATGGAATGGCCTTAGCTAAGAATATTCTCAAGGCTGATTACTATTGGCCTACATTGGAGCATGACTCTTGTGACTTCATGAAGAAATGCTTACCTTCCATCAACATGCAGATTTGATACATGCTCCTGCTCAAGATCTGGAACCTATTGTAGCACCATGGCCTTTTTCTCAGTGGGGTTTCGATTTAGTCAAAAAGATATATCCTCCATCCTCCAATGGCCACACCTTCATCATCACTGCCACTGAGTACTTCACTAAGTGGGTGGAAACCATACCACTCTCCTATATAACGGGTACTTAGATATCCAAATTTATCATTTACCATATTATCTAGAGATATGGCATCCCCTCCACCATCATTTCTGATAATGGTAAACCATTCAAAAACCAAGCTATAAAAGAGGTGTGTGACACCTTCCATATCCAACATTGATGGTCCATGCCCTATTACCCTCAAGGTAATGAACAGGGGGAAGAAACTAACAAAACTTTGATCAAAATCTTGAAAAAGATTGTCAATAGTACTAGTCGTGATTGACACCTACACATCCAGCCCGCCCTTTGGACTTATCACACATCCATTTGCACTCCCACTAGCACCACTCCATATTCCATTGTTTATGGTTCTAAAGCCATATTGCCAATTGAAGTTGAGATCCCATCTCTAAGAATATCTTTGAAGAATCTCATCACTGAAGAAGATTCATGGGTTGCTTGCCTAACTCAATTGGAGGTCCTAGATGAAAAGAAGGTCAAAGCATACAATCAGCTTCAAGTGTATTAGAATCATCTCAAGAGAAGTTACAATAGGAAATTTTGTGCCCACCAGTTTAACATTGAAGATCTAGTTCTTAAAGAGAACCAGCATACCCAATAGGACCGAGACAAGAAAGGAAACTTTGAACCTAATTGGTTGGGTCCTTATGTTATTACAACAAAGTATGGATTAGGGGCATACCACCTTTCCACACCTAAAGGGGAACCCTTGAATAGCCTATAAATATCATGCACCTAAAGAGGTTCTACATCTAAATCAGCTGGGGTATCCTATCCTATCAAAATCTTTAAAAAAATACAAAAAAATTAAAAAATTAGAAAAATCCAAAAAAATAGTAAAGAGAAATAAATTCGTCCTATGGTGAAAACCACCCTTAGTGGTGCCTTGGATAAGTACAGTTGGTGAAAACTTGGTAACAGGCATCATCCATAGAGATATTAATCATTATCTACCTTGTGTCCTAGTTGTTGCATGTCTCCATCCATCCTATCCTCATATTCAATTCCAAACATCCTATCCTATCCTATCACTTCATTCACATCTCATCCTTGGCCACTTGGTATGTTTTGATTGAGCATGGGACAATTATCAGCCATCCATAATCCTAATATTTTTCATCCTAATTTGAGCTTAAGTTGGTCTCACACCATCATCTAGGGTCCTTCATCATGTCAATTTAATCTAGTTCTTGTCTTGTCCTATTGGTCTTAGTTGAACTGTGTTGCCCCTGTGCTTTCACATAGGAAAGGTTGATCATTTGATCCACCCTTGGGGCATTTTTACCATCCCGTTGTAGTCCTCCATCATTGGTCTCCATTTTCCTCTTTCTTCTTTTATCCATGGTATTTTCTGAACTATGATGGCTCTATGATTTCATGTAGCCAAGGCTAATCTTTGATTGGCCCCTGAGCCCCTAGGTCGTTAGGGTGTGTCAGTCATGTGTCAATCTTTTGTCTTGTCTCTTGTGTATGAATGTTGTCAATTGTGTCCCTATCTAGTTGGTTCTTCACAAATGGGATTCTCTAGTATTAGAAGATCTAACTAGTGTCAAAAATCCTGCGTCATGTGGGTCATCTTAGTTTAGTATCCATCATCAGTCTCAACAGGATGCATCCTTCCTAACAAACCTCATCAATCTCATCCATCCTCTCGATCCTATGGAAAAGGAAATTTGAACTTGATTGTGATCTTTTGATTCTTTTGGCTTTTTTTTATTGTTTGAGCTCCCTATTACAACTAGTCAAGGTCACCATCATCTATCATATTATAGTTTGTTTTGATTGGTTAACATAGGGGCATATCTTGATCATTTATTATTGTTGTCCGCTAGATTGTCCCATGTAGTACCCGCCATGATCTCCAAGATCTTGTGTTACATTAGGACATCCCTTTGTGCTTGTGGTTATCTCAATGCATAGCTCGACCAAACTCTTTGTCACTTTGGGGTGTTGGGATAACCTTGTCTACAATGTTTTTTTTATGCATTAGATGCTAACTTACTTTGGTTTCATATAACCTGGAACCTAGTGTCTTATGCTATAGAAAAAAATAGTGCTCTGAAGATGGAAAATTAAATTAGGATTGCATTTCATAATCAATTCCATTGCATTCATCCCTATCCATTAACCTATGATTTTGGTTGTGCAAATATTCACCTTCTCTCTCCCATTCTTCTCAAGCTATCAATGGTTTTCGATAGGTGCAATTTCACACCATTTACCCACATTCCTACGTAAGTCCTTATTGACACTTAAGTTTATTACATGTCGCATTATAGGTTCATTACATTTTATTCCAAGTGCATTATCATCTTATATCAAGTTTTTAGCTTAATCATATTTGGTTATTCTAAGCATCTTAGATTCATTTTCACATACGTACATATTAGTTTATATCATTAACATATTACATGCATCGCCACTTGGCATCACAAAATGTTAAAGTCCATATCCATCATACATAAAATCATAAAACATGCATCACATTTTGCATTACACACATTAGTTGCATCCATATAAGTATCAACATATAACATCATAAACATGTACATGTATTACATCATCATGATCACCCATCATAAAATCATAAACATACACATATGCATAAATAGAATCACCCATCATATACATAACATGGTGTCAATAAGATTTGTCACACATCATATAAATACCCAAATCAAATGACCATCACATAGTCCATAATACTATCCATCAATACCATCAAAACACATACACATTGTATACACCCTCTATACATCATAATCACAAAATAAAGAACAAGTACAAGAATCTGAATCAAATACTCTATACTCTCTACCCTGCACCTATCAAAATTTGGTATCTTTTCATCTAGCAAAATATTTTCCCATGTCTGACCTTTTTGGAGAGTCAAGCACCGACCCTCTGTGAGGGAGGGCCCCCTGTGAGTCATTGTATCCTTGGGTCTATGTCCCTAGTGACTCAAATGGTGCAGGCATCTGAGGATCTTGTTAAACATAATGAAACATGTGTTGTGCTAGATCTAGAACCACATGCTTATAAGAGATCATCAAGTAGGTCACCTCCCTCATATACTCATCTCTCTCTGCAACCTGATACCTGGTTGCATTCCACTCATGTCTATATCTATCTTGATACCCACTAATGGATCTTTGCTCCTGCGTCCATGCATCTTGTGCAAACCTCACCTAATATTTCTCTTCTCCTAGCCATGACAAATACTATGTGGCCCTATCCCTCTCATCCTACATTTGTGCCTGCATAGCCTATATCTGTACCTGCATTCTCTGCACCTCTAGCCCTATCTCACCACAACCACCCTATGCCTGAATCTGTGCCACATCTCTATCTATGATCTCTACTTGAGCCATTGTTGCATCTCTCTCCTCTTGTAGAGTCTCCACCAGTATCAGTGATGCATCTCTCTCCCCATACAAAGTCTTCATCTGTATCCATGTTGCATCCCTCTCACCCTGCACAGTCACTATTTGTCCCTGTGTTGCATCCCTCTCCCTCTGTAGGGTCTGCACCTGTCTCTATCCTACATCCACCCTCTCCTGCATCAGCCCCCTCTCTCTGACTATCTGATCGGCCACCTCTACCCTGACGTGAAGATAATATTTCTCCCACCTCAACTTAGTTCTCTCTCTCAACAGTACCTCCACCTGCCTCCTCAAGTCCTCCATGCCCCTCTTTTCCTTTGTCATAGCCTCTGATGATATTGGGTCTATCACTACCTCCTACCCCCTGACCTATTGGATAGCCATTGCTGCCTCTAACAGGTCTCACTGTCATCTCACAACCACCGCCTCCTCATGCTCCTTGGAAACCTCTTCTCGTAGTCCACTCACCTTGGCCTCTAGCTCATTCCTCTCCGCCCATACTTGTGATGCCTCATGTCCTAAGCTATCCAAATCCCTCTGTCCCTCTGCTCATACTATAACCAGCTCCTCCTGTAGCTCGCTCACCTTTGCCTCTAGGTGACATCTCACTGACTCTATATCTCTCAACCTTTGCTCGGTGATTTGTAATCTCACTGTGGCCCCTCTCAGCAGTATGGCTGGATCCTCTCCTATCGATGGCACCATGCATAGTGGGGGAATATCATGTACCTTTGTATCCATCGCCTCTACCTCCCCCTTCTCTCTCTCATCCATCATCTCCATATCAGCATCATCTCCCTTATCCTCTCCCTTGATCTCCACCTTGGCACTCCTATGTGGTCTCCTCCTCACTCCCTCCTGCTGCTCTATGCCCCCAACCTCCATATGTCCTCTCTCTCATTGCTTGACTGCTCCAATTGTCTCCTACCTTCTCCCATCCCCCTATTGCCCTACTATCCCTACCTCGTCTGCCTCGATCCTTACTTAAACCCTCCTCCTCATCCTCTTTGGTTGTCCTATGACCCCGACCTCACCCTTTCCTCCATCCTACTATCCTATAGCCCTTGCATCCTCCTGTTGCCCTGCTGCCCCAGCTACTTCCTATCCTCTCCTCTAACCAGCTAATCATTTCTCATTCTCTGATCCACACCCTAGGGCCCCCATAATTAGCTCCTCTAGAGTAATCTGTGTAGGTAGGTGTGGTCTATGCCACCTAGTGTATCAATCTGTCATTCTTGCCTCTATCTCCCCTAGGTCCTCCCCGGGTAGGGGAATAGCTGAAATGTCTCCCAATGATCTCTAGTAAACCTTGGTGAAATCATCTCTCCCCATGGCCACACTCAGCTGATCCATCAAAACATGTCTAGACCTTGTCGAATATCCTGTACAATCCTGAACTGTCTAGCCACTCTATCTGGCCTGTGTGCCTCTACTGTGTGGGGCTCCCTCCCAACTATAAAGCATCTGGTGTTGAAGTAGTCTTGATGTCTCCTCTTATTCTCCCTCCATCTTGTAAACCACTAAAACATGTACGACCACCACAATACATGCTTCTCCTATAGGTCATCCAAGGTCCTCCTCCATATTTCTAGATCCCACTAGCCCTCATTGTGCAAAACCCAAACCTCCTCCTAATCATACAACCAAGCTATGAGTGTTGTCTAATTCGCTTGTCCTTCCCTCACCACTTCTGGCCTGACAACACTAATGTGTTCCCAGGCCCATACTACCAACAGCGTCACATGTGTCACACTAAGCACCTCTCGGTAATAGATGACATGCATGTCTTTGTAAAGTTGTGCTAGTACGCATGTACCCCATGTAAACTGCCCCTCTCTCACCTCAACAATGTGTTGAATCACCTCCATAAACCTCAAGTTGTAGAAACGCCCTCTTTGATCTAGAAATAGTAATACACTAATCAACCCACATAGATATAGTGGTAACGGTGGCACCCTCAATGATAGGCATCGGTCCACATCCAACCTCACCCTCTACACAGGTAGGTCATCTCACCCAAACAACACCCACACGGTGTGATCAAGCTCCTCCCACACTGACGTCATTGCACTCAACAAATGGCCTGCTATGGGCAGCCTAAGAATCCTCCATAGGTTCTCCAATCTAATTATCATCTATGTTTTCAGTAGATGGAATACCGACGTCTCTGAACTCCATCACTCTATCAATGTTGTCAGCAGTGCCCGATGTGCTCTAATCGTCAGGTATCCTAATAGATGAATCAATCATGCCTATGCCAAAGCATGGTGATCCACTCCAGTCATGGCCACCCTCGTTGCTACTAGCACCTCTGAATTCCTCTCACGTGTCCACAGTGAGTCAAAACTCTACATCCATATAGCCCCACATGTCAGTCCTCTTATTGTTTTCATCTCTTTCTCTTTTCTCTCTCCTGACCCCAGGATATCATTTTACTAATTTTTTCTCTCCCCCTCTTCTGGCTCATCTTTTGCCTATTTTTTCTCAGTCTTTTCTATCTCTCCCTCCCACCCCATCTTCCTCCCACCCCCTCTCCCTCCCCCCAGGTGGTCATCCCCTTACTTTGGGTGGACCAGCCCTAACCAATAGGCAAACTTGCCCCAGCCCGGGGTAGACCTGTCTCAGCTTGGTGGGTAGACCCACCTCTGGCCCAAGGTAGACCTGCCCCACCTCAGCAGGCGGACCCACCCTGGCTAGGGGTGAGCCAACCCTTCCTCAACAAGTGGACCTGCTTAAGCCTACTCAAGCGTGGGGAAACCCCTCCCTGAGCTCAGGCGAGCCTGCCAGGGCCTGGGGAAGACCTACCCCAGTGTGGAGTGAACCCATCTAGCCTGGGGTAGACCCACCCTATGACAGGAAAACTTTCCCTGGCGGGGTCGTCCCTCCTTGGGTGGGGTTTCCCATTTCCTGGGCAAGGTCACCCCACTGTGACCCTTCTCCTCTTTTTTGTAGGTTTTTCCTAGCCCAGGGCAAGCCCACCTTCCCCTTTTGTCCCTCTTCCCTTTTCGGGCATTTGTTTTTATTTTTTGGGGTGCATTTACCCTCTTGTTGGGAAAATCCACCCCTCCTTTCCAATTCCTCTAATAGGCAGTTTTTTCCTACCCACTTGGTGAAATCAAAATTTTGCCCCCAACTCATTTTTCTAAACTAACACGAAAACAAAACCCATATTTTTAAACAAAGCATAAACATTAAAAAACACATCCAAAATGCTTAAAATCACAAATAGGGTTTTCCCTCTAACCTAGTGTGGAACCTCGCACTCATGATAAAACCGTTGTACCTCATCCCCTCGATGGATAATGTCTGAGTCATAGTCCTCCAACATCTTGTCTCCTTGTCTCCTTCCTCTCCTCTTCTCTCTCCCTCACTCAACTGCCAAGTGTGCAAATGAGGAGTGGTAATTTCTCAAATTACCTTATATAACTTTTCTCTCCATTTTTAACCTTTTTAAGTGAAGGGTATTTTTACCTTTTATTTAAACTTTTTTTTAATTCAACTAATCCTCTAACTTCCCAGGGCCGCCATTTGCAAACCATGTGTCTATTTTACTCTATTCAAAAGTCAAACCTACCTAGTTTTTTGAGCTCTATCCAACCATTCCTTTTGTTTCTTCCTATCATGAAGTCGCTCAGGGCCCCTTTTTCTTCCCCAACCACCATTTTGAGGGGGCATACCCTACCATGCTTACCCATTCCTCTGTCATGGTCATTCCCTTGCAATATTGGGGCATCTCCCTTCATTTCCCTTCGTTTGGGCAGCTTGCATAACTCCTCCTAGGACGGGGTATCATTTTCTAGTCGCTTCTTCTATAACGTCATCTGCATTTTCTTTTCTTCGAAACATTGTTATTCTAACAATATTTCGAAGAGGGGAAAAATGTAGACATCCAAATTTGACCACTCCCACATGGTCAAACTCGTCTACCTTATTCATCTATTTCATCAATATTAATTAAATGATTTATTTAATTAATATTTCACCTTTCTACCTAAGGTTCCTAAAGTATTTAATTTAACAATTAAATACTTTACCTTACACCTTTTCCTCACTAAATTAAATAAACATATCAATTTATTTAATTTAGTCATTTGAACTTTTTTAATAAAATCAATTATAAATTTTTCTTTTTCCTCTCTCCTTGTCACATCCTCCATAACCCTCTTCTAATATGGATCAAGTTAATTAATCCATGATTAGGATGTGCACACCTTAAAATTAGGATTAATGTCACATCCTCCATATTCTACCACTTGCTTCTAATCCCTCATTAATTTTCTTAATCATGTATTTGCACAACCTTAATCTAATTCCCTTGCTACATTTAGCATATCTTTTTGGTCAACCTTCACATTTTCCACATTTGGCATTGACCCTCTTCCCCATGTGAATTTTTTATTCACATTTATTCATCCAAGACTCCTCTCTTCCCCATGTAAATTTTAATTGACATTTATCCTTCCAAGACTCTCCTTATTCCCATGCAAAGTTCTAGAAACTTTGACTTGTCACATCACTCACATGTGTCAAAATCCTACTTTATGGGAACCTTGTCTTATCCACAAGATCACTCCCAATCATGTGAATTTTTAATTCACATTTATTTCTCCAACTACTTTCCTCTTCCCCATGGAGATTTTTGAGGAATACTAAAATTCCTCATATGTCACTTTCCTCTCATGTGGGAAAAAGAAGTTCCTTTTTGAGGAAATATTCTCATCTCCCAAGGTACTTTCAAAGTACTTGTCCTTCTTCCACATCATTTGTACCATTTCCATCTCACCATGTCTTTTGGACACTTCATCCTCCAAATTTCAAAATGTGAGGGCTTGTGAGTCCTCGACTCACCATAGCCCTCCATCTTGGCCATGGTGGCTCAATCCTGACCATTGAATTCTCTAGAGAATTCAATTTCTTCTATTAATACACCCCCCTTTTAGTAATTCTTACGGCTTAGGAATTTTATCACCCTTATGCTCTCAAATTTTCAAGCCATTCTCAAGCCATCCTTTTGCATTTTAGAACTTACATTAGATCTCATCCTCATTGCATCCACATTGCTCATTTTATCACATAATTCCCTTACACCCTTTTTCATCACATTGCCATCCAAGGAACATACACATCAAGCTACATCAAGGGCCAACCATGGAACAACGTAGATAAAAGGTATACTTCTTGCTTTTTTTTATTTTTTTATTTGTGTTAAATGTATCCCAATCATGAGGTGGTCTTGTGTTATTTCATTTTGCATTTCTAGTTAAGTCTTGCACATTTAGATAGAAAAACACTTGTTCATAGGACCAAAAATCAAAAGTGTCTAGAAATGTGTGAAACCTGCATTGGGGCTAAAAAGACCTAGGTGGGACTCATTATCCCAAGGTGGTGAATGAGTCCTAGACACTATATTTGGGCCACACAAGCTAGGAATACCTAAATTTTAATTGGTTACTGATTGGTGTTGGGATTATCCTTGAAAAGATGCAATGAATGAGGCTTGTGGATGAAAAATGGGGCCAATTAAAGCATAAGAAATTCAAATCATTAGTGACAATCCTAAAGGAACATGAAATTATGTTACAACACTCCAAATAACGCAAGATTAATTTCAATTATGATTAAAATTATGTTTAGGTTGATAAAACCCTAGAAAAGTGTGAAAATGTGTTACAACACTTCACAACACTTTTGCAAGTCATCATTAAATTTCATTAGTTCACAAGGGCCCAAGACCTAATGTGAATGTGTTATCCACATTACAACACTAAATCAAGACAACATTAAGCCAAAATCCACAAGGAGGACCCAAATGAGTGCAAAAAATGTCAAAGGATCCCTTTTTCGACACTACAGATCACAAGAAATTAACACATGTGTAGCTAAGGACAAAATTTGATGGTCTTGTTATAGTGTTACAATTTTATGTAAAATGTAACAAATTTTTTATAGATAATTAACAAGAGAAATTTTATATATGTTTATATGGATATAAATTGGCATATGCATCTAATATACATAAATACATATAATGTATGTGTATCTATATGTATCAGTGTATGTATATGTATATACATCCATGCATTCACATTATTTTATGTGTATATGTGTACATATCTATATATATAAATATGTATATATGTCTATATATCCATATATGCATTAATGTATATATATGTATGTACATATATACATATACAGACATGCATATACATTATATGTAGTTTGTATATGTTTATATAAGTATATATATGACATCAATATAGAATACATATATATACATATGTGTATATATATACATGCATACATATACACCATATGTATTGTGTATGTGTATGCATATATACATATGTATAGTATATATACATACAAACACTTATAGCAATATATATAATATATATATATACATCAATTATATTGAAGTCTGTCCCCTCTTTATAATCCAATAGTCTCATTTCTCTTATACTAATTTCTTTTAATGATTGGGAAAAAAAAAATCCAACTACAAGAATTCCTAAAAAAAGGAATAGATGAGATGGGGTCATCTATCTTTCTAAAATATTTTTGTTTCACCGATACGATGAATCCAAAGTAATTAAATTTTGATTAGAATAATCTACATGTTCAGCCATTTAGGAAAGAGGATGGAGGTTTTTGTAGAATTTTGTTGTTCAAGTAAACATGCATAGCCTATCCA
Source organism: Sequoia sempervirens (assembly GCA_007258455.2). Taxonomy (NCBI): domain Eukaryota; kingdom Viridiplantae; phylum Streptophyta; class Pinopsida; order Cupressales; family Cupressaceae; genus Sequoia; species Sequoia sempervirens. Next base: position 257,183,089 of record VDFB02193867.1, on the reverse strand, counting down.
TCCACCACATCTACCCTATCATGCCATTATACATTATGCATGTCGATCTATCTTCACTTAAAGCTATCTCTCTATCAATTAGGGCTCCCCATTTTCTCACCTCCATGGCCACTCATGGAAAAATATATTTCCTTGGTAGCACATCTTGTCATAGACTAAATGGGGATTGTAGTTAATCTAGCTAGTACCTCTCTATAATATATGTATACCTCACAATAAGGTAGCACTCTATCATGGAATAACATATATACCTAGCATCATCCATCCATCTCTCCCTATTATACTTCATCAAGAATGCACTACAAGCACTCCATATCTCTCATCTTCCTATATCTAATCATTGTATCCTAGGCAAACAATAAGGCTTGCAAAAATCCACCATCAACTTGTCAATAATAAGTTAGAGCACTATAATGTGCTCCCATACCCACACCTCTATAAGAGTCACATTTCTTAAAATTTGTCGATCCATATATGCAACTGGGTAAAAATATCTATATAAGTTTACTAGAATGCATGCAATCCATACAAGCCTCTACCCCTTCCCCTCCATCTCTATAATCTAATCTATTAACTAAATAGAAAAGGACCATCCACTCTTATCAGGCATAATAAATTGAGTTATAAGATTCACCATCACCAAGGAAAACTATAGCACCATCTTCTTTCCTCCATCTAAGTCTATGGCCATGCCTCTCCTTTGTAAGTTTTCCCTCAAACATCTACGTCAATATTATGTTCACATTTGTACTTGAAGTGTACACTGGTTGAGTCTACACCCACATTATCCTCCACATTACCTCTAATGTCACTATCATCTCTCTAGTTAGGAGATGGAGTGTGTTAGTCTTTGATCACCATCTCTCCACTAGGATTGTCAGCATAACTCGTTATGCCTATCTAGCCAACATCTTCACCACATGTGTAAGTCTATAGACTTGCAAATTTACCTATTTTATGTCCATGAGGTGATCCATGAAACTCAAGAGCATATCTCTCCTCTCTCATGTCTCCAATAGCCTTAGTCATTATCACATATCATTTAAAAATATCCTTTAGTCCTCATCTATCTATTATCCTATTTCTTTGAATGTATACACATGCCCCTTTCATCCTTTCTTGTACCAAGTGCAACCACCAAGTTACCCAACACATCCATCGGGTTCCTCACATATCCACTAATTTACCTTTTCCATACTTTGTGTGAGCATTATGTTTTTGAATGAAACTACCACACATTAACCAAATCACCATTTTATGTAACTAATGTGACTATATAACTAAGATTTTTTTTATGCAACCACCAAATTTTTGTGGAGCCACAAATTCACTCTAGAATTTCTACGACCCTTAACAGAGCTACCCTAACCCTTAACATTTGTCATTTTTTCATTTTTTTAAATTTTGGTGGTTAAATAATTCATCTTATTTACCCTCATTAGTGACCCTAAAAATGCATTAAACTTCTAGGTTAAGAGTACTTATTGATGGTTATCGCTCTATAAAATGCATATAGTGCCTCACTCACTTCACATGAATATGATTCTTGTCAACTAGCATATGCTTCATCTTTCCTCCACTAATCTTCTTATTTCCTATTAAATTCACTATTGGCTAGGGTGTGTGCCATAGAAAAATGGCCCCTTAACATTTTCATGGTCTTTTAGGCCTTTCTTCATGATACTTGGTCCATTTTTCTTTGATTTGATATTGTAATGTGACTTGAACATTCACTTAAAATTCAAATTATGGCATCTTGTGAAGGTGTTGTGAAGTCCTGTGAAACATTTCTACACCTTTCTAGACTCTAATCATTACAATTCACCTAAATATCACCTTTTCATCACTTATCAAGTCCTATTTTGAAATGTTTTAAAGTCTTGTAACAAGATTTCACACTTTTATAGGCTTAATTTCACTATTTACACCTTTCTTATGCTTTATTTGACCACTTTATGACCTTATAAGGCTTAATTAAGTGTGTCTTTGAATGCAAACCTAACAAACAACATAAAATAAAAGATAATTCCTAACACCCACTTTCAAGTCCAACGTGGGACCCATTCACCATGGGTGGCGAATGAGTCCCTCTTCGCTCAAAATTCAAAATATTTCAAATTTTCTTTCAGGTTTTTATTTCAAATCACCTTATGTCAGCCTATGATGAGGTATATTTGGGTTGCTAAGGAATGAATGTGTATAAATAAGTCCTTTTACATCCATTTTAACACCCATTCATCAAGTTCACTAATTCACTCATTCATTCAAGCATTCAAGCACTTTTCATCATTCAATCAAGCATTAATGAAGTATCTTGGAGCAACCGTTGATATATCTTCAGATTTCTTCAACAAGGTTGGTGAGTTTAGGAAATTTACATTTTATTCATTCATCTTTCCTTGTTCATTTCATTTAATTTCTTCATTAAGGGTTTGATTACCAAAGTGGGATTTGACTGAGGCAAGTCCCTATAACCTAACCCTTAACCTTTTTCCACTTTTACATGTGTGTGTGCAGACTTTCATATGTAGATTTATCAAGAAAATATGTGTTGAAAGGTGGTCAAGAATTCAACAAAGTGTTTCAAGTCAACTACAACCTATTTTAATCTTAGAGACAACCTACAGTCTGTTTTCTACATATTTGGCTCCGTCAACCCTACAAGAAGACAACCTCAGATCTGGTGCTACAAAATTAGTACCTAATTTCATAGAATTTTGGGAGAGGGTTGATTCCCCATTAGTGGTGAATGAGTCCCACCTTAAGGCTGGAAAACTAGATTTTGTTAGATTCTAGATCTTGACACTCAGAAACCTATTTCTAGAAGTTTTGATTTGAAGCAGGACTTATTCACCATTAAGGGCAAAGGACTCCCACTGGTAAATTTTAGTGACCTTTGTCAACATTCAGGACACTTTAGATTCTTCATTTTCTTCCCCGGTGCACTCTGATTTATCCTTCTTTTATGTTTTGCATTTGTTCATGTTTAGTTCATGCTTGAATATCACATTGTGTTTTTAAACATTTCATATTTCTTAGGTTTTGCATTCATAATTAGTCAAATAGTTCATTTAGTTACACTTAGATCATCTAATTTAATCTAAGTAACATCATACACATCTTAATTTGAGTGAACCACATTGATTTTTCATGAGGTTTGTCTTTCTCCTTTTAGGTGAAACATCCTAAGAGTGCAAGAGTAGCCTATAAGCCTCACGCCCAAAAATCTATGGTTAATTTTGGTGAACCCACATATTGAACATCATATTATTCTGATTTGCATTTATATTTGCATCCTAGGACTTAATTGCATTGTCTTTTGCATTGCATTTGCATCCTAGGGTTTCTTAAAAGTGCATTAGTGAAAGACTCGTTTAGATTTTATTTTTGCATATCATATCATTCAAAAACTAAAAATTTTCATTTGCATCTAAAAGCAATAAAATCACTTTAAATTTTCTAAAAAACATAAAAAAATATCATACTTGGACTCATTCGCCACCTTGGGCAAATCAGTCCATTTGCACATTTCATACTACATTTTTCAGGCATTTTTCTAGGTAATTATTGCATTTATGTTCTTTGTTGTTATTTCTCTGTTTCAATTTGTATAATTTCTATTATTTGCATTTTGCACTCATAGATTACATTGCATTTGCACTCACCCCATCTTTGTGGTACTTGTATGAGTGTTTGGTGCCCCATTGATAATACTTTAGTTAGACGAAGTTCTAGACTCATGGCTTCCCATGATAGCACTTTCATTGTGGATCTTGGGATCTCAAGAGCTCCTACTCCTAGTATGGACTATGGTGCATTAGGCATGGACAATACCACTACTATGCCTTCACCTTTCCATCCAATGAATGTTGACACATAAAACAATTTCATTTCGGAAGAAAAACTCATTAGTATTCATGATGATTTTGCACATTTACAACAAGATTTATCCCTTGAAAACATTTCCACCACTACCATACCTACAGTAGAAAACCTTCATCATTTGATTGAAAGTGATGATGGCTTACAAGTTATGAAAAGAATAGTTGAGATATATAATAAACAAGTTCCTTCTACTTCCCAGTCGGCCAACATTGTTGTAAGCCAAGGAGGACCTCACAATCCTCCTCCTTCAACCATAGCATCCATACCAACTTATACCACTCCTCATGTTACAACAACTATGCAATAGGTTAGTCATGTGGTTCCTTCTTTCACAATTCCAACTAGCATTCCTAGTTCTTTTGTGGAATTGCATATTCCTTCTTCCACCTTCACTCCTCTTAGTGTCTCTTTTACTTCCCCTAACATTACATACACACCATCACCATTTTCCCTTCTACCTCATACCACTTATACTGATCCCATCATTACACAACTATTTAATATAGTTTCATCCAAGAAACAACAAATTTCCACCATTAGCCAAAGTCAAAATGCTCCACCTACATATCATGTTCATAGTAGTCCATTATCCTTGGAAATATTACGCACATAGATGCCACAAGGAATTGAAATGCCTATGTTTGAGAAATACGGAGGTAAAGGAGACCTTACTAATCATGTCAATTCTTATATATCCTTGTTTAGTGACTTTGTCCTCAATTATAAGCTATTAGCCAAACGTTTTCCTAGGACCTTGATGGACACTACATTGAAGTGGTTTTCAAACTTACCCAATCATTTAATCTGATCATTCAATGAACTTGTGAATGCCTTCATAAGGCATTTACAGGTTCATATGACTCCTAAAAAGATAATGGCCAATTTAATGTGATGTAAAAAAATGCCAATGAAAAGGTAATTGGCTTCATTTCACATTATCAGTCATTCTATGCTCAAATTGATGTCAAGATCCCTGATTCACATCTGTAGAAGATGTTTATGAAAAAATTGTGCACTCACCTTCAAGATAAGTTGAATATGATGAAGTTCCCTTCATTTATGCATTTATGCATGACCCTTTATGATTATCACAACTTGGTTTCTAGTCATGATTCATAGTCTTCTTCTAACCAAGCTGAAATTCTGAGCAAAACAACCAAAACAACACACAAAACTTTCAAAAACCAAATAGAGGATTTTTACAATTCAATCCACCTTCTTCACAACCAACCCAATCTGTTCAAAGTTAAGTGGCAGCTGTTAAAGCAGCGATGCCCTTTACCTATGGGGACCTGAAGAGACAATTTACTCCCTTTCTTGATACCCTCCATAACACAATGAACCAATTGTTCCAACAACAAATGATCACTTTTCCTACCATTAAACCACTTGATACCACCAAGCCTTTACCACCCACCTTTAAACCTAATGCTTATTGTCATTTTCAACACCAAAATGGACATGACACCAAACAATGTAATCCTCTCAAATAATTATTTCAAGACTTCATTGATTCTGGTTGTTTTTCCATTACGGGTGTCAATGATCAAGGAAATAAGTTTGTTTCACCCCCTAACCAGAATTTACAATTTTTTATCAAACCTATGCCTGGACACAATGTTTCATTTGTCAAGGCTAGTAAACCTTCAAACACTGATGTAATGAATGTTGATACAAGTACTGAACAACCTGATAGAATTCCCAATGTTACCCAAGTTAATCCTATGGATGAACTTGTGGGTATGATAGATGTTGTCCCTTGTAAGGGCCCAACCAACAAATCTCTTGATATTACATTTTCTTCTCATGATATACTTAAAAAGGTTCCCCATGGTCCTCTTTACATATCTGGAAGATTCTATGATAAACCCACCAATGGGATATTAATAGATCCCTCCTGTGGCAAGAATGTGATCATGAAAGAGTTTTTAGTATTATAGGATCTTTATCAAGATGATTATAACAAACCAACTGCATGGATTAAAAAACATACTAGTTTTGAGTGCCTTATGATGGGATTGATCGTACTCCCCTTACAAATAGGACCTAAAACTTTAGAGGTAACATTTTCTATTATTCCACAATCAGACCAATTTCATCTATGGGTGGGTCATCCTTGGCTCCGCTTGATGAAAGCAGTCCCATCAGTTGTTCACAAATGTTTGAAGTTTCCACATGGCAATGAAATATTTACTGTACACCATAGTGGATTTAATGCATTATCCTCCACAGGTAATTTTTCCTTAGAAGCCTTTTGTCTTAAACCTATGGAACCCATCACTCCTCGAAGGGACTTCTTTTTCATAGCCTATCAAAAGTTCAAATTCAAATGCAAAGTTGAATTGTCTCTTCATAACATGTCTCCTTCCACTTCCACCCCTCCTATCCTAGATGAAACCATGCTTTAGCCTTAGTTTGACATTGAAAAAACAATACAACCTCATGAGCAACCTACCATAGACACTTAGAAACATATGACTTGGCATAGGGGCTTTCCAAGTTCGCTCTCATGTCTTATTTTCTTGTTTGATTTTTCCTTCACTACTTTAAAGTAATTGCTCACAAAATAATGTATAGCAATTCCTTTAAAGTGGGGGGCATACATTGGCTTCATTTCATTTTCATTTTTGGTTTTTAGTGCAGCCTTGTCACTTCATACGGTGTGTTCATCACTTTGTGGATGACATTGGGTGTGATTTCCTTCATAAGTGTGATCTATCTTAGCATATTACATTCCTCTTAGTGGCCTGATGTGACACACTGCATCCCCTAAGTTGTAAATATTTTATTCTTTGATTGGTCCTCTCTTGGAGACATTAGACACAATGTTCCCTAAGTGACAGACCTTGCATGAACTTAACAAGACTCTTTTGAATATCTTTTACATTTTACATTTTTACATTTTTGCCACCTTACATAACACAACTTGCATGCATGTTGTACCTTGCTCTTTGTTCATGAGTTCTAAGCATACAAATCTTTTCTTGTCTCATCAAGCATGAACTGAAATTTTTCTTTGTGGTGCCTTGCTAAATTTATTAGGAGGTATAACTTTGATATGGTTGAGCGGGAAGCCCATTTAGTAGCATGACTTTCCCCATAACCACCTTTGTGTTTGTGAGTGCATACCAACTAGCATGTGTATCTTACCTTTTCGGAGTTTTCTCACCCAGCAGACCACCATGAGTTCTATCACCCCAGAGTGATTATGCATTCTCTTTTCTCACAAACAACCTAGATTTAATACACAACTAGTTGGACAGACGATTGAAGCTCAATTCAATTCCCTCTTTTCTTCTTTCATTACAACACATGTGTTCCTTTGTTTTTATGATTAGTTTGCAATGGGATCTTCATCCTGGGGGCTTGGTCATTGTCATTCCATCTTGCTAGCATAAGTGCATTAGGACCTTCTTCTTGATATGCATGGCTACTTTAGTGTGACTTTGATGCAATTTCATCCTCTCACTAAAGTGAGGGATAAATGTGCTATAGAAAAATGACCCCTTGAAATTTCCATGGCTTTTTAGGCCTTTCTTCATGATGCTTGGTTCATTTTTCTTTGATTTAATATTGTAATTTAACTTGAAAATTCACATTAGGTCCTTAAAATTCAAATTATGGAATCTTGTGAAGGTGTTGTGAAGTGTTGTAAAACATTTTTACACTTTTCTAGACTCTATTCATTACAATTCACCTAAAAATCACTTTTTCATCACTTATCAAGTCCTATTTTGAATTGTTGTAAAGTCTTGTAACATGATTTCACACTTTTCTAGGCTTAATTTCACTATTTACACCTTTATTATGCTTTATTTGACCACTTTATGCCCTTCTAAGGCTTAATTAAGTGATTTTTGAATATAAACCTGACAAAAAACATTAAATGCAAGACAATTCCCAATACCCACTTTCAAGTCCAAGGTGGGACCCATTCTGTATGGGTGGCGAATGAGTCCCTGTTTGCTCAAAATTCAAAATATTTAAAATTTTCTTTCAGGTTTTGATTTAAAATCACCTTATGTTAGCCTATGATGAGGTATCTTCAAGTTACTAAGGCGCAAGTGTGTATAAATGAGTGTTTTTACATCCATTTTAACCCCCATTTATCAAGTTCACTAATTCACACATTCATTCAAGCATTCAAGCACTTTGCATCATTCAATCAAGCATTAATCAAGTATCTTGGAGTAGCCATTGATATATCTTTAGATTTCTTCAACAAGGTTGGTGAGTTTAGGACATTTGTATGTTATTCATTCATCTTTCCTTGTTCATTTCATTCCATTTCTTCATTAATGGTTTGAGTACCAAAGTGGGATTTGACCAAGGAAAATCCCTATAACCTAATCCTTAATAATTTTTCCCCTTTTGCATGTGTGTGTGCAGACTTGTGTATGCAAATTTATCAAGAAAATAGGTGTTGAAAGGTGGTCAAGAAGTCAACAAACTATTTCAAGTCGACTACAACCTATTTCAAGCTTAGAGACAACCTATTGTCTATTTTCTATAGATTTTACTCTATCCACCAGACAAGAAGACAACCTTAGATATGGTGATATAGAATTAGTCCTTGATTTCACAAAATTTTGGGAGAGGACTGATTTTCCATTAGTGGCGAATGAGTCCCATCTTAAGGCTAGAAAACTAGATTTTGTCAGATTCTAGATCCCAACACTAAGAAACCTATTTCCAAAAGTTTTCATTAGAAGCAAGACTTATTCACCATCAGTGGCGAATGAGTCCCATTGGTGATTTCAGTGATCTCTATCAACATTCAAGATGCCCCAGATTCTTCATTCTCTGCCTAGGTGCTTTCTAATTCAACCTTCTTCTTTCATGTTTTGCATTTGTTCATGTTTATTTCATGCTTGCATATCACATTATATTTTCAAACATTGCATATTTCTTAGGTTTTGCATTCATAATCAGTCAAATAGTTCATTTAGTTGCACTTAGATCATCTAATTTAGTCTAAATAACATCATACACATCTTAATTTGAGTGAACCACATTTATTTTTCGTGAGATTTATCTCTCTCCTTTTAGGTGAAACATCCTAAGAGTGCAAGAGTATCCTATAAGCCTCACACCCAAAAATCTATGGTTCAGGGTGAAAATGACTATTTTCACCCCAACCCTATTTATTCATCCCCCTTCACTATATTTCCTCCAATTTCTTCCTCCCACCTCTATTTATCTATTTTTTTTCTTTCATTCATCCTCATTTTTTCTCTATCCACATTTTTGCCTTTTGTTTTTCCTTTCAAGAGGCCTCTTGAGCCCTTTTCCACATCCCTACCCTCTTGAGGGGGTATCTCCCTTCTACCATATTTTCCCTATTTCTTCTACATTGGTCCATCTTATTTTCCCCTTAATTCTTTGAGTGACCTATATTTTACTTTTCCTAAAAATGACATAATTTTAATGCCATTTCAAAGAGGGTAAAATTGTAGATGCCCAAAATTGACACTTTGTCAATTTTGGTTAATTCTCTCTAAAAAATTATTATTTTTTATTTGATCAATTTATTCATTCCTAACATCTATATTAATTAAATAATATTGTCTTTCACACTAATCCTATTATCTTTATTCTTCATCTATTTTTTTCCATCTGTCACTAATGTCAAACCTTGGTAAATAATTATTTGATAATTATTTACCTAGACCCTTTATCCCCTTTCTTCACAAATGAAATAAATATTTCTATTTATTTATTTATTTCATTTTTCATTATCTACCGTAATCCTTTGTTACCACCTAATGACCATTTAATCGCGTGGACAAGATATTATCAATGATTAATCTAGAATTTGACCCACCCATGTCCCTTGAAGATCCACCTATCATAATATGTACATGCATGTACATGACAAGTGGTACTTAATGGTATGGCCAAATCTTCTATTCCCTAATTTAAAAAATTTCCTCGGTATTTGGGTTATGGGAAAAATCTCTATTTTCTAATAAATCTAATTTTTTAATTTCCCATATATCTTTGGAAGTATGAGAATCTAGGATTTACCTTGTTAAAATTTCTTTCAAGGTACCTTAAATGGTATCTCACCAAATCCACACCATCCACTTTCTACCATGTGCAATATCTACCATTGACTATTTTATAATCTTGGAGGCTTCCTTTCCAAATAATTCTCATTTTCCATTTGTTGAACTCTCCTTTCTTGAGATCTCTCATCCATTTTTAGCCCTTGATCCTTGCTTCACATCTTAGCCATCTATTCAACCCTCCAAAAATCTATAAACTATAAGTCCTCAAAGCCATTTCAATCAATATTTTGAATGAAATATTATGATGTCAAATTGAGCAATAACATCATTTTAAAAAATAAAGAAAAATCACTTTAAATAGTACAACTAGAAGGTTAATATGGATTTTCATTAGATTCTTATATTATTTTTAACATCTTATAAGCATAATCTTGAGTGTTTTTTATTGATTGTGGTTGAGCAATTTATTTTATTTTAGGTTGTTCATTCATTGTCACTTTCATTTGCACACATCTATATTATGTGTATCACTCTATAAGATAATATATAATGAATGTTTTAAATCCATTTGAGTTTAAGTGGGGGAATTCCAAATTGAATGCAAGAAAGTGTAGGTCTATAGATATCCTAGATCATAAGTTATTCATTTTATGTGCCTACAAATTATTAAGGATTGATGTAGTTTTGTAATGCTTATTTTTGTATTTATTAAATCAATTGAAATTGTTACTCCAAAAATATTTTTCAACCATGGACTATTGGATAAGATTACAGTGAAATGATAGGTCTTACTCTTGTACATGTGTTATAATGGTGTTGAGAAATAATATCATTCATTGGAGAATTTATGAAAAATTATTATCTTTCCTTATCTCTCTATCCCATGCAACCTCACAAGACTCATTTTCTCACTCTCATTCTCATTCATTCTTACGTTCTCTCATTCATTCTCTCTTGCTCTATGTGGTGAAGCTCTACTAGATTTCTATCAAAGCAATAGTCAAGGCTCTCTTGCACATAAGCTTATCATGTCTATCAAGCCAAAATAGGAGCCACAAACTGTTGGTAACACTCTTTTGTCTACATGTATTATCAATTTAATATCATCTATTTGATAACGTCTTTATATTCATAATAGGGGTTTTCCTCATTTGCAGGGATTTTCTATTACACATCTTTATTATCATGATAGGGGTTCTCCTCATTTGCGGAGTTTGTTTCTATCTCACATATTTACATTTCATTTCTTTTTCTATCTCTATCTATCTAGTTGTTCTTGGAGGTGGAAACTCCAAAATGGGGATTTAACTAAGGAAAGCCCCAAAACAGCCCCAACATTTTTCCCTCTTTGTTTTGTATGCAGATGTATGGGTATGAGAAGTTGAGAATTGCATATCTAAGGGTTTTATTCTCTATTTAACAGGGATGAAAATATGGGGAACATACGTCCTCACAACACACTGTCATCCATGGTTGAGGCTTAAACCACTTGGGAGTGGAATCTATAAGTTCTAAAGTTTTTGTTTCTGCAAAAAAAAGATTGTAATCTTATTATCAGTTTTTGTTATTAGCTAATATTATCATCCTTGTCCTTGATAGCTTAGAATTTTATTTTAATCAAGTTGTACATATTCTTTATTCTTTAACTAGTCACTCGAGCTTTATTCCTTGAGGTAATTGAGGGCTATTTTCTCCTTGAAGACTCTCCTTATCTTGAGTCTCATAGATAGAAAATCCCCTCCTTTATAGTGTCGTATAGGAGTTTTCCTAATTCAAACCCTATTTTGGTATTTCTACCTCCACAACGACTATGATGATGTAAAAGAGAGCTTACCCTTGGTTGGGAAGAGGCTAATGGATAAATAGGTGATAAATTCACAATTACTGCAACTTACCACTCAAATCAGCATTCCTTGATGTACAAAATTCATCGTACTCATCGCCTGGGTATGTGTAGGATCATGATGGGCCAAAAAGTGGTGATATGATGGGTATGTGTAGGGTATGTGGCTGACAAATTTTTTTTTACCCAAAATTGATGAAACAAAATGGGTTTTTAAAAGAGATTATCAGATTTTCACCAATATAAATTATGCTTTACTTTGAATTTAATAAATAATTATTATTCATTGTCTATTTGAATTACGACTAAAGTCCTAATTGATAGGATGATTCAAAAACATCTATAGCTTTCAAACGTAATCACATTTTTTGAATTCGAAACATGTGTTACATTCTATCCTTCACATAATATAGGATTAAAAAAAAAAATTCATAAAGTTTTGACCAAGTTAAGGTGGTTAGACATACAAGTTTTTATATATTTTTTGAGTTGTAATAAAAAATTCATAATTAATTATTTACTTGGAAAAAATTTACAAAAAAATATGCATCACATTAGGACATGAGTCCTCTACTTATATCTAAAATCTTATAAAAAAATATTATCATTTTATTGTGGTTAGGGTGGTAAGATAGACACCTACTTATTTTTTCCTTGAAATTTAAGTACTAGCATTGAAATTTTAAATTTTCACCAAATAGAATTTTTATTTTTTTAAATAAACCTAGTAGTTTAGAAACTACATTCAATTTACTACAGATTCTATTCTTACATATTTTTGAAATAATATAGATAAGTTATTCAAATTTTTACGTCAAGTTGCCTAACTCTGATTTTTCTGAATTTTTCACTACTTAAGGGACTATTTTTTCTATGATGATCCTTCACATACCCACCTTCAAGGAGAATTACATGCTTGATTTAAAGTCCTACAAGTGTTAGTACTAACAAAATAAATCAGAATGAAATATAAACGAACTCACATGAGAACATGATGCATTGCTAACATGATGCTTGACTAAAATAATATTGCAATAATTATGCAAATTTTGTTCTTGACTACTTTTCAGGGTGCTCAATTGTGGTCTCAAAAGAGCTAGGATTCATTAGGATTTCAAATGATGAAAGAGACTTGTATTTATATGCAATTCTTTAATTTCTCACAAATTGATTACTAAGGGTTGACAATAGATTTCAAATTTCTAAATGTTAAAATATCGACATTCACATATGTGAATTGGGGCCAAAATAGGCTAGACAAGGGTGCTAGCACCCTAGTGCAAACCTATTTTGAGGATTTTATAAACATTAAATAAATATTGATTCACACTCCCCAATTCAACTTTGATTTCTTGAAAGATTAATAGGAAATAGGCAGATTAAAAACACAATTGGGTCCAAGCACATAATGATGGAAGAATTAATAGGTTATCTATATGTTGCCATTGATGTCACCATGTTGGTAGTTTGGTCTGGTACTCTAGAATGGTATGTATGACTGGCTTATCTTCTCTAGTGGTTGATCTGGTATTTTTGGTTGCCCTCTGGTAAATTCTAGTCTGCATTTCTCCACAGTTGACAATTGTTGATTGTGGTTTTGTGAAACTACTTACGGATGTTAAAGGCATGCATGATCAGGTTCTTTCATGTTTTCATGCTTGTACAATGAAGTGAAATTATTCTGTTGGTTGCGTTGAAGACTATTCCTAGCTAACTTCTTAAGATAATTTTGATATGATATGAAAAATTAGGTGCGATCTATTTCTTGGTTCAAGCTAACACAATGTATCATGCTAATGGTCAAATTGCATTTTGAAAATATTTTGTGTAGAAAATATTTGATATTTTTATAATGAATTGCATCTAATTAGGCCAACCTAATTGGTGCTTGTGATGGAGATCAGATATATATATATATATATATATATATATATATATATATATATATATATATATATATATATATATATATATATATATATATATATATATAAGTATATGGCAAACAATTTTGGAAGAGAGTGTGTGTGTGGAAGAAGGCAACAGGTTGGTGTAGACAATAGAAAAGAGACAGAAGAAATATTAAGTGAGTAATGAATGTGAAGGTGTGATAAAAAAATCCAGCAATTGTGAGCATCTCTGGAACTATATCAACACATGATAGGTGCATCTTTCTAGTTCATTTTTGGGTTGTAAAGTCTTATTCTATTTTTGTATAATCTTGTGTAGGAAGTGAGCCTCCTTGTTGCATAGTGAGCCTTTTTTGTAGGCAGTAAGCCTTTGTACTTGGATAGTGAGTCCTTCTTTTGGTAGTGAGCCTCTTTTGAAAATACTATATAGTGTGAGTTAACCCTCACCATGGTTTTTCCCTTATTAGGTTTTCCACATAAAAATCTATTGTTCATTGTGTTGATTTGATTTATGTTATTTATGTTTCATGATTATTTTTAATAATAGAATAGTGTGGTTGAAGATTTGACAAGTGATAAAGTTTTAAGTTTGAATTTGTGTGACAATTGATTCACTTCCCCCCCTCCCCCACTTAGTTGTCATGTGCCTATTTAATAATTGGTATTAGACCTTGTGGTTCCTTGTGTAGAGCTTAACTGCTTGAGGAGGATCTTGAAGGCTAGTTGAATGAATGATAAAGGAGAGCTTCGAACTACTCTTGAAGATCTTGATAAAGTAGAAAGAGAAAATAGATATTTCAAAGAGAATCTTGATGAAGCAAATGAATGTGTTCATAAACTGAAGGAACAATTGGGTATGTGCAAGATCATCATGTGAAGCATAGAATGTGACACATGTTTTGGATTCAAAAGATGTGATACCATTTGAAAACTATAGATATTATTCGATTAGCATATAAATTAGGACTTTAGTCGTAATTCAAATAAAAAATGAATAATAATTATTTATTAAATTTACAGTAAAGCATAAATTTTTATATTGGTGGAAATATGAGAATCTCCTTTAAAAACCCTTTTCGTTTCATCAATTTTGGGTAAAAAAAAAGTTGTTAGCCACATACCCTACACATACCCATCATATCGCCACTTTTTGGCCTATCATGATCTTGCACATACCCAATTGAAGAAATTTAAAGAAAGAAATAGAGAAGTAAGTGAGTAGTTGAAACAAGAGATAATTGGACTAAAAGTGACAATAGATGAGAAGAAGAGGATTGAAGAGTGTTTGAATACCATGGTCCAGAACAGGTCTGATGAATGTTCCAGACTCGAATATGAGATAGTAAACTTAAGAGTGGAACTAGAGAAGGCTAAACTCTATGAAAGTAATATCAGATCTAGCTCTAATAAACTTGAAGAATTGCTTGCAGGATAAAAACCATGTAAAGACAAAGGTGGCTTAGGAGTTGATACCAGTGAAAGTTCCATAGATGCAAAGAAGAATCAAGGCAAGAGGAAGCAGAAAAGGAATTTTGCAAGAAGACCTTTTGTGAGAAAGCCTAATGCATAGAGGTATCTCTCTTTTGATGGTGTTTATTTTTCTTGTGACAAATATGGTCATAAAGCAACTGAATGCAAGAGCAGGATAAACCAATTTTCTAGCTTTCTTTCTAGAAATTGTTTTGAATGTGGGAAGTTTGGACATAAGGCTACAAAATGTAGATCTCAAGTAAGGATGATCAGTCAGGTAATGAGGAATAGGTTTAATGAAGGAAAAATGAATCAATTCTTTAATGGCTACTACTATACCTGCAATAAATTTGGACATAGAGTGAATCAGTGTAGATCAAGGAATAATGGAGGACATATTAATTAGAAAGGTGTGATATGTTGTAACTGCAACAAACCTAGACATGTATCTAAAATTTGCAAGAACAAGAAAGGAAATAAGTCTATTCTGGAAGAGAAGAGTGATCTAGTAAAGAAGATTGAGAAAGAAGAGATCAAGCAAGAAATGAATAAGATATGGAAGAAAAAAGAAGAAGAAAAATCTAAAACTCCTGATGTGTCTGTACCCTCATCCGATACAAATAACTTATTTGGAACATAGACCTAGCATGGTCTTAGGGGGAGCATTATCAGAAGATTATAAAAGCCCCCTGAAATAATTGCATGTCAAAGACTGGCACATGGTAGAAATGTGAAGAATGTCTATTTAGAGGTGTTGGAAAAGGAACCAGAGAAAAATATGTTGGTATAAGGATTTGCAGACCGAATTAGGTTTTTCTATGCTAAGTGAAGTATGTGTTTAGTAGATTTTTGTGTTTGTTGCATTTAATTGACTTGGGGCAAGCTCAATGGAGGTTAAGTAAAAATTTGTGATGCTTTTTTATTAATTGTGCATCTGAAGTCTTTGGAAGGTTCTCTGGAGAAATCTTGAGGCGTGCTTGAAGTTTTTCTAAAGGGAATTCGAAGATTGATTCGGGTAATCTGGAAACTTTTTCTCTGATTGCAAAAGGAAAGAAGAAAATAAAATAAAAATCACTGAATTTCAAGAGAAGCATAGCAATTGACAGTGGATTGTGTGGTGTTACCTCTCTAAAGCTGAAAAGGCTCAAAGTAGAAGAATACGATCATAGGAAAATGAAAGGAATTGAACTAGGGTTGAGCGAAGTCGAATTACAGAATATAAAAACCCTAGGGATGGATTTATGGAGTGAATTTTTGTGGATTACAGATAAAGAGGTTATCTTTTTCTTGTTGAACTATTTCAAGGAAGGAGCATTTTTTTGGACAAACCCTATTTGATCTCGAAGGGAGCTATCAAAGTGATCACTGGATTATGCAGCGTTGGAGAACTCCCCAAAAAAAAAACTATGAAGTATAAAGATGTGGAAGAGCTGACTGGCATCAGTAGAGATCCTAGAGCACTGTTGATTGATACACTTGTTGACTTAGCTATTAGGTATGTTGCATATGGTATCTCATACAAAATTTATTTTAGAAATCGTGAAAGCTCAACTTTTGCTATTGTCATACATATTGCCCACATGATGGTTAAGGAGATCATAGAGTTTGATTTATGTAGCTTACTACTTGATAATTTGCTTGAAATTTTTTGAATGTCATTGGTCAAGAATTATCCCTTTCGTTTTGGATCCTTGTTGGTATGTTTGGTGTTTTACTTTCTAAATTCTCTACCAGGAAAAGACAATGTGATGTGGGAATCTAGTATCCCTATTGGAAAATAAATTTATAGGTATCTAGAGTCTTTGGAAGATAATGAAAATATGTACAGATCCTATTTCTCATCTTTGCAAGCAAACCCTTGCTCCGGTATATTTGCATCAAGATGACTTGAAGTGGGTTCTTCCTCTAGAAAAAAAGAAATGGAGGTTGTTATTAATGATTCCCCTCCAGAATTGAAAAGGAGAAAAGAGCTAACTAAAGACATCATTGACATTTCCGATCAGAAGGAGAAAGAGTCTTTGACTGACACTGAATCCCCTGATCCTAATGACATCCAGTCTATGATAGTTGAAGGAAAAATGAAGAAGATTGGTGAACTGTGGAGTGCTGCCTCACCTATTGACAAACTGAAAATTAATGATGCCCTGGATTGTTGGAAGTTTTTGAAGTTTTCTTGAAATCTTTTAAAATTTTGATGTCTCCATGTTTACAGTCATTTTTGGCACCCTTTGCCATTGATAGAAAAGGGGGAGAGTGTTGGAGATAGTGGAGAGAGTTAAAAAAAAATTGAGAAAAGAAGGAGAATTTTTGTTTACATGTTGTCATCAATGACAAAGGGGGAGATTGTTGGAAGAATGACTAGGTTATCTATATGTTGTCATTGATGTCACCATGTTGGTAGTTTCATTTGGTACTCTAAACTGGTATTTATGACTGTCTTATCTTCTCTGGTGGTTGATCTAGTATTTTTGGTTGCCCCTCCAGTATTCTAGTCCACATTTCTCCACAGTTGACAATTGTTGATTGTGGTTTTGGGAAACTACTTACGGATGTTAAAAGCATGCATGATCAAGTTATTTCATTTTTTCGTGCTCATACAATGAAGTGACATTATTTTGTTAGTTGTGTTGAAGACTATTCCTAGCCGACTTGTTAAGATAATTTTGATATGATATGAAAACTTAGGTGCTCTCTATTTCTTGGTCGAAGTCAACACAATGTAAGGTGCTAATGGTCAAATTGCATTTTAAAAATATTTTGTGGAGCCGACAGTTGATATCTTTTATAATGAATTGCATCTAATTAAGTCGACCTAATTGGTGCTTGTGATGGAGATTGGATATATATATAAGTATATGGCAAATAGTTTTGGAAGAGAGTGTTTGTGTGGAAGAAGGCAGTAGGTTGGTGTAGACAATAGAAAAGAGATAGAAGAAATATTGAGCAAGTAATGAATTTGAAGATGTGATAAAAAAATCCAATAGTTGTGAGCATCTCTGGAACTGTATCAACACATGATAGGTGCACCTTTCTAGTTCATTTTTGTGTTGTAAAGCCTTATTCTATTTTTGTATAATCTTGTGTAGGAAGTGAGCCTCCTTGTTGGATAGTGAGTCCTCCTTTTGGTAGTGAGCCTCTTTTGAAAATACTATATAGTGTGAGTTAACCCTCGCCGTGGTTTTTCCCTTATTGGGTTTTCCACGTAAAAAAATTGGTGTTCATTGTGTTGATTTACTTTCTGTTATTTATGTTTCATGCTTATATTTAATAATAGAATAGTGTGGTTAAATATTTGATAAGTGATAAAGTTTTAAATTTGAATTTGTGTGACAACTAATTCACCCCCCTCCCTCTCAATTGTCTTGCGCTTGTTTAACACATAAGGGGGAGCTAAAACTAGTGTGAAATTGTCAAGGGTGACAATTTATGATGCTACAAGATGAAAGATTTGTTAGTCCTAGGGTTTTTATTTGCTAGTTTGTCTATAGCAAAATTTAGCATTGCACTTAATTAGTGAGAGCTATGTTTCATCTATCGACTAATAATATTGCTTGATTATTGTGCATATAAATATAACTTTTGGTTAGTTACGTATGCCCATCTCTTTAGATTTAGTATTGGAGTCAATGTTATTACACATGATCACAAGATATTAACACGTATGTATTTAAGGCCAAAATTTGATGGCCCTATCACAGTGTTGTTACAATTTTATGTAAAATGTAATCAAAATTTTATATATATAGTTGAAAAGAGAAATTTTAATATAAGTGAATCTACGTATATGTATGTATATTAATAGTTATAAATATACATTTATATACATATCCATATATGTATACGTATATTTATATGGATATAAATCGATATATACATCCATACATACGCATTACCGTATGTATATATATATATACATATCTACATACATACATGTGAATCTACACGGATGCATCTATATATAAATATATCTAGATGTCCATATATACATATATACATCGACACATGTATTTGTATGTACATATATACATACACATATACACATATACAATCCATATAATATATGTATACAGCTACACACATACATATATATTATGTGTTTATATATATATATATATATACATGTCCATATATACACATACATATATATTATGTGTTTATATATATATATATACATGTCCATATATACACATACATATGTGTATATGTATGCATATATGTACATACGTATAGTTACATCAATATATGCATCGATATATATACACATCCATTACACTGAATTCTCCCCCTCTTTACAATCCAACTGTCTCATTTCTCTTCTACTGCTTTCTTTAAATGATTGGGAAAAAGGAAGATCTAACTAAAGGATTTCCTGAAAAAGGGAACAGATGAGATGGGGTCGTCTCTTTTTGTAAAACATGTTGTTTGACCGATACGATGAATCCCAAGTAATTAAACTTTGATTGGCATAATCCGCATGCTCACCCATTTAGGAAAGAGGATGGAGGCTTCCATAGAATTTGGTTGTTGGAGTAAACATGCAGTTCTCGACAGTGCTTAGAAAAGAAGCGAATTAAATAAAATTTACTGGCATGATAATGTATAATTGTGTCCAGCCAAGGTCCTTGGCTTTTCTGCTTTATATATAAAATTTAGAAAATGGCGTACGTGGAATCCTCGCATTGAGGGATCGAAGAAACAGGTTTTGATGTGTCTTCCCACGAGCCGACTACCTAATGCTGTAATCAACCACGTTGCGAAAATAGATCTCTTCGACTGAGCTTTCACTGCCATTAAAAATATTAGCACAGTGAAACTAAGAAGCATCTGGGCAGGACACGAAGAGTTGACCAATAATGATATTTATTTATCCAGCGCTCCAGCTGTCAACAATGGCGAAACTTGAAAACATTTCTGATTATGATTTCTCCAAACCCCACATCAATCACCTCATGCTTGCGTTCACCTCCCGAATCTAAATCTCAGCCCTCGTTTAAAGCTGTTGGAACCATTAACTTTAACTACCGATTTGCTCCCCGTAACCCATGAATTTCAGCACGTTGCAAAATGGGATTGATTTTCAATTACTAATTTCCGCAAACAGTTGCGATTTTTTAAACTTGAGTGCCTGATCGGGAAGCTTCGTGGCAGTGAGAAGTAGGCCATTGATTTTTGCGGCACTATGAAGGTTGAGAGGGATCCAGCTGTGGTGATGATGAATATGTCTACAGAGCCTGTATCTTCACTGTTGAGCCCCTGTGGGTAGTCTATATATTAATTATGCATATCCATTATCGGAGACATGAAAATTTGGTTCTTGCGTCTGAAGAGAAAGCTAGCTGAGGAACATTTGTGTGCAAATTTTAATGGAGTCGTGGAATGACAGAAAGGATTTTAATGGCGAGGAGGAGAGGAATCGTACATATAGAGGCGTTAGGCGAAGAAGCTGGGGGAAATGGGTGTCTGAGATTAGGCAGCCGGGGACTAAGAGCAGGATATGGCTGGGGTCATATGATCAGCCCCATATGGCAGCTCGAGCCTACGACGTAGCGGCTGTTTGCTTGAAGGGGAAGTCTGCTTTACCCAATTTTCCTCACCTAATCCACACTCTCCCTCGCCCTGCTTCCTTAGATCCCCGGGACATTCAATCTGCTGCTGCTAAGGCAGCCCTTTCCTTTAGGCACTATTCCCATGTGACCACCGCGCTAGAAAATTATCATCATTCTGCAATCTTTATGAATCCTCCCCAGCCTTGCCCTTCTACTGTAATGGAAGCTCCCAATACGAATTGTAAGCGATCCAAAATGCTTAATGTGGCTGAACCAAATCATATGGAGGAAGCCGACCTGTCAAATTGCTTGCTTGGTGACCACTATGGCAAAGAAGCCCCCACTATACATCGAATTAGAACTGACTTCTACCAGTTTGATGAAGAATTGCGCCCACCTGACTCACCAAATTTAGTGACTAATATGGCGGAAGCTCTTCTTCTCACGCCGCCTCGCTTGGATGAAGCTGCTGATTATGCTAACAATTCCATGGATGATGACTACTACATCGATTCCGTGCCATTCGGTTTTCTTTGGAGTGGCTTTTGATTTTTGCCCCAAAATTCTTGGGGTTTCTCAGAGTTTTTAACCGTTACCAACTACCCTTATTCCATATATATTGGCAAAGTCATTCTAGAAGGAAAGATAGGAATCAAAGATTTTGTTTATTTATTGTATGTAACCAAATTTCTAACATAGTATTGACATGATTTACAATATAATGTGCATTTTTTTTTTGTTTAGAGGGGAGTCTGTCATCGTTTATCACAAGTGTCATTTTTTTAGACTGTAAGAATTGGATAGCTCTCTTATAATTGCTGCTGTTGTTTTCTATATTATAGCTATGGTGGTGTAAATCTTGCTGTTTACTATATTTATAGCTTTGGTGGTGTATAATAAATGCCACAACCTTAATATGTGTTGGCAAATCTTGCTGTTTACTATATTTATAGCTATGGTGGTATATAATAAATGCCACAACCTTAATATATGTTGGCAAATCTTTCTGTTTCAGTTTGATTGGATAACATTTGAATTATAAATGTTTTGCCTTACTATTCGCCCTGCTGATGACATGTAATATTGAAAGGAAAATATAATTTCCATAGAAGTAATTTAATCTACTTTGTTTATTAAAAGAGTGCATCTTGCAAATAGGCAGCTGCATTTCCCATCATATGATGCAGTAGTATACATGTGTTATTCAAAACTGAAGGTTTATTTAGTTGGTATGCTGTGTTTTCCACATCTGTGCAGTAAAATCAACGGAAAGTTGAATAAATTTGCATTCATATCTACAGTCAGGTCATTGCAATATGTGAAACCACTCAAAACTAAGGATGAGCAGGATAAATTACAAGAACAAAGAGAACATGTAGAGCAATCTGTGTATCTAAATTAGACAAGGACTGGAAAAGAACATAAAAGAGTCCAGAGAATAGTTTGACGTTGGTCGACTACTTTAACTACTTACACCCACTTTTTCCGGTTCTAGTTACTGTGAATGTCTTCTAAACCAGAGCAATTGAGATTTGATTTGCTTTCGCGATTGAAGAAGGGTGAATTTATTAACAAAATCTTCTTCTGGCCACCGTTCGTATAGTTCAGCTGTTTTGAGTAAGAAAGACAGCAAGAATACCCTTATGGATTTAGATTTCTAAGGTTGTGGTCTTATGGAGGAGCTTTCTTAAATATTTCAGTAGGTGGTGTTAAGAATTTTTAGGAGCTTTTATAAGCATGAGATCTCATGATTTTTTTAATAATGGGCAAGTTTAAAACTTAAAGCTCCAAAATTCCAGGGAGTTGTGGTCTTACGATTATTTTTTTAGCAACAAGTAATGCTAAATCTACAATTATATAGTTAAATTTAAAAACAAAGTTGGCAATGGGATCAGAGGAATGTTTTCTGTGGTGGTATCAGAGGGCCTGTCATGCTAGCACCACCAGTCATGTGAAAAGAGTTTACCAGGAACACTACAGTTTATAGGGGGACTACCCAATTCCTAATGGCAATACTTTTAAAAATTATAGATGAATGATATTTTGCAAAACAAATTTAGGAAGCGGGTGAGAGAAACTTTCAGTCCCACCCCATATACACATGCTTAAATATCAATTCTTAAAAGTATGGGCTCCTATTTTCTTACACAAGATTATATTTTATCATGTAGCATAATTTTTCTCTTCTCATTGGAACCCCCTACTCCACAATAATAGCTCTTGTGTGAGCTTGATGGGACTCCTTCCTAACAAAATCTATTCAGATATTCATAAACTACAAATCTCATAAACCTTTAACTTGATTAATTACATGGGAATTAGCATTTTATTACATATGTAAAAGATAATGTTGATGTTAAAGCATGATTTTAGGATTTATTTTTATTTTTATGGTATGTCCATTGAATCCAAGTTTGAATTTAACATTCTAATAAATAAGATCTTTCAATTTATATATGTTTGATCTAGTTCATTTCAATTTTTTGGACTATACCTCCTATTTATGGGGCCAAATATGCATTGACACTCCTCGATAACAAATGGGTTAAGATCAATTTTGATGGAACATCATGCAAAAATTCAAGTGATTCTCGGGTAGTACTGTATTATTAGAAACCACTCTTTTGACAATGATGAAGAAACTAGCATCAAAAACAAAAATGAAGATGAGTTTCAAGAAGAATTGCTAGATTGACCATGGGAAGAAATTAAATCTCGAACGAATCCATTTGGAGGGAGACCCACAAATCATGATTAATGCTATTAGCCAAAACTATAAACCAAATAAGAAATTGGAATAATGGCTCAAGCTAATTTGGGAGTTGATTGAACACAGTTTGACGACATTTAAATTATCCATATATATAGAGAAGTGAATGACTTGCTGGATAAAATGGTGAAGATGGTGGTCAAATTGTAGTGGATGAAGTTAAACTCGATAAGATGGTTGTTTAAATATGAGTTGCAAATCACAACACACCTAAGTTTAATAATGACAACAAATGGGTAGAGGTCATGATGGTGTGAAGAGGATAAAGGATGAGGTGAAGGTGCACTCACTTCCATAATGGTTAAATCATGTCTTGCAAGTGTAATAGTATATAGCATGTGAACAATATATGTCAACATTAAATGAAGATTCCTCGGGTTGGTAAGAGATGGACACCCCTCTCTGACTCACTAGTTTGTGCAGATAGATTTCTTTTATGAGAGAGATATAGGGAAAAAGGTTAAATGGTTTTTTTAAAACCCACCACTAGTTGATACTGCATGTGGTTAAATGAGTTTTGGGTGAAGAATTCATAATGGAAGACCTATGACATAAAGTTAACATAGATTTTTTTTCCATGTTTTTGGCCCCATTCCTCACCCTAGTTGAATTGATAGAGGTGGTGGAGGTTCTCTGCAAGAAGCTTGTGAGGAAATTATTTCTAGTTGGTTTGGAGGATACCTTGTTTATGATGGTTGAGGTTCATCAAAATTATTTTCCTATAATCTACTTCAAGTTTAAAATATATAGAAAAGTAGTGTAATGATTTGTATTAATTTTCATAATGATAAATTCATCTCTACCTAAGCATCGCTTGGTAACTGCAAAGAGTGTTCTATGTTTTAAGAACATTCTCATCTTGGAACCAATAGAGGGATTAGAATGGCCATGACATTACATCAAGGAGGAGGGTTTCAATTAGTATGGATGACATTAGGTTTGTGCTATATAAAATATGATGAAATATAATTAGAATGTAGGTTTGTGTGCTCCTATTTTGTATATATTTGGAGCTATGTTTTCATAGATATAGATTTGGTTCAAGGGTTTGGCCACTCTAGTTTGATGTCTATGGAGTTGGGTAGAATAGGCATGTAGTTCATTATTGTGTATATAGTTATTTGTTTGATTTTGAAACCAATGGCCTTGGGATTTTCAAGTCTCTAAAAATACAATCTAATGCTTTTCATAGTTAATATATAATTGTTGTAGTCCTCTACAATTTCTATTTACAAATTTAAAAAATGGAATATATCACACTCATAATTTTGTGATATAGCCTAGACTATGGTTAAAATTAGCTCCTAGTGTGAAAATTCAAAATTCCTCCCTTAAAAGGATAGCAATTTGAGCATGTGACTATTGTGCATTAGCTATGCACTAAATAGTACAAATTGTTTGAATCAATTCACATTGTTCTTAATTAGTATCAAGCATAGCATTCATTAGTCTTACTTGACATCAAACCCATTAATTGAATAAGAAACAATTAATGCTTCTTAAATAGTCTATATTCATTTATCAATTACAATCAACATCAGACTCATCTTGTATTGAACATCAATTAATTAGTATTCATTATCCTTCTTTATTTTTTTGATACTACCAAATAAATTAAGAGCTTAATTTCCATGAAGGATATTTCACACTTCTTACTATCTTTTAGTAACCTCTCAATGGTATTGTTTACCACCACATTATTTTCTACATGAATATACAATATGGTGAATAATTTTTGTGACAATGAAAGAATAAATTTTATAATAAATGAAATCATACCAATTATACTTGATCATCAACATAATCTAATCTCAAACTGTTCAAATCCTAAAAATAAATTATTGAAGATCTCTAATTACTAATTTAGTTTTAGATTTTAGTTCACAAAGTCTCCATCCTAAAATCTCAAGTTTAGTTAATATCCATGTATCATATATTTTCAAGTATGTCATAATCCTTTTCACTTTCAACTATGATTGTTATCTCAATATCTTTGATGTAGATCCCAAGTTAAGATTTGGTGGAAAGAAACATCAAATAAATTTCATTAGTTGAAGTGTGAAAATGATTTATGTTCATGACATGGGTTCAACTATAAAGAGTGAAAAAAAAAAAAATCTAGAAGACAATTGAAAACCAAATTATCACTCTAGTGGTACAATTATATTTAACTAGTTTTCTACAAGATGTATTAGAATATATGTACTATGTCTATTTCCTTGCCACCATTTTATAATTAAATTTCCATGTACATTAATATATAAAAATAAAATATTTGAAATTTTATTTAAAATTAACCCATTTAAATGTCAACTGATTTACAACTACCCAATCACTCCTTAATATTTGGACCTTTTATGGAGATAGGTGTTAATAATGATGAAGATGTTGTTGAAAAAGGTAGAAAGGCTATTGAGCAACACCCAAAATTGATAGTATGTTCTAGCTACCCAAATCCTCCTAGATCAATTTCCATTCCTTGAAGATGGCCTCTCCTTAATATTTGGACCTTTTATGGAGATAGGTGTTAATAATGATGAAGATGTTGCTGAAAAAGGTAGAAAGGCTATTGAGCAATACCCAAAATTGATAGTATGTTCTAGCTACCCAAATCCTCCTAGATCAATTTCCATTCCTTGAAGATGGCCTTTATTATTTATAGTTATGTAAATAAATTTATAATGTACACGTTTACTAACAATTATCCATAATAAGATACCTAATATACTTTAATGATATAGGATGGAGGGATCTTTTTTTTACCATAACATTGGATGGAATAGTAGATGTAATAGCAAATTCACTAGGATGGATAATGATAGGCGTGTGTGTATGTGAGTGAGGAGAGGATACACATTATATGAGAGTACACTAATATTTAAGTATGAGTAGTGAAATTGAGATGAGTAGTGGTGGTAGGAGTAATGGTAAAAGACAAATCTATGGTAGAAATGGAGCAAATAATAGATGAACTAGTCATAATAGATGAAGTAATTTTTTCACTCATCATTTCTAGGGATCTCTAACTCAAATATTTTATCATAAAAACATTATGAATCATATAAGCTAATTTTATTGAATTTTCTACAATAGCCAAAGTAAAAAAATAAAATTTAAAAATCCTTGTTAATTTGAGCACCATGATCATAATCATCATTCTTGTTCTCACATAAGCATTAAAATAAATCTTAGTTTCATTGGATTGGATAGCCATGCTAGGGATTAATTGAAAATTTCTTAAAATATTATAGGAAAATAAAACATAAAGTTCACTTTTAGATGCAGCAACTAGTAATATCATTAGTATGTCAAATATAAAAGTGAAACCCTAATGTTATAGCCAAGGATGAATTGGGGGGATACAAGAGATGTTACAATAATGCTCACAACCTTAAATGAAAGGATGTAGCAATGTAAAAACAATGGAGTAGTTAACATGAGAGAGGAACTAGATCTAAAAAAATCATAGATCCAAAAAACCATTGTATAAGACTATTAGGTTAAAAAAAAACTTAAGAATAATAATATTTCCCAAACATAGTCTAGGTTGATAAAATTAAGCATAATTTAACCTACATTAACTTTATTGTAGTTGTGATTGTGGATAATTTAGTAATTAATAATAAGCTAAATATATAAATAATATATAGCTAAATATATATTTTTAAAAATTATTTTATCTATTTACTTAAGACTATATACACACACGCACACATGCACACACATGCACATGCACGCGCACGCACACACAGAGACACACACAAACACACACACATTGTACTAGTAGTAATATTGTGTATATTAATATTATTACTTATATATCTAGAAGTATTATTACATTAGTACTATACTAATATATTGATATATGTTTTAGTTTTTAGTTAAGAATTATTTTATTTACATTGTTTATTTTTTATATTTTTTTTTTTCAAAACATTTATGTGTAATTTTAAATTTTAATTATGTAGGTAAATCTATTGATTTTCCTCTTCGCTATTCTACAACTCTCATTACGTAGTGATTTTTTTGTTTTATCTCACTTAGACTTTAAATATGTGACTTTATACATTATATAATTTTATGTACACAATAATTATAATAAGACTTCTATTGATTTTATATATTCAATAATTACATGTGATTCCTTAATATCATTATCACTTTGAACCCCTCTGAAAATATCAAACATAGAACAAATCAAAATTTAAAATCAACTCGAAAGTTCTGAGAGTAATAAACGGTACATTATGTTATCATTTTCATGAATCCCTACCGTTTGGAATTTTTCTTCTTCTTTTTTTTTTTTTTCTGTTTTCCATTGCCATGTGATTCCAATCTACGTCATGCAAGACCACGCTTTATGAATTTTGAAGAATTATCTGCATTAGATTATTCATAAAATGGGCAAACGAAATTGATAAGAAATTTCCTAGCCTGTATAAGAAATTCCAAAATAGAATCAAAGGAATCATCTGCCAATAAGAGACGGAAACATGTCACGTCCGTAACTGCTACATAAAATATATACAACTGGATCCTCCATGCCATTCCTGTCATTGAAATACTTGTCTGTTTCATTTCCAGCTCTGAGACCATTACAATTAACTACATCTATTTTGAAACGTGCTTGTTATTTGTCCTTTAATCTCAAAAGTAATCTGTCCGGATCTCCACACCGACTGGAATAATACAAAACTGTACTTTTGACTGCATATATGGAGATAAGAACGGTAATCATAGAAATAAGTCATTCACCATTGCAGTCAAAGGTACGTTATACCCTCTTCTTCATCAACTTTAAATAATTAAAAGGACTGGGATGTGAAGACAAACTTTTGATTGCTGTATATATTTGAAGAACATTAATCTCGTGAGATTTGATTTGAAATAAGTTAGATCTGTGACATAGGTTAGATAGGTATTTGAGGTTGATATTTCTTGACTTCTTCTTGGGATACCCATTCTATTTTACTAGGTTTCTATTTATATATATAGAAGTAGGTATGGTGAATGTTTGACATATTAAAAAGCTATATTAAAGAGTTTTCTTATCTATCTATTATATTATAATGTTTAGATCATAAAATATTAAATTAGGATAATATGAGATGAGATTTAAAGTCATGCAAATAAAATCAAATCTAGAAAAATTATAATTTTAAACAAAATGTTACAAATGGTTAAATAAATTTGTAATTCAAAAGATTACATCATCTACAAAAGAGTCAAGTGAATGATCTAAACTAGTACTAGAAGTAGAGTACATGGCTCCCAATTATTAGTCTTGAAGGCTCATTTGACATTTAGTAAGTTTATATCTTTAGGAAAATAGATATTTATGATTTGACGCTCCTAAGTGAACTAGTCATTTCAACATCAATAAATGTTGATATAGAGTACACTAGGAGAAAAACTAAGTTTAGGATCCAAAACAACATTTCAAACAACTAAGAATTTCTTGCTCCAATGCTAAGTAGAAAAATGAACAAATCATCTCTCATTTAGATTTTGTATCATCCAAAAGTGAGAGGAAAACTGATCATATCCTTTAGTGGTTATGTAAGTTTGAAATGGTGTTTCAACAAACTATTCTTACTATCCTATGTAGGATGGTTGGTCTATAAAGAAATTTTGCATTACATATGAGAAGACACATCAATTGGGAGGATATCTAATCTACTAATTGCTTATATAATTTATTTCCTTTGCTTCAAGCAAGAAAAGCCAATAAAAAAAATTCTTTGGAAAAACCATGAATGGTCTACATGAAATGTCTAAGAAACTTGAGGGCATTGATCTAAGGAACTTCAAGTAGAAAAAGCATAATTGATTGTGATAGTGAGATACAACTATATAGAATGTTGTTGAACCAAAATTATCAGTGATAACTTTAAGAAAAGGCCTCAAAAGAAGATATAAAATCCTCGTGAATCTTTCATTTTTTTTAAGAAAAACTATTAATTTCTATTGGCAAATATTTCCTTTCCTTTTGAAAAAATATTAATTTTATTGTCGATTTTTTTACAATATTAAAATTATGTAGAAAATTTTGGCGAATATGGAAAAATAATAGGAAAATACATTAATTATGATGGCTAATCCATCCAATCTAAATAATTTCTCATGGAAAAGTAGGGGCCCGAGGGTGGAAATTATTGAAAGGCTTAAGGGGTAGACTATAATATTTACTTGCCACCATTGTTTTAAAATATAATATAATGACCCTCATTGTATTCCACAAGGTAAAATATACCCACAATTTGTAATTCTCATGGGGATCGAATTTTTTTTTATATCATTGATGTAACGATCCTCGTACTCTATGAGGTAAAATGTACCCATAATCTATAATTCTCATGAGACCCAAAATTGTGGGCCCCATGAGCATTACAAATCATGGGTACATTTTACCTAGTGGAATACAATAAGGGTTATTAGATTATATTATAAATCAATGGTGGAAACAAAAGATTAGAAATATGGTCCTAAAGCAACTAATAATTATAATATACTATTGGTGAATTAATATAGATTCCTACTATAATTTGTTAAATTTGGGCGAACCTGATCTAATCATGTATTGAATATTGTGGTGAATTTTTGAGTTAATTTTTTTAATAAAATAAATTCTTTGGCGATTTAAATAAGACTACAATAAAATTTTGTAAAAATGTGGTGATTCAAGTCACATTATAGCTCAAACTATTAGCCAATTGGTGAATATTAGCCACTAAAAAAATCACTAAAAATTATAAAATTCATTGTCATTCCATAAAATCGAGGGTTTCATGGACTTTCTAGCCTTGTAGATGTTTTTGGACGTAGAATTTCTCATAATCTATATAGGGAATCTAATATTAAAATTAAATGTAAAACCATCATTTTCTAGGTCATATGGCCATAACTAAGACTTGATTATATTCAATTTACCAAAAGTACATTTTAAGCCTTATTTCATTCAACTAAGTGAATAATCCAATTTGCAAATAAAATTATGCCTTGGAGATGTACTATAGACAACCCAAATTCACTTACTATTTCCCATTGGTAAACTATTCTTCAACTAATAATTAGTCACGAATGATTTCCTCTTTACGCCCTTAAGTTCATTAATAAATTTAATCAATAAACCTTAGCTTCCATTTTCTCCTGCTAGTCAATTGATCAATACTTAATCAATTGATTAGAAATGTTGATCTACTCCCTTAACATTTTCCTTCAATTTAATATCACATACCCTCACTATAAGAAAAAATTGTTAGTTCCTCCAACTAATCAATTAATTAATTCTTAACTAACTTATTTGGCTACTTAATTTTTCTTTAACATATCTCCCAATTTTAAATTCCTTACTAGTAGGAAAAAGGCTTTAAATATTTTATCTTCACCATATAATTTAAAATAAAATAAAATCCTCACCCTCTAATATATCACACATGTGAAAGGAGACACATGCCTCCCCTACTCATCTCTATAATAATAGTTTATCTTTGTTAAATATACATTGGAATACTAAGAGGGGAGATGAATTAGTATTCTATCAAATCTTAAACCCTCCAAAGAAAATTGAAACTTAAACTTTATAGCACATGCAAGAACATGAAAGATACAAAGAATGCACAACACCACACAACACTAAATATACATGAAAAATACCAAAGGAGATAAACCACGGTGAGAAAAGCTGCTAGGAGCTATTGTCCTAATCCAGTCTCACAATTGAATCAGAGTTACATTTATTTTTTAGTGATAGCACAACCCAACGAAGCTACTAGGTAAGTGCATGGATCTGTGACATAATTTTGGCTCTTAAGATGCCACTTTTTTTTTAAATTGGTAAAGTCTGATTTGCACGAGAAAATCAAGATAGTTACACTCAAACTTTCAAGATGCAACAAGAAAAAAGGTCGAAGCGGTCTGAGTCTAGTTTCTAAGATACTAATTCTTTTTGAAATTAATGAAGATTACAGGTCTCAAAAAAGGGGAGGGACCAAAACAGGTCTTGCTTTTATAAAAAAAATAGCATAGTGCCCGAGGGCTCCCCTCATTTTGATTAACTTTTTATTAGAATTTCAAAAATCCAAAAAACTGAGAAATTAGCTAAGACCATGTAGTTTATCCTTGTTCTTTTAGATTTTTTTTTAATGAATATATAATATTTTATGAATTTGAAAAGTGGATGCATCTTAAAATGCTAAAATTTGAGGGTGCTTCCCCCTAAATTTTTTGAAAACTAATAAAAAAATGAATCTTTTTTTCATCATGTGTAGAATGGAGTCTAGTTTTAAAAAATGTAATTTGTTTCACGTTTCGATGAATGAGTAAAAATTTATCCTTAAACTAGCACATGTTGGTTTTTGACCAAAAATGGAGGCATTTACAATAGAAACTATGGATCAAAACCTTAACAAAATCAAAACAAAAAAAGAATGATATATTTAGATAGCTAAGAGAGAGGATAATGCTATCATGGTTTCTATATAAACTTGCATTAAAAGACATGCAAACCTGATAGGGAGCACAAATGAAAATATGTGGAAATTTAGCAAATCTTGTCAATTAACATGTCTAAAGTAGGTCATTTGGTGAATGACAAATTTGGCGCTTGCCAAATGACACATCCCATTTGGCGCACGTCAAATTTGGTGTGCACAAAATGGGATGTTTCATTTGGTGAGTGCCAAATTTGGTGCTTTGCCAAATGCTGACCACTCTGTTGAGTGCACCTGCTAACTTTCCCCTAAAATTGTAACTTTCCCACTCTAATAATGTTGAGAGTGCATGCTTTGTGATCATAGATGCATAGTTGAGGGTTTCCTTTTCATATGCTCTCTACCTTGTTACCCTAATTGGATAACTCTCTATCCCTTTAAAGTCTCTCTCTCGCTCAGGTCTCACTCTCTCCCATACTACATAGACTAATCTCTCTCACTCCAAATCCCTCTCTCAGGTCTCATTCCCTCCCACCCTACCTAGATAAATCTATCTCACTTAAACCCCCTTTCTCACTCTCCCTCTCTCTCTCCCCCTCTAGTCTTTTTGTCTCTCTCACTCCATCTCCCTCTCTTAGGTCATTATCTTTCTCTCTCTATCTCTCTCTCTCTTGATTCTCTCCCTCCTACCCTCTCTTAGGTCTCTCACTCACTCCATCTCTCTCTCTCTCTCTCTCTCTCTCTCTCTCTCTCTCTCTCTCTCTCTCTCTCTCTCTCTCTCTCTCTCTCTCTCCCTCTCCCTCCGCTTTCCTAACTCTCTCTCTCTCTCTCACTTTCTCTCCACTTCTTCCCCTCTTTCCCTCTCCCTCACCCCTCCTAATGAAATCTCTCTCTCTCTCTCTCCCCACTTCTTCCCCTCTTTCCCTCTCCCTCCCCACTCCTAATGAACTCTCTCTTTATCTCTCTCCACTTCTTCCCCTGTTTCCCTCTCCCTCCCCCTCCTAATGAACTCTTTCTCTCTCCATTTCTTCCCCTCTTTCCCTCTCCCTTCCCCCTCCTAATGAACTCTCTCTCTCTCTCTCCCCCTACTAATGAACTCTTTCTCTCTCTCCAATTCCATTCCCTCTTCCCTCCACCTTCCCTCCTAATGAACTCTCTCTCTCTCTCTCTCTCTCTCTCTCTCTCTCTCTCTCTCTCTCTCTCTCATTCTTCCCCTCTCCCTCCCCCCTCCACCCTCCTAATTATCTCTCTCTCACTCTCCCCTTCTTCCCCTCCTCCCCTCATGCTTCTCCCCCCCTCTCTCTCTCCCAAGTCTCTCCCTCCTACCCCCTCTCCCCCTATCAAGTCTCTCTCTCACTCTCACTCACTCTGATATGTCTCTCTCCCTCTCCCTCCCCCCTCCTAATTCTCTCTCTCTCTCTCTCTCTCTCTCTCTCTCTCTCTCTCTCTCTCTTCCCCTCCTTCCCCTCTAATTATCTCCCTCTCCTTCCCTCCTCCTTCCCCTCTCTCTCTCTCAAGTCTCTCCCTCATACCCCCTCTCCCCTATCGTGTCTCTCCTCTCCTCCCCCTCCTAATGAACTCTCTCTCTCTCTCTCTCTCTCTCTCTCTCTCTCTCTCTCTCCCCACTTCTTCCTCCTCCTCTCACTTCCCCCCACTCTCTCTCTCTAAGGTCTTCTCCACTTCTTCCCCTCCCTCCCTTGCCTTTCCCAGCTCTCTCTCTCTCTCTCTCTCTCCCACTTCTTCCCTCTCCTCCCCCTCCTGTGGACTCTCTCTCTCTCCCGCTAGCCCCTCCTCCTCACACTTCCCCACTCTCTCTCTCTCACTTCTTCCCCTATCCCTCCCCCCCCTCCTAATGAACTCTCTCTCTCTCTCTCCCCACTTCTTCCCTCTTCCTCCTCCCTCCCCCTCCTAATGAACTCTCTCTTGTCTCTCTCCATTCTTCCCTCTTTCCCTCTCCCTCCTCCTATTGGTCTCTCTCCACTTCTTCCCCTCTCCCTCTCCCTTCCCCTTCTAATGAACTCTCTCCCCTTCCCTCCTAATTCTCTCTCCCTCATATGTTCCCCTCTCACTTACCCCCTCTCTCTCTCTCAAGTCTCTCCCTCCTACCCCCTCTCCCCCTCTCAAGTATCTCTTTCCCTCTCACTCCCTCCTATATGTCTATCCACTCTAACCTTAGCCCTATACCCTTAAACCTTAAATCCTCAAACCCTAAAGCTCTCCACCCTCGATCTCTCTCCCACCCCCTCCATCTCTCTCTCTCTCCTCCTCCCTCCTTCCATCTCTCTCTCTCTCTCTCTCTCTCTCTCTCTCTCTCTCTCTCTCTCTCTCTCTCTCCACTTCTTCCCCTCTCTCCTCTCCCTCCCCTCCTAATCAGACTCTTTCCCTCTCCTCCCCTACTAATGGTCTTTCTCTCTCCACTTATTCCCCTCTTCCCTCTCCCTCCTCCTCCTAATGAACTCTCTCTCTCTCTCTCTCTCTCTCTCTCTCTCTCTCTCTCTCTCTCTCTCTCATTCTTCCCCTCTCCTTTCGCCCTCCTAATTATCTCTCAATCATTCTTCGCTTCTTCCCATCCTCCCTTCTCACTTCCCCCTCTCTGTCTCTCTCTCAAGTCTCTCTCTCCCTCTCACTCACTCCTATATGTCTCTCTCTCTCCCTCTCCCTCCCCCCTTCTAATGAGCTATCTATATCTCTCCCTCCCCCCTCCTAATGAACTCTCTCTCTCTCTCTCTCTCTCTCATTCTTCCTCTCTCCCTTCCCCCTCCTAATTATCTCTCCCTCACTCTCCCATTTTTCCCCTCCTCCCCTCTCACTTCCCCCCTCTCTCTCTCAAATCTCTCCCCTCCTACCCCTCTCCCCTCTCAGGTCTCTCTCCCTCTCCTCTCTCTCTCTCTCTTGCCCAACCTCCACCTAATTGTTGGCAGGATTATGCATGCACAAATTAGATGTTGATTTGGTGGATGTCCAATTTGAATCCCAGGATATCTAATTGAATCACTAAAGTGTGTTGTGTTGGGGAGTATTAAAAAATGCTTTATTTTAGGAGTTCACATATCAAATGTATCAGATTTGTTGGGATATCAGATTTTTGGGCCATGGGAAAACCCCATATGGCCCTTTTTTCCACATTCAATGAATGGGTACATTCTTTTTGTAGGCTTTGCAAGCGACAAATGCACGGTTTTAGAGAGGAAGGGACAAAGATCAACTTTTTGGAGCATCTTCCACTCAAATTTGTCATAAACTATGATTTTTCAGCATCTTTTATGAGGTATAATGGGGAGCAACAGTCGTCAGAACCATAAACGTAAGAGAAACCTTACAAAGAACAAATTGAAGCATATAGACAAAAATAAAGAGGTCATGGGAGAGACAAGGTGTGTTAGGCGTGGTGAATGCCGAGGTCCTTTGGTCTTTCTAGTGAAGGGGAAATTGAATATGTAGAAGGTGAAAATGTTGAACATGATGTTGAAATTGGGAATGAAAATGTTAAAATTGATACTCAAAATATTCAAGCTGAAAATGTTGGAATTGAAGATGTTGAACATGATATTAAAATTGGGAATGAAAATATTGAAATTGATAATGAAAATGTTCAAGGTCAAAATGTTGGATTCGAATATGTTGAATATGGTGTTGAAGTGGGGTGGAAATTATTCCAAATTGGAGAGGTGAAATGTTGGAAGTGGATGTTGAACTATAATTGAACTAGTGTAAATTATGTTTCACCAGAATTACATGAAATGAAGAACCTTGTGTGGGAAGAAAGACATGTTATTTAGACTCAAGACCTTCAAAACCCTAAATGGTTAATTGAAATTGATGAGAACAGTATAAACAATTTTGAGGCAGAGAGGTCAACAGTAGTTTGGTTACGGGCTAGAAGACTTTTCATACAATATTTTAGTGATAAGACATTGACTGAGCAATGCCAAATTTTTGTACAATTGATAAAGATGCAAAAGATGAGACCTTTGCTTGCCAAATTGAAGATTTGTGTGCACAAGAAGACCGAAAAAAATTATATTATTGTCAAAAATCTTTTTAATGCTCTCAGGTCTATTGGAAAATAACAAGAGAAAAGATAGAGGCTACTTTCGGTCATTCTAGCCCAGCCCTAGTAAGCCATCAATTGAAAAAGGCTCGCTTTATGAGACAAACTTGTATTGATTTTGACATAAATCGTAAAACTTTCAAGAAGAGAAAGAATAGAGCACTTGCAAGAAGAGAAAGAATAGATGATCCTCTTTAAAATGATACATGGACTTTTTCTAGGAGGCTTTCATGTGTTGATAAGAAGCTAACCGATAATGTAAAACAAG
Source organism: Sequoia sempervirens (assembly GCA_007258455.2). Classification (NCBI taxonomy): domain Eukaryota; kingdom Viridiplantae; phylum Streptophyta; class Pinopsida; order Cupressales; family Cupressaceae; genus Sequoia; species Sequoia sempervirens. The sequence continues at coordinate 257,146,903 of VDFB02193867.1, read as the reverse complement.
TAATTCAATAATTTTGGCATGATAACTCTAGAGTATCACCCAATGCAAAGGATGTTTTAAAGTTAAGAATTGGAAATCAAGACCGTACACCACATCCTAAACATTTATTGGAATCAAGCCAAACAATTTTGTTCAAAAAATTTATTGAAACACATCCAAATATGGAAATCTCGCAAAGGACTTTTGAAGGTTGACCATTTTATTGTATGCCTCACCAAAATTCATAGCCTTGTTGCCAAATGCCATGTGGATTTTTCAATGTACCATGAACACAATATGCTATATCCATTCTACTTTTGCATACTAATGAAATGTTGTAGGAGTGTGGTCTTGATCATCTTCCAAAATAATCAAGGGACTTGCTAGATCTTTTTTATGTTCTAGAGATGATGGTTTCTTTTTCTATAGAAATGATTGTTTAAATGCAAAGTGCTCACAATGTGGTGGCTTGTCAAAGTTTGTTCAATGTTTTCATGAGGGTTCCGAACATGAATTTGGAAAGAAGCTTGTTGAGAAAAGAGATATGAGATAGTCAAATATACTTTGCAGAGTGGAGGTGAAGGTTCTAGATGTGAGTTGGTTTCAAAAGAATGCAGTGTTGCTGATTTTATTTTCAGATTTTAAGGATAATCTCTTCTACAAGTATGCAAGGCATAGTCATAGGTCTCAGTGGTTGGATCAACAATTTAGAATGTGTAAGGACTCTTTCGATTGGCACTATTATATCAGTGGTTGATTTTGTAGAAAACTACACATTGCAACCACAAAATGAGGTGCAATCTCAAGATTACAATTCCATTCAAATTGCTATATTTGTGCACATAACATTTAGACATGCACTTGATAGTACAAAGGAGGATCGAAAGATAATAAGAGAGTATCATTTTTATATGAGTGATGATAGAACTCACTCATTTGAGTATGTCCAACATTGTTTTGAGAATTTTTTTGAGTTCTTGCAGGAGCATGATATAGCAATGGGCCGACATCTCATTTGGTCAGATAACTGCACAGGTCAATTCAAGAATGCTCGTATATTTTATTGGTTGAGTAGAATGCATGTAGAGAGGGGTGTACCTCATATTTGGAGTTTTTTTGAAGCTAGGCATGGGAAAGGGGAGCACGATGAAGCAGGTGCATGTGTAAAAAGAGCTCTAGTTAAGGAGCAATTGAAGATTTTGGGAGAAAAATTTAGTGATGCACATTCTATTGTTTATTGGTGTAGTTCAGCATTGTCACAGGGAGGGACACTTGATTCAACAATGTGCATATGCTTTTGGTTGGTTGAGGAGGGTATAATGGGAGGCAAATTGGATTGTCATACAATCAAAGATTCTTCAAAGATGCATTCATTTCAAAATTCAGATGCAAGCACATGGACCATTTGGACACGAGATTTGGCTTTCTTTTGTTAGAGTTGTATTTAGTGCGAGTGGGATCAATGCGAGTCAAGTGAGTGGGTGGATACATGGGTTTCATAGTATCTAACTCCATTATCGCAAATAATATCCATGAGAAATGACATAATGGAAAGTTCAGTTGATTATGACCGACTTTCAGATCTACTATAGCCATGACATGTTTTTGTAATTTTTGCACCACAGGGGAATGAAGAGAGATCATACTATTGGTTGGCTCGATGTGTGCAGGTAAAGCATAAGCTAACACAACTGATGGAAGATGATGATGGGTTCATGTATCCTACAGGTTCAGTTGTGGTTGCAGGAACTTGGTTGTGAACATATATGGTTAGAAAGAATGGGATACCCGCATTTGAAGACTATGAGAAACACAAAACCATTCTCACGTATTCACACCTTGTTATAGCAACAAATGTTAAGTTGTTCAAGCATCATGCCAAACCAAAGACAAAACAACTATGGACACTTAGTAATGCTGATCATGAAGCAATATTAGATACTCTTAAGCAAAGAGATGACCCTTCAGGCACACTTGAATAGCATTTTCAAGAATGGAAGGTACAATGCTTAGGTTCATTATGGTTAAGTTCATTATAATTTAATATAGATTTGTTAGTCTAACCATCTTTTCTATTGTTACAATATAGATTTCTCATTTTACAAATTTTGTGATATTTTTGGCATGATTGATCATGGACCTACTACTACAATAGCCAGCTTCGATCCTTTCAGAGAGGTATGTGAAAGATTACAGTAATATAGATTGGTTATTCTAAGAATTTTTTATAGTTTGCATTACCAATTCATCATCATTCAGGTTGTTAAGATTAATATAGATTTTTTAGTCTAACCATCTTTTCTATTGTGACAATATAGATTTCTCATTTGAAAAATTTTGCAATATTTTTGGCACGATTGATCATGGACCTGCTACTACAATAGCCAGCTTCAATCCTTTCAGAGAGGTATGCGAAATATTACAGTAATATAGATTGGTTATTCTAAGCATTTTTTATAGTTTGCATTACCAATTCATCATCATTCAGGTTATTTAGATTAATATAGATTTGTTTTTCTAACCATATTTTCTATTGTGACAATATAGATTTCTCATTTTCCAAATTTTGCGATATTTTTGGCATGATTGATCATGAACCTACTACAACAATAGCCAACTTTGATCCTTTCAGAGAGGTATGCGAAAGATTACAGTAATATAGATTGGTTATTCTAAGCATCTTTTATTCTAAGCATCTTTTCTATTGTATGTAGTTTAACTGCTAGCTTGATGGTTTGTACAGGTGCTTTTCAGTCCAGAATGTGAACATACTACTCTTGTGGAAGACTGTGCCCTAAATGCCTCCAATAGGAAAATTTTGTAAAATTTCAATTTTGAAATGTGAAACAATGTAAGAAGGCCATAACTGTGTATTGAGACAATTCTATAGTAACTTATTGTAATTAATCGAGCTACAACCAGAGGTTTTCTTCCTGGTTCTTTCCTACCGGTATGCTTGTTTGAACCAGGTTTTGTAATATCTCCTATTTATATATAATAAATTATAGTGGCTTGCCACTTTTTCCCAAAAAAATTAAAAAATGTCATGTGAAGGTCATTTCCAATGTAATTGAGTCTTTGATCTAGCAAAGTGGAAACAAGGTATTTGGGTGTGCATAATGTTCAAGCTGATTGAGTAATAGTTTTCTGATGCATGAGCTAGGTGGATTTAAAAAATACAATTACAATTAAAGATGGTGTTTCTATAACCTGCACAAGCTTGATCCAACCTTTTAGCACTTACAATTACAATTACAACATAATCTTGCTACCTTTTAGCACTTTCGACTCGTAAGGGAAATCATCGGTCCAATGTAGCTCAGAGTGATTCAGAGTATGTGGGTGAAAAAAAGGATCATCCCTGGTGTAAATGTATCCATACAGACGTGTTGGAACAGACTGTTTGGTTGTATGAGTTGCAGAATGAAATTTGCACCACTTTGCAACTTTACATTGCTTGCATCTGGCAACTTTTCCCTCCACTGAAAAGTCATCACCAAAGGAAAATTCCTCCAAGATAGCATAAACCAAGAAATTTTTTTGTAGATGGTCCCAACATGATCCTGTAGCCTCTGACGGAGAGTCTGTATGCCCCACGGTCTCCGAGAAATAGCCCTTCAAATATTTCTACCTTTTAGCACTTTGGACTCTTAAGGGAAATCGTCGGTCCAATGTAGCTCAGAGTGATTCGGCATATTTGGGTGCAAAAGAGGACCATCCCTAGCGTAAACATACCCATACAAACATGTTGGAACAATCTATTTGGTCGTACGAGTTGTGGAATGAAAGTTGCACCACTTTGCAACTTTATACTGCTTGCATTTGGCAACTTTTCCCTCCACTGCAAAGTCATCACCATAGGAAAACGCCTCTGAGATAGCAAAAATTGAGAGAGGTTTTTGTAGATGGTCCCAACATGATCTTGTAGCCTCTGACAGAGAGTCTATATGCCCCAAAATCTCTAAGAAATAGCCCTTCAAATATTGCTACCTTTTAGCACTTTGGACTATTAAGGGAAATCACTGGTCCAATGTAGCTCAGAGTGATTCAACATATTTGGGTGTAAAAGAGGACCATACCTAGCGTAAACGTACCCATACGGACATGTTGGAATAGTTCATTTGGTCGTACAAGTTGCAGAATGAAAGTTGCACCACTTTGCAACTTTACACTGCTTGCATCTGGCAACTTTTCCCTCCACTGAAAAGTCATCACCACAGAAAAATGCCTCCAAGATAGCAAAAATTGAGAGAGGTTTTTGTAGACAGTCCCAGCACAATCTCGTAGCCTCCAATGGAGAGTCTGTATGCCCCATGGTCTCCAAGAAATAACCCTTCAAATATTGCTGCCTTTTAGCACTTTGGACTCTTAAGGGAAATCGTCGATCCAATGTAGCTCAGAGTGATTCGGCGTATTTGGGTGAAAAAGAGGACCATCCCTAGTGTAAATGTACCCATATAGACATGTTGGAATATTCCATTTGGTCGTATGAGTTGTGGAATGAAGGTTGTACCACTTTGCAACTTTACATTGCTTGCATCTGGCAACTTTTCCCTCCACTAAAAAGTCATCACCACAGGAAAATGCCTCTGAGATAGCAAAAACCGAGAGAGGTTTTTGTAGATGGTCCCAAAATGATCCCATAGCCTTTGACAGAGAATCTCTATGCCTCACGGTCTCTGAGAAATAGCCCTTCAAAAAAAATTTCCTTTTAGCACTTTGGACTCTTAAGGGAAACTAGTGGGCAATAGAGTTAACTTCTTCACAAACTTGGTTTGAAGTAATTTCATTCTTTTTTGTGCATTTGAGAGAAATTTTTACTGGAGGTCAGTCTATGATCCTTGTTCTATGATATTACAAAAAGGTATTGTGGACCTATATTAAGCTACCACTCTCAATATCATACAAATTGAACCCTGGCATCAATAGACTTTGTATATCAAGCTACCACAATTTTGTTGATGTTAGCAGCTTCATTGATCTCTTCCAGCCATTCCAGCACATGATAGAGCTTGGAAAAGAGAGAAGGAATTCTGCTAGCAAAGAGGATAGTAGAGTCTGCTTCAAGAGTAAAACATGGCACTTGCTAAGACTAAGCCCGTCCAGCCATACAAAAGTGAAATAAAATATAGCCAAGTCTGCTCCAAGGAAATAATCAATGGCTTGGTATAAAGAAAAGTCCACTAACAATACATAAAGGAAAGGATGCCCTTGTTTCTTGGCACAAACACTCAGCAAAGCCCGCCCATGTTAAGAAAGGGATGTGTCAAACATGATTGAAGTCTGCCACATGTCTTGGCCATGAAACTTGACAAGGTCCACGCTTACCAAAAAGTGACATGGCATAAAAGATGGAATCTTGCCAAATCCACTTCAAGAGGATAATGAGTGTCCGCACTTAGAAGAATATGAACATGGAAAGTGAATGAGTGAAGTCCGCTTAGCTTGTTATGTCTGAAATGGCAAGAGAAAAGAGGAAGTATGCCAGCCTTAAAGTGAAATTAAGCTCGCCCCTCATTTGTAAAGGGTGGAGATGGTGTATAGAATTGTTGTGATAGAATATTTCTGATAATAAAAGCTCTTATGCATGATTTGATTTGAACCACTTTTATTGTCAAATAGTGTGCATGGTTGCATAACTTCTTCCACCATAGATTGGAGATAGATTAGAATTAGATTACACTTGGAATAAAATTTTCTTTGAAAGTTTGTTAGATGAATGCAAGATTTGATAAGCATTGATTTATGGTGGAACATTTGCTCATACTTTCTTTGAATGGATGATTTTTGTTCAATGCGTAAAGTTAGCTTGAGCTTACTTTTTGGATTCTTAACTTTTGTCTAGATAAATATTGTTCGATTGGAAGGTAGTTATTCATGATATGAAAACCATAAGCACATTTCCTTGAAGATTGCAATGGATTTGCATAGTTGGCACGATTCTTGCATGGTGAAACAAAGTTTGGTTTCGTTTCACCAAATCAATAACATCTCTTGAATTCTTAGGAAGTAGATTAGAAATTCTAACCACTTGTCTCCTTTTTTAGTTTGTTTAATCTGCATCCCAAATAAAAGAGCTTCATTGTCCAGACCTTCATTGTGAATTGAAAAAATTCAGTGTAAGTCCCCTTGTGATTACTAGCAAATCACAACGCCCATTGAGCTTACCACATGTCAAGACCTGACATAAGAAACCTTGGAATCACCATATGATCTTCTCGCAATCTTAGCATACGGGGTGGTTTTTCCAGAGAGGATAGGGTGTTTCTGGGAATTTTTATTCTAATGTATGAGTGTCTCATAAAACACGCATCAACAGGTTAAAGATAAGGATTTGACAATGCTTTCCCTCAATGGTTTGCCATTGTCTTGGGAGTCCTATATTCAAGGAATTAGTGCAAGGTCCAAACTCCTAAAGTTTGATCATTTGAGGGCCAATTGCATTCATTATGCATCAAGATTGATGGTCAGAGGTGTTAGCCAAAATTCTACTAATGAAGAGATTCATGTTCTTGCCACCCAACCTTCAAAGAAGAAAGGAAGAAGTGGAAAGAAGGGATTCTTCAAGAGGAATCAAGACAAAGGAAATGATGGTGCTCCCCCTTCCAAGAAGAAGCGAGACTTTTCCAAGATTCAATGCTTTAGGTGTGATAAGTTTGGTCACTTTTCCAAACATTGTTCAAATAGACCTAAGCATCAAGCCTCCGTTGTAGATGTAGATGATGTTTCTCCACAGAAGAATGAATATTTGTTTTGCTCAGCATTGTCAAGAAATGTACCCACTGACACCAACACTTGGCTAATCGACAGTGGTTTTCTTAGAAAGAGGGAGTTGATTATGAAGAAACATTTGCTCCTATTGCTCATTACACTTCTATCAGAACTATCATTGCCCTTGCAACATTAAGAGGATGGAAGATTCATCAAATGGATGTGAAGACAACTTTTCTCAATGGCGTGATTGAGGAAGAAGTTTACATCAAGCAACTTGGTGGTTTTGAGGTTCATGGGAAGGAGTCACATGTGTGTAAGTTGAAGAAGGCCTTGTATGGTCTTAAGCAGGCTCCTCATGCATGGTATGAAAGGATTGATCGGTACCTATCTAGTTTGGGCTTCTTGAAGAATGATGCTGATTCAAATCTCTACTTCAAGGTAATCAATGGTGATGCATTAATATTGGTAATAATTCATGCCTCTAGGCTGCATATATATATATATATATTATTTTTACATGTTTTCTCCATTGTTTGGCCCCTACACCACAAGTAAATGGTTGCATAGTGTGTTGAATGAGGAGGCAGCAAGCCTGTAATTGAAATCTTTTCATATATCAGCATCTAGTTGTTACTTATGCAATGTGAAGTAACGCTTTGAGTTTGAAAGATGTGCAATGCAATGCAATCAATAATACGAATAAATTTTTAATTATTAGTTATGTAATGCGAAGTAATTGCATAACTGCTTAGGTTGACTTTGTAAAAACTATATTGTAATTGAAAATTTTTCATCTATCAGCATCTAGTTGTTACTTATGCAATGTGAAGTAATGCTTTGAGTTTGAAAGATGTGCAATGCAATGTAATCAACAATATGAATAAACTACATAATATAACCATTCTTTTTATGCTATTGTACATCAAGATATTTAACCATTGCTCACTTGATTAAATTTTCAAAGAGTTTAATTATGCACATGAGGAGGTAATTAAATTTCAATCATCAACTTCTATATACCAAATTATCCAATAATCAAGTGTATGTCCATATACAAAAATGGCTTCAACGCCAACTCAAACAAAATTTTACAATATGTGGCATATGCCATCTCGGTATCTATTCAATATTTACATGCCAAAATGTCTATCTCATCCTAAACTACTGGTGGATCATCAAAATGGAGCCTCTTTGAAGCACTCGTTGCCTCTGAAGGTAGCTGCACAAGAAAAAGTCAAACCACAATTGAGATTAGTTATACTATATAATTTAAAATTGAATAATTAACATCAAAATCAATATACATTAAATTATAATTGAACTCTAAAATTGTAATCTTGATTACTTGAAATATCCATCTCTTCAAAGGGTCAGAAGTCCTAGAATATGCCCCTCTCAAAGAACCAACCAAACCATCTTTTGTAATTTCAATCTATATGGGTGAAAAATAAAATAAAAGTGATCCAAGTTAGCATACAATTGTCAGTAATAGGAACATATAAATACCAAACACAAAATAAAATGAACACATACTTCTTTAGGTTGATCTTTTTCTTTATCTCCTTTAGGTGTTTCGACATATCCTCCTTGAGGTGCTTCAACACCTACTCCTTCAAGTGTTCCAATACATACTACTTCGAGCGTTGTGGCACTTGTCAACAAGGACGTATAGCTCATAATTCCCTGCACATAAAAATGACAAGTACATATGAAACTACCAATCTATGTCGATGTATGTATAATCAATATAAGATCTTAAAATTCTTAATTCAATCAAAATTGAGTTCAATCACCTTCCCCTTATCCAACATTGCACTTCCATAATCTGGACAAGGCTACACCTCGCTCGCACTAGGTATTTCCTATAAGAGGAAAATAAGATAAACATATAAGTTATTATATAATTTCATTAATGACAATTAAAATGACAAGAAAGTATATAATAAATAAATTTAAATGAGTGAGTGCAAAAATATATACTATGCGTGTCAAGTCAAATGAAATGGCCCTCAGGGTGCTATCTGTCACTTGTGTCAGCTCCTCCTCGAACATCAACTGTTAAATAGACCATGTAAATAAATATTAGTACATTATACTATATCTTATTAATATTCATTTAAAAACAAATGCAATTTATGAATTCACAACTTAAATTTTACCTGTGTCATTATTCCAATGTCCCCCTCTCTAGCAGGAGAGGACTCTGTACAGTGTACTCCACTCCCCTGCATCTGATCTATAATGTCCACATCATGGAAGTCATAATCAGAAGTGTCCAAGGGATGCTCGACAGGTTGTACAAGAGGACCCAAGCATATCTAGCAGCACATGGAGCAAGTATGTGGTACACAAATATGTGGACCTAACAAGGATGACGTAGCAACACTCGAGCCATCACCAACATCACCAGAATGTGGCTGAGCTACTACAAAAGCATGCGAAACCAAAAGACCAATCAAAGAGTGAATAGCGTGGATAGTTTGTGTGGCCGCATCCTACATAATATTTGGATGGTATACTGAAGGTAGCAGAGGAAGGGGAGGAGGGGGAACATATGGGTGGGGTATTACTCTAACTGCCCCTGGTCTATCCTAGGGTATACCTCCACCAATTCCCTGGAAGGGTTTAATGTCAAAGTAATTAACATGATGCCCTAACACAAACTCAGCATATAATTTTTTTATAAAGTAAAATGGTATATCACAATTGTTTTTTAGTGGTTTCAAAAAAACCATACACCAACGATCCCAAAAGTTTTCTACAATGTTTCTATGAGTGCACCATTTTATAGAAAGTTTTGTTTTATTAACATTAACCATAAAACCAGTGTGGGGGTTAACAAATAAAGAGGCTATTTGGGCTTTGGTTATTCCGAGATCTTTCACATCATCATAGGACAATCCACATGCATAATATGCTCTCATGTCTTCTCGCCATGAATGAAAGGCGTTATGTTGTGAGGAGAGGGTTTCTATGTTTTTAATTATTTCTTTCATTGTGTTTGACATCTCAGATAATCAAGGGACTCTCGTATAAACTTCATAAATGCCCCTTAATTGTTGCAATTTTTCACAAATTAATTCTTCAATTGATGGTTGTGGAGGTGGTGGAGCATTTGGCATTTGTGCATTTTCATTGTCAGCAGCCATAATGCTTGATTAAAGTTAAAAACAAATTAATCTAATTATAATTAGACAATATAAATGAAAATATTATAAAAATACCCTAGTTTTAAAAAAAAATCCAACAAAAACCCTAATTTTTAACAAAAATCTATAAAATTCTCTAATTTTTAATCCAAATACATAAAAAACACTATTTTTAAATCAAAATCCATTACAAACATTCAATTTTCATCAAAACCCATACTAAACTCAAATTTTTCATAAAAAATCTATCAAAAACCCTATTTTGAAAAAAATCTATAAAATATTAACTAAAATTACACAAATCTAATTGAAATTTTGATTAGAGCAAAGAAAAACCAAGAATCTAACCTTTTGAAGATGGATTTCCACAAAATCAGATATTTGATTTGCGGAATGAAGTTTTCACTATGTGCCCATGGTTAAACAAATGTGAAATGAGTTTTAATCAGGCCGAAATGAAATATATATGTGTGTCGCAAATTAGATATCTGATATGGAAATCTAGGTTTGACATAAAGTCAACTCGACATTTTCACGTTATTGAGTCGATGAAACACGTAATTTTTTCTCCATTGCCACTTTTTGGCATACCATGATCTTGCACATACCCTGAACCCAACTTTTTGAACATCATAATTCTAGTATGTAGTGAATTTACATCCTAGGACTAGCTTACATTAACATTGCATTGAATTTTGCATTGTTTAATTTGCATTCTAGGGTTTCAAATTTTTCATTAGTAAAAAGATCATACAACTTGCATTATTTCCTTTCATTTCACTAAAAACTCAGTAAAAATGTACATTTTCATATCATATTTGCATTAGAAAATATAAAAAGCATAAAAACCAATTTAAAAATTCCAAAAAATTTCAAAAAAATCACTACCTAGACTCCTTCGCCACCTTGGGCGAATCAGTTTAGGTACACATTTTGCACTACAATTTCTGTCATTTCTAGTTTATTCTCTGCATTTCTATTTATGTTCCTAGATTTACTGTTTCATTCAATTTCTTACATTTAGTTTACTTTCATTCATTTTCATCATGGGTATGTGTTTTAATAAGATTTGGATGTCATTAAAATCTTTAGTTGATATGCCAATTTGTGCCTTTGGAATTGTTCATAATGACATTGAACTTACACATGTTGGACTTCAACTCCTCATGCATGTCCTCCTCAAGATGTTGAAATCATTGGAGAAGATGATGATATCATGCATAATTTCCTAAACAATTTCCTTGGAAACATTTAAGTTAATGCATCCTTTTATCCATCCATGAAATAGAAAAAGCTTCCTATAGTACCATCTCTTGAGAGGTTTTTCTACTTACATCCTAACACAAAAGTAGAACCAATGTTCCCTACACAAGGTGAATCTAGTTCTTCTACACAAGAAAACACTCAACCATTTTATGATAACAAAGTAACAAACACTCCATCAACCTTGAAAAAACCTATGGCAAAGGGTTCACAATTTTGAGCAAAAAAGTATGTGACACAACAACTGAACATGGAATTCATCAACTCTTAGAGAAAAAATTCAAAAGATGAAAAGAAAAAAGGGTTAGGATATCAAGATCCCCCTCATAACAGAAAGCCTCCTAGAGAATATTTGAAGCTTCATGATGATGGCATGGTGATCTTTGATTCCCCTCCTGACCTAACTATCCTTCTTCCTAGAGAGAAATCCTTGCTTAATAACAATGCCAAGGATTAAATTATCACTTTGGGTCCTCCTCCTTCAATTAGAGAGAAGGGTGAATCTAGCAAACACAAGAGTTCTTACAAGCTACAAAAACTAAAGTTTACTCTCCGTCCACCACCTAAAATTTACAATAAATTACAAATACTTTTAAACAAAGGACTCATACTATTACCACCTATGAATAGGTTGGTAATGTATCCTAAAGATGCCAAAGTTCCACATTGTGTGTATCATCACATTATTGGACATAGTAGTGATGAGTGTTGTACACTTAAATAAATATCAAGGAAGTATAATTTTAATGGTGATAATTGCTATCCAGTAATCCCATTAAATACTCTCCAACTCCTTTTCATGTAATAGTTTTAGAACATTCCATTCTCACTATTACATAACCTTTTCCATCACCTACCTCAGCTCATTCTTTCCTTGCACCCAGTGGGGGAAAGAAGTTGCTAGCATCGTCCTAGTAATGCATTTTTCATTGTCCCTTAGCCGTGCTGTTCACCTCCACTTATACAAAATGAGATTGGGAGGTGGATGACTTGCTCATAGGTTGACTCACATTTTCCTTACTAGTCTTTTACACTTTTTATCTTCTTTATTTTTCTTTTGTGTGATTGCATGTGTGTAATGTGATCCCCCATGATGTTTTATTTGATTTTCTCCCTCTTTTTGACATTCTTCTATTTGTACCTTCATTCTTCTATATCTTGTGAATCGTTTTCACCTTTTTATATTTTCTTTTTCTTGTGTTTTCCTTTTTGGGGTGCCGCAAGACATTGAGACATCCAGGTTTATTTCATGTTGACCCAATAGGCCAATTTTTATTTTATATTTTTTGCTTGTATTTTTCCATTTTGGCTTGTGTTTTCCTTTTGGGGATGATGCAAGGAATTGAGACATTTATGTCTCCATCATGTTGACCGAAAATATTTTCCTTTTCTTTCACCTTTTAATTTTTTAATTTTTCTTGTGTTTTCCTTTTGGGGATGATGCAAGGCATCAAGACACACTATGTCTCTTCCATGTCGACCCAAAAATATTTTTCTTTGTTTTTGCTCTCTTTGTGTATTCTTCCAATTCTATGTTTTGGGAGTTGATGCCAATTTTGAGCTCTTTACAAAACATTGCAGTAACAAACATACTAACCCAAAATCCATATATCCCTTATGTGTTTGGTGTTATCATTTTGGGGGCAACCCCTCTCTTTTATTTATCTCTTTCATGATGTAGCTTTACTTGGAAACATATGACTTGGCATAGGGATTTCCATGTTGGCTCTCATATCTTCTTTCTTGTTTTTTTTTTACCATTTTCTACTTTAAAGTAATTGCTCATAGTATGGTGTTTAGCAATTTCTTTAAAGTGGGGGCATACATTGGCATTATTCTTTTGCATTTTCTTTTTCTTGGTTCTTAGTACAACCTTCTTACTTCATACAATGTGTTTGTCACTTTTTCGATGACATTGGGCATAGTTTCCTTTATGAGTGTGATCTATCTTAGCATATCACATTCCTCTTAGTGGTCTGATGCAACACACTACATCCCTTAAGTTGTGAATTTTTTATTCTTTGATAGGTCCTCTCTTGGAGACATTAAACACAATGTTCCCTAAGTTAAAGACCTCACATGAACTAAACAAGGCTCCTTTGAACATCCTTTGCATGTTGAATTTTTCATCTTTTATATGGCCACCTTGCATAACACATCTTGCATGCCTATGGTGCCATCAATTTTATTCATGAGCTCCAAGCATATGAAGTTTTTCTTGTCTCATTAAGCTAGTAAAATCATTTTTCTTTGTGGCGCATTATTAAAGTTATTAGGAGGTATAACTTTGGTATGGTTTAGTAGGAAACCCATTCCGAGGCATGAATTTCCCCATAGCCACCTACATGTGTGTGAGTGAATACCAGCCATGAGTGTATTTTTCTCACCTTCTAGGCCTTCTCACCCAGTGGACAGCCATGATTTCCATCACCTCAGAGTGAGTATGCATTTTTTGGACAAACAACCTAGATTTGGTCCACATCGTGTTGGACAAATAGTCGAAGCTTGATCTAATTCTTTCTTTTTATCTTTCTTTTCTCTATCTCATCTTTGGCCTTGTATGTTGTGCCTTGTCATTGTTCTTGATATCATATCCATCCATGTTACCTTGTGCTTATGTTGGTTTTTCATGAGATCTTGATCCTAGGGGCTTGATCACCCCTCTTGATTGTTGTTGTCCCATCTTACAAGAATTGGTTCATGGGAGCCCCTCTTGATCCATGTTGGTCTACTTTAGTATAAGTTTGAAGCATGCCCATCCTCTCACTAAAGTGGGGGCTAAAAGTGGACACCGAAAAAGAAACCCTTCTACTTTTTCTACCTTGTTTGTGTCCTTGAGATTTTGACTTAATTGTGCCTTGATTTAGTGTTGTAATGTGGATAACACATTCACATTATGTCTTGGGCTTTGGTGAACTAAAATAACTCAAGTGGTACCTTACTTAAGTGTTGTAAAGTGTTGTAACACACTTTCACACTTTTCTAGGGTCTTGTTAATATATTTCACCCAAATAACCTCTTTTTATAATTTACCAAGCCTTATTTCAAAGTGTTGTAAAGTGTTGTAACAAACTTTCACACTTTTCTAGGCTTACCATTAATAATTTAACCTTTCTTATGCTTTCATTGGCCCCATTTTACACTTATAAGCCTTACTTAAGAGTATTTTTTAAAATAATCTTGATAAACATAATTTAAAATATCTAAATTCTGAAACCCACTTAAAATGACTTAAGTGAGACCCATTCACCACTAGGGGCGAATGAGTCCCCTTTGGCATAAAAATCAAAATTATTTCAAATTTCTAGAAGTTTATTATTTTCAAAGATCTAAGCTTGGCTTTTGATGTGGTATTTTTGGGAATTATTGCATAATTGTGTATAAACATAGGCTTTTTCCACTCATTTCCCCCTCCCTAATTTTCTTAATCAACCCAACAAGTAATCAAGTGATTTAGAATTCAATATTTATTTCTACAAGAGCATTCAAGCACATTGGAGCCATTACTTGCATGTTTACAAAATTCTAATTCAGGGGTTTGGTGAGTTGTAGCATTTCATGTTGTTCATTCATCATTCCCTTTCCACATTTCTTTTCATTTTCAAGGTTTTAATTGCCAAACAGGGGTTTGACCAAGGCAAACTCCTATTCACTAACCCTCAAAAAAATTTCCCTCTTTGCATGTGTTTTGCAAGTTTAAGTTGTAGATTTGTCAAAGATAAAGATTGGAAAAGTTTTCAAAAAAATTTCAAAGTCATTCAAAGTTTTCAAAACCCTAGGAGAAGCTTAAAGAACACCTACATGTCAAATTTTCCAGTTTCAGATATGGAAACCTATTAGGAGTAGAAGTGAAGACTAAGGGATACAAATTCCACTCTTTAATTTCTAAAAATATAGAAGTGGACTAATTCTCCATTAGTGGTGAATGATTCCCACGGCTAGGCCCAAACAAACATTTTTGTAGTTCAGAGTACCTAGTTGTTTGAAACCTAGTCTGGAAGAATCTTCTCAAAATAGGACTAAGTCACCTAGCTTGGCATATGAGTCCTAGTTGGCTTCAAAAGAAACAATTTTAGGATTCCAAGGATCCTTTTAATCCTTCTCTAGTTTCCAAGTGCACACCATAAATCTCACATTTTTCTGTTATAGTTTACTTGCATTTCTAGGTCATTTTGCATATCACAGTGTGTTTTCAAACATCTTGCATTTTCTAAGTTTTGCATTAATAGTTAATCTCTTTTATCGATTTCCAACCTTGAGGATAATTCCATTTGATATATTTTAATCTCTTTTGCATTGGAATCTCAAGGGTTTGTTCTTGAGTGTGAACATTGTGAAATCAAATCTGTGTATGTGCAGGGTCATGATGAGCCAAAAAGTGGCGATATGATGGGTATGTGGCTGATGATATTTTTTTAACCCAAAATTGATGAAACAAAAAGGTTTTTTAAAGGAGATTCTCAGCTTTCCACCAATATAAATTATCCTCTACTTTGAATTTAATAAATAATAATTATTTATTTTCTATTTGAATTACGACTAAAGTCCTGATTGATAGGTTGATTGATAGGTTGATTGAAAAACATCTATAGCTTCCAAACGGTATCACATTCTATGCTTTGCATACTATAAATAAAAATAAAAAAATCCTTAAGTTTTGACAAAGTTAAGGTGGTCAGACATACGAGTTTTTATATTTTTTAAAAGTTGTAATAAAAAATTCATAATTAATTATTTACTTGGAAAAAAATTACAAAAAAGTATGCATCGCATTAGTACATGAGTCCTCTACTTATATCTAAAATATTATAACAAAATATTATCATTTTATTATGGTTAGGGTGGTCAGATAGACACCTACTCTTTTTTTCTTAAAATTTAAGTGCTACTACATTGAAATTTCAAATTTTCACCAAATAGATTTTTTTTTTAAATATACCTCGTAGTTTAGAAACTAAATTCAATTTTCTATAGATTATATTCTTACATTTTTTTGAAATAATATAGGGGTAAGTGCACCAAGATGGTTATCAAAAAGGGGGCTTAAGTGGCAACTTTTTTTCTTTTGAAATCAAGAAATACTAACCTTGGACGTGAAATTAAGGATAGTTACACTCAAAATTTTGAGATGGAACAAAAACAAGGATCAAAGTGCTTTGATTCTATTTTCTAAACTAGTAATTTATTTTTAAAATGGTTTAGATTAAGGGGTTTAAAATAGGGATGTACACAAATTGGTGCTATTTTTGTCACAAAAACATAACATAGCAACTCTTATACAACCCAAGCATGGTGAACTTTTTTGTAGTATTTTTAAAATAACTACGGTCAAAAGTTAGCTAACAGTATCTAGTTGATGCATTATTTTTCTTATAATTTTTAATGAATATTTGATTTTTTACTAATTTTCTAAGTGGGAACTTCTTGAAAAGAAGAATTTTGGTCATGCTCCCCTTAAAAATTAATTAAAGTAATTATTTTTAAAAAAATTATTTTAAATTTGTAGAATGGAGTCTAGTTTCTAAAAATGTAATTTATAACAAAAAAAAACACCAAACACTTCTTTTTAGCAAAAAGGAGACATACAAACAAAATAAATTATGGATGAAAGGCTTAACATTGTTAAAAAGTGAAAAAAATTACATTGTTGGATAGCTAAGAGAGAACCTAAAATTACCCATGTGTTTGATTTTTTCGATATTGAACCAGATGCAATCCTGACAGTGAGCACAAACTCGATTATGTGAAAAAATTGTAGAATTTGCAAAAACATGTCTCTGGTCATTGAGAATGCCCTCCAAGCCTTTGGGTTGGTATTCTAAGGCAAACACCAATGCTAAGGCTTGGGGATTCCCAAAGAAAAATATAACGCGAGCATGTTATAATGCGCTCGTGTTATAGCGTGCTCATGTTATAATGTGCTCATGCTATAACACACTCGTGTTATAATGTGCTCATGTTATAACACGCTTGTGTTATAATGCCCTCATGTTATAACGTGCTCGTGTTATAACGTGCTCGTGTTATAATGAACTCATGTTATAACACGCTCGTGTTATGTAGTTTTGACATTTTTTGCTTATCTACCTAGGATACATGTCAAGCAAGACATAACGCACACACATTATAATGTGCTCATGTTATGCCTTTGTTAATGTTAAATGCCACTCTATTGAATGTTTGCTGATATATTTGTAGGTTTGTATGTGCATGTAAGCTAGTGTGTCATGTATGTATGCATGTATATATCCTTGAATGTATGTATGTATGTATGTATGCCTATATGTATTTGTGCTTGTATATTGTATGGATGTAGGATTTTATGTACATATTTATTATGCTTGTAATATGTACTTATGTATGTCTATAGAGGGAGGGAGAATTTTAAGA